>OU343219.1:209973606-210330986 GCA_910596185.1 Chrysanthemum makinoi | reverse complement strand
TTTTGAATGACAACATCAAGACCGTGATATTATCAATCGAGAGAAACATGACAAAAAGACAATATTTTTTTAAAGATTTTTCGAATTTTTCAAATTTTTATGGATTTTGAAAGTTTTATATTTTTCTATTTGATTTTTGAAGGTTTTATAATTTTGTATTTTTGTTTTTCGAATAAATATTTACAAGAGATAAATTAGTTTAAGAGAATGATGAAATGAGTACCGGTGATAAAGATATCGCTCAAAGACGCTGTAGAAGAAAGGAATCAACATCTCTTAAACTTTCGCCACCAAAGCATTCGAGGCTTCTAAGATCGCTCCTCGACATGAGCCTTCTCAATTTGAATCATTGGTAGCTTCCCCCCAAACCGACAAACATCGAATAAAGACCATTTCCCTAAGAAGTAGAGTTGAATACAAAGCGTCTCATTGATTTGAAAGACCAAGAACACGAGAACACCGGCAACAAGTTGAAACATTGATCGCGTCGCTGGTTATCAAATCCGATTAACCGACACGACCGACATGAACGGTCGCCGTATCCCCGATGTACACCTTACTCTTCGAGATTGACCGCTTGTCTATTTACGGAACAATATATCAACATCTTCATTTTACCAAGTGCATTCCGCTTATATAATATATAACCAATCAAGACATAATGTACACATGTACCCAACAAGTAGAGACGATGACATCCATGTAACATGTTGAGTCACTAATCATCTCTGTGGATGTCAACTCAAATAACTCAATTAGCTCGATCAACTGAACATGTTGTGCATATAACCGGAAGCACTTTATCATAAACCGTATATAAGATGTCGAGAAGTGATCATCTCACATTCCAAATATTCTTCTCACATTTCTTCCAACCTAACACAAGTAACATAAACCAAAGGTCTCCAGAGACCACTTCACCCAAATAGTTGGAATAATATATCCTTCCCCCAAATGGTTTTGATACCTCGAATCAAGAAACATAATATATCCATAAACTTGAAATCTTGTGAGAAGAACTCAAATAGCCCAAATGAATCCGTGAGAATCAACTCGCTACATAAACTCTCTCTCCACTATCTTTATAAACCCATATGTAGACAATTTGAAGTGACCCTTGAAGAAAACCCAATATACCAAACTTGAAACTCAAGTCGAATTCCCTCAGATTTGTGTCTTAAGCTTGCACTTAAAGATGGAAGAACGGTGTCGGTGAATTTATGCACCAAACAAATCTCTTAAGTACTCAATACTCAATTAAAGTATGAGACATTAACACCTCTTTTATATTACACCACAAATCTATATGCGTGACATCGAAGTAAAACAACGAACTCCTAATAGTGATAGTTAACCGTGTCTTCAACCATCCACTCGACTCACGGGTAACTAGATACCCCAAGACTTCAACTCTAATTCTTAAGCTCGAGCAAGTTATCAAATAAGAACACGCTTTGTAACGTCAACTTCAACCTCAAATAAGTGATAAAAGAGTAACTCCGAAGTAATCAACTTGTGTCAAATGTCCAACATGTGAAAAACATACAACCGATGTACATTCACCCACCAATGAACCGAACAAATGATGCCTCAACATCAATGTATTCTTCCTAAAAGTATTCATGTAGAGATCGATATGGAGGATACACCAATAACTTCGATCGGATGAGGTAGACATTTTCCTTGAAGTTCATGTGGTTGATTTATAGCATGCACGATGAGAGGAATAATAATCCATGAAGATTTGGCAAAGGAATACCAAAGAGTGGATTATTATTCATGAACAATAATCCGTGAATATTTGGCAAAGGAATACCAAAGAGCGGATCATTATTCATGAGTGCAACCGCAATATTATGATAATCATTATCAACGCCTTGAGGAATAACCGGAGATAGGATTTTTTGAGTAGTCTAAGTTGTACTTCTTTGATGATCATCAAACATATCTTGAACTCATGAATCACATATTCTTTGATGATCAAGAAATATTCGCTAGCGATTGTAAATACTCATCAAACATATCATGAACCAATGAATCCCAAACAATAAATCCATGAATCCCAAACAATAAATCCCATTTATCCTTAGTGAGTGAAACATTAGCCGTTGGAGGAGAGTCATCAAACTTTAAGTCGTATAACCATTATTCAAACATCCATCATCATTTAGTATATTCACTCTTTCCCCCCTCAAAAATTGCATCCGAAGTTGCCATTTTGATTTAGCAAGTGAATAAGAATATACATTAATGAATGTAGATCCACTTGATGACCGAATGAGCATGGGAGAAACATGAAGCTTGTTGATGAAGAATGTCGATGAGAATGGTCATAAACATGAAGAGCTCTTCTTCAAGATAAAGCGCTTAAGCGCACACTTTTCTTTTCTTTGAGGAACGGGCCTCGGTGTTATCCGCAGACGCCATCATGATGAAGAAGAACGAGGCCCGAATCTAATGTGAACAGACACGCATGTTAAGAGCCCATATATGTTTAGAGCCGCCAAATACCAAGGGACGCATTTGTACGACCGCTTTGGACAAACAGAAGACACAGAGAATTGGAAACATTGATCCCCACGCTCATGGGGTCCTTTTGGTTAGCACAAACAATCTTTGAATCACCAGAAACCCTAGGTGCAATGTCATTGTCACTAGGAGCTAAACTAGTAGAAGCATCGGACTTAGTCGAGGGACATTTTGTGCTTAATGGGATTATTCTAGCTGGCTTCCAAACCTAACTGTGCACTACTCTAGGCATAGTGGATCTAGTTAAGGGGCAAGGTTTGCTATTCGTGAATATTCGACTGTTGGCTTCCAATCAAATCCTACATTGGTAAAAACCTTCCTCAGAGGTTTCCGTGATTGCTTAACTGCTTTCTCCAAACTTTCTTAACTGGTTATGAATTTTAGACCTCGTAAATAACACATCACATTTATCATGATTACTAAATTAAACATTTTTGCATGTTTTGCAGACAAAGATAAGGCCTCAATTAATTTTAGTAAGCTTAGAGCTAATACTAGAACTAACACGATTTTTTTGTTCAAATCAAACTTCTTGTCCCTATGGTGTTCTTTCTCTTCCTTATCATGATCACTTTTAGTTTGCGTAATCCTATCCTTCTTTGCATAGCTTCTAGGTTTTGACCGCTAACTTTAGTGTCAATCTTAACATCTGTAGAAGTAACGATGGGAACATTACATGGCTTTACTACTTTCTCGATTCCCGTCTAGTGGCGTCGATCCGAAATTCTAGGAGGCACATCACAAAGTTGCTTGCTTGAATTTAAATATGGAACAAGGCATATCAAGGGTCACATGCTTGGCTTTAGGCATAGAACAAGGCATCACAACTTTGCCTTTTGCACCTAAGGATAAGGATTTAGACATGTTGCAATTACATTCTAGCGTTCAGATCGCTGGCCCGGAGGCAGCAAACCTAACTTCACTATCAAGAGGTTTGTTAATGAAATCCTCTTCGACAATCTCACTGAGACATTCTAGACTATCCTTAAGGTAAGCACAGTAGTCATGAAAAGCATGTTCATTATTCCTAAGATGAGGAGGAATATATTTAACCACTACGTGTATTTGCAAACTGAGGGTGACTTTGAGACAACATTCTTATTGAAAACAAGTGGCGCTTTCCCATTTCCCCTCGTGATTCTCAATTTCCTTTTGTAAAGACGTTATTTTTTCGTTGTTTTGGTTGACTTTCATTGAATCATATAACTCTTTAAAGTGTCGTTTAACTTTTTCATTTTCTTCGAGAAAACTCTCGTTTTCCTTTTGTAATGCATTGACTAAGTTTTGAAGATGAAAAGTTTGAGAGTACCGAGAATCTAAAGGAGGAGGCATTTGGGATCCAAATACTTCCTTCTTTTCACCTTTCAGCTGTGAGACTTGGGTTTCAATCTTCTGATTGTGTTACAATGAGCTCAATTGCTCATCACGCTTGCTAATTTCAAAATCGCATGATCAAATTCGTGAGCATCCAAGGATGTCCTGATATTTGAGGTTTTAGCATTTTCTTTTAGATGTTGATATTTTAATTGCAAAGCAAGATGCTCAACTTCCAATTTAGAAAACTGCTTCACCAGGTTATCATGATCATCCTGTTCAATTTTCTCATGCAATTTAGAATTAGTTTTTCCAAGCTCAATGACACGATCATTGGAGACTTTCAGAGCAAATGTATAATTCATGAAATTGAGAAGCATTAATGGAACAATTGTAGCGCTGTAAAACACATCTTAAGCAATACATTCAGAAATAAGATTCTCATTCAAGGTATGCAAGTTCTTCCTCTCAATCTCATTATATTTTAATTCTCGCCCATAGTTACTAACCTCAACTATCATTGCATCAAATTCCTTTTCCATTTCTTTAATATCTGATTTTATCCCCTTTTAAGACTCTCAAAATGATCTTTTAGTTGTTTAAAGAAAGGCATGACCTCGCTAGATAGCATTCTTTGTTTGCTCAAAACCCCTTTCCCTTCATTATCCCAAGGTGTGATCCTTTTCTTCCAAGTTTTCTCAAAATCGACAAATAGTTGAAGAATAACATATTGACTGATTAAGGTCTTGCTCTTAGTGGCAATAGTTCTAGGAACTAAATGCATTGGTGTATTTGGAGGATACACACTCGCTTTAGGGAATTTCCTACAAGGGGGATTCTTTTCAACAAGATTTTCGCTTTTGCAAGTCCATATCCTTTTTCCGCAACACTTGTTCAATATAGAGTCCGAGGCTTAAACTTGTTTAAGGATATCCAATTTTCCTTAGTGTAATCATGGGGTTTTATCGTTATCTTGTTCTTTTTACACTCGGGATCTTCTAGCTTCTTATTCATTTTCTCCCTAGTGACTTCATCTGATTTCTTATCTTCCTCAAGCACTCAGCAAGAACTAGGTTTTCTGCCTAGGCTAAGGATCTCATTACCATCATACAGTACCTTATGAGCTTCTCTAGCCTTTTTACAAGCCTCGTGGTTTGGTTCATCAACTAAGGCAACACTATGTTTGTCACTTAGAACTCTATGCTTAGTGATCATGTGAGCAAATTTAATGGTGTTTCCTTGCACGCATACAATTATTTTCAAGCTTGTTTTTCAAAGTCTTTAGATTAGAAAAATCATTCAAAAGTTTTGACTCTTTAGCACTAAATTCTTGCTTAAGCACTTTAACATTTTCCTGAAGTTCTTGTTTTTGCTTAGCAGTTTTAGAAAGCTTTTCTTGTAAGGAATTTAACTCTTGTTTTAATACTTCTCTAAACCTACTTTTTCTAATAGTTAACGTGATTTGGACGTCCATTTCCCGCCACGGTGGTCAACTCAAACTTAGCACGCTGTTCATGAATAGCAACTTGATCCTTATATATGTTAAGCCTGGTAATGTAATCATCGTGCACAAATGCAGCAGTACTCATGCAGTTCATAATCATCATTTTGAGTAGAAGATGCACAACTAGGTACAAGTGAAACTTCCATGCAACTTACCTCAAGCATTGACATGCACGTGCGGACGGGTGCATCTCTATCTTGGGTACATCCGGCTTCCATGGAGCCGCCTTTGCATTAACTTGCATGTGTTGGTCCGGTGCACCTCTCTCTCTTGTGAATTTGAGCACAAAGATTCCATTTTTTCATTATCCGACTCATCATTTTTGTTGTCACCGACATTCTCGTGATTCAAGAACACCCATTCTTCAAATGTATACATTACCCAACTTATCACAACATTCTTTCAACCGCACTCGACACTCATTCACTTTCATTCTTTTGAGCAGACTCTTCAATGTACTTTTTCACATTATCCATGAGTTGGATAAATGTCTCAATGAATTCTAATTTCCATTCCAAAGATGTTTTTGAAGGAAATTCCACCAAATGTTGATCGTGATCCAATATTCCCAATCGATGAATGGTCAAATTGTTTGTAGATTACTTGAAGAGTCGTGACCGAACCATCCTTTTGAACCTCTTCATTGGTAAGCGCAGCTTTAAATGTTCTAAGTTCAACAAAGCAGCTTCTTGTCAATGTAGGTAAGTCCCCGCGAAAAGAGCACTACATGTTCGATCCACCTATGGATAACAAATTTGTATGAGGTGCGATGAAGTAGCCGATAGGGCTCAATGCCGCATTCCTTGCAATGGCATTCTCAGTGTGCAATTCATTCTCATTGTACCTCGAACATGAAGATCTCACATCCTCATTGTTTAATTCAAACATCTTTAATCGCTCAAGGTAGCATTCATTAACATTATTGTCCACAAAGATCATACAATTTAAGCACTTCTCAAACGGGTCAAGTAGAGTAAGACATGATGTAGGTGCACGGATTTTACAAGTCTATGATTTAAACCAGAAATAGAATCTTCGCCGGATTTTACTAAAATCAAGACCAAACCGTTAAGGAATGACCAATGGAATGTGTTAAGATGATTGATGGATCGACACAATGATAGACAATTGTGTGTTAGGACTTATGATTGTTTGTGGAATAAGCAGAGATGTTGTTTGGTTGTGATTTGGGTTGGTTGTTGCACGATTTTATGGAGAAATTTAGGTCTAAAACTTAAAAGCTCAATAACTTCCTTTAGGATTTCGCCCGAAAATTCGCTTCACATTGTGGTGAAACCTCACAATATTCAGTCGTTCTTGGCCGTTTTGACAGGTATTTCGCTGAAAACGGAGTTACGGTTCAAAAGTTATGGCCGCTTGAAGTTTTGACGTAAAAAGTCAACTTTGGTCAAACCTCTTCTTCGTAAAAATCAACCAAGTCGCAAGAAGATAATGCACCAAGTCGCTAACACCTAATTCGCTACACCACCAAGTCGCTAAAGTCCCAAGTCGCTAGACAAATGCAAGTCGCTAAGTAGTAACTCGCTAAGGCTCAAGTCGCTAGCAAAATTTGGCGACAATTCGCTACTCAAGTCGCTAAAGAGCAACTCGCTACTCGCCACCAGAGTGGAGAGTCCACTACTTGTACCAACCGCTAGATCTAAGTCGCTAGGTCTAAACGTAACTCGCTACAAATTTGTAAAGCAAGTCGCATTTAAGAAAGTATTCCGTGTGTTGTCAAGTAGCAAGAAAAACCACATAAACATCACTTTTCAATCCAAAACAACCCAACCAAGATGATTCAAGCTTACCAAATGAAACCCTAAACACTTGTGATGATTCTAAACATAAAAGTACTAACAAAATCCAAACTTTAACACAAGAAATCAACCAAATGATGCACAAACCACTAAACTTTTTCAAACTCAAAACCACCTAAAAACCACTAGAAATCCAAAGATGTGCAAGATATGATCTAACCATGGCTCTTGATACCAATTGTTGGATATTGATTTCACAAACACATCAAAACCATTAGCGATAAGTGGAATTCTAGAGAGAGAAAGTTAGAGGTTTAGGGAACTTAGAGAAAGTGAAAGATATTATTATGAGCTCCAACTCTCTACCTTGGGAGGAGTATTTATAGTCTTACATAAAACGCCACACCGGGCCGTGGATCGTATACAAATGGGTAAAGACCCGTCTCGTCTCCACTGGTGTTACTTAACAAATACTACTTAACTAAATATAACTATGACTACGAGCATTCTAACGATTACATATACTTGAGGTGACCGACTCTTTAATACCGGGAATTTCTAATTCCTAACAAAGGAAGGCTAAAAAGAACAGAAATTCTGGTTTTCACGATTGTAAGGTCTGACTCTCCCTACAACCTATTGATAGGGAGAACAGGAATGCAGAAAATGGGCATCGTTGTCTCAACCATACATCAAATTCCAAACACCTTTTGGCATTGGAACGCATTCTCCACCTATAAAGTGAAGGATTTACTAAGTAGGCAAAGTATCGATGTCTCCGAAGATCCCAGGATGTTCTCGCTTGTACCGACAAGAACGCATTGTGGTAAATGATCTCTACACCGATCGTGACGGTAATCGGAAAGCAGCCCCAAATTCCTTCAAAGTAGAATGGGTACTACCTAATGCGCATGTCTTCGCATGGACATACTCGACATGATGGGGTCCCTTAACTCTCGCTATAGACTTTAAACCTTCAACACAAGCTCAATGAGTTCAAACATATTGAACCCATCAAACAAAAACGCCGGGCTCGCCCTCGAAAGAAATGCCGCCGATGCAAGGAAGTGGACGAAGCTTGGGCAAGCAGTGCATACTCGTGAGAAGTGAAGTATCAAACTTGGGTGGCCAATCCGGTGATGGTCGAAGCATGATGGAGGATGTATCGAATGTGGATGACTTCACGACATTAACAAAGCCTCCTCCAAGGATTGCTACCCTCACGTAAATTGATTGGAAGGTGGAATCCTTGTTAGGTTTCACCAAGTGTTTCCTCGGACGCTTATAAGGGTTACCATACCATCGATACAAATGGCGGAAGAAGATCTAAGAGACATGCCTTCACACAGAAAAGGCGCTTATTGTTACAAAAGATGCCTTTTGGTTTGAATGTGGGTGCCACCTACCAACGCTAAGTGGACAAAGCCTTCCACAAGCAGAGTAGGTGGGAGGCCTACGTGAGATATGGTTATCAAAAGTAGAATGGAGGAGGACATGCTCTCCGACATCGGAAACCTTCACCAGCTTTCCGCCATCAACATGAAGTTAAATCCCAAGAAATGTTCCTTCCGTGGAAGAAGGACAATTTTGGGGCATCCGATCACCAAGAAAGGTATTAAGGCCAATCCTTCAAGGTTAGGCCATCACGGATTTGCGTTCCAAGTCCTAAGGAAGTGCAAAGTCCGAACGGAAAGCTAGCAAACCACAGGTGTATTTATCGAAGGGTGCGTGCATGTGATCTTGCCGCTCTTCAAAACACTCAAAGGATGCACGGACAAAAGACGCTCCAAAGGAGTATAGATGCATGCGCCTCCAAAAGCTCAAGGATTTCATGGCTATTCTACCGACACTTACAACCCCAATCAAAGGCGAAGTGTTGTTTATGTATATCGCAGCCTCCTTTGAAAGCATCAGCGTTGTTTTATTGGCAGAAAGGGAGAATAAGAAAGTCCCTATCTACTTCGTAGCGTGGTTCTACAGGAGTCGAGCTAAATTATCCAACATTGGAGAAGCTAATTTTGGCCTTGGTCCATGCAAATGGTGACGCTTTCGAATGTACTTCCAAGCTCACCCCATAACCGTACTCACCGACAAGCCAAGCGATACTTTCGCCGAGAAATCGAAGGATAGCTAAATGGGCTATCGAGCTAGGAGAGCATGATATTGAATACAAGGGCATAAACTCGGTCAAAGGGCAAATATTGGCAGACTTTTTAGCGTAAAACACCAACCAAAGCATGACACAAAGGTTGTTGAAAAGAAGCCCGATAAGGCAATCAAGAGTGGAAACTTTATATCGACGGAGCCTCCAAATTGATGGTTCCAAGGTCTCATGCTTGTTGATCCCAAAGGGAAGGAGTACACTTATGCACTCCGCTTTGAATTCGACGCCACGAACAATGAAGCGGAGTACGGCCTTTACGCGGCCTCCATTGGCCAAAGAAAGGTAGAAGACTTGGCTATTTTGTTGACTCACAACCGGTGGCCAACCGGATCAAAGGTTCCCAAGGCAAGACAACCTGTGATCAAGCAATACTGGATAAGGCCAAGGAAATGCTCGGGATCACATCCTACAACATAGAGCATGTTCGAGAAACCAAACCAAAGACGCCTTAGCAAACCGCATCAATGGCATTTGCTCATTTAACTAAAAAGTTTGGTCAAGTGTTGGCGATAGGTCCATCGTCCGAAAGGAAGTGTTCGACGCGGATTCAAGAGGAAGACTCAAATTGAAGACTCAATTAGAGAATATCTAATAAGTGGTATATCACGGAGGATCGAAATTAGCTCGAAGGTTCGCATCAAAGCACCACAAGATAGGATCATGGGGAATTACTTATACCGAAGGTCCTTTCTTTCCCCATGGCTACGCTGTGTAGGACCTAGGCAAGCCGCCAACATCGCCGTAGAAGTACATGAAGGATCCCGCTGGCTTCACGCAGACCCGCTCCATTTTTCTAAAATCATGGTGGCGGGCATTATCTTCATGCATCAGAGACGCCGGACATCATTCAAATGTGAAGGCCGCCAAGTTCACTCAAGGGTTCCAAGGCTACCAAAACAAGATATGACCTCTTGAAGTCTCCGCCCTTCAAATGGGGATAGATATCATAGGTCCTCTGCCGTTCAGAGGAGTAAAGTTCTTGGTCGTATCAACTATTTCACTAAAGCAGCCTTTGGCATCCACCAAGGAAGGCACATGGAAAAGTTCGGGAGCATATTATCCGTTGGTTCGTATACCTCACATCATCACGATAATACCGGCGGTATTCCCCAAAGGCCAGAACTGAATACACCTCCGCCTACCATCCTCTCAAGGTAACGGACAAGTGGAGGTTACCAACAGAGACATCATAGAAGGAATAGAACGGTCGGGTTACACACCACGTTGGGTAGATGAACTACCTCAAGTACTTTGGGCCGTAACGCATACAAAGTCAAGTCAGGGAGACGCTTTTAGCTTGACATATGGCACCTGCGTCATCCCTTCGAAGTAAGTGTCGAAACATGAACTTCGGTGCGTAGACAAACAAGAAAGACTCCGCACCTAGACCTACTCAAGAATGAAGGGAAATAGCCTCAATCGGGAGGCTATCCATAAGCAAAAATTGAAAGATACTACAACAATGGGTTCGGCCTTCGACCTTCAAGCCGTGGGAATACGCCCCGACTCAACAATGCTAAGTAAAGCCGAGTACTGTGGTAAGCTAGGACCTACAGGGGCCCTACATTGTTAAGGAAGCATATGGCAACGAGCCTACAAGCCGAAACCCCGGATGGAGACGCTATTGATAGAAACCGGAATGGCACTAACCCGAAGTTCTACGATGAAACTTACAATGTCTAAGGACATTTTTTACTTTGCTTTCAATCAATGTATTTTCATTCTTCTCACTTGGGGAAAGAAGCATTAATGGTAGGCGTCTAGTATTCATTTCTTAAAATGATGTAATTGATTGGTGCAAAACCGTCAAGTTATCTCACGCAAGCTGGCCACTTGTGAATGACCAACCGTAAGAAACTCAAAACAAATTCAAAACCAAATGCAATTGAAGATCAGAGGAATATAGTGTATTCCTGGGTCGTTAAGTCCCACGGAGGATGAATTGGTGTTAAACAACTTCAGATGTCGAATAATCACTAAGAATAGTGATCAATAAGGTTTTTGAGAAATTTATACCTAAAGAAAAGATTTGTAAATTACAGCGACTTAAATGCAAATTAAAAGAAATTAAAAGTTAAAATATATTAAATAAACGCTATCACTATTTTAAAATTGATGAACGTTTAAAACCTAAAACATACGTTTAAATAAAATTACGTAGACGTACAAAATAAAACGTGAGTTTTAAGAAATAAAAGGCCTACAAATATGAAAATGACATTTTTACAATACTAATAATAAAATAAAATTATTAGAAAAAGAAAATTATTTTTACAACTATTTATTTATTTATTATTAATTAAAACTATTTAAAAGACACTTAAATACAAGAAAATATATAAATAACCTGGAAAAATAAAATTATAACTTAGAAAAATCTAAAATATGATAAAACTTATTTTAAAACTGAAAATATATTTTTAGACTTTTTATTTATTTATTATTAATTTAAAACTATTTAAAACTAATTAAAATGCTAGAAAATACTAATTAAACCAAGAAAATTATGGAAAAATATTTTTTATGACTTTTATATTTATCTTAATCTAGTAAAATTGAAAACATATTTTTTTAAGCTTTTTCTGATTTATTTGTATTAAAAGCTAAAAAAGACTTAAAACTAATTTAAAATAAAATAGCAAAACAGAAAAATATGAAAAAACAGGAAAATACTAAAATATTATTCTTAATCCAAAATATAAAACATATGCTTATGTGGAGGAAAATGCAACCTGAGTAAACGCAAGCATTCAAAATAAGCTAAAGTCCACAAATGGACACCAAATGAACACAGAAGCTAGGTTATGCTATAATAACTAAATACTAACCTATTCCAACCATCCTAAACTTCTGAAAAGCAGTTTAAGCCAAAAATTAAGCAAAGCAAAAACTAGTTCAATTTCAGAAATGGGACAATCTTATGATGATCTAGGAGTGGGGTCCACAGAGCTTAAGCTCAAAAGCTTGACTGAAATTGATAGTCAGCTGGGTGGTGAGTGCTATGGAACCAAGAAACACCAGTGGGGTCCACTGATGTGGCTCGTGGGACCCACCAAAGTGGTGATGGCAACACGTGGTGGTGCAAGGGTGCATGTGACATGATTTTAGAAAAAAAGCTAAGAATAAGCATAGCTATAGAAAAGTAAGCTTGTATTTTTATAATTTAGTTAAGCAACAAAATTTTACTATCCCAAAAGCATTTAGACTAAATCTTAATATTAAGTACACACCAAAATTATGAAATTTATTCAAAAACTATTATTGGGAAAAATTTGACTTTTTATATTATGAACTAGTTTGACTTTTATGAGATTTGAATCCAATTGATGGACTGAATTCAATGTAATAACATGAAATAAGATGAGATTAAGCTATACTAACAATATCTAAACCTATCTTAAGCTATTTTACAACCTTGATCCTAACAGCTTTTAGCCTAAAGTGTTTTAAAATGATTTTTGACTTTTTATTGAAAACATGCACAAACTTAAAACTAAGATCACCAATTGAGACTAACTAAGACTAAAGCAGCTTATCTTAACCATTAACAGGCACTAAAGATCAATTTAACAACTAATCCAAACACTCCTTAATGAAACTGTTTTGGAGATTTTTCAAAGCTTTTCACAAATTCGCACCAAGCTATGGATAACGTACCAAGTATCAATTACTAGGACTAAAGAAACACTAAACAACAAAGTATTAACAACATAAAACTGGTGTATTACAATTTATACTATGACTGTGAAATTGAGATTTTGATTAACTATCAATTAAAAAGAACAAGCTACTGGTTTTATGGCTTAATTATACTCAAATATGACTAATGAACATGAAGACACAGGAATTTAAGCTTATAAACACTTAAAAAAGTGATATGCCAAATTGGATAAAAAAGGCTTACAAGATGGATTTGGATGAAAACCAAGAACAAGGATTGTGAACACACTTCCTATAGCTTCCCAAGAAGCTCTAAACCAAAATTAATCCAAATTACACCTTGCTTCAGCCTTGATCTTCATTATCATTGATTTTTGAATTTTTCACTATTTTTCTTGATTTTTTGTGAATTTTTCTATTAGAGCTATAAAGTGAACTTAAAGATATCCATGGCTTAGCAAAGCTTTTATTAGAGCTTATATGAGCTTATAAGTTTTTGACAACAACTGATAACAACATTTAAATACTTTGAGAATTCGACTTTGGAAAATTGCATAATCTTGAAATGAACTTAAAACTGAAATTGAGGTTTAACAAAGGTTTTATTACACACTAATGATCTGAATTACAGAGCTTCAAAGTTTTAAACATACACTTGAATACTTAAAATATAAAAGACGACATACCAAAAATAAAATTACACTAGTTATTCTTCTCTTTTGCACCAAGCTCCCTTTTATTGATCTCATTTGACTCTGTCGACATTTCTGAGAATATCCCACCTCACTTGAACCGTTGGATTCAACCAAATCATGTTTGCAAATGTCGGCGCCAAATTGTCTTTGATTCTAATTAATGAATCTTGGAAGATATGGAGGTGTTAGGGGAGTTGGTGGATAGCTGGAAAGGTGAAAGGGATGAGGTGGAAAGGAGAAAAATGCTCGGGTATTGGATTACAGGTCAGATGAAGGTGAACAGTGGAAGTGGATTAGGCGCGCTTTGACCGGTTTTGACTTTAGGATATTATGTGGGGGTCCAAAATGGGGGTTCAGGTTACCATGGTGGTTCTTTTAGTTATGGTGGGTTCTAAATACAAAAGGGTCTAAAATGGCTTATGTATTAATAACAAGGACTAATTGTGTAAATCTGCCAAACATGAAGGACCAATCCTGCAATTTTCAAATGTTAAGAAAAGGACCAAAACTGCCAAACTTGGATAGTACAAGGACCAATGATGATTATTTTCAATTTTAAAAATGTCCAAGGACCATTTTTTACATTTTTCAAGCTTGAAGGACTAAAGTTGTAATTTTGTCAAAGATTTATTCAAGGACCATTTTTGACAACTTAGAATATTTCAGGGACCTTGAATAACATTTTTCATTTTGATTTACTGTGGACTGTTTTGACAACTTTTAAACTTGGGGGACTAAACGCCGCCAACAAACTTGATACATGCTTTTCCATTTTGATATTTTTGCATTTATAACACATAAAACACTTGTTTGTGATATTTTCATCATTTTGATGCATTTTGAGTGTTTTCAGATGTTTTTGCAAATAGACAATGATGAATGATGATTTTACACTCATCAATCCCCCACACTAAGATATTGCTAGTCCCTAGCAATAATTTGAACTTTAATGGATTTTAAAAACTCTTTACCAAAAGCCATCACTTCGAGTAGCCAATTGTTTCAATTCAAGTAAGAACCTTGGTACAACGATAACCAAATGATTTTGAGCAAATCATAAGTCAAACGGATTTGATTTGTCTTTACCGAAGCCGCTTGCTCGACTAGCCAACTCTTAGATAAATTATCGAATTATCTTTGGTTTGACATTTAATATGGCTTCCACCTTTACCACAAGCCATTAAACTTGGCTAGCCAACTTTTCACTACTTAAAGAAATATGGTGAGTTAAACACCATTAAAAATTGCAAGCCATAAACGGATTTGAGATATCTTTACCAAGAGCCGATTGCTCCTGGATTAGCCAATCCTTATGTGGGTTAGACATGGTGGACTGATTACCATTTGTTGTGTTTAGTACATAGTACTTCCACTACAATTTTTTTTAAAAATTTGGCCATTTTGGGGGAAAAAGGGACTAAAAGGGTACATTTATGATCAAATTCGCCAGAATTTCCCCCCCACACTTAGAAATGAATATTGTCCTCAATATTCAAAGTACCGGCTGTTATGCCGAATCCTTGAACATAAAAAGATAATATTACTAGCTAAGTGTAGAAACACAACAATTATTCTATATATATATTTTTTTATTTATTTATTTTTTTTTATTTATAGATATATATATACAACATGTGGGGTATCTCCCCCACTAGTGGACTCATGAAAACCCATGTGGTGCTTGCTAATATTTTTGATTCCGAGTCACTAGCTTGACTCGACCTCGCATTAATTGGTTCATGGGGAAGTAAGTGGAAGAGACATCTCCATCGACTTTCACTTAAAATGTTTGTATAAACATTTAAGCACGTGAAAGTTCCACACCGATAAGATATAGATAGAACCGGCTCAAAAATGATAAATGAAAATGCCGGGATCAAAGATAATGTCTTCACCTCAAGGAGTGAAGAACAAGAGAAGCCACAGGATAGGTGAAGAAGAGAAAGAAAGTCATGATAAAAATCATGACTAACTCTTCATCCTCAATAGGAGAATTCATAGTTTCATGAATCTCATCATAAGTTCACTCAAGACATATTATGGGTGTGTCTAGATCAAAGTAGAAATTATCATACTCCGCCGGAGATATGATATGAGTAAGTTCACAGAGAACTCCTCAAGGTGAATGAATCATATTCAGATTGGTATGCTGGGTTCACTGTGAACTCCTCCAAATGATTCATAATCGGGGAGAGAATTATGAGAATGAAAAGTGGTACAGCCACTAATCTTCTCTCCCATATTATCAAAATGAAGGCTTCCATTTCCGGAATAGAATCATCGGAAAGAATGTCACTATCCTTTATGGGGATAGGAGATGAAATGGGTTTCTTTGAAAGCCTTGATTTTAGAAATGAGAAGACCGACATTCAAGTAATGTTGCACGGTGCTTCATCTTTGATTTCAAAGTCAGAACTCATCATTCTTCTAAGCTAACAAGCTCTGTAATTCTTCCATATAACTGATCTCCACAAGATAACAATCGCATCAATAGAATCGGCGCACATCTCAACATGATTACTTTGGAAGACAAGAGGAGGAGGGATATCACACACATGGTCAAAAGTCCCCCGTGACTCTTCGGGTTGGGACAAGGTCCTCAACACTAGACTTTATGAATTCGTCCGATTCCTTTTCGGGAACAGTGTCAAGATGCTCGTCCCCCATGTTCAGAGAGTGAGTGGGAGCTTTGGGTGTGATAGCAGTTGTTTGAGAATGAATCTCAACTGCTGGGATATCAACTGATGAATTTGATGAATCTTCAAGTGTATCCTCATCATCACTATCATCAGGAATAAAACGAAATTGAGAGCTAGATCTGGCCGCTTTTGCAATTAATTCCCTAATAGATTTTTCAAAAGCAATTTGGGAATTTATTTTAGCGTACCGCTCTTCACCTAGCAATTCTTCCATGGATTTCTCATGTGAATTTTGAATGACGGACATTGGGAGGAGAGATTTGTCAAAACCGGTAGGTTGACATTGATAATCATCATGAGGACCCCCACAATATACACAAGAAAACTGGGAACATTATGAAATGCTGTTTACTCAACTCCTCACCTTTCACCCAACGTAAGCTCTAGATAAGTGTCTTGTTGGGTTTGCTGAGGAGTTTGAGTTGGCAACCTGGAGGTTGGTCGTGATATGGATAGCCATAATTGTTACAAGGAAATGGACCCCGTTGACAATCGAGCGAAATGGGGACCTCCACAGTCTCAAAAAAGAAAACTGTTGAGCCTGATTGGTGAATCATATGGATATTGGTCATAACCAAAGTTCTATCACCGAAAACTGTTCATAGAAAAACGTGCTTCCGGATTGACACTCAAATCCTTGGTGAGGACCTCCACAAAATTCACAGCAGTATTGTTGATTATATGAAGATAAGTCGGGCTGTGGTGGGTAATTGGAAAAATTTGAGGGGTCGTTAAATGAGTTCGATTAGATCATAATCAAATGAATTCCTCGAACCACAAAACAAACAACTCCCGATCCGAATATCATTACCACACTGCATACACGCACACCAATGGCAGGGTGAACCAAAACGAGGCTCACCACAACCGACACAAGGAATAAACGATTCTATTTGAGAGTTATGAGAAGGAATCGGTTCATTCAAAGAATCAACAAAACCAACATGGTGATCCGAATGACTATTAAGTCTCAAAGAACATTTTGAAAAATCCGGAGGTGGGACAAGTGGTGTGCTCTGAGAGCTAGCAATTTCCACCACTTCCGTTATGGTCTCGATTCTCGTTCTTGAGAAACGTGAAGATTAGGCAAGACATTCTTGCTAGTCACCGTCTAAACTCGCATGTTTGCTTTTAACCGTAAATCGTGAAAGTGTAGGATCAATTTTAGACGGCTTAGAGCAATCGAGGGTTAGATCTTTGGATAACCGTAGGTTGGACGATTTAGCACCTCCATTATCGAGGGAAGTACCCGGTCTTTTGTCACCCCTTCTCGTTCCATTTCCCTACGCAGTAATTAATGGATCATCAACGCAACAACAATTCTTGACATTTGTGATAACGTAGGAAGTTTTTCAACTTCGTTCCAGAATTCGTCGTAGTCGAGAGATTCCATAAGAATAGAAGAAGTTAGAATCAAATGGATAGAGGGTAAAGGAATAAAGAATCAAAAAGGGTAAGAGGGTAAAGATGAATATTTTTGGATTTTTGGATAAATATTTTGTAAAAAACAAAGAATAAAAATATTTTTGGGTTTTATGGTTTTGATAATTTGACAAAAAAAACTGTTTACAAACGGTGGTATATGTGCAAGAATGGATCTGGAAATGCTTAAAACACGCTTACAGCCTCCCCGGCAGCGGCGCCAAAATTTGATTGGTGCAAAACCGCCAAGTTATCTCACGCAAGCCTGGCCACTTGTGAATGACAGACCAACCAAGAACTCAAAACACGTAAAACCAAATGCAATTAAAGATCAGAGGAATATAGTGTATTCCTGGGTCGTTAAGTCCCACGGAGGATGAATTGGTGTTAAACAACTTGATGTCTAATAATCACTAAGGATAGTGATCAATAAGGTTTTTGAGAAATTTATACCTAAAGAAAAGATTTGTAAATTACAGCGACTTAAATGCAAATTAAAAGAAATTAAAAAGTTAAAATATATTAAATAAACGCTATCACTATTTTAAAATTGATGAACGTTTAAAACCTAAAACATACGTTTAAATAAAATTACGTAGACGTACAAAATAAAACGTGAGTTTTAAGAAATAAAAGGCCTAAAAATATGAAAATGACATTTTTACAATACTAATAATAAAATAAAATTATTAGAAAAAGAAAATTATTTTTACAACTATTTATTTATTTATTATTAATTAAAAACTATTTAAAAGACACTTAAATACAAGAAAATATAAAAATAACCTGAAAAAATAAAATTATAACTTAGAAAAATCTAAAATATGATAAAACTTATTTTAAAACTGAAAATATATTTTTAGACTTTTTATTTATTTATTATTAATTTAAAACTATTTAAAACTAATTAAAATGCTAGAAAATACTAATTAAACCAAGAAAATTATGGAATACTTTTATGACTTTTATATTTATCTTAATCTAGGAAAATTGAAAACATATTTTTTTAAGCTTTTTCTGATTTATTTGTATTAAAAGCTATTTAAAAAGACTTAAAACTAGTTAAAATAAAGAAAAATAGCAAACAATGGCAGAAAAATATGAAAAATTCAGGAAAATACTAAAATATTATTCTTAATCTATGAAAAATATAAAAACATATGGAGGAAAATGCAATCGCAGTAAATCGCTTATAAATAAGCAATTCAAAATAAGCTAAAGTCCACAAATGGACACCAAATGAACACAGAAGCTAGGTTATGCTATAATAACTAAATACTAACCTATTCCAACCATCCTAAACTTCTGAAAAGCAGTTTAAGCCAAAAATTAAGCAAAGCAAAAACTAGTTCAATTTCAGAAATGGGACAATCTTATGGCTGATCTAGGAGTGGGGTCCACAGAGCTTAAGCTCAAAAGCTTGACCTGAAATTGATAGTCGCTGGGTGGTGAGTGCTATGGAACCAAGAAACACCAGTGGGGTCCACTGATGTGGCCTGTGGGACCCACCAAAGTGGTGGTGATGGCCACTGTTGTGGTGGTGCAAGGGTGCAGTGACATGATTTCGAGAAGGGGTCAAAAAGAAGCTAAGAATAAGCAGTTTATAGGCTGAGAAAAAGTAAGCTTGTATTTTTATAATTTAGTTAAGCAACAAAATTTTACTATCCCAAAAGCATTTAGACTAAATCTTAATATTAAGTACACACCAAAATTATGAAATTTATTCAAAAATCATTTGGGAAAAATTTGACTTTTTATATTATGAACTAGTTTGACTTTTATGAGATTTGAATCCAATTGATGGACTGAATTCAATGTAATAACATGAAATAAGATGAGATTAAGCTATACTAACAATATCTAAACCTATCTTAAGCTATTTTACAACCTTGATCCTAACAGTTTTTAGCCTAAAGTGTTTTAAAATGATTTTTGACTTTTTATTGAAAACATGCACAAACTTAAAACTAAGATCACTGAATTGAGACTAACTAAGACTAAAGCAGCTTATCTTAACCATTAACAGGCACTAAAGATCAATTTAACAACTAATCCAAACACTCCTTAATGAAACTGTTTTGGAGATTTTTCAAAGCTTTTCACAAATTCCAAATGCGGACAGAACCTTATAGTATCAATTACTAGGACTAAAGAAACACTAAACAATGAGATAACAACATAAAACTGAGGTATTACAATTATGCTAATATGATGCGGAAATTGAGATTTTGATTAACTATCAATTAAAAAGAACAAGCTACTGGTTTTATGGCTTAATTATACTCAAATATGACTAATGAACATGAAGACACAGGAATTTAAGCTTAAAACACTTAAACAAAGGATATGCCAAATTGGATCAAAAAGGCTTACAAGATGGATTTGGATGAAAACCAAGAACAAGGACTGTGAACACACTTCCTATAGCTTCTCAAGAAGCTCTTAACCAAAATTAATCCAAATTACACCTTGCTTCAGTCTTCATCTTCATTATCATTGATTTTTGAATTTTTCACTATTTTTCTTGATTTTTTGTGAATTTTTCTATTAGAGCTATAAAGTGAACTTAAAGATATCTGATGGCTTAGCAAAGCTTTTATAAGAGCTTATATGAGCTTATAAGTCTTTGAAAACAACTGATAACAACATTTAAATACTTTGAGAATTCGACTTTGGAAAATTGCATAATCTTGAAATGAACTTAAAACTGAAATTGAGGTTTAACAAAGGTTTTATTACACACTAATGATCTGAATTACAGAGCTTCAAAGTTTTAAACATACACTTGAATACTTAAAATATAAAAGACGACATACCAAAATAAAATTACACTAGCTTTTTTGCACCAAGCTCCCTTTTATTGATCTCATTTGACTCTGTCGACATTTCTGAGAATATCCCACCTCACTTGAACCGTTGGATTCAACCAAATCATCATTGCCAAATGTCGCCACAAATTGTCTTTGAGAGTGTTTTTCTAATTAATGAATCTTGGAAGATATGGAGTGGTGGAGGTGGATAGCCGGAAAGGTGAAAGTGGATGAGGTGAGGAGAAAACAGCCTCGTATTGGATTACGTGCTGGATGAAGAAGGTGAACAGTGGAAGTGGATTAGCGCCTTTGACCGGTTTTTGACTTTAGGATATTATAAGTGGGGTCCAAAATTGGGGTTCACGTGCCATGGGGTTCTTTTAGTTATGGTCGGGTTCTAAATACAAAAGGGTCTAAATGGCTTATGTATTAATAACAAGGACTAATTGTGTAAATCTGCCAAACATGAAGGACCAATCCTGCAATTTTTCAAATGTTAAGAAAAGGACCAAAACTGCCAAACTTGGATAGTACAAGGACCAATGATGATTATTTTCAATTTTAAAATGTCCAAAGGACCATTTTTTTACATTTTTCAAGCTTGAAGGACTAAAGTTGTAATTTTGTCAAAGATTTATTCAAGGACCATTTTTGACAAATTAGAATATTTCAGGGACCTTGAATAACATTTTTCTTTATTTTGATTTACCAGGGACTGTTTTTGACAACTTTTTAAACTTGGGGGACTAAAACTGCCAATTATGCAAACTTGATACGTTTTTCACCATATTTTGATATTTTTGCATTTATAACACATAAAACACTTGTTTGTGATATTTTCATCATTTTGATGCATTTTTGAGTGTTTTCAGATGTTTTTGCAGTTTAGATTGTACAAAAATGATGAGTATTTAGACACTCATCAGTAATCCTCCCTACCCACTTAATGATATAACGCATTTCCCTCAAATCTCTTGTTTCATTCAATACAACAAAGATTTGTCCACCAAGTCGCTTTATAAGTTTCAATGTCGAAGAGATGTACAAAGACTAAACAACATGTCTGTCAATATGCTTAACATCCATCTCAACTTCACATTAACTTTCCTATATGGCCTTAAGGTATTTTAAGCCTTTCGCTGCCCAAAGGATCAAGACGGAGTGGGTCGCGACCCTCTATCAGCAGTCAAATTATACGATTGCTAATATTCTTGGTGAAGTAACTACACACAATAAGGCTATGCATCTACCATACGCCTTAGGTTGTAAAAAAAAATTTACGCAAGTAAAATAAAAAGAGAAGAATCACACATGGCAAAATTCAAGCCTTAGTGGCTTTCATGTAGATTACTGACTAGTTTAACTAGTCTAAACAGGCCGTAGCCTTAACGATCCAACCAAATAAAATATTGTCTTAGGCCATAGCCTACATCACACATACCAAATGTAATTGTTTCATCAGGCACGAAGCCTGGAAAGGAACACAGATAAATTGTTTTAAACAGGGTACATACCACCCTGGGGATCAAATTACAACCACATGGTTGCCTTCATCAAACCTTGGAATGAGTGGGATCAGCTGAACCTGGGGAGGGGACCTTGGGTGACGGAGTCTTCTTGGAGGAAGATGGAGGCTGGACTGTCCTTGGCTTCTTAGCCAGCAGGTCCTCGATTCAGGCTGCTGGGTCCTTCGTCACATCTGCAAGGAAAGGGAACTCTAAAGCAGTTAATTCATTACCTGCATCATCATACTCTTTTTCATGAGTTGCCCTGTAGTAAGGAACTTTCTCCAGCTCCACCGGTTTCCCAGTCTTAGCTATCTCCTCCAAAGTGGTACACTTGCCATGAAAAATGGCCGCATTCACCACCTTCCCAATGGCAATCCCCACATCATCACTATGGTAAAGTTCCATAGCAACATAGGGGATCACCTTGGTTACCAAGTCCACTATGTCCTTCTTCAAAGATTTTCAAACGAAGGTTCAAACCATCTACCTTTTCTGAGCTTGATCTCTTGGTCCAGAAGACTTCGCTTCTCTTGTTCGAGGCCTCCACACTTGGATGAAAGAACAGATATCTGCTCTTTATAGCCAACGACCATTGAGCCTTCGACAGTTAACTGTGCATTCAGCTTCACTTGGTGCCAGCTGACCTTTGAGCTTTTCATTCTCAGCTCTGAGATCTTGCACCAAGGGGTTCTTGTCAAAATCCTCCAATGCATCCTCACACTTCTTCTCCAGGTCTGCATACTTTTGGTCCCTAGCCTTCTCCCTTCTCAGCATAACATCCATTTCTTCTCGAGCTTTGGTGACAGCACGGAGCAGCTCCCTTGTCCTAGCATTGAGTTGGTTGTCTAGCATGCACTGGCGGACATAGCTTTTTTCATGAAGGTCGCAGAGCCTTTCTATGGACATGTTATCCATCACCCCCTTCCACTTGGGTGGAATTACATGGCTCACAAGTTGGTGACAAGCTAGGGGAGAAGGAAGTTCTTTTGTATCAGGAAGTCCTGCAACATATGTAAATTTGTTAATATATTATTATTGGTAGCTAATTTTTGTTCACAGGTAAGAAACTTTACCATGGATATCATCGCCGTTGGGCCCTTCGATGGCTGGAAATTCCACAGCCTTACCTTGGGCACTCTTTTGCCGGGTAGTTCGAGAGGGAGGGTTAGGCAGGATGAGCTTTCTTTTCGAAGCAGACTTCACAACTTTGGCACTACTACCTTTCCTGCTTCGGACCCTCTCCCCTATGCCGGAGGGTCCTACGATGGCCAACTGTCCTTCGGAGACTGGTTCGTCAGAATCAGCAACATTCTCCACAAGTTGATCCTCCACATCTATAGGTTCCTTTGACGGAGGAGCAGACGATACAGGCTCGATGGGCTGGGCTTCGACATCATTGTTGTTTATGGACACTGATGGGGAGCCCACGCCATAGCTTGTCTCTTGGGGATTCTTTGGAAGGAAGCTAACCTCCTTCGCACCACCAGCTACAACAAAGTTCCTGAAGGACATCTCTGCACAAAGAAGCAAATAAGATAAATATCAGAAAGATAAGTTTTTATTTCTTATTTTAATCAAAAAAGTACATACTTTCTCCATCACAAATAATCTCAGGTACCAAAGGAGATCCCTCCCATCTTTCAGCAATGCCAGCCATGAAAAGAATTGGCTCAGGGAACGTTTGGCAATCAGCTGGATGACGAGCCAAACGCTGATACAAAGGGTTCCTTCTCACAGTATAGGGCAAGGGATCGTTGAATCTTTTCTCATCATATTGAAAGTCTGGGTTTAACAATGCAGAGTATGCCGGAGGGATAATGGTGTTTTGGATATAAAAGAATTTGCCTTTCCAGTTCCTTATGTTCGTAAAAGGCCTATCTATCAGAATGGGCACATCCCTTTCACCCCTTTTGGCCAAGGTCAACCAATCTCCTCCCGGGTATAGATTTAGAAAACCCCTAAGCACAGTCAAGGATGGTTCGAACCCATAAGCTTTGCACATCACGATGAATGTTGTAAGCTTGGCTAGGCCAAAAGGTTGAACCTAGAAATGTGTACCTCATAATACCGGAGGAATTCTAAGATCATAGGGTGCAAAGGTATCCTAAGGTTGGAAGTGGTGAATGCATGGGTATAAAGGCCTACATAGTTTTCAGGGGCATCAAATATCCCATGGTTCCTACTAGGTAGCATGATTTTATGTTCCTTTGGAATCGGGTAATCAACGAGGAACGCTTTAAGCTCCTCCCTTGTTAATGTGCAACCTTGTTGCTTTATTACAAATTTTTTATTGGTCGACATTGAGCCTTCTAAAATCCACAATAACGTATTTGAAATACAGATATGAAGGAGCACTTTACCTTGTTTGATCGAAAGCTTGATCGGAAGTGGTTTTAGTAGGTGGAAAAGCTTGGGCGAGAGATAAAACTTTGTTAGGGTTTTTACTGTTTTTTACATTTTATATACCCTACAAACGTTAAATCTCAGCCCTACACGTGTCCGGACTTATCCCTTTACTACCGGATTTCAAACCATTTTTAAATTTTGAAATGATGTTTACTTTTACCGAGGAAAATGGAGTAGTTAGGATTAGCCTTGCATTAATTACGATCAATAACTACAAGACTTTTCATCTTCGTTCGTTTTTTGTGACGAAGAGGAGGTTTCGTTTTTATTTCTGAGTCGTAAGCAATATTTCTTGTTCTTACATATCACTTTCGACTGGGGGGCTTGATGACGTACCCTCCGATCAGGTCGAAGGACTCCCCTTCGGCCTCAGTCGAAATTGCATTACGAAGACCCAAGTCTTTCTTCATAAGTCATTGGTGGCGTAAAACCATTCATCATTGACATGGTTACCAGTTGGGAATTCGCCAGCCGAAGGCCTATGCCCTTCGGTGTCTTCCCTTGAAGATGCCAAGACAAAGAAGAACCTTGACTTGGTCTTCCCCCACGTTCCCACTATGTCCTTAGCTTCCCCGCCAAGTCCGAGATAGTGGGGATGAAGCCCTAGCGGTTACCACAAATCAGGGGACGCCCCCCATGATCTCCTAAACGTGTGCTAACACTCTCCAAGCTATTTTCATCACCTATAAATAGGTTGGACGAGTCATTTCAATGGTATGTTCACTCAACACAATATTTTACATACTTCATATTATTTACAACACATATCACATACTTACTCTCACGCCGGAGGTGGTTCGCAGGGCACAACCCCTGCGCAATCACTTAACGAAGTGTCTACTATTTCTTATTGCAGATTGACTATAAGTTTGGCGCAAGCATATCACCCCTCATATCCTTCGATCACCATCGAATGCCTGGTCGTACGAATTATTGTACAATCAAATTTATATAAACTATGATCCAAGAGAATGAAGATAAAACCTAAAAGGGAGTATAACCTTTATAAAAGGCCCGCGTTTATTAATTAATCAAAAGATTCAAAAGATAAATATACAATTAAAAAAAGCTCTATCTATACTACATATAAAGTAAAAATAGTAAATGTTGAAATGTTGAAAAATGGTTAAACTTTTAGCACATTTGGAAAGTATTGAAATTAAGCTATGCATTTGGAAAATATTGAAGTGTTGAAATGTTTGCTATTAATACACATCGAAAACCGGGTTGACCCGGTTTAATTGGCCCGTTTTTTCGACACAAGTCACACAACCCGTCGGATGACCCGCTTTTTTTGACCGGAACAGTTCAACCGGTTGAACCACCCGGATCGAACCGGGTTTCAATATATTATGTTTAATTCTAAAATCTTCGAAGTTTTATTATACCCTTTTTTATCACTAAAACAATCTACTGCTATAAAATCTTGTTGCTATGCACTGGTGTCTAGTATTTATAGAGAAAAAAATATATATTGAAAAAAGTTATATTTTTCAAAAACTTCTAATATTAAACTTAACCTTAAACAAAATTCACGCCATATTAATAAGGGCTATTAAGGGTAAAAGCCATAAATGCTTAATGTACTTACAAAAATGATTCATTCTGCATACTATACTTTTTTTATTGTCATTCTTCTTAATGTTGTTCACGATAGTTGTCATAATGCTTAACTAGTATGATTTATTAAGGGTATTTTAATAATTTATTATATCTTCATCTCCTACCTTGCAACACCATAATTTTCAGGGGAAGAAAAAGAAATACAATATACTATTTTATTTTTGTGGAACACAAATCATATCTATTTCTTAATTTTCTGTTTTCTTTCTTCGTTATTCAAATCACAACCCACAAAAGAACACCTATTCAATTGGTCAAACTTTCTTTCTTGAAGCACATATAAGACGCCACCCCATTTTCATTTCAATCTGACATGAATTGTCTTTCAGTCACTTTCAAAATGACATGATTTGGCTCTTAGTATGTTATATGTAAGCTCGTGCACAAGGCCATCGTCGTTGTCCTGCCGCCGCCGCTGTCTTTCTGTCGCCGCTATAAAAGATCGAGCAAGTTGGACTAGATCTAACATCCGTCATTCTGCCATCCCCGCTATCTTTCTCTCTTTCGTTCGGCCGCCTCCACCGTTGTTCGGTCGTCAACATCGTTCGACCACCACAACCATCTATGTATTTTTCATTTGATTTTTGGGAATTTGGTATTTTAGTATAATGTGTATGGTGTTTGAAAGAGATAACAATTATTCTAGTAAACATGAATTGAGATAGATAGCCATATGTGTAACCCATTACGGATTTTCCTTTTTCTTGTTAATGATACCTTATTCGGGTTGTGGTGATGATGATCCAAGGGTATTTAAGTCTTTTTGCATAAGAGAAGAGCATTTGTTAAGCATTATGACAACTATCGTGAAGAAGGTTAAGAAGAATGACAATAAAAAAAGTATAATATGTAGAATGAGTCATTTTTGTAAAGTACATTGAGCATTTATAGCTTTTACCCTATTAATAATATTGACGTCTTAGTTCAAAAATACAATAAAATATTAACGTCTATGTAGAACATTGATGTCGATCAAAATCTTTTATATAATAAAAGAATTACATCATTTCTGAGTGTTTTTGGAAAACCCTTCTCATTGAAAAAAAAATTGGGCCAATAGGAGAGCTCAATTTCGCCACGTAAGGAAAATCATGTGAGGTGATTGATTAATAAAAGTCAAAATTAAATTGATTTTGGTCAAACTTTAATAAATTTGGTTGATAAAAAAAATACATTAAAATATAGGTGTCAAATTTGTGAAAGAAAAAACTTAAAAAAAGATGAGGTAATTAATAAAACTTTAGTGGTTGATTTTTTAAAAATTATATAGAGTTAAGTGTAATATTATAAACCTCCATGTTTTTTAATACCTTTGGATTATAAACAAATACTCCCTTATACTTTATACCTTTTAAACTTTATATCTTAAAAAATACAATGTATATTTTGTTTTAAAATAACAACATATAAATTTACATAAGATTTTAAGTATCAATTTTTTTACTATATACGTTCAATAAAGATTCATTTATTTCATTTTTAAAATAACCTACGTGGACACGAGTTTACATTTTAAATACGGCTAAATTACTGAAAACGGGAATATAACTATCAAATTATAAGCACGGTTTACTTTAATATAAAAATAAATATACGCGATTGTACTTATAATAATGATTTATGTAATTCTTATTTATTTATATAAGGCTATCTAGAAAAACATTTTTATAAAACATCAACATAATATCAACGCTCATTATAAAATAAGTATACTTTAATTATGTGCTATTAAACTTGCATCTGTGTACAATATAATATCAGTAGTAAAATTTAGATAACAATATCAACATCTGTGTCAGCTAAATAAAATTAAATATTGAGTTACCTAACAAAAAAAATTATGTGTAAACTTCGTGCGTGCACGAAACTTATAACTATATAATTATATGCAATTACATTTAAAGACACAACAGGTATTATAACTAGTAAACATTTATACAGGAAGTTATGAATATATGGCAAAAGTTGAATATAGATCTCAAATTTACCATAGAACCAATAAACCAATCATAGCCTTTCATTTTTCTAATAAAAAAAATAAAATAAACTTTCACCCTTTTTATAAAAATTAAATATCTCGCAAATCGTTAATCGTTACGCGAAAAAAATCATACCATCGCGACGAGAATTAAATTATCTTTCTATAGATATCTACTTCTATATATTTTTAACGATTTTGTTTTTCAAAATTTCGGCCTAAAAAAATCATATATGATTTGTGAAAATCATATGTGATTCGATTTTTACAAATCATATATGATTTTTGAAAATCATATGTGATTATGATTATGATTTTCAAAAATCATATATGATTTGTAAAAATCATACGGAGTATATGATTTGTAAAAATCATATGTGATTCGATTTTTACAAATCATATATGATTTTTTTGGGCGGAATTTTTGAAAAAAGAAAGTTCATCGAAAATATAAAGAAGTGCATATCTATAGAAAGATAATTTAATTCTAGTTGTGATGATGTATTTTTTGTAGTTCGAAGATTTACCATTTGCAAGTTATGTTGTTTTTTTAAAAAAAGTAAAAATGATCTTTTTATTAATTTTGATTAAAAATGAATGGCTAAGATTGATCTATTGGATCTATGGCAAATATGAGATATATATATCTCAACTCATAAATATATAGTTTCTATCTATAAATTATGTCAAACAATTATTTTCTGTCTAACAAAACAACAATACAGTTTTCTTTATTTTCATTAATTTCCGTCCAACAAAACAACAATACAGTTTTCTTTATTTTCTTGTCCGAATCACACATAATTATGAAAACATAGTGATTTAACAAGCTTCTCAAATCATGTGTTGCTATATTTAATGTCCAAAAGTTACATATCCCAAATTTACTTGTCATGCTAGCTGCTCAAAAGTAAAAATAAGTTGGGTATGATTTCATCACATAAAAAGGTCTTGTTGGCACATTGTACACCATCTAGACTAGATTCTCAGTACGTTCCAAGATTAACCAAACAAATGACAGTGAAATGTTTTACGTACTTAACTTTTTCACGTCGACAATGAATCCAAAAGAAGCAAAATGTTTGTTGACTTTACATAAAGCCTTCATTAAATGTAGACAGATAAGTCAGCCGACAAAGTAGGAGGTCGGCAGTTGTCGGCCGGTGACCGAGGAGTTTATACCGGAAGAACTAAACAAATTTAATTAAATAAATACCCATCACTTTTTTTTTTAATTATATTCACATTACATGTGGTGTATTATTTCATTCCATTATTCTATCTCTAAACTAGAATATATAAGTTCCATAAAATATATATAGTAACATTTTATAATGTTTTGTTCCTATTATAATTATTATTGTTATATTTGATCTCCTTTCACATCACTTTTTTGACCTCATTTCATCCTTACATATCTTAAGAAAAAGATTTGAGGACATTTATGTTCTTCATGGTTATACTACTACAGGTAATGTTTCATGTTTTTCTGTTTTGTTTTTTTAAATATATATGTTTTGTTCTTGGGTTGTTCATGAGATTTATAATGTCAAATTTGATTTATGTAAGTTATGTTTGGTTTTTTAGTATTGAGATAATATAAATCTGTTAAATGTTGGAGTATTATGTTGAATATATATTTCTTTCTATTTATAGGAACTTATGTTATGTTTAATTTTTAATGATTTTAGGTTGTTTGAAGTTTTATAGTCATCTGCTAAATCATGGATCATTCAGAAATCGAAGAGAACTTGTTTGCACTTGGTGAACCTCAGGTAATTTTAAGAAGTATTACAAGCTTTCTAAATTTAGAAAGGTTTCGAGTTATAGTTATCCGGGTATGTAATGTACTGTAATAATTAGAAGATGCTAATTGATAACAATGTTGTTGTAGTTACATGGAGGAATGTGTAATACGCTCTCGGTGATTTATGTCAAAGTCTTGAGTATTTTTCCCGACTTAGAAGCAGCTCGGCCTCGTAGCACTTCAGGAATTCAGGCGTTATGTTCTTTGCATATCGCGTTGGAGAAGACAAAGACTCTTCTTCAACATTGTGCAGAATGTAGTAAACTTTACTTGGTAATATATCTCTTTTAGCCTTATCATTGTTTTATGCGATGAATTTGACGAATCCTAGTTGAATAATATTTGGGGAAACTAATGTTTTATGGATGTGAATCTGTTGCAGGCTATAACCGGAGACTCTGTTGTAATGAAATTTGAGAAGGCGAGATCTGCCCTGGAAGATAGTCTTAGACGTGTTGAAGATATTGTCCCTCAAACAATAGGTTGTCAGGTAATGAAAAACGACTTCCTTGTACAACCGTTTTTAGGTTAAATTTGTGTTTAGACTATTTATCTTTGGGTCATTTGCACCATGGCCTTGGCTCAGTTTACAACACCTGATGAAACAGGCATAATTTCTTTCTGTACTTAAATCTTAAGAAAATGCTGAACAAAGATCATTAGGCCTTTGATATGTTAAACGCTAGGGGCATTTACATACATCCCCACCCAAACTTCAATAATTACATATTTTCCCAAAGCATGCTTTATTAGCATTGTACATCATGCATTAAAAACTTGTGTTTTGGGGAAATATGTAATTTTTGAAGTTTCCTTGGGTATACATGAAATTCCCCCTAAACGCTAAACCATTATGATATCCAAACAGACCCTAAGTTGCATATACATAAATGAGACGTAAGGCGGACGGATTTATATCTAAACTATAACTTCCTTGTTGCAGATTTCTAGTATTCTAGCTGTGCTCGAGGGAGTAGAGTTTTCGCTTGATCCGTTAGAGAAGCAAGTAGGCGATGAGATAATTGGATTACTACAAGAAGGAAAAAATTTCAACAGCAGCTGTGACAACAACGAGTTAGAAACTTTCCACCAGGCTTCAACGAAACTTGGTATTACTTCTTCAAGAGGAGCTCTTCGAGAACGAAGGGCTCTTAAGAAACTTGTGGAAAAAGCCAGAATTGAAGATGACAAAAGAAAAGAATCCATCGTGGCTTATCTGTTACATTTGATGAGAAAATATTCCAAGTTATTTAGAAGTGATTTCTCAGATGACAATGATTCACAAGGTGGTTCAACCCCTTGTTCACCTACGGTTAATAGTCCTTTTGAAGGTGGATTGACATTGACCCGTGGGTTTGAGCGACAACTCTCTAAAATGAGTTCTTTCAACTTCAAACCGAACTTTAGAAGATCAGGGCAGGTGTCAGTGCCACCTGAAGAGCTAAGGTGCCCGATATCATTGCAGCTGATGTATGATCCAGTCATCATTGCGTCTGGGCAGACTTACGAGAGGATTTTCATCGAGAAATGGTTTGCTAACGGGCATAACACCTGCCCCAAGACGCAACAAACCTTGGCTCATCTTTGTTTGACTCCTAATTACTGTGTGAAGGGTTTGGTTGCAAGTTGGTGCGAACAAAATGGGGTCTTGGTTCCTGAAGGACCACCGGATTCCCTTGATGTCAACTACTGGAACCTATCTTTGACTGAGAACGAGCTGCCTTGTTCAAGATTGTCTGAAAGTATCGGATCTTCTAAGTATGAGAGAGAAGGAGATGAACTTGAGGCTGTACCTGAAAATGAAGGCAACATGTTTGAAAGCTATGAGGATTTGTTGACTGTTTTGAACATGGGTAATGAGAACAACAAGCTTAAAGTTATAGACCAAATACGGTATTTGTCTAAGGACGATGAAGAAGCTCGGATGTTTATGGGTGAAAATGGTTTTGTTGAAGCATTGTTACGGTTTTTGGAGTCTGCTGTCCATGAAAGAAATATCGATGCTCAACAAAGTGCAGCCATGGCTCTCTTCAACCTCTGTGTCAACAACAACAGGTATGTTACAGTCACATTTACAGATTTTCAGGTTGCTTTTGACCCATATACTTATGAATGGGTCTCTTTGGGTTTGGTTTGTTAAAATATATTTGTAGGCGCAATTGTCAATTAAATCTAACTGGTAAGGCATGTTTACAGGAACAAAGAAACGATGTTAGCAGCCGGAGTACTTTCTTTGCTAGAGGAAATGATCAGAAATTCAGCTTCTCCAGGGGCAGTGGCGGCTCTCTGCCTAAATATTTCCTGTTTAGAACAAGCTAAACCCATTGTTGGTTCAAGTGAAGTGGTTGCCCCTTATTTAATTGGTCTTCTTGAAGACAGTGTGGATTCCGAATGTAAATCTGATGCTCTTCACGCTCTCTACCATCTTTCAACCTGCCACTCTAACATCTCTCAACTCGTGTCATTAGGCATCCTCAGTACCCTTCAACCACTCATTGATGATAACACGTGTGCCGAGGTAGTAATAGCCGTTTTGACCAGCATGGCTAACTTAGCCAAAGATGACATCATATCAACCCATGGTTTAGTTAGTGCGCTTTCGTCCGTTCTTGATAGTGTCGAACCTATGGTTCAGGAGCAGGCTGCAGCTTTCCTCCTGATTTTATGCACAAAAAATGAGAAGTGCATACAGATGGTTCTTCAAGAAGGGGTTATACCTTCTCTAGTGTCGATTTCAGCTAATGGAACCACGAGAGGAAAACAAAAAGCTCAGAAGCTATTGATGTTGTTTAGGGAGCAACGGCATCGGGAACCACCCACATTTCACATTGATAGTCCTGAGCACTATGATTCGGGTGACATTGGTGCGGGTAGTGTTAACCAAGAAGTTAAGTCCTTAGCCAAGTCGGTCTCCAAGCGAAAACTGGGAAGAGCTTGGACTTCTTTGTGGAGAAACAAGAGTTTATTGGTGAACCAGTGTTGAGCCATTGATTCTCGTAGTATGGTGCAACTCAGACCCGTGTAAAATGTTACCGGTTGATTTTGCACTTGGTATAAACTGCTTTAACTTGTAAATTCTATCAACCTATGTAATGTCAGATTTATTTTCTGATAATTTTGTATTTGCTATCAAGTTTTGGGGGATCATGTCTCGTCTAGTGGGTCAATTATTTTAAGCAAATTTTGGTTAGCATGCTTCAAAATTTTACAGCAACATAACATAGCCTTTTTTAAGTACATGTTAGATTTGTCTTTGAACAAGTGATATAAGTTTCTTAGCTAGGACCATGACCTTGTAGTTTTTGTGATGAGACAAAAGCTAAGTTATGATCATCACGAAATCATTGTCTTTTCACATGAATCATAATTATGTTTACCAACATCCATTTATTTCTCTAGACCTCTTTTGGTTTGTGGAATATGTTCTGCTTAGAACCCTCAAGATTTGGTATCCATAATCACCACCCTTGCACATTCAACATATACATTTTCATTTCAAAAGTAATGGTACCGGTAACCGCACTTTCAAAGATGGCTATAGGCTAATAAAACCCAAATGTCATCTTGTGTCATAATGTTTATGGTATAGTTAACTCATAAGACGTCCTCGTTTTTGCTCGAGTTCAAATATAGCTAGGCAACCAATCTTCCTAAAAATCTATGTGAACCTCAAAATCCTATTTAGACTTGGGTATGCACGTACATATATTCTTACGTTGTGCATCAAACAAATTGTTACAGTACCACATACCTAAATGCAAATATACGACTTTTTTGAATTGATAATATATATAGCGTGCTTCAGATTCAATGCCTTGCCGCTCTCACCAAGTTATGCATTCTGAAGCTACGATCTTGCCTTGTCCTTCGACGAGTGGCATATATAGGGGGTGTAGTGAAAATAACCAAAACTAAGGGGGCATTGTTTGCAAAGGAATGATTCAAACTCCTTTAAAGTAGCCTGTGCTACTCTAAAAAGCCATTGGAAACACTTTCAAATTCTGTTTCTCTCTGAAACAAGGGACACCCAATAGAATTCAAAGAAGTAAATGCACTTGGTCACCCCATAAAAAGCCCATCTGTTCATACAGATACAGATACATACATACACATATGCACATAGAAAGAGAGAATGATACATAAGGTCAGAGAGCAATAAAGATAGAGAGAGATACATGGAATTAAATAGAGAAAAAAAACCTATGTATAATGAGTAGTAACAAGTTTTCATCTTTTTTTGGTCACTTTGTTTGACATTATTTTGTTACATAAGGCACTGTAAGAATGTTATAATACCAAACAAAACACTATATTAACAATTCTAAATCATGACCATAAGCAGTTACTTATTAGTCTATTACACAACGAGTTGCACCGGTTTGACTTTTATTATGTCAACTAGTTTTCCTAGCTGAATGACATAAACTAAAATCTGTTACGCCGAATTCAAAAAAAGTGGCATTTTGTGGTTAAGTTGCAGCCACATCTTGTGACCCGATGGTCAAAATCGTGGTCACCAAGTGAGTTAGTGACCTAAACAATTAGTCTAGTTTCTAAGTGATCCAAATGACAAAAGCATTTGTTACACAAAATAACCATTTAGTGACCTAACAATTAGTCTAGTTAAGTGATCTAAATGACATAAACATATGTTACACTAGATAACCAAAAAACAAAAGTTTGTTACTAGCTATACTAATGGTCTTATTTAAATTATACGTAGTAATAAATAACCATATAGAGAGAGATAGATGTTGATGTATCAAGGGGAGTAAATAGAATCCTTAACATGCAGGTACCCCATAGTAAATGAAGGTTGAATTCTCTCTGATGTATACAATACACCACACCACCTTCTGTCCTTCACTTGCTCCATACTTCTTATTAATTCAAACCACACACACAGACTTACACTTGCACACTTGCACACTCTCCCTACATCTCTTTCAATGAAGAGGAAGATGTTGATGTTGGCCTTATTGATAGCTGTACTAATGGCTACTTGTTCAACTACAAAGGGTACAAGAAACAAGCTCATGGGAAGAACATCTTCATCAGTGAACATCAACAACAATGTTGACAACAACACTTCAGTTAACAAGATTGTCAACTTTTTTAAGTTTAATGATGAAGAGAGACTAGTACCTACTGGCTCTAATCCTTTGCATAATAGGTAGTATATTTTTGTATTCTATAGGTTTTAGTATATTTATTATGAACTAGTGTTCTGTAAATTTTCAGTAAGATGGCTTCTTAACTTAGTTTTTTATCCTATTATGAAGTGTTTGTTAGCATTTAACACCTAATGTTAAATGTAGTAATTTTGATTGTTTCATTTTGTTGCTAAATGCTACTGCAGTTAACTGATGAAATGGTGAAAATTACAAATATGATGTAAAAAAATTAATCGACTCATATGCTATAAAGTTTGTTGGTTTTCATTTGTGATGAACTTGCACTCTAATATTATAAGTCCACCCATTCGAATAATAAAATGGCAACACCATTTTTGTTCATATAAACGCCTTTCTAGTTATTCTGTCGATTATTGTCATGCACGACTGCACGAGCTGTATTTATGTTTGAACTAATTCATTGAGCAACATGTACTGAAAAACTTGATGTAATTATCATCTTGTTAGATTTAATTCTAATACAAATGTTTAACCTCTTATATATTTGTGGTAACTGCATCAAGTAAATACAAATATATATAGTCATGTCTGCATTCGTTATCTAGTCTTTAAAGGAATGCATTAAACGAAGACATTAAATATTCAAAGCTAACAAAACCGTGTGACAATACATTTCTCTTCAACTACTATACTGCTATAGACAGTAGATGATTTTAGTTTATTTTTGTATAATAATCTGCATTAGTGGGTGGGACTTTCATTCTTGAGTCAATAGACTTGGGTTCGAATCTCATCCCTGGCACTTTGCTCCCAGATAGGTACCCAATTTTCGCAAAATCTTTAGGCTCACTGGAGAGACTTTGTGGATAAGAGCTCAAGAGTTCGAGAGTTTCGGCTCACTCCAATTGGTGCCCCACTAAGCCAGGAGAGTTGCCCGGAGTTATTTCTTGTGGGATGGATAATGGGTGGTACCAAAAAGTTATCACGGGTGTCCGGTCAATCTACACTTTTTTTTTTTTAGCGTCACAATTTTTACAAATTAAATTCACACACATTCCTATTATTAAGTGACACGTGTAATTTTTATTTTTATTTTTATTTTTTATTTTATTTTTTTGGTGAAAATTGAGTGTAGCATTGTTGTGACTAAAAAGTAAAAATGGTTCAAACACAAGTTATTTTCCTAAAATGCACTCAAATGAATAAAATTTTCAAAATCATTAAGTTATTCTTGTTGTAAGAGAAAGTTGAACGACAATGTGACAACAATTAACGTATTTACTATGTAGCAACATTCAAACATAAATGGACACAAATGTTTACGGATCAACTAGATCGACTTAATTAGCTTGACTTGATGACATCTATCCCCTCTAAAGGCAAAATTTAAGCTATATGTTTGTGCTGAAAATCAAGGAAACCCAAGTTATATAAATATGCGCAAAATGATGGTATATACAAATGAGTGATTTTATAATGATGGCATCTAGTGTTGATGTTTGGTCGTCATGGTATGGGCTGCTATCAGTTCTGCTCGAGAACCGTGTCTCATGGGCTGCTTTTGCAATATCTCTAGTCTTGACAACTTTCTACTTCTAGTAGTAAACACTTTTGCTGTTCAACAAGAAAAGAAAAAGAGTGACAAATAATAGAAAGTATGATCAGTAGATTCACAAAACAAAACATTAGAATCTCATGTGAACTTGTGAGCACATGACTATTTTGACTTGATGATACAACTATTTTGACATGCTATTTGAATTCTAGAGATCAAATACTACATAAGGGGGAGGACTAAGGAGTTCCCGGGAGTGCTCGTGAACCATATGAATTTTTCTTGCGTGGTGTAATTTTTTTGTTAAAAGGATGGATTATCTGAAATGCACTCATATATTTGTGTTACTAGTCTTCTTTAAGTCTTAATGAAATGCACCTCATAACTTTTAATCTTCTGTCGCCACCAACTGCATACAAATCACAAGTTGAAGACCTAAAACTAGTATTTCACAGAACTGACTCACCAAGCCACACGAATATCTGGCCTTCCCTTATTAACTCCGTTGTTGAAAAGCAAGAGACTTTACGTTTGTAATAAGTTGACGCTGTCGATGTTTTCTTTTATATCAAATCAATCATTTAAAAGATACTCCGTAACTATTTGTTTGGTTTGAACAAGTTTGTAATGACCTTGGCACCTTAACACTCATTTTTACAGTCCATTTTTAACTTTATTGAGATTCAAGTTTAAGTTATACACAGTACTCCATCCATATTACAAATAAATCAAAATGTGAAAATCGGTAGAGGTTTAGTTGAACAAGAAGAAAGTTCACTTAATCATTTACAATCTCCTGGACTAATTTACCATTTAAGTTTTTAACAAAATACTATTACTGTATTTACTATTTAACATGTAACTAGTATTGACTAGAACGGCTAATTATTTTGGAGTTGTTTATAGTAACAAGAAGCCCGTCTAGCTCAGTTGGTAGAGCGCAAGGCTCTTAACCTTGTGGTCGTGGGTTCGAGCCCCACGGTGGGCGCTTCTTTTTTTTCTCTCTACAAAATGAAAAATTTAACTAAACTTTGTATTTTTTATCCTTTAAAAATCATACCAAATTTTTTAAGAAACTTAGTGTGCAAAACCATTTCTCTAAGTAAACTTAACTGAAAAAGCATAAGTCAACTATTATCAATGACTCGATAAAGAGAAAGATAATTGCCAATCGCGGTCAATGTTGGGATCTGTTTAACCCGAGTATGAAGCTAAAAACACCAAAAATAACCACAGTACCACACTAAGGCTCGTTGAGTTCCTCAGCATCCAGAAAGTAAACAAAGAAATCAAGAACAATTTTTAGTGGTAATAGCACTTTTATTTCGAAGGAAATGCAGGAATACCAATTCTGATTCAAACATTTTTGTTGCTATTTAAAACAAAAATAAGTACAAAAAACTCAGAAAACTTGTTATATATATAACCACTGCCTATTCGCTATCTTTCCATACTTCTCTAAGGAGTTGATATCTAACAATACTCCTTCCACCTTTTGGGAACCATTGAAGTCCATCAGAACTTGAGGAAACCCGAGAACTGTCTGCCAGGATTGAGGTCAAGGGTGAATCGAGCTCATCAAGTTCATCATCGCTAGTGTAGGATTTCTTCAGCACTGATGATGAGCTTCTTCTTAGAGACTGGGCTCCTACGATTATGGCTGAGAATGAACTTGATGGAGGTGGTTTGTAAGCTGATGGAGGTGCAGTGCATGGAAAGTTTATAAGAGACCCTTCGTAAACTTCTATGTCATCATCCTGCATCTGTAGTGCATACACGTTACGAGAAAATGGTTTTCAGAAGAAACCATGCATTTTTATCGGATGTAAAAAAATAGACGCTTTACTGACTCACTCATTTCTCTTATAAGTTATCAACTTTCGATCTTTTTTGAACGGCAATTGTGGCTACATAATTCAAGTGCTCATGCTAAAAATGACGAAAAGGTATATACGAACCTCTGCATCAAGGGCCTCGATAAGCGAATTGGGAATGGGATTCGGGGAAAATTCATCTGGCACGAAACTGCAAACAACCCTCCTAATCAATGGAGTAGAAAGTGTTGGGCAAACCTATGAAGGAAAAAAAACATTGGATCAAATGAAGAATATGAACATATATAAGATGAATAAAAGCATAAAGGGATGTGGACTAGTTACCTCTTTTCTTGTGGACTTGTCTGCAAGCATTTCAAAAGGAAGCATCATGAGGTCACTCAACGCATGTAGTAATCGGAAAGCCTTAAAAGACGTATCGTCGATGACATCATCAGTATCTTCGTTAGTGTCGTTGTCCTCGATACCAAATAGATCCGTAAGCCATCTAGACCATGTCCCAATCTGGTAAGATAGATGTAGAACTTATAGTCAAGTTTAAACAAGTTCGTAAAGAGTTAATGTTTGACTTTATAAGTCAAATGGACTAAAAACTTCCAACTTAATACCGACTATATTTTCAGATGTATGAATAGTATGTTAGAGTCTGTAGAAGCTCCGAGTAGGAGATGGCCTGTGCCACTTTAGTAACAAAGCCCCTAATGAAATTTTTATCTATAAAGTAGTTCGTTGACTTCAAAAGTCAGCATGTACCTTTCTTTACTAAAATCAAGATATTCTGATACTGATAGATAAAATGCAAAAGAGTAGTGAATTGGTCGGATTTGGGTTATGTTTTATCACTTGGTCAAAAGGGTAAACTAATCAAATAGCTAAAAGTAACATGTCAATGGATGTAACCTTTTAGCAAAAAGGGTCCTAAATCATTTCATACAAATAATAGATTAGCAATGCAATAGTGTAAAATCATATTTGACACACAAACTGCTTATTAAAAGGTAGCTTTTTGAACAATATTTTTTCGCTAAACACCTGTTTTGAGTTTTTGACCTGTTATAAAACCCGCCTGACCCTCCCATTTTTCACCTAAGGATTCAAGAATGTTATGGTTTAGTACTCACGGTGTTTTTCAATTGAGCACCGGCTCCAAAGCTAGATTTTCCGGCAGGAATGGGAAGCACCCGCAGGTCAGCAATGGGATCCGATAATGGATCTGTTGGCATATCTTCAGCTGATTCCCGAAGAATAGCATTAAACATTGCAACATCTAGTCGGCCCACCAATTGCTCCATCACCTACAACCAGATTAAAAAGAAGAATATGATAATTTTTAACGCTCTTTTCATTGCAGAAGTGTGTAAATTTACCATCCAAAACAAAATCATACCAATCTTGGCAGCACCGGTAAACAGCCACATTCATGGCCTCCGGCTCGTGTAGGACATAGTCTTTCACAAGTATCTTTAAAAGCTTTCTTCCAAAGATCTACGGAGAAGTTCCCTTGTTGATTACCCAAACCGTTTTTACTTCCAGATGTTTTCTTTGAAGTTTGACTTTGACCAACCGTTTTGCCACTAGCATTAGTGGCCGTTGATTGCATATGTGGAGTAAGAGTCTACAGTGAGCAAAAGTACCAGAATCAGTTAAAAAGTGTAGATGTAGAAATATGAAGTATTTATATTATCACAATAATAATCAATTTTTTATACAGCAATTTAGGAGGTTGTAGGCCTTATATATAGAGTTCGGGCAACTTTTGACCCGTTTCCATTTCAGAAAAATACTTTAAATTAACCCGTTAGAGAAAAAATATAATCCAAATTGACCCATTCATAAGTAAATGAGTCGAAATTGTCAATTTTAACTAAGAGCTAACATGTAAATACTGAAGATAAGTATTTCCAGGGCTCAACCTGCCACCACACGGACTCAATGATTCGCGAGAACATCCACGCTTCAACCTTTTCTAATGCAACTATGAATGTTTGTGGGTCCCTCCAGTCATCAGGTACTTTCTTCCAACTATGTTTGTGTTTCCCGTTGGAGCGAGCATTTTGAAGTGACGATTCTCCAAGAGTCTGGTAGATAATTGCCCTCAACATAACCGAGTTTGACAACCAGAAAGTTAATCTGCACAAAAGACATGTGTAAAGTTTACAGCACAGATCCATATATTTCATTTCGGCAGCGACTCAAAAGTTCGTAGTGTATAGACTCAATTCTCGTGTTCTAGGTCCTACAATGTTTGATTAAAACTCATGGGTTTTGACTATCAGCCAATTATCTTATATACCCCTATATGGTGACATAAAAGGGTAAGTGTTGCAACTAAATATCATTCACTCGTGATGACCATGAGCAAGCAGGTTAATACCCGTAGATAAGGTGTTACAATTTATATAGTCACTATCCGAGGTTGGAACTAATACGAACCTTGGAACATCGTTTCCACATGATTTTGAAACCAAAACAAGTCCAGAGGTAATAGCTCTAGCTGCATTTACCCTTTTTTCTTGATCCTTCTCTTTGCAAGCATGTAAATAGAATCTAGAGAGACGTCTAGCTGGTGCATGAACCTTATTGGTGGAACTCCCATGCTCAGCCACTATTGAATAAAGTCCAGCCTCAAGCGCTGCAGTTTCCCTAAGTTCTTCTTCAAGCATCTCTATTCTAGATTTATCGTCACTTTTACCATTAGAAATCTCACTTTTTGGAACTGCAGTATCGGACGATTCATTATTAGTCTCAATAACTTTATCTTTATCTGTTCTATTCGAGCTTGCAATAGGAAAACCATTTCCAGTATACCCACCGGCCTTAGGTAACTGAACAGATTTCAAGTGCTTAAGTTTATTACCGGTGACACCAGTTCCTCCAGGCGGTTTTCTTACAAGGGTGTTGCTTCTTAACTTGTCTTGTTTTCTTGAAGCTAAAAATTTACCAACAAGATTGTCTTCTGAGATTTTTTTATCTTCTGTGGTTCTTTCATCTTGCTCGTTTTCGATGTTTGTAAATTGATCATGTAAAGATTCAACTTTAATTGGATCTTTACTGACGGAACTAGTTATAACAGGATTTGGGTTGGATTTTATTTCTTCTTGAAGCCCATGGGTCACGTTTAAAGGTTGTGAGATTGTCATTTGAGTCTTAGAACCTATGGTCTTACTATGAGAACCCATAGTTGAGAAAGATGATTGAAGAAACGGGGCAGCGTGTTGTTTTCGAATTGTTGTCATACTTCTTTCCGTATGTTTTGAAGAAGTATTATTTGAAGGTTCTGCTTTTATTGGAACAACAGGCGGCTGCGCGTTCAGAGAATCCTGCATGCCAATCTCAGTTATTTACAGAACTGGCAATTATACAACAACTTCAGTTTAATAAATAAGTCAAGCATAAACAATCATAGGTGGCAAGAGGGGTGGGGCGGATGGTTTGGGTATCTGGTTGAAACGGTTCGGACCGGGTTGGTGAACCGTTAACACTTTTTCTCCTCCTCTAAAAATAATATAAACATCAGTTGCGTTAATTATGTTTAATGTAATAATCCAAATCTTTGAATAAAACAATTTAGGAGGATGTATGCACGTAAAGCTAGAGTTCTTACGACTTTCAACCCATTCGCTTTAAGTTGTATTTTCTTGATTTGACCCATTAGAGATTAAACACAACCCAAATTGACCCATTCATAAGTAAAGGGGTTGAAATTGTCACCTATAGGAACTAGCAACACAAAGGAATCAAAAATGTAATGCACGAGGGTACCTTTTGATTTGGATATGATGAATGTGTATAATCATCATTATCATCGTCGGTAAAAGCAGCAATCTCAAGATCACCATCGTTCACTTCTGAAGCAGACTCTTGCCCATACTTATCCAACGATGACTGCTTCGACAAGCTACTCCTCGACGAATTAGTCTCGTCTCTATCATTTGACTGTATACTAATATACAAAACCGGTTGTGCTACACTTTTAGAACTCTTTTTCCATATAATCGGAACACTAAGATTCAACACATTCTCAATGATCCCATAATCTCCAAGATTCACAACCGCCGACCCTAATATCTGATCTTTATGCGGCTTATCCTTTCTCGGCTCCCACAAGTGAAACTCCAAATAGTTCTTTTGAAACTTATCTGGGTCCTTTTTATCTTTACGCAAAGTCAACGGAAGTGTAAAAGACTTGTTAAAGTCAACAGTGGAATCTATAACATTAGGCGAAAGAAAATCTGTCATCTGATCACCATTTACCCATTGGAGCGATAAAGCTTGACTTGTTGGTAACCAAGGTTTCAAATCTTGTACATGAATCAGATAATTTACTTGAACAGAACCGTCTTTACGGTGCTTAGACCTTAAACCTAGAACCATTGTTACAAATCACAATGCATCTACAAAAACAAAAACAAAAATCACTTAACCATTCGCACAAACAGTTAATCTGCATCCAAAAACTTTTCGCTATAAGTCGAGATAAAAATCCGACCTTTTAGCATTTTTCTCACTAGTTACATAAAAACAAACATAACCCATATAAAATCTTGGAATAAATCTTAATCTTTAAGCTTAAATTTAGCATAAACAAGAATTATAAAGCTAAAAATATGAACTTGCATACTTGATATTAATGGATTAAAATATACATGCATCAAATCTTTAACATAAACCCAACAAAGACCTATACATAAACTGATCATATAAATGGGTCAATTAGCTAAAACACTAACATTAAAGAGCATAGGATAAAAAATGATGAGTGAAAACTAACCAAATGTGATATATGGGTTTTGTGTGATTTATGGGTTAATGATGAATTTGGTTAAGTATTATTAATATGATGTGATTAAAAGGTGCTTTTCTTGATGATGGAAGTTTGTTTGTTGGGTTCAAGATGCGAAAGAAAGAGATGAAGAAAAGTTTGAAAACTCCTTTCTCTCTACACGACGTTACTTAGCAGACCAAAGCTTTTCATGGTAAAAAGTTGAAGTGAGAAAGTGAAAAGTAAAAGTTAAAAGTAACTCCTTTTACCAATATTGCCGTAAAATAAATAAAAAAATGCTACACCATACACCTAAAGTATGGCCGAGCCAAATAAACCGAAAATAGAACAAAATTGAAAATTGACCCGATCCGGTTCAATCAAAACCGAACCGGCTCTAGTTGATTCGGTTTTCGATTTTATATATTTTTTCGGTTTGGCTCGGTACAGTCTGGGCCAAAACCAAGAACAATACACCCAAAATCGTCTAAACAAAACCAACTGACCAACACAAAACTAAAACCGATGGGGTATTTTAATGTATGAGTGAATTAAGTGATCTGTTGATTGGCACTGAGTTGACAAATTGACACGTGTGAGTGAGTGTTACACTGTTACGGTACTCCTGGGTAGGGGTGTGCATAGGCTGAAAACCGGACCGGACCGGCCAGGACCGAAAACCGAGTTCGGCCAAAAGCCAAGACGAGACCGGACGAATTTGGCGGTCGGTCTCGGTCCGGTCGGTCTCGGTCCGGTCTTCGGTCGGTCCGGTCCAAAAACGCCCAATTCGCGGTTTGGTCCGACGGACCGGACCGGACCGGACCGAGGACCGATTTGCCAAAAGCCGAGACCGGGACCGGACGAATGTGGTCGGTCCAGTCTCGGTCCGTGTCGGTCCGGTCGGTCCTTCGGTCGGTCCGGTCCGGCCGGTCCGTTTGCTCACCCTTACTCCTGGGTGCTCTAATGGATATACATGCATCTATTAAATCTTTTTTTGTTTGTAGCTTTTTGCAACTCTTGTTTGTTTGTGTTTTTGGCTCTTTTGTTTTTCCTTTTTTCTTGGGCCCTATTATCACATGTTTCATTTAGGAATTCAGACACAACTTTTAGAATGACATTATTTGGTTTGCAATCACTATCAGAAAAATAAGTAAGAACTCATTTTTACTTTTTTCCATAAACCGACCTTAAAAACATTATTGTGGAGTTGTTGAGTTGAAAAAAGTCAAAGGAAATTGTTGAAGCATCCACGTCGTCGTCGACTAGATCAGCTTCAATTATGCGGTGCTCAAATATATTTTAGTCATACGTCATGATGTGCATGTTCAATAAATAAATATGAAATAATAAATAAATAACATAATATTGTACTACTTATACCATTTTATCATATAGAATTTGGCATTAAATATATGTTATCAAGTCAAACTTCTTTAGGAGTTTAAAGTACTAGTAAGCCTATATTTAAGAATCAAAAGAGTGGTTAATATTTATTGGCAGTATTATATAACAGGGCCCGCTTGGTTCAAAGTGAGGAAAGGAAAGTAAAAAGGAAAGGGAAAGGGAATGCAAAGGAATGAGTGAGGTGGGTAATCAATCCCTTACCCCTCAATTTATTCTATAATGGTTCATTACCCGAGGTAATCAATCATTTACCCCTCTCTAACCAAGCACTACATTTTGAATGAAGTGGGCCCTTTTGAATACCTTACCCATTCCCCACCCCCCTTAACCTCCTAACCAAGCACGCCCTAAGCTTTATACTAAGAATCATATTTTGCAAGTGTTTTTACAAGTTGTAGCCTATAACATTTGCATAACGAAGTGACGTTCGTCATGTGCTCGACAACATATAGCTAATAATAGCGTATTTGTAATATCATGTCAATTGACGTCTAGAAATGGTCCAAAAGAAGTGTTGTATTATTTTAAAATACATGTAAATTTAACCTCATTTGTATGACATTGTAAAAGACTTAAAAGTGATAGATTTATTTTTTAACACCTCTCGACTCTATGACAAAATATAAAGTTGTATGAAGTGGCACCATGTATATGCTGTTTTCTTAATCAACTTATAAATTCCTAAAACAAATTTTCTACTTGGTTAAGATGCTAAGCCTCAAAATAATACATGTTACTTGCTTCAAACAAGCACATGTGTGATATTAGACTTGTGCGTTTGTAACGATATAGTTTGACTTTACTTTCCTAGAAAAACTGACGTAGTTATAAAAATCTACAATTGTTATATTAAAAAATTGATTTATGTAATATTATTTATAGCTAGCTTTAGTTTTAAAAAACATCGAATCAAATTAAAGTTTTAGCTGTTTTGGTCTTTTGGCCCATATAATATATGAGCCTGGTCCATCAATTGCCTTGTAGAAATCTGGCTCACTAAATGGCCGGTACGACAAATAATATGACCCGCATGATTTGGGCCAAGAAGATAGTCACATGAGAAATTTAGATTTGCTTGATGGGCAAGCCGCAAGCGTCTTGTGCGTGGTTAAGGGGGTGTTTCACTGTTTTGTTCAAGCTTATTTAAGAGGTTACAAGTTTATTAACTTATACTAGCGGGTTGAGATGCAAAAAAAACCGGTTCATGAACCGAATCGGAAAAAAAATCAAAATCGGTTTCTCAAAAAATCGGTTTTTCAAAAAACTAGTTTAGGGAAAACCGAATCGCCGGTTTATATAACCGGTTTACATTATTTGTTGTCAACCGGTTTTGAGTAAAACCGGTTTAAACCGAACCGGTTCTTGGTTTAACCGGACATTTTCTCTCCCAAAACTGGATTCAAACTTAACCGTATTACGTAAAACCGAATTTTGACTATTTGACTAAAACCAAAACCGTTTTTTAAACCGGTTCGGTTTAAAAAAAATGAAATGTGCACCTCTACTAGCAGGTACTAGCGTGATGCGACGGCGGGTACCCTATAATTAAAAATTTAGCAAGCAATGTTTTGTAACTATATATATTTTGTGACAAATAAACAGTGAGATTTTTAAGTAAAAAACAAACTATTTAGTCATGACCACTACACCAAATTTCCGTCATTTATATATAACCAATATTCATCCCTTGTTTAATTTACATGAGCTCAATACCACTTGAACAAATATCTAGTTATGACCAAATGAAGTCCATTTACTTAACACTAATGATTGAGTCCAATAAGCACACCTTAAGTATACTATTTAATAAATAATATCCCTAAATATTGGTAAAATCTAATCACTCTTTTGTGCAACCACAACACATATAAAAAAAAATCTTCTCTCAACCTGCAACAAAAAACGCAATACTAATTTCCTTTCCTTAATCAAATCGAATACAAACCACACTCAAAAAATGCAGCATTATTTTGTCGTTTCCACTCCGAATAACTCACGAATTAACAAATACACGTATATTGTTCGTTTCTTATCAAAGCCAAAATGAAATCACAGCTACTTTGATTTTATCTTGACACAAACCGAAACAACAAAGTATTAATTTTTTATTTTTTATTTTATTATTATTTTTTATATACGAACGAAGACAAAAGCACAAGGTCGTCGGTAGGGTCGTTGTTTGTTGTATTTTGTTTTGTAAATGCAAACAAGTATAGAATATGAACACTTTTGTTTTTGATCTTTCTTTAAAAAGTTTGTGTATTGAATAAAAGTGTTACTTCTTAAAAAATTATGATGGGTTATGAATACTTTGATAGTGTTGGCGTTCGGTGGTAGCAGTAATCAAGTATCAAGTAAATGGTTGAAGTGATGAATGTTTGATTTAGGCTGTTGGATTTCTGATTTATGTTTTGAAAACTTAGTTAAATTGTACATTGTGGTTAAATAGTTGTATATTTTGATGAAGAGATGTTTTTATTAGTGTATTAATTGTAGGTGTTAAACAATGGTTTTTTTGTTTTATTTGTGCTTTAAATAGTTGTAAATTATGCATTTTCACTTGTATTTGTAAACAAAGCAATTAAAAATCTTGACTACATTAATAGGAGCAGTTTTTAGTTGTACCTTTAGCAATAAAATTTGTAATGCTGAATTTTAAGCCATTAAATGACAAAAAAATGTCTTTATGCTTTATAAGATAGTAAGATAATAAAAAAAAATACAAATACATAATTAAGGGTGTGTTTGTTTCATTAAGATGTTTTGGGTCTGAATCTGACTACCGCATCTTACTGGTAAGAGGTGACTAGAAAGTCTAAATCTGAACGAAATAATGTTGTTTGTTTTTGTATAAGTGTCCGAATGATTTTAATTGCTCGTTTTTGCAATTTGTTTATTAAACCAACGCAATGCGATAATAAATAACTTATGTAAATATGAAACAAAGACTTTTATCATAAATATAATATAGTTAATAAACAATCAAATATATTATATAAAGTTTGTTAAAACGATAAGAGGTTAGTAAGATAAGCTCTCACCTTTACTGAAGAAGATGTTATATGTCTAACCTGCTTACTCAATAAAAACAAACAACCAGTAAGAGGTGGGCAGACGTTTTGGTTGTTTGTTTTTTCTTTGAGTCGCACCCGTTAACGACATATAACATCTTACTCAGTAAGAGGTAGAGACTTGTCTTTTCCACTGCCTCTTACTCTATAAGAGATTGAAAACGTGTGTTAATTAACTGTTATATTTATGATAAAAAGTCTCGTTTCATATTTGCATAAGTTATTTATTATCGTATCGCGTTAATTTAATAAATAAATTATAGAAACGAGCATTTAAAATCATTTGACAATTATACAAAAACAAACAACATTATTTTGTTCAGATTTAGACTTTCTAGCCACCTCTTACCAGTAAGATGTGGTAGTCAGATTCAGACCTAAAACATCTTAATAAAACAAACACACCCTAAGTGTTTGACAAAGTTTGTATGTTTGGGTTTTTGAGCTTATTTGAGAGGGTTTTGATAAGGCCAAACTTTGTGGCTTATTTCAGGAGGGGTGAGCTTACATAAAGATATTATGTAAAAAGACTTTTATACCCTCATTAGTTATTACACATTTTCAATGTTTATATATTTTTTGTCATTTTACCTTATTAATTATGACAAGTTAAGTCAAACATTTAACGGAGCTCATGATATATAAGCCACAAGCCGCTTATATAACATAATCATAAGCCAATTCATAAGCGTAACCAAACACCCCTTGAATAAAATGCAATTTGTGATTTTTTTTATTATTATTTTTTTATTTTGTTTTTTATTTTTTACCTTTTGCAAATCAATTTTATAGTGGTTAATGTAAAAATTTTGATCGTAAAACCGATTTCGACACACAAATGTAATTAAAATTATGATTTTGATAAACAAAAACGTGTTGCACACACTTATTTTTTTCTCATGTCTTATTTATCAATGGTGTGCCATGAGATGCTTCGCCCCGATGATCATTCATGATGATGATCTCAACATGAACTACTTGATCAAGTCTAAGAAAAACACTTTTCAGCTAATACTTTAATGAAATCGCCATCTTAAATTCCTTTCTTGCTTGTAAGTCGTAGGATTTAGTTCACTTACATATAGAAGAAATGGATTGATAAAATTGCAGTCATTAGTGGAGACAAGAAGTTTAAATTACACTGGCAAAACTTATTTGGTCAACTTCTGACACAAAGCTTAGTTATTTTAGAGGAGGAAACTTTGGAAAAAAATGGTCATGTTATCCAAACTGTTATACATTATTTTGAGCAAGTCACTGAATTGGCTTGAACATTTATAACACACATTATGTTCAAAACCATGTGAGCCAATCAACATAGCTAATTATCAAGGTAAGTGACGGATCCTGAATTTTAACAATAGTTGTGCACGTTATATTGAAATAAAAATGCATACAATTATTGTTAAACTTTCAACTCTATTAAAATAAATCTTTTTCACACTCTAGTTAATACTTAAAAGGGATATATGTACAAACACTCTTCCTCAAATATGTGTATATGATGCAAAAAAGTTTTGATACGAACCCAAAATATACAACAACAAAAATAATATTCATTCTCGCCAAAGCATAATATGAGCAGGTAAAATATAGACAAATAATACCCAAAATATCAATTTAATAAAATTTATAAAATTTTTGTCATCAAATAGCAACAAACTTTCTTTATTGTCTCATTTTAGTACGCAAACTCTGAAAAAAGTTATGTAAATATAACGACCTTTTATAAAGTGTTTAAACATATACATTTTCATAACATGTCATGTGTTAGACTTTTAAGTATAACACGTCATCAAAATGTACATATTTTAGACAATTTTTTAAAAAATCAATTACCACAACAAACACTTTTGACAATCAATTACAAAAATAAACACTTTCAAAGAAGTTTACCAAAATCGACACTTTGGGCGAGCAAACCATTTGCTCCCCAATTCATTCCACCCACATATCCTCGCTACAAGACAAAGAACATGAAGAGCAAATGTTTTGCTATCCGTTCTAATCGCTCTCTGCCTCACTACAAGACAAATAACATGGAGAGCAAATGCTTGCTCGCCCTATGTTTGCTCGCACAAAGTGTAAATTTTGGTAAAACGGATTTAGATGGTTCATTTTGATAAAGGTGGAGATAAAGTGTTTATTTAAAAAAATATATATATTTTTTAAGTTCACATATCAAAACTAGAAATTTGTAAAAGTCAATTTATAATCCATGAAAGCTCCAACTCTTTCCTATTTTTCTTTCTAAAAACAAAGTAAAGCCAAAGCCAAAACCAAAAGGAGTGGCATGAATCCAAAGCTTTGAAAACCCCGCCTTCTTCTTCCTTTTTTTTTCCACTTGCATCATCCAATTCCAATCTCTCTATCCTTCTTTTTATTTTCCCTTTTTTATTTCTTCAAGTAGTGGGTACACCTACTACTTCCAAGATCTATAAATAAAGACCCTCACCTTAAAAAAAAAACACATACTAACAGACAGACAAGAATGTCGGCCACGTCATCATTGGAAGATGTTCCTTCGTTGGATATCATGACTGAACTCCTTCGCAGGTTCAAGTGTTCTTCCAAACCAGACAAACGCCTCATTCTCATTGGTATTATATTTTTATTAATTAAATTGCTTGTTTTTATGGATCTGTGAATGTTTATATGCCAAGATTTTGGGTGTTTATTATGTTTCTTAGATAAATTCATGTAAAGTTTAAGGCTTTTTCATAAAGAAAGATGATTCTTGTTATATGTATGTGGATTTTGTAGCTTTATGGGTTTTTTAGGGGGTGTTTGGATTAGCTTATTTAGTCAGCTTATGGGCTTATCTGAATTGGGAAAAGCTCATAAGCTCACTTTTTTCTGCTTACGAGCTTATGGCCATAAGCCCAAGTTGATTAGATCCTAAGCGGAAAAAAATGAACTTATGAGCTTTTCCAAATTTGGATAAGCTCATAAGCTGACTAAATAAGCTAATCCAAACACGCTTTAATGCAATTTTACTTATTTTGGAAGAAAACGTGCCTCATGAGTTACTCCGCATGATAACAATAGCCTTTTAACGTACAACATGTTAACACCTAGTATATGTATATTCATCATTGTGAAGTTTCCAAGACATTTTTTGTTATACTACGTGTTGTTAACTGAACACATTATGCATATATGGGTGGTAGGTAAGGTAATTTCAATATAAGGATGTCTTTAGTGTAAGAAGTTGAATACTTGACTGACCTTCACATATGCTGTCCGTAAAAATATCCTGGCATGATCTCAACTTGGAAGTGCAATTCACTTTTAAGAAAATTATGGTATGATTCGTTCTTTAGTTTGGAGTTTTTGACCTTTGTGTTTGTGAGGTGTGGTCTTTGATCTATGTGGATGTTATTATTCAATTTGGTAGTTTTCACATTAATTGGTTTTGTTATGCTCTTTAGACCAGTGGTTTTTGCCATCAAAGTTATCGATTTTGAATAATTCAGCGTGAAATCATTCTGGTGTATCAAACAGCCTCTTAACGTTTATGAACAAATGAATGGAATGTAGGTCCTCCCGGGTCTGGGAAAGGTACCCAATCCCCCATCATTAAGGATGAATACTGCCTATGTCACTTGGCAACAGGTGATATGTTGAGAGCAGCAGTTGCAGCCAAAACCCCACTCGGGATTATAGCTAAGGAAACCATGGAAAAGGTATGGTATGCTGCTTTGCTTATGTATAGTTGATATGATGAGCAGAGAAGTCAACTTGGTGCCATTTCATTTGGTTGCTTTTATTGGTTTTGACTCGTTTTCTTTGCATATTTATCAGGGAGAACTAGTGTCTGATGACTTGGTGGTTGGGATCATTGACGATGCAATGAAGAAGCCATCATGTCAAAAGGGATTCATTCTTGATGGGTTTCCTAGGACAGTTGCCCAAGCAGAGAAGGTTTATTGATTGTTTATAAGACAATAGTTTTTGAAAATATTAAGAAATAAATAGCATAAATGAGTAATGTTTGACCCTTGATTTGTTTTTTTACAGCTCGATGAGATGCTTCAGAAGCAAGGAACTAAGATTGACAAAGTGCTTGATTTTGCAATTGATGACTCCATCTTGGAGGAGAGAATCACTGGTCGTTGGATCCATGCTGCAAGTGGTAGGACATATCACACAAAGTTTGCACCTCCCAAGGTTCCAGGCATTGATGATGTAAGCTATAAGACACCCCTTACTACCTTCATCTGCAAATTGTAACATTTTTTATCGCAACGTTTTCTTTTCCAGAAAGTATTTGAGATTTTGAGTTACATGAGGATATGCCTATTCTTTGACAATCTGACTTTAGAAAAGTGACAACGGTAACAATATAGGGTTTATAAACTTTTTGACAATATGCCTATCCTTAGTGAACCAAACAAATATATGCAATGCCTGTGAATAAGTTTAGATTGCTACAACGTGCTGCTCTTTCAGTTTCATGAAGAGTGCAACCCTTGAGTATTAGGCCATATTTGTATGTAGTTCTTTGTACTATTAGTCAGATGTCTTGTATAACCTTTAAATACCGAGGAAAATGGGAACTTTTATTTCATGCAAATCAGTATCAACCTTTCTTTTGTAATTGTAGACTGTCGCTTTAAAGCTATAGAATGGAAGTACTGCAGTTTCTATGAGACATTTGAAATGGAAATAATAACAGTTTATGTGGGACTGATGGAGTCTTATGTTTTCTTCTGATTTGAGGATTCGCTGGATTTTAATTGCAATGTTTCTTCTTCTTGTAGGTTACCGGAGAACCTCTAATGCAACGGAAAGATGACACTGCAGCAGTTCTCAAGTCAAGGCTGGAGGCATTCCACCGCCAAACAGAACCTGTAAGTAGTTAATTCAGTTGATATATTTGAAACATTGTGCGTAGTTTTCTACTCCGGGTACAATTAACTTGTCCAACGTTTTTAAGTGAAGCGTTTCCATCATCTTTTAGATATCTAAATATAATTTTTACCAAACACAAAATAAGCAATTTGTTGTATTAAAATTACTACTATCATTTTTTTGAGATGATGGTGGGGGTTATACAAGTAATTTTAAGTTGAAACTTGACAGAAAAGGGTATGTTGCATTTTTCGCAGGACTTGCTAAGTAGGTATACCATATACATGTAATTGCAACTTGCAGTACATCTTCTTGTTAATCTTGCAGTTCCTGTTTTACACTTTCAAGCCTCTTTAAAGTAGTATTAAACTTGCTATACGTTAATATTGGACCTTAGTTTCTATTTTGGTCGGAATTGAGGGCATTGATGTATAATTAGCCTGTTAGGACATAAAAGATGTAACTTTTTGTCCCATTAACTTATGACACACGTTTTTTTCTTAATCGCTTGTCTCAATGGGAAATCTCTTAAACAAAAACTAATACTTTGTATCTGAAACACAGGTTATAGACTATTACAATAAGAAGGGTGTTGTTGCAAAGCTTCCTGCTGAAAAGCCCCCAAAGGAGGTGACCATCGAGGTTCAGAAAGTTTTGTCTTGATGTATGCTGCTTTCATTTTCCTTTTGATTATCTTAAGAATATCTAACGATACAACGGACTGGCTTCAACATTGAAGTCTCTAGGCCAATTTTCATTTTTCCAAGCATTATGCAAGGCAGCTTGTTGAGTTACCTAAAACTGTACCAGAATAATACTTTCATGTTATACCAGAAATTTGGCTTAATTTTTCTTTATAACTTTTGTTTTACAAGAAGGTTAGTACTTTCCGCTTTTCACTGCAGAGTATTTTTATGTCCATCTCATTTGCAAAAGTCACACAAAATCGAGTACTTTATAATATGAAAAATTTCTTAGTTGTGTATGTATTTAGTTTGTCAAATGTGCTATTTTATGTTCTTACACGCTATTAAAAATAAATAAATAAATAAAAAATGGCTAAGCCCATTTGATTTAAAAAAAAAAAAGTAAAGTAAAAAGACCCAACAAAGGTTTGGACCTTTGGGCATGTGCTACAAATGCTAAAACGCTTTAACACTAAGCTAGCTCTCTATTTTCTTTCATTGTTGCCTATCTTAGAACAAGTATATAATTTGCTTAATTTGATTAAACACATTAAACGATATAGTTTACTACACCTAATAGGATAATGACATGATGAATGACTAGAGCTGCAAGATAACAAATAACTTATGATCACTGTTGTTCTGCATAATGACCGTACCTTGATAGTTGATGTACACGGGGTCAAATTCAAAAAGATTGTTATAGCCCCTTCTTGGTTACTTATAGTTTAAGGAAATTGCATTCTCTATATGGAGTTATAGACTAGTTTTCAGTGTTTCTGTGGACGAGTGTCTCCCATTTACAGTGGTTGGTTAGTCGTTGTCAGGCAGATCATCAATTCACTGGAGACTAAGACCTAATATTAAGTCACTGATTCACCTTGGTCTACAACCGAATATCAGGCTAGATGATCTGAAATTTCTGATTAAGAATTGAAGTTGGCCAAAACTCTTAGATGAATTGTATAAGGAAGTCTTGGAAGAGAAAATCATCTCATGTTAATCTTCACATGGTTGTCATTCCAAGAATGTTTGTTACTTTGTTTAGTAGTCAATGTCTACAGGCAAAACAACCAATATTAGATAATGCGGAGCAGGGCTCTTTCCTTGTTGTAAAGTGAGGAACACGACTATTCCCACGGTGGTGCCACTCCGCTTAGCTGGCACAGCTAAAAAGCTCCCTGCCTCGTTGGGAAACACTAGTGAGAAAGGGCTGTGGATAGATTTGTTATCTCCCAGCTCGGGAAACACTTGTGAGAAGGATTGTGGATAGATTCACTATCTCTGCTCCTCACTTCTTTCCCGCCGGCCACTAACCCGCCAACATCTGCCAACGAATTTTTGGGTCCCAGATGCCCAACCACTCCTTACACTCTTAAGGGTAATGACAGGTGGAGTTAAGTATATGGCAAGATGCACACGCAATTGGGGTTGAAGTTAGCCAAGTTAGGTTCTAATGTCATGATCCATTTATTTTAACTTAGACTTTAGAGTCATAAGTCATAACATATACAGATTACAGGTACATGCTAATGTCAAATACTTCCAAAAAGTTACTATATCAAGTTAAAAACATCGACAACGTTGTATAGGACAAAATAGGTATAACATTTTAATGATAATTTAAGAACCATAAATTTAGATCTCAGTAACATGCAAGCCAGCAAACACCGCCACCAAAATGAAAGCCAATAAACACAAGAACAAATAATCATCCTTAAATACAGTTTCTCAAACCCCTACCAAAAAAGAGTCGAAGAAAATTAAGTTGGACATATTTGGGGGGAAAAAACCTGAAGTCGACATCTCTCAGAGGAGCATTTTTAAGGTATATGCTCTTTAAGGCCGTCATAACATTATCTTCGTGAATCTTTTATGAAGTTAGTAGCAGGCTACCCGCGCAATGTGGCGGATACTCTGTGACTAAATTTTATGACGGCAGGTACACTTGGTCTTATTACTGATATTTTAGATGTGTGTGAAAAAATATATAAAATGATTTGTGTGTATATTTATATAGTGAATGCGGTTATATATTTTTAATAATTATTACTTATAATAATGATTTTTAGCGGTTACACGTTTTTAGTTTTTAATAATGAGCTGTAAATGATTTAAAAACTGTATTTAATTTAATGAAAACGTCTGCATTTAATTAGGAAAATGGAATGTATTTAATTTTAAGCCTTCTTTTTATAGTAATTGTGTAGGCTTTTTTTTTTTTTTTTTTTTTTTTTAAGAATGACCTAAATGCATTAATGTAGCTAAGATAAATTATAACTGAAAAATGTTAATTACATAAATTTCATATGAACTTAGAGCATCCACTATATCAAACATTTATAAAGGTTTATAATTTTATTATGGCATTAATTAACAAACTTTGAACATATCTTCACTATGAATAAACATCAAGCTTTATAAAAATTATACAAAAATCAAAGGTATTAAATTATGAAAAAGTTTAATATTATAGACATATTTATCATAAATCTATTTTTAAACCTATATGTACTATAGTTTACAAGTTCTTAGATCTATTCGTCATTTTATAAACCTTTTTATAAACTAGTAGATGTACTTGCATACACATATTTAGTTATATATTTCATCAGAAAACTACTGATAATTTATTTTTTAAGAAAGTGCATAAACAATGAAATGATACGCAAATCGACACATCGTTTTCACATGATTTATTATAATTTGACTTATCAAAGTTAGGCACGAGCCACGTATAAACGTACGACTACCCGTTTTACTTTCATGCCTACAAAATTTTGAAACATTTAAGAATAATTCAAATAATAAAAGATACTTGTCAAAATAAGTTTTTAGTTGAAAATACACAAAAGGTATGTTTGGCAAAAATAAATATTGCTGGTGCTGTTGATGTTAGTGTTGATGCTGTTACTGAAAAAGATTAAATTTGTATTTTTTTTCCCAGTAATATTGATGTTGTTCTTTGAAAAAGATTAAAATCAGTTAAATTGTGAAAAATAATCTTCATAATCTTTTAAAAGCTGGTTTTGAAAAATTATTTTTCTAAAATAATTCACAATCTTAATTTGCCAAATAAAGATTATTTTTTTAACCAAAACTTTTTTTTTTTTTTAAATAATCTTAGGCCTCCATAATCTACCATAATTTTTGTTGTCAAACATACCCAAAACCTTAAGAATGTCATCAACGGCACCATTACTAGAAGAGTTTCATTTAAAAAACAAAAATGTTCATAATTGGTGGTACATAGAGTCAGTTATGAGAAGTTAAATGCAAAATATGATAGTTATTATTTAAGGCACAAACAATCATTGGATATCTAAATATCTTAAACATAGCTCTTATGGCTATATTTAGCAATTTCCTTACTAAAATAACACCACTCTATAAAGTTTGTTTTAATTGATTGAAGTATATAAATATTGAACATTTATTTTAGAAATGTAAACATTTATTTAAAAACAGAAATATTTCTAAATAGAAAAATGCTAATCATATTAATCATAAGAGATACTGTGAGAAGGTGAGACCCATTTCTAAATACATGCATTAACTACATCTCATGTAAGATTAAGAGGGTGTTTGGGGTTGCGATTTAAAGGTGATTATTTGATTATTTCAGTTCGAAAACGTTATAATTAGTTTAATGGTGTTTGGATAGCATGACTTGATAATTGCTTATCTGCGTTTGAATGTCATGAAAACGCAATAATCGATAAGTTGGTAAGGACCTACTGTTGGGAAACGTCATTTTTCTAATATGGCTATTTTACAAAAGTACCCTCAATCTCTTCTCAATAGTATTTGCATGTTCACCGCCAATCTTGCTTCTCACTAGTTACAACCTTACTTTCTTCTATTTTAATATTCATATGTTAAATTTAGTAGATAGATAAACTAAACAAAGATCTTTAAACATCAAAACTTTTTTACTAAAATTGCTTTATACAAGCCTTGTGGACCAACGTACAGATTTATATGTTATATCTTTTAAAAATATTTGCTATAATATTATGATGAAATATATATACAATCATAAATGTGAAAATCTTATAAACGTATTTTCTATAAAATATTGTTACAAGTGTTAACCAATAAACTACGATTTCTTAATTTAAATAATCCATTAATATATAATAATGTCTATTTTAGTCATTTTGCATGTTAAGTTGTTAAATAATATACTTTGTCAAACACTTGAAAAACTGATTATCTGATTATTGCAATATCAAATCCAAACACTATATTTCAAAACTACGTTTTGCATCAATTGATTATCTGATTATCCGTTTTCAAAACGAATAATCTATTTTCAATAAGCAATCCCAAATACCCCCTAAGATGTACAAGGATTAATAAGTAAGAAGATACTTTCTCCATTTTAAATCAATTGTTCTTATTTTGTTGTTTCAAATTAATTGTCTCCTGCTGCTAAAAGTAACTAAAGAAATTTAATTGAATTTACCTTATTACCACAAAGAAAAATATAACTAATTTATTAAAGTAAAACTGTTATTTTATAAAATATAAAGCAAATACGGCATTGATGATTATAATTTTTTATAGCCGTGTATCTTTTATGGATAAACAATTATTTAAAGATACCTGATATTTAAGAAGATTTTAGAGTCTTCGATAATTTGACACAAGCCTAAATACTTTGTTCCTCTACATACTTAAAGTTAGACTAGTGGTAATAAGGGGTGTTAGGGCGCATGTTTTGCTTCCATGGCATCTCGAAGACGCGTCATCCCCTATTAGAGACACCCAACAAAGATGCGTTTTTGATGCTAAAATGAAGAAGTCGGTCGTGGTGAATAACGACTTGTGGAGGGTGTGATTGTATGTGTTTATGTGTGAGTTTGATTTTTGTGTGGTATATTTTTGTTTTGGTAGTGATATTAGTTGTGTTATTACACTATGTTTGTAATAATATTGGTTATGAAGAGAAAAGCTGACGTGATGTTGAATTATTGGTGATGATGTTGGTCATTATTACCAACCGAGTGGCGATATATAAGTCTAACAACGAAACCTAACAATAGATATACTCCATTCATCTTTTGACAAGTGTGATTCACTTTTTCTTTTTTATCCTTTCCCACCAATCTAATTTTCAAATGCATCAATTATATTTTTAATTCTAATTTTAGATGTATCTTTTAGGAGCTTTGCTACAACCTTCTACTTTTTCTTCCTATGAATCTTCTTAAATGCACAATAATATTATATAGTTTTTTTCACTCATTCTCTCTCTTCATCCAAACCGTCCGTTCTGACATTTGTCAGCATCCAATGAGTCAGACATTTTATAAGAACAAAATATAAAAACATTTACAATGCGTTTAGTTGGGGGGAAAACACCTTTGTTCTTTAGAAAATGTTTTGTGGAAAATAAGGAAAACAAAGATCGTGTTCAAACCAACGTTTTCTAACAAAATGTTTTGCAAAACACAAAAATATCCTATTTCATAAATTAACAGGGAAAAATACAAAACAAACTTTAGTTGTTTTCATTGTTTTCATTTGTAACCCACAACCCCCATTGAAATAGAAAATACAAATATTAACTAAACGTGTTTTCTATATTTTCAAATGTTTTGTGTTCCAAATTTTTACAAAATTAAAGATAAAAAACAATTTGTTTTTTCTCCAACAAAATCGCATCCTTAACATTTTCAATCTTTCAAACATCAAAATCATTTTTCTTACCAATATCCTTATATTTGAATAACTTCAAATAAGAAAACAAAACAAAACTCACTAGATTCGCTTTCAAAAAGGTCAATCAGAACATGGACTACATAGGAAACTGAAACATATGTCCTTTGTCCACTTTAAAAGCATCCAACAATTCAAATCAAACAAACAAATGATCTTTCATTCTAATCATCCTCTAATAATCAAGAACACAAAAACACAAACACAGTTTTAACTTAGAGTAACAACAAATGTCAGATCACCCAATACCTGAAACCCAACAAGAATCCAAACAGCCCCTAATCATCAAAACCCATACCCAAGAACACCAACAAAACCCAAATCAAGAAACCCAAGAAACCCATCTTGACAAAACCCTCCAAACACTAAAAAGCTACTTACTTTTGTTGGGTTTTGACCAATCTTCATTTTTAAGATTTGGGTTATCTTGGGTTTTGATACATGTGGTTATACTTGTCTTGACTACTAATTGTGAGGTTTATCAGATTAAAGGGTTTGAGCTTTTTATTGTTGCTTCACATGCTTGTTTGGCTGCTGTTGCTTTGCTTTGTCTTTCTCATAATTTGAGGAAATATGGGATTAGAAAGTTTCTTTTTGTTGATCAGTATAGTGGTCAAGTCGAAAGGTTTTCGAAAGAGTATATTCAGAAGATTTCTGTAAGTGACTACCGATTGTTGTGTTTATGTGTATGTAAATTTGATGATCATGCAGTTTGATGTGAACATTTTTGGGTATAAAGTTTGGTTCTGTTATTGTTTAAATAATATGTTGATATCAGGGTAGTTCGTATAATCGTATAGGTTAGGATATATGATATATCCCATTGTTTAGGAGAAACATACGTATTAGGAGCGATATATATGTTCATAGATTGAATACAAACAATATGCTATTTTTATACATTAGTACTATTGTAACACCCCAACCCGATAAGGGTAGAAGTATCACATTTATGGTGCCAAATCAGAACAATACATATAAACCATGCAAGCGGAAGTCTTATAATAATAATCAAAAGGGTAACAAGTCAACACGACTTGAACAATACAAAAGTGCCCAAAGGTTAAACAGAAATGAAACGATAAATGTCTAATCTCCAAAAGTGATAACAATAGTAATCAAAGTCTAAGATGACTAAGGCAAATCCACAATAGCATCCTACTCTCAATCCCAAGAAAAGCCCCAGCTCCTAGCTTAATAACCGCAGCAGAAAAGAAATGCGGTGAGCTTAAAAAGCCCAAAGAATGATATAGCAATACAAAAGCAAATAATGGAACCGGCGCAGATAAATACGATAAGAATGATATGAAGCAATATAGGGTAGGTAGATGAAACAAAAGAAAGGGGGTCAGTTATCCACCACGAGCCAACAAAACAAATCAAATCAAATCATATATCCATAGTAGCCTGTAGTAACCATTGTATTCGGAGGGGTGACCTCGAAATACCAAATCAATAGGAGGGGAGACCTCAAGTAGCCAATGGAGTGATCAGCTCCCAAAATGTGAGGGGGTGTAATGCACACACGCACCGCATCACCAAACATATCATATCATATCAAATACAAATCAAAACAAATCTAGGATGCATCCATACGCCCCCCAAAACAAATAGTGGCCAATCCAATACATATATCCTGAAGGCGCATTAATCAATACAAATATGGGGACGGTGTGGAACATCACTCATCCACACCGGAGTCATGCCATTGGTGCATCAATGACACGGACATGGAACCCCCATGCCTAGTTAATGGCTCGGTATCAAACTGACAGGTCAAAGTGTACAGTATAGAGGTCAATAAATATCCAAGGTCCAATATTAGCAGTTCACAAATCAAATCAATAATCTAACATCAATGGTTCAATTATCAAAGGTCCAAATAGCAAAGGATCAATATCAAAGGTTCAATAGCAAAAGGGGTCAATAGCAAAGATTCAATATCAATAGTTCAATAGCAGAGCAAAGGTTCAATATCAAATTGGCAAGAGATCAAAGATGCAAAGAGATCATGAGAAACCTTATGAGAGGTCGAATATCGTACCTTATTCAAGCAATCAACAATGAAAGTAAAGTCAAGAAAGGAGATCAATCGCTCGCCTGAACCTATATGAATTAGATAACGTTCTATAAGAATCAGAATCACTTGTATAAGACGGCTTTCCCTTTTAGCAAGTTTCCATTTTAGGTACTTTCTATTTTAGGTAGGTTTCTATTTTTAGTAACTTTCCATAATTAGCAGGTTTCCATATTTAGTAAGTTTAGTTACTTATCTAAAGTTAAATAATGAAAATGAGTGTTATTATGATTTAAGGATCATTTATGACAAGTTACAAAAGTTTAGGGTTTAAAATGTCAATAATGCAAAGTATAGGGTTAAAAGTGTAAATATAGTAAGTTTACTCATTTTACTCATTTAATCCATTTTGTTACTATATTAACAAGTTAATCCATCAAGTTTCACCATTTACAAAACAACCCCTTCATTTTATTAAATCGAAATAAACATTATAAACCCTAGTTTTTAGGTTATAGTTAACGTATCCGTTCTAAACCATTTTAGCTTGATTACTACAAGATTACATGACATCCTTATGTGATATCATTTTTAATTCGAGACATCCCTCCCCCAAAATCAATTTGTACGCCCCTTATTGCAATCAAAACACACTCGTAAATCATTCGTTATCGATTCCATTATCACATATGTAATCACATAGTTCATAAGCTCATTTAATCCCTTTAATATGTCCCATATATGTCGACTAAATGAAAGACTCAAAATAAGTTTCATATTCATATTACATGCCTTATATCATTCGAATTATAGAGATTAAGATTCAAGGTTTTATGTATTCTTGTTTTATCATTTCATGTGACAAACATATTCATGATTTTATGTGTTTCATATTTCGAATAACAAACCCTAGAAAAGACATCATAGCCACGAATTGAACAAGGAAACAAGGAGGAAAAGATTTGAGATGATGATACGTTACCCTAGTAGCGTGTACGTGACAAAGAAACAAGAATCAAACCACCACAATCAAACCAAGCCTTCCTTGGCTTTATCAAAACCCACGGCCAAGAAACCAAACCCACGTCCAAGCTTATTTTCGAAACAAACACGATCACCACGTCCACCAATCGATTACACACGATCACGAGCCTCCTAGGAACCTTTGTTTGTATGATTTTCGGATGGAGAATGATGAAATAAAATTGATGCCGCCACTATTGAGAAAGAGAGAGAGCTAGGTTTTTTTTTTCTTTTCTTGTGTTTTTGAAATGAAATGGTAATGTGTAAATGAGAGTTAATAAAATTGATTTGGGTGATTATGGGGAGCTTATCATAACCGGCCATCAAGGGGAAAACAAGACCAATTCTTAGACTTTCCAAGTTTATCTCTTCATCATGTATATAGTCTTGTTTGTAGTCTAGGTTAATTGTGTACATTTGACATGTGTATTAGAGTTAAATCATTTATGTTCTTTTAATTTATATCATAAGTCAATTACTTCATAATGTGTGAATATTATTAATGACATAACTTGTTAAACTATGTTGACGTGTTTTCCGAGTTTGTAAAATTTTAAGTTTAAGGGCAAAATTGTCATTTCACGCGTTTGAGATTTTAGGGTTTTACAACTCTTCCCCTCTAAAAAGAAAATTTTCGTCCTCGAAAATTGGAAAGGAAACGAAGCAATAAACGAAGACATACCCGATGATGAAAAGAAATGTGGATAACTAGCTGGCATAGATTCTCGGTCTCCCGTGTAGCTTCACGCTCTGGGTGATTCTTCCAAAGAATCTTAACAAACAGAATTACTTTGTTTCTCATGACTCGATCTTGCCGATCCAAAATAGCTTCGGATTCCTCCGAAAGAGACATATCAGTGAATCGATCAAATGGATATGACGCTACATGCAAAGGATGGTAGTTGTATCCCCTCAAAAGAGATACATGAAAACGTCGTGCACATGCGATAACTGTGGCGGAAGAGCCAAACGATAAGAAACCTCTCCGATGCGCTCGAGAATCTCAAACGGCCCAATAAAACGAGGACCGAAGTTTCCTATAATTCCAAAACGCTTAACACCGAAAAGGCGACACTTTCAGAAATACCCGATCACCAACCTGAAATTCCAAATCACGACGATGTTTATCCGCATAACTCTTTTGCCGCGCACAGCCTCCTTCAACTTCTCCCTAGCAACCGCCACCTTCTCATTAGTGATCTCAATAATCTCAGTCCTCAATCAAACGCCACCTACTTCGTCCCAAAAAATAGGTGCTCTACATTTCCTCCCATATAACAGTTCATAAGGTGCAGCCTTGATGCTAGCATGCCAACTATTGTTGTAGGCAAACTCCACCAAGCATAAATACTCATCCCAACTCCCGGTCCACTCTAAGGCACATGCCCGCAACATATCTTCCAATGTCTGGATGGTCCTCTCCGACTGACCATCCGTCTGAGGATGAAACGCCGTACTGAACTTAAGACGAGTGCCCCAAGCCTTATGTAAACTCTTCCAAAACGAGGATCTCTATCTCGACACAATTCTTTGTTGGGGTACCATGGAGTCGAACGATTTCTTGCTGAAAGATCTCTTCCAACTTACTAACACTATCTCCGGTACGGATGGGTAAGAAATGAGCAGACTTGGTTAGCCGATCAACGACCACCCAAATCGCATCATGTCTTTTACGAGTGAGAGGCAAACCGGTGACAAAATCCATAGAAATCTCTTCCCACTTCCAAGTAGGAATCTCCAATGGCTAAAGTAGACCACTAGCCCGCTGATGCTCTATCTTGACTGCGACATGTCATACACTTAGAAACATACAAAGCCACATCCTGTTTCATGCCATTCCACCGAAATGCCGCTTAAGATCTCGGTACATCTTAGTAGAACCCGGATGAATAGTAAATGGAGAACTGTGAGCTTCGGACAACACCGTCCTCACGCAATCAGATCATTCGAACACAAAGCCGGTTACCAAACCATACCACACCAGAGCTATCAACCCGAAACTCCGATTGTTTCCCTTCCTCAATGTTCTGAACAATAGACCAAAGCTCACCGTCATCCTTCTGAGCTTCCTTGATCCGCAAAATGATGTTGGACTCCACCTTCATACTAGCCCAATAACCATCATAACCCCGGAAACAAAATTCCACATCCATAAGCTCAAGATCGTGAAGAAACCTGGGTTCAATCTCCAAACTAGCAATCATACCCGACTTCCGGCTCAGCGCATCAGCAACTACATTAGCCTTACCCGGGTCATACTGGATGTTCGTGTCGTAATCCTTAAGAAGCTCTAGCCATCTCCGCTGTCTCATATTGAGCTCCTTTTGTGTGAATATATACTTTAAACTTTTGTGGTCAGTAAAGATATCACACGATTCACCATACAAGTAATGTCTCCAAATCTTAAGGGCAAAAACAACCGCAGCCAATTCTAAATCATGCGTAGGATAATTCTCCTCATACGATTTCAATTGCCTTGAAGCATAGGCGATTACCTTACCATGCTGCATCAACACACAACCCAAACCTTTCTTCGACGCGTCGCTATAAATCTGAAAACCTCCGGAACCCGATGGAAGTGTCAAAACAGGCGCAGTAACCAACCTCCGTTTCAACTCCTCAAAACTCGTTCACGCCCTCCGTCCCATTCAAACTTTTCTCATTTCCTCATCAATTGCGTCAAAGGTAACGCCAATCGAGAGAAACCCTCAACAAAACGACGGTAATAACCAGCAAGCCCCAGAAAACTCCTAATCTCCGTCACAGTAGTAGGTCTCGGCCATTTTGTGATAGCCTCTACTTTAGATGTGTCCATCTTGATACCATCAGCAGACACCACGTGACCAAGGAAAGCAACTTGGCTCAGCCAGAATTCACACTTAGAAAATTTTGCATACAACTTCTGCTGTCGAAGAATCTCCAATACAATACGAAGGTGCTGCTCGTGCTCGGCCTCACTCCTAGAATACACAAGGATGTCATCGATGAAGACGATTACAAATTTATCGAGGTACTCGTGGAAAACACGATTCATAAGATCCATAAAGACGGCAGGCGCATTAGTCAAACCAAATGGCATAACCAGAAACTCATAATGGCCATAACGAATTTAAACGCGGTTTAGGAACATCTTGCTCCTTCACACGTAATTGATGATAACCGACCTCGGATCAATCTTAGAGAAAAATTTTGCACCTTGCAACTGATCAAACAAGTCATCGATGCGCGGAAGAGGATAACGGTTACGAATAGTGATACGGTTCAGCTCGCGGTAGTCAATACACAATCTCATACTCCCATCCTTCTTCTTAACAAATAATACAGGTGCACCCCAAGGTGAAACACTGGGTCTAATAAAGCCATTCTCCAAAAGTTCTTGCAATTGTTCTTTCAACTCTTTCAATTCAATCGGTGCCATACGATAAGGAGCTTTAGATATAGGTTCGCACCGTGAATCAAATCAATGCCAAATTCAACTTCCCTAGCCGAGGAATGCCAGAAGTTCATCAGAAAAACATCAGAGAATTCAGCACAATAGAAAGACTTTCAATAGTCGGAACTTCCAAAGAAGTATCTTTGATGGATGCCAGAAAACCAAGGCAACCATGAGAAATGAGAGTGCGGGCTTTCATAGCCGAGATGATCTTAACTGACTTAGGTGGTTGAGCACCATGGTATACAAAATCAGGATGATGAACATTACCGAAGATAACATTACGAGTATGACAATCAATGGTAGCCCTATGCAAGGCCAACCAATCCATACCATGAATAATATCGAAATCAAACATATCCAGAGGAAGAAGATTAGCCGAACGAACACCATCATCGAAACGTAGGGGACAGTTCACATATTCATGGTCAATAAGTACATGATTTTTCATAGGGGTTGATATAGATAAATGATTCATTAGCGGTGTTGGAGATAATTTGAGCTTCTTAGCAAAGTTTATCGATACGATAGAATGTGTCGCAAGATCAAACAAAACAAAAGCAGTGGAATCACCAAAATAAATAGTGCCAGTAATAGTACCTGACGCCTTGTATGCCGATCTCGAGGACTGAATACACTCGTCCAAAGGTGGAGGTGGTTTGATGTAGCTCGAAGGAGCAACCGATGCCTGTTTGGGGCAGTACTTCACCCTATGATCTGTCTCCCCACAATGATAACAACCTCCGGTAAGCTTACGACAGACACCTGGGTGCGGCTTACCACACGTAAGACACTTTGGAGGAGGAGGTAAAATCTTAGCCGGCTTCTTATGATACGAAGAGCCAGAAGCACGGTCCTGCCGACCACCACGATAAGATTGATCTCGAACCTGACGCTGACCCCCGCCATCACGACCCTGACGGTCGTTTCTTGATCTCATACCTCGGAACCCGCTCGTGTGTCCCGGCGTCCACGTTCGTGACCACGTGTCGACCCTAAACTCCTGAGTATGGTCCCGTCGACCCCGAGGATAAATACGATCACCGTCCCTGTTCCTCTTGTTGAAGCCCGGATCCTCATGTAGCAACTCAATGTTGCGGGCAAATCCGCATAGCTACTGCACCACCTCAGTGTACTCGTTATTAATCACCCTGTCCAACACCCATTTCTTCAACCCCCATTTGAACTTCCGAGCCTGACGACGTGCATCTCCACAATATCACCTACTGAACCCAACCAACCTCATAAACCGTTGCATGTACTCATGGGAACTTTCCTATCCAGTGATGTATGGCGTTGTACTCTCTTTCATATCATTGTTGTTCTCGATTCGGAAAATATTTTGTAGAAGATATCCCTAAAGGTATTCCAAGCACAAGTATCTAGAAAGTTCTCTTCCCTGGACAAGAGATAGGCCTTCCACCAGTTGAGGGCATCACCCTCTAGTTTGAAGGTCGCTAGTCTGGTTTTCACCTCGTCACCACAACCCAGCACATTAAATAGCTTCTCCATGTGCGTTATCCAGTCCTCTGCATCATTAGGTGAGACTGCCGAGCGAAAAAGGAGTGGCTTAAGTTTGTTGAAGCGTTCGATCCAAACATGAATGGGTGTAGGTGGGTTGGCACCCCCACCATCATTTACGCCGGAGGAGCTAGCGCCATTTCGGACGTTATTAGTGATGGTAGCAACGATCTCGGGCATAGCAGTGGCCAGAGCGCGTGCAATCAGAGCTTCGAAGTTAGGATGTCCATCCCCGTTGTCGTCGCCGTTCCTTCGAGTTTGGACCATCTGAAGAGTTCATTAAACGATTAGCAAGGTTAGGAAATAGGATGAAGATCATGAACGGAAATGATGATAATGAACCTAGAATCTACCCAAACCTCACCAATCAAATCTTAAGCTCTACGGTTTAACGCTTAGGGTCCATATGTCACAGTCGACTACAAGTCGTAAATCTGGCTCTGATACCATAATTGTAACACCCCAACCCGATAAGGGTAGAAGTATCACATTTATGGTGCCAAATCGAAACAATACATATAAACCATGCAAGCGGAAGTCTTATAATAATAATCAAAAGGTAACAAGTCAACACGACTTGAACAATACAAAAGTTCCCAAAGGTTCAATAGAAATGAAACGATAAAATGTCTAATCTCTAAAAGTGATAACAATAGTAATCAAAGTCTAAGATGACTAAGGCAAATCCACAAACAGCATCCTACTCTTAAATCCCAAGAAAAGCCCCACTCTAGCTTAATAACCTGCCGCAGGAAAAGAAACGCGGTGAGCTTAAAAGCCCGTGAAACGATATAGCAATACAAAAGCAAATAATGGAACCGAAGGCCAGATAAATACGATAAGAATGATATGAAGCAATATAGGGTAGGTAGATGAAACAAAAGAAAAGGGGTCAGTTATCCACCACGAGCCAACAAAACAAATCAAATCAAATCATATATCCATAGTAGCCTGAGTAACCATTGTATTGGAGGGTGACCTCGAATACCAAATCAATAGGAGGGGAGACCTCAAGTAACCAATGGAGTGATCAGCTCCCAAAATGTGAGGGGGTGTAATGCACACACGCACCGCATCACCAAACATATCATATCATATCAAATACAAATCAAAACAAATCTAGGATGCATCCATACGCCCCGTGCAAAACAAATAGTGGCCAATCCAATACATATATCAAGGCGCGCATTAATCAATACAAATATGGGGACGTGTGGAACATCACTCATCCACACCTGAGTCATGCCATTGGTGCATCAATTACACGGACATGGAACCCCCATGCCTAGTTAATGGCTCGGGTATCAACCGACAGTCAAAGTGTACAGTATAGAGGTCAATCAATATCCAAGGTCCAATATTAGCAGTTCACAAATCAAATCAATAGTCCAATATCAATGGTTCAATTATCAAAGGTCCAGTAGCAAAGGATCAATATCAAAGGTTCAATAGCAAAAGGGGTCAATAGCAAAGATTCAATATCAATAGTTCAATAGCAGAGCAAAGGTTCAATATCAAATTGGCAAGAGATCAAAGATGCAAAGAGATCATGAGAAACCTTATGAGAAAGGTCAGAATATATGTACCTTATTCGAAGCAATCAACAATGAAAGTAAAGTCAAGAAAGGAGATCAATCGCGTCGCCCGGAACCTATATGAATTAGATAACGTTCTATAAGAATCAAAATCACTCGTATAAGACGGCTTTCCCTTTTTAGCAAGTTTCCCATTTTAGGTACTTTCTATTTTAGGCAGGTTTCTATTTTTAGTAACTTTCCATAATTAGCAGGTTTCCATATTTAGTAAGTTTAGTTACTTATCTAAAGTTAAATAATGAAAATGAGTGTTATTATGATTTAAGGATCATTTATGACAAGTTACAAAAGTTTAGGGTTTAAAATGTCAATAATGCAAAGTATAGGGTTAAAAGTGTAAATATAGTAAGTTTACTCATTTTACTCATTTAATCCATTTTGTTACTATATTAACAAGTTAATCCATCAAGTTTCACCATTTACAAAACAACCCCTTCATTTTATTAAATCGAAATAAACATTATAAACCCTAGTTTTTTAGGTTATAGTTAACGTATCCGTTCTAAACCATTTTAGCTCGATTACTACAAGATTACATGACATCCTTATGTGATATCATTTTTAATTCAAGACATCCCTCCCCAAAATCAATTTGTAGCCCCCTTATTGCAATCAAAACACACTCGTAAATCATTTGTTATCGATTCCATTATCACATACGTAATCACATAGTTCATAAGCTCATTTAATCCCTTTAATATGTCCCATATATGTCGACTAAATTAAAGACTCAAAATAAGTTTCATATTCATATTACATGCCTTATATCATTCGAATTATAGAGATTAAGATTCAAGGTTTTATGTATTCTTGTTTTATCATTTCATGTGACAAACATATTCATGATTTTATGTGTTTCATATTTCGAATAACAAACCCTAGAAAAGACATCATAGCCACGAATTGAACAAGGAAACAAGGAGGAAAAGATTTGAGATGATGATACGTTACCCTAGTAGCGTGTACGTGACAAAGAAACAAGAATCAAACCACCACAATCAAACCAAGCCTTCCTTGGCTTTATCAAAACCCACGGCCAAGAAACCAAACCCACGTCCAAGCTTATTTTCGAAACAAACACGATCACCACGTCCACCAATCGATTACACACGATCACGAGCCTCCTAGGAACCTTTGTTTGTATGATTTTCGAATGGAGAATGATGAAATAAAATTGATGCCGCCACTATTGAGAAAGAGAGAGCTAGGTTTTTTTTTCTTGTGTTTTTGAAATGAAATGGTAATGTGTAAATGAGAGTTAATAAAATTGATTTGGGTGATTATGGGGAGCTTATCATAACCGGCCATCAAGGGGAAAACAAGACCAATTCTTAGACTTTCCAAGTTTATCTCTTCATCATGTATATAGTCTTGTTTGTAGTCTAGGTTAATTGTGTACATTTGACATGTGTATTAGAGTTAAATCATTTATGTTCTTTTAATTTATATCATAAGTCAATTACTTCATAATGTGTGAATATTATTAATGACATAACTTGTTAAACTATGTTGACGTGTTTTCCGAGTTTGTAAAATTTTAAGTTTAAGGGCAAAATTGTCATTTCACGCGTTTGAGATTTTAGGGTTTTACAACTATATATAGCGCAACAAATCTAAATGGAGTGTCAAATTGCCGCTCCTAAATTATTGGAGTGTCAAATTGCCGCTCCTAAATTATTGGAGTGACCAAAGCACATTGGATTCAAACTTGTGATCTGTTAACATTCAACTGTTCAATAAAGTAGGACGTGTTTCCCCTTTTTGTAACATATATATAGGAATTTGAATTTGGAACAATGATTTTATGTGTTTGATTGTTTGTTTTGAAAGCACACACTTGACGTTGAATAATTAGAATTAGATAGATAGCATACAATTGTAGATACTAAAAATAGCTCATTTCTCTCTGACAGGAATCAATGCGTCTGCTAGTATTATGGGTTCTACCATGTCTTATCTTAAAGATCACACGTGAAATTATTCGTCTTATGTACATGCACCATGAATCATGGTTGCAGTCTTTCGGCATTCTTGTAGCTTTGACTTTCTCATGGACATATGTAAACGTCATCTATTTATCATCATGTCTTGTGTTCCATCTGGTTTGTAATTTGCAAATTATCCACTTTGATGATTACGGGAGACTCTTGGAAACTGAGACCGATGTTTTGGTATTCATTGAGGAGCATGCTCGTTTACATATATGATATGGTTTTATCCATGTCTCAATTTTGTACAAATCTGTGCAATTTGAGCATATTTAGTCCATTACAATTTGAGCATATTTAGTCCATTACAATTGAATGGCATGATCAGGAAATGTAGCTATTTTAGGTATAGCCCTCTATTTTAAGTGTCAGGGTGCTATAACCCACATGATGAAGCCTTGTACTTGATCTCATAGTCTATTGTGGGTGTTGGTTGAATGGATATGAGCTCTCATGTATCAAGGAAATGTATATCATGAGGTTGTAGTGTTGGTGAATTTAGGTGAACATGAGATGTCTGTATCTTTGTCAGAGTCAGGTACTATATCAGAGAAGTGATCTGCTGGTTGTTGTTCTCTTTATTGCGTTTTTTTTTTTTTATCAGTTGTATTAGTTCATGTATGCTGGTATAGGCCTGTCTATACTGCAGCTTCTTTATTGATGTACTCATTTTGATGATTAATATATGTTCATCTGGTTTTCATCAAAAAATTAATAATAATAATAATAATCATAATAATAAATAAAAAAAAAGTGGGATAATTAAAAAAAAAAAAAAAAAAGTGAACAGTTATATTTTTTAAAATATAACCATTTATATTCATTTGGGTCCCCCTCTGACGATTGTTTTGTAGGGAAATTTGCTCGTTGTGCAGATGACGAATGATAGTTTGACGAAGGACGACGAGGTTTTACGATGTGGTGGTGAGGCACGACGGTTTTTCCATCACGCATGACGAGTCAAGCTCTTATTTATGTGAGCTACAACTATCTAAGCAAATAAAACATTTTAATGATAATTTAAGAAGCGAAAATTACATAATAGGCCTCTGTACGGACCACTTGTCCTGCAGAGGTCATATTTTTTTTCATATATCCAAAAAGGCCTACCAATTCGTTTCAAATTGGTAGAGAAGTCCTTGAAGGACACGTGTCAACACCCCGTGTAATAAAAGTTAAAAATTAAAAAAATTCGCCTTTCAATTTGAAAGTCGCTATTGGGACCCACCATGTCAGCGATATCTTTACCCCACGACAAACTATGAACTATTATAACTACTTTTTTAAAATAGAAAAATAAGACTTACCAAAACTACTCTAAACTTTATAATATTTACAACTTTTTAGTATAACAAACTCTATTCATCAAATATTTAGCATATATATAACGAATTCGTTAATAAAAAAAAATACCGTTGCAAAGAGCTCTAAATTACGAACAAAACGAGTCCAATATTTATACGCTTTTGATGAATAAAGTTTGTTATACTAAAAAGTTGTAAATATTATAAAGTTTAGGGTAGTTTTGGTAAGTCTTATTTTTCTATTTTAAAAAAGTAGTTATAATAGTTCATAGTTTGTCGTGGGGAAAGATATCGCTGACATGGTGGGTTCCAATAAGCAGACTTCGCTTCAAATTTGGGGCGAGATGCTTATTTTTTTTATTTTTTTTTTATTTTATTTTTTTTACTTATATTACACGGGGTGTTGACACGTGTCTTTGCAGGACAAGTGGTCCGTGCAGATGCCTATTACATAATTTTCGCATTTAAGAACCATAAATTTAGATATCAGTAACGTGCAAGTCAACAAACACGGCCACCTAAATGAAAGCCAATAAACACAAGAACAAATAATCATCCTTAAATACAGTGTCCCAAACTCCTACAAAAAAAGAGTCAAAGAAAATTAAGTTGGACATATTTGGGGGGAAAAAACCTGAAGTCGACATCTCTCAGAGAAGCATTTTTAAGGTATATGCCTTTAAGGCCAACATAACATTATCATCATGAATCCTTTATAAAGTTATAAATTATAATTGAAAAATGTTAAGTACATATATCTCATCAACTGATCTTACATATACATATTTAGTTATATATTTCCTCAGAAAACTAGAGATAAAATATTTTTTTAAGAAAGGGCATAAATAATGAAATGATATGCAAATCGACACATCGTTTTCACATGATTTATTATAATTTGACTTATCAAAGTTAGGCACGAGCCACGTATAAACGTACGACTACCCGTTTAATTTCATACCCACAAAATTTTGAAACATTTAAGAATAATTCAAAATAATAAAAGATACTTGTCAAAATAAGTTTTTACTTGAAAATACACAAAACCTTACGTCATCAACGACAACATTACTAGAAGAGTTCATTTAAAAAACAAAAATGTGCATAATTAATGGTACATAGAGTTGGTTACGAGAAGTTAAATGCAAAAAGTGACAGTTATTATTGTAGGCGCAAACAATAGTTATAGAGCGTTAAATATCTTAAATGTAGCTGTTAAGGCTACATTTAGCATTTTTCTTACTAAAATAACACCACTCTATAAAATTTCTTTTAATTGATTGAAGTATGTATTGAATATATATTTTAAAATTTATTTAAAAACAAAAATATTTCTAAATAGAAAAATGCTAATCATATAAGAGATAGTATGAGAAGGTGAGACCCATCTCTAAATACATGAATTAACTACATCTCATGTAAGATTAAGATGTAGGAGGATTAATAAGTAAGAAGATACTTTATCCATTTTAAATCAATTGTTCTTATTTTGTTGTTTCAAATTATTTGTCCGCTAATGCTAAAAGTAATTAAAAAAATTTAATCGAATTTACCTTTTTTTTTTTTTTGAACGGCGAGTAAGTAGTTAGTTATCCGAGCCCACAGTGACATCCAATTGGGCAGTATGCAAGCCTCGGACATTTCTCCTTAGGCGATAAACCCCACTCCTGCTTCTATTTATTTCGGGCCCGTGAAGGTCCATGGTGAAACTCGAACCTAAGACCTCTCCAAGGAAACCTCCCCAAGGTTACCCTTTGTGGCCAACTAAGCTAGCCCAGTTGGTTTACCATATTACTTTCATATGAAGTTATTATTACAAATTACAAAGAAAAATATAACTAACTTGTATAAGTAAAATTGTTATTCTATAAAATGTAAAGCAAATAAGGCATTGATGATTATAATTATTTATAACCGTGTATCTTTATCGATGACAATTATTTTAAGATACCGGTTATTTAAGAAGATTTTAGAATCCTCGATAATTTGACACAAACCTAAATACTTTGTTCCTCTACATGCTTACAGTTTACATACTTACATGTAGACTAGTGGTAAAAAAGGGTGTTAATACAATTCCGGGCGCTTCCCTGATGAAGATTAGTGTAGACTAACTTCCCAGGAAGTAGATCTTGTATTAAGTGAGATTCTTGATTGCTAGCTGCTAAGAAAACCAACGCCGTTAGTCTCACCGCGGAACGGGTTCCGATCAACCTCCGGCGTGAGAGTAAGTGATAGTTTTAGAGAGATAAAGTTGGTTCTAGAGAGAGAGAGTATGTATGTGTTACCGTTTGAATAGTGGCGAGGCCTCTATTTATATGGTTGACCTTTCTGTCGTGTTCTCAAGATCACGGGCCATGAGAACGACAGCTTGGGAGTGGGGAGTGACGTAGGTCAACTCAGAGCTTGTCGCGTTCTTTGTGATAGCGACGCTTTTGGGCGGAGTTGTCCCGCTTCCTTTGGGGCCGCAGGTTGCGACGCGTTGAGTCTGAGCGAGATTCCCTACCTTTACGTTGGGCGGTTGTGTTCCTCTTCTGGACGCGTCTCTTGTCCGCTGAATGGCTTAGTGGCTATTGTCGGGTATGTATTTGGTCCGCGACCGAACCATATGGGTGCCGGAGTATTACAAAGTCGCGGCTTAGTCCGCGTCGACCCGTATTGGTGCCGGAGGGTCATACGTGATCAAGTCCCCGCTCTAGTTGTGATTGTTAGTCTCATTGCAAGCGCCGCTAGACTAAGTTATTCCGTGTATCCAGCGGTTGGGTGTGCCGTAGGAAATCCTAGTCACCGCCGTGTGTTTTCCATTTACGGCAAGGGTGTCTGCGTATAACCGTCCCTTGGGATTCGCGAACCGCCCGCTGCGTATTTTCTCGACCGACAAGACGTTTTGGCCTTCCATCTCGCTTCGTTGATCTAGGCAGATCCGGTTTAGTTACGAGCCGGCGACGTGGCGTGTTTTTGCCGCTCGATTGACCCGTTGGTTTTACTTTTGGGAGAGTATAAATACCCCTCTTTTTACCTTCTTGGCTACTGTTGCCATTTCATCTTCGCGAGTAAAAAAGAAAACCGCCTACCAAGTTCTGTGTGTGCATTCCTACTTTATCAGGTTAGGTTTTCTTCCCTCATTGTAGTTCCATGGCTAAAAAACTTCTAAGTGACTTTACACCGTAAGCTATCACGCGAAAGATTTGAGTAATTTTTGTTCTAAATATCATATCCCTTCGACTGTTCACCCTCTTCTTCCTGGTCCTAATGATACCATAAAGGATGCCCCTGAGGGTAAGATAGGAGTATATACTAGGTTCTTTGAACTCTGCAACTTTATGATCCCCTTTCCGCTTTCGTGTAGGGTTTTGGAATATTTTCATATCCATTTGTCGCAGATTATCGTGTTAGCCGCCGCTAGGATTAGTCATTTTGAGATCCTTTGCGGCTCGCGGTGGGACACCCACCGTGCGCTTATTTAGGAAGTTTTATTACTCTGGGATGAAAGATGGTTGGATGACTCTAGAGAAGCGTAAAGGTCCTAAGTCATTGATTGTACGGTTTGTTACACCGCCCTTTGGATTCGTAAAGAATTGGAAGGAGTCTTTCTTTTGGGTTGACGCGACCGTTTTCCCTTTAGCAATCTCGTGGAATGAGAAAGTCTCTGTTGACCGTGATCCACCTCCGACTAATGACGGCATTGACCTTGAGTTATTGCGTCGCCTTGAGACCATGCGTGCTCCTTTTAAGAAGTTTCCGGAGCCTTTTCTTTGCGTGGTTGGGCTTAGCCGTGCATGGGATGATACTACGGCGCGGCCTACCTTTATGGCTTCGGATACCGAGGGTGGGTTTTCCCTTTTAGGGTTTGCCGCGCCTTATGTCACACCCCCAAATTACCTGTTTTGCAGCGGAATGGAATTCCTGGGGGATGACTATCATAGCATCACAATCACAGTTGTATTGAACGACCTAAAGTGTCGTTTGAAAAGAACATCGTTTGATATATTAAAAACATTCAGAGTTACAAAGATAGGTCCCAAATGAAAATCAACATGTGCGGAAAAATAAGTTTGGTACAAGTCAAACGATGTTTTAAAAATGTATAAATCCCATGTGAGACGCGTCGTCACCGCGACTCTATGATATGTCCACATGCATGCCATGAAGAGAATGCCTTAGTTACCTGAAAATACATTGCTAAAAGTGTCAACACAAAGGTTGAGTGAGTTCATAGAGTTTATGTATATGTTTAATACGACTACCACAAGTATAAGTTATGTATGACAATGATGTCACAAAATGATGTTACAATTGCTTAAGCACATGACATCGCTTGATGATGTCCGCCAATGAGTGTTTTGCCAAAAAAACTCAAATAATGATAATGAAATGAAATGCATCCGTCCGGTTGGAATCCACCAACCCGGATGGAGGTGTCACCTTCGATAGATCTATCCACTCACCCTCGCTTCTATGAAATTAACGGTTCATGATTATGAAATGGGGACATTTAACCGGCAATGAGGTAACTTAAGCAATGTAATGAATTTGATATACTTGGTATCGTAATAAAAATGATGTGCAACGTATTCTCCCCCGTAGGTTTGAAATAAAGTAAAAACTTGAATAAATCGGGCTATGAAAACTCACCTGTTGCAAATGATAATGATGATGTAATGGCAATCCGAAATGAGGCTAACCTCTAACCGTGACCTATTATGAATGATATGTTCTATAATAAGTTATGATGTAATGTTGTGCATGCAATTCGTATGATATCTATACCACTTGTGAATTTTTAAAAATAATACTTATCGTCGAAAAATAATCTTATAACGTCTTGACCATTCTTAAATTATTTTACATGTATTTACATTGAAATGATATCCTACGATAATCATTTAGTGATTTATTATGAAATCATAACTTTTCGTCGTAAAATAATGTCGTTGAAAATTTCATGAAAGTGACTAAACGGCCTCGAAAAGCTAGTCGTAAAATGATGCACGTCGAGTGTTAGGAAACGATCTCAACGGTTTTGGGAAGCTTGTATCTTTATCTCAAAGTTTTAGCATTTAAGTTTACATCCCAGAGGTCTCGATCACGGAGAAAAATATAGGTTAAGTATGGTACTTGTGTCCAAAATATCGTTTAAGAGTGGTTTTCGGCAAAGTTTAAGTGACCGTATTTTATTCGTTACAACTCCGTTTGACAAACGGTTGGACATTTTGGAAAATAGGCTAGGCGAACTTACTTTTACTAGAAGACATCACTTTAAAGAAAGTATTACATCAATGTTAAAAACGACCGTCAACATGGTCTCTTGTTGCCGTAAGGTTTGGCTAATAGAAATATATTAGTTTTTCTTATATAATAAAGTTACGGCAACTTTGTGTAAACGTGTGTAATTTAATCGTTACAAATCCGCTTTTCTACGCTTTATACGTCCTTAGCTTCGTATCAAAGTATACTAATATATTTTTGATAAGTCGACACAATTTATAACGCCTAAGCCTCATTTTGACTCGTAAAAAGTAGACGTAACATGCTGAATTTTCAGAATTTTATAGTTTTCGTTGCCTAACTTGAAAAATTCATAACTTCTTCGTTATAGCTCCGTTTTAATCCGTTCAAGCGGCCACGCTTTCGTTTTAAAGTGTATTTTCTAAATATCTAGGCCAAAATTTTTACCTACTGTCGAATTTTCCAGATTTCAAAAATATGGACAGACCCTTTAGAAAACTTGTCGAAATGAGTTTTTCTCGCGCAAAACCTATTCTAACCAATTCAAAACAACTCCGAAGCTATTCTAATCCTACCATACACCTTATTAGGGTGTCATGGGTTCCTAGACATCACTAAAAGTGATATGTTTCAAGGAGTAATTATAGGATGATAATTATATACATATAACACTTAAAAACATTAAAAAGTGGTATAAACATCAATATGACTTGCATGTTTTTCTTAAATATGATGAAGTGAACATAATATGATTATGAAAAATGAACATGAATATGGGATGCTTACTAGTAACTTGATGAGGTTTAATGAACAAGGGTTTATCCTAAATACCCTAGGTTTTTATTTCAAAACCTTTAAAAGAAAGTATACTAGAGTGTATAATTAACATGTTCTTGAAAAATCTTGGCTTCCTTCCCTTTCTTTTTCCTTGACCGAATATTTGAGAGGGTTTTGAGAGAATTTTTGCAATCTTTCACCTTTTGGTTATGTGAACTATGTGTAAGTGTGTGTTTGATATAGATAATATCTAGTCTTGCAAAGTTCAAATTGATAACATATGATGACTCATGTAGGGGAGGTCGGCCATAAAATAAAAATGGAAGAGTTATGAATTTTTGGATGACTTGTGGTATTTAAGTTAAGTATTATGTGTAGAAATTTAAGTATAAAGTGTAGTTTGTAAGTATAATTAGGTTTTTAGTGTAGCGTTAGCTAAAAATAGATTTTAACAGAACAAAATAAAATGTATTGAAGTCATAAAAATTATAAAAATACATTTCTCACAAGTATTGAGTGAATAAATATTTATCGGGTTGAATTTACGAAGACCGTCGTAATTATTTATACATAACAATTTATATACAAAATAAATTGAAAACATCGGGTAAACTAATAATATAATTTTTATGGTTTTAAAATGAGTATAAAAATATATTAGGATTATTTTTGGAAGTGTCGGATCAATATTCAAAATAAATGTTTACGCGATAGCGTTTATTTAATAGTAAAATAAACGTTTAATGAAAAATGCAAACCCATGCATAATATTGATATGAAATGATGTTATTGATGATATGTAGACTAAATCCAGTCTTTATGAAATGTCCTCAGTGATTTTTCCATGAATACGCAGCTAAATCCTCAAGGTTACGCGTATTTGATACTCGTAAACTAGGTTTACGAAAAATGATGAATAGTGACTCATGAATAGTGATTTTCTCCGGGAATGAATAGTGTTTCGTGAATAGTAAATATTGAAATACTTTCTCAGAATATTACTTCGACATCGAAAACGGTGAATAGTAAAATTTTGAATAGTAACCGGTGAATAGTAAATTCCCGAGATGAATAGTAAATTTGAGAAATGACCTGAAATTGCGAGTTGTCACACCTTATTGTCTGTTTTCCTTTCCTCGTCTCTTTTACTAACGTCTGTGTTTTTATTGTTTGTCTTGCAGAGATGTCTTTGTTTGCCTTTATCAACCAGCCAGATCCATTTGAGGTGACGTCTGATGAGAGGACTTTACTAGAGGGGGAAAAGACGCTCCAAGATGAAACTGCTAGCCGTGTCATAGAGCCTTCTGAGAATATTATTACCTTAGTCCAAGAGACTATTGTGGATAATGTTGAAGCGGCTAAGGCTGGTAAGGCAGCTGGGAAGAAGAGGGTTAGGCTTGCTGTTCCTTCCAAGCAACCGGAAAAGAAGAGGCTTACTTCTATTCCGGCAAAGGATGCCGGGTCCACTGCTGGTATGGCATCTTCGTTATGTTGATGATTTTTCTTGTTTTTTGCTTTGCAAAAATAACTTAAGTGTTATTATGCAGGGGATGCGACCGCGGGGTCTGCTCTTGTTATGGAGCTTCGCGACGAGTCCGATTCTGGTCCTCGTCCGCAGGCAGTAGCCCACGTTTCTTCTGAGGCTACTCCGGACCCTCAGGCCAATCCGGATTCTACTTCAAAAACATCCACCACTGCCCATCAAGAAAACTTAGATGTGGATATGTCCGGCCCTTCTGAGCCGCCACTCATGCAACAGGAGAGCTCGTTTAGGGTTGAGTCTCCCCTGCAGGATCAATCCGGTCACCGCCCGCGGCATCCGGCGATGACTTCTATGAATCCTTGTCCGTGGATACGGCGGAGGAAAATACTTATGTTCCGAGTGGTTACCCACAAATGAGTTCCGGATGAATGACCCACGGATCCGCGAGTGTTTTGGACAACCTTGCCACTCCTGATTACTTGTCTACATTGCGCAACATGCCACACACGGATTCTTTGGAGCAAGTATAACATGATGACTGCTCACAGGCGTGTATGTCTTCCGAGGTGCGCTGCGCTGCAATTTGAGCTTAACCGCACCAACAAGTTAAACAAGAGGCTTGAAAGAAAGGAGAAGAGGATTGCGGCTCTTAAGGAGAAAGTTGGTGTTGGAGTCCAATGCCACGGAGGCTAGGGTCTGCGGCGTGTTGGCGTGTTGAGTCCGACTTCGGAGGAAGTGAAGAGGTTGAGGGAGCGTGTAGCGCAGTTGGAGGGCATGATTGCGCCAAAGATGAGCAAGCAGGCTAACTTAACCGCTTGAAAATGCGAATTGAAGGGTTGCGGACTTACCTTGTGATGAGCTTAAGGAACGAGGTTAAGGTGCCGGGTTCTTTGGAGGAGAAATTAAAGGAGTGTGAGGAAGAGTCCGCAGTGAGTATGATGGTCAACTTGCTCGCTTAGATCGTGGTTGGCGGAACTTAACTGTGATTTTGATGAGGATTTATTCCCTAGCACTCTTATGGCAATTGAAGGTAAGCGGTGGGTGATTGGGCATGGTTTCCTCAGGGCGTGGATGGCGTTTAAGCAATCTGAGGAATTGCAGACGCGGTTGGGGATTGTATTAGTAAGGCCATCGCCGAGGGTCTAAGGCAGGGTTTGGAAGCTGGGATTGTTCATGGTTCCAAAGGTCTAAAGCTGGAGCAGATCAAGGCCTACAATCCACGGGCTAAGGAGGTTTATCGCGAGGCTGTCATTCGCCTTAGCGATGTTCCTTTCCCCCTTCCGGATTCCCTAGAGGCGTGCAAGGACTCTTCTTTGGAGTTCCTTATGTCCTAGTTGGTGCTGCAAGAGGAACGACCAAGTGGTTCGGGCAATTTGTTTTAATGCCCGGTGGAGGAAGAGGTTGCCCTTCCCAATTCTTTGCTTCAAACCATCACCAGACGCGCCGCCATTGCCGCGATGCGTACAAAGAGAGGAAGCACCGGGTATGGTAAGAAGTTTGATGTTTGGAACCCCGAGTGATTGTTTCGGAGGTTGAGCACCAGTCACTTCTACGGAGAGCCTTCCATGGTGATTGTTCCCCGGCCCAACCCCTTCCTCCGCTGGTTCTTGGGCCTACCGGGGAGGATGAAAAAGAAGAAGAGGAAAGGTCCGTCCACGATGATATGTTTGACACAAGTGTGCTTGACCATGCTGGGGATCACACTGGTGGTGCTTGAAGTAGCCCTTTTTATGGGCGGAATTTAGACTATGCCGCCTTTTCAACTCATAGTGAAGCTTGGTACCATTGTTAGTTTCTTTTCTTAGGGTGGCAGTTATCGCGATGCCCCTTTTTTTTGTAAGCCGGGGGTATGCCCCCGAGTACTTGTAAAGAATTTTTGCGTACTTAATGGAAATGTTTGAATCAATCGTACACGTATTCTTTTACTTGCTTGCCGGAGTTGGTTGATCCGGGCTTTGAGTTGTACCCTTGGCCGTACTTAGGGATTCCGGAGGTAATAAAGAATGGTCAATGGGCTTGCAATACCACTTATATGCCTGAGTCAATTTTGAGGTTGCTCGTCCTTTATGTGCCACATTGTTTGTCTCGGATTCGAGAGTCATGCAAAAGATGTAAAAAATGTGATTGAGTCTTTATTTTGGAAAATTTGTAGAGCGGGCCAGGCATCTACGTTTCATTACTTAGAAAACATTACTATAGAAATAAGAAACATGAAAATTTAAAGTTCCCTGTTGTCCGGACCTGATCCGTGATCAACTTACAAGAGGCGGGGAAAACCTACTTACACTTAGATGTAACATTTCTTCAAGTTGCGGATGTTCCATGTCCTTGGGAGTATCTCCCCATCCGCGCCTCTGAGCTTTTACGCTCCATTCCCTAGTGCTTCCATCACTTCGTATGGCCCTTCCCATTTTGGGCCAAGCTTTCCGGTCTTCCGCTCTACTAGCTTCTTTGCTGGTAGACAAACTCTCCGGCTCAAGGTCGTGCTTCGCGACTTTGGCATTGTAGTACCCCTCCATCCTTGCTTTGCCGGCGCTTCTTCGATGGCGCGACTTCTCTTTCTCTTCCGGGATGTCCAAATTTAGGCGAAGCTCCGGTCGTTAGGGACTTGATGCACGGTACACATCGGAGACTTGGCATTCCATTTCGACCGGATAAGCGCCTCGGTACCATAAGTAAGAAAATGGGGTTTCCCGCTGCTCGTTTTGATCATGGTTTTATGCGCCCATAGCACGCGCGGCACTTCTTCCACCCGCCTTTACTTCCCTCTCCGGCCTCGCTTTGATGCCTTCTCCCGGACTTTTGTTCGGCTTTCGACCCGCCCGTTTGCTGCGGATGTTTCACGATGCAAACCGTTGTTTGATGTTGAGCTTCGGCACCAGTCCTTGAATGGGTTGTCGCGAATTGATTTCGTTGTCCGACACTAACTCTCCCGTCAAGCGGCGTACTATGTTGTCCCAAACAAACTTCTTCACTTGCTTTCCTGTGATGGAGGCTAAGGGTTTGGCTTCGATCCATTTAGTGAAGTAGTCTATTGCTACAATCATAAACTTTACCTTGCCGGGCCTTCGGGAAAGGTCCGCAGATGTCTATACCCCACTTGTAAAAAGGCCAAGGAGAGGAGATTGGGGTCAGATTTTGCTGCAGATTTTTGGTACCGGTGGACTTGGCAATCTTCGCACTTCAGTATTAACTCACGTGCGTCCACGTGCATCGTCGCCAATAATATCCGGATCTAATTGCTTTGGCTACCACGCCTTGGGCCGAGTGCATGCTACACGACCCTTCCGTGGATCTCTCGCAAAGACGTAGTTGGCTTGGGTGGGGCCTACATATCGAACCAAGGTTCTAGGAAAGATTTCCGAACAGATTCCGCCTCTCAACGCGTCTTGCCGCGCCTTGATCCGTAGTTTTCTTGCCTTTCGTCATCCGCCGGTAGCATTTCATCCCTCGATACTCGATCGGGGTGTCATCCACGCTTCCCGCCATCTTCCACGATAGCCAGTACTTCCTTTTCTTCGATGTATTTTTCTTTTAAGACTTCCACAAGGACCTGTTTTGTCGTGGGCAAAGCCTGTGGATGCAATTTTGCTTAGCGGCGTCGCTTGTTTGTTTTGACTCGGGAATGCATGCGATGGAGAACGTCCGGAACCCTTCAATCAATGCTTTGGCCTTCGCCAAGTAGCGCGCCATGCTTTCTTCCTTCGCTTCGTATGCTCCGTTTATCTGGTTTGCCACGAGACGGGAGTCAACATTTGCTGATAAGTCTTTTACCCGCATTTGTTCAAGAATCCTTAGTCCTGCGATTAGTGCCTCGTACTCGGCCGTTGTTGGATGCCTCGAACTCAAACGAGGGCATAGGTGAACTCCCCGCCTTCGCTTGTCGGATTAAGCTCGCTCCGGACCCTTCCATGCACGAAGATCCGTCCGTGAATAGTTTCCACGGCTTTGAGTATTGTTGCCGGTCCTTTTCTTGTCAAGAGTTTCTTCCTCCGAATCTCAAAGAATGAAGTCCGCTAGCACTGCCCCTTTATGGTGTCCGGGTCGAAAGGTGACGTCCATGTTCGCCCGACTCTATTGCCCATCCAGCCATTCTTCCACTCTTTTCTGTCTTAGTCAAGACTTGCTTCGATGGTCTCTCGTGATGATCGCTACTGGATGCGCTTTGGAAGTATCGCCGCGAACCCGCGGGATGCATATACTAGTGCCGGACAAGCTTCTCAATCGGAGTGTAATTCACCTCCGCCTTTTAGGGCGCCGACGAAGTATACCGGCTTGCCTCGACTCCTTTGCGCTAACAACACCGCTACGCTTCTTGGGGCGGCTAAGTACATGATCAACTCCTCCTTTGGTTGTGGAGCGATGACCATTGGCAGATTGGCAATGTGTTGCTTCATTTCTTTGAACGCCGCTTCTGGCGTCCGGTGTCCAGAGAAGTCGCTCTTTTAATGCATTTCTTCACGTTTTGAAGAATGGCGGGGACCTTTCACGACTTGGACATGAAACGACCGAGACGGCTAACTTTCCATTCAGAGTACTTCCTTTTTGGTCGTCGGGGATCCGAGAGTAGTTACGCAGACTTGTCCGGCAAGCTCGATGCCTTCCTTGCTTACCACATGACCTAGAAACATCGCCTGTTCCGCCCCAAATGTGCACTTCTTGGGGTTAAGCTTCATGTTGATGTTCCTTAGAGTCTTGAAGGTTTCGTTCATATCCCTGAGTACTTCTTCCTCTGAATGGCTCTTGATGACTAGATCGCCAACGCATAACTTCCAAATTTCTTCCAATCTGTTTCTCAAACGCCTCGTCCCACGAAGTCTTTGGTATGTGGCACCGGCGTTCTTTAGACCGAAAGGCATTTTGGTGTAACAGAAGATGCCTTGGTTTGTGTAAAACGCTGTCTTTTCCTCGTCGTCGGCTGCCATTTGTATCTGGTGATACCCTTTGTACGCGTCAAGAAAGCACTTGAATGGATTTCAGCAGAGGGATTCGACCTTCCGTCGATCTCCCAAGGGGTAGCAATCTTTGGGCGTGCTTTGTTTAAGTCCTTGAAGTCCACACACATTCTCGGCTTCCGTCCTCTTTTTTGACGAGCACGGGGTTAGACAACCAATCGTGGTAGTGTACTTCTTTCATGATCCCCGCTGCAACTAGCTTGGTAACATCTTCATTGATTGCTTTGTTTCTTTCTCGGGGCTGTCCCCTTTCTTTGTCGCATGCGGTCATAACCGTCCCCGGACATTCTTTGTGTTCGCGATTGTCCGCGGAACTCCAGTCATGTTGGAAGGCTCCCAAGCAAAGATATCCAAGTTATTCTTAAGCAGATCGCAGAGGCTCTTCTTTCCTTTCTCGCTTAACCGCCCCTATGGTGACCGTTTGGTCGTGGAATTTGGGGTTGATTGCCACCGCGACTTCTTCTTTCACTTCGTGGTTGTATGCGGTCGAACTCGGTTCCGCGATCATTCTCAGATTCAACCGGGACCACCTTGTCACTGTGCAAAGTCACAACTCCGCCACAGGTAGGAAATTTCAGCATCCCATGTGCCGTGGATGGCACTATCCTTAATGACCTAATCCCCGGACGTCCAATTATTCCGTTGTAGGGAGACAGAGATCGCACCACCATGAAGTTCATCCAAGCACTAGCTGACTTCTCTTCGTCTCCCAATGTTACTTCCAAGAGGATATGTCCTAACGGCCATTTAGAGTTCTCCACTGAAGCCCAACAGGTGGTGATGAAGCAGAATTAGTCTTTTGCGGATGTCCGGGTTTAGCTTGTTGAAGCAATGTTCGTGCACAGACTTCGAAGCACTTCCGTTGTCCACATACATCCCGTGGATGCACCCTCTACGCTCGCCTTGATCACCGCGGATGATCATCCCGATCATCCCGGATATGGGGAAAAGATATTTCCATTTTCAAAACCAATCCGGACCCAAATTTTGGGTTTGACCGACCGTTTCCGTGTGTTGACCATGTATATGGTGTGAGCTTTGTCCTTGGTTGCGGTGTCTTTCTTTCCGCCCTTGGGGCCACCATTCTTCTGCGCCCCATTCTTGATCTCTTTGACCGGATGTGCGATGCCGTCCGGACTGGGCCTCCTCTATCTTTTTTCAACCGATAGCACTCGTCCGTGTTGTGCCCCTTTTCTCTGTGAAATTCACAGTACTTGTCTTTATTCCTAGACTCGGCCGGGCTAGACATTGGCGGAGGAGCTGTGAATTTGACCGTATCCATGGCGGGATTTCTTTCGGCGTCTTTGTGAGGGGTGTGAATCTCCCCCTCTTCCTCTCCGGCTTTGAGTCTTGAACTCCCCTTTTCTTTCAAAGATCCGGATGCTTTTCGTCTCCGTCCGGTTCTTCCAGGGAGTGTTTCTTCTTTGACCGTTGGTTGGCGCGCCACCTCACCTCTCGAGGAATGCTTTCACGACCTTCCACATTTCATCCTGCGATTGGAGAATGTTATCATTGAGCCTTTTGATTAGTTACGGGTTCGTTATCCCGTGCATAAAGCCGCATCTCATGCACTCCGGGGCTCCTTTACATACATGCTCTCTGTCTTGAAACGTTCCACGAACGCCTCCGTGGACTCCCCTTTCCCGCTGCTTTATGTGGTGTAATTCAACAGGATCTTTCATATACTTCTTCTGGCGTAGGAAGTACGAGAGCTCGATCGCAGCTCCTCAAAGTCCAATGCTCTCGGATTCACTCGTCAAACCCGGTAGCGGGCGTGCTCAACAAGGGTGGAGTTGAACATGTGGCACCATGTGGGCATGGCCCATCTTTCCACTTTGGCATGATGCGGAAGATCTTCGATGATCCTCGGGTCTCTGTCCGTCGTATGTTCCGATGTGGTGGCATTCTTGTTATGTCCGAACTCGAAATTCCGTATACGACGGGTAAAGGGTCGTGTCGACCACATCATACGGGGGAGTAGAGGTCGCCATCTTCCGTTTCTTGCTTTTCGGGGTGGACTTCGGTGTCCTCCGGTGCTTTCCTCGCTTTCGGAGATACTTCCCAGTTCTCTGCGGCATGAGTGATATGTTTCTCCTCCGCCGACTTCGAGTGGGAAGCATGCCGCGGGTAACACTCGCTCCGTTGGTGTCTTCGCCTGCTTTTTCTTTGCGTTGCCTCTGGGGTAACCTTTGACGAGTCCGGAGAACACAGTTGGTTTTCGGTCACCAAGTCTCGCGGATATGTGCGGACGTTCCTTTTCCGATCTTGAAGACATCTTGTCGCGACCTCTTGGTTTCCCGGGGCTTTTCTCTAGAACACCCATCGTCTCGACTCCGAGTCGCGAGAAAACACTCCGTGACTTGGAATATTCGAAGGGTCGACCTAACACTAGGGCCGGTCTCGCCTCCTTTTGGGTGCCCGCTTTCTTTTCGGATTACGGCGAGTATTTCGGGTGTTCTCGAGATCTCTCATTTCTAGTCTCATCATCAAAATCCAGATGAGTTTTGACCCGGTCCAGTTTTCCCGATGGACCTTTTCGCCATAAAGGGCAAGATTTGATGGTAGTGCCTTCGCAGAACTCCCTATTGGCTGGCGTCGCGGCATTAGGGCGTATTGTTCGTGTCTTGCACTTTCTCCTTCCTCCCGTGTTTCGACCGTGGGCGGCTCGGAGGCGGGGAAGGGTTTTCTGCTAAATTGCTCATTAGAGTTTTTTATGCACAAGGGAAACGGTTATGTCACCGGTCCCACGGATGGCCCAACTTGTTAATACAATTCCGGACGCTTCCCTGATGAAGATTAGTGTAGGCTAACTTCCCAGGAAGTAGATCTTGTATTAAATGAGATTCTTGATTGCTAGTCGCTAACAAAACCAACACCGTTAGTCTCATCGGAACCCCGTTCAGCGCGGTCAACCTCCGGCGTAAGAGTAAGTGATAGTTTTTAGAGAGATAAAGTTGGTTCTAGAGAGAGAGAGTATGTATGTGTTACTGCGTTTGAATAGGGCGAGGCCTCTATTTATATGGTTGACCTTTTGTCGTGTTCTCAAGATCACGCGGCATGAGAACGGCAAATTTGGGAGTGGGGAGTGACGGGTCAACTCCGAGCTTGTCGCGTTCTTTGTGATAGCGGCGCTTTGGGCGGGAGTTGTCCCGCTTCCTTTTGGGGACTGCGAGTTCGATACGTTGAGTCTGAGCAAGATTCCTACCTTTACATTGGGCGGTTGTGTTCCTCTGACGCTGCGTCGTCCGCTGAATGGCTTAGTGGCCATTTCCGGGGTATGTATTTGGTCCGCGACCGAACCATATGGGTGCCGGGAGTATTACACAGTCGTGCTTAGTCCGCGTCTGACCCGTATTGGTGCCAGGAGGGTCATACGTGATCAAAGGGTGTTAGGGCGCGTGCTTTGCTTCCATGGCATCTCAAAGACGGATACAATATATTTATGTTTAAACGTGATATATTTTGATGATGATGCACTTTTAGCTCTATGTATTATTTCTCAAACCAATATCCATATATTTGTCATAACTTCAAAAATAGAAAAGAAACAAAACAAAACTCACTAGATTTCGCTTTCAAAAAGGTCAATCAGAACATGGACTTCATGGGAAACTGAAACATATGTCCTTTGTCCACTTTAAAAGCATCCGACAATTCAATTCAAATCAAACAAATGATCTCCAGTTTAATCATCCTCTAATAATCAAGAACACAAACACACAGTTTTAACTTATAGTAACAACAAATGTCAGATCACCCAATACCTGAAACCCAACAAGAATCCAAACAACCCCTAATCATCAAAACCAATAACCAACAAAACCCAAATCAAGAAACCCAAGAAACCCATCTTGACAAAACCCTCCAAACACTAAAAAGCTACTTACTTTTGTTGGGTTTTGACCAATCTTCATTTTTAAGATTTGGGTTATCTTGGGTTTTGTTTTTGGTTATTGGTGTTTTGATACCTGTGGTTATACTTGTGTTGACTACTAATTGTGAGGTTTATCAGATTAAATGGTTTGAGCTTTTCATTGTTGCTTCACATGCTTGTTTGGCTGCTGTTGCTTTGCTTTGTCTTTCTCATAATTTGAGGAAATATGGGATTAGAAAGTTTCTTTTTGTTGATGAGTTTAGTGGTCAAGTCGAAAGGTTTTCGAAAGAGTATATTCAGAAGATTTCAGTAAGTTTGATATGAACATTTTTGGGTATAAAGTTTGGTTCTATTATTGTTTATAATATGTTGATATCAGGGTAGTTCGTATAGTGTAGGATATATATATCCCATTGTTTAGGAGAAATATACGTATTAGGAGCGATATATATGTTCATAGATTGAATACAAACAATATGCTATTTTTATACATTAGTACTATATATAGCGCAACAAATCTAAATGGAGTGTCAAATTGCCGCTCCTAAATTATTGGAGTGTCTAATTGACACTCCTAAATTATTGGAGTGATCAAAGCACATCGGATTCATACTTGTGATCTGTTATACTGTAAAAACTACGCCTTTAATAGTGATAGAAGATATATAAGAATTTGAATTTGAAACAATGATTTTATGTGTTTGATTGTTTGTTTTGAAAGCACACACTTGACGTTGAATAATTAGAATTAGATAGATAGCATACAATTGTAGATGCTAAAAATAGCTCATTTCTCTCTGACAGGAATCAATGCGTCTGCTAGTATTATGGGTTCTACCATGTCTTATCTTAAAGATCACACGTGAAATTATTCGTCTTATGTACATGCACCATGAATCATGGTTGAAGTCTTTCGGCATTCTTGTAGCTTTGACTTTCTCATGGACATATGTAAACGTCATCTATTTATCATCATGTCTTGTGTTCCATCTGGTTTGTAATCTGCAAATTATCCACTTTGATGATTAGGGGAGAATAGATTCTTGGAAACAGAGACCGATGTTTTGGTATTCATTGAGGAGCATGCTCGTTTACGGCATGATTTGTCAAAGATAAGCCATAGGTTCAGAATTTATCTTCTTCTTTTGTTCACTGTTGTCACGTCCAGCCAGTTTGGAATGCTGTTTCAAATCACCGAGTTCAGTGACAAAGTAACTTTCATTAATGGGGGTGATATTGCAGTAAGTATAAATCATTATACTTTAAAGCGCTTCATAATTATGGGTGTTTGGATTTGTGTTTTGAAAATGATTAACTCGCAGTAATCAGGCTTTCTGTTTGGATCATGAGATTAAGCTTGTTATTATGTGATTATTTAGGCATCAAATAGTTAGTTTTGTAGTAAATGTTTATCTTCTCACAAATAAAGGAGTGACGGTTATATTTTTGAAAAAAATAGGACCCAAATTTTAGTTTTTTAAATTTTGTTCATTTTTGGCTAAAATTTCCAGATTTTCCCAAGTTTTGATTAATTTGGGTATAGTTTTGACATTTTCGCTTTGGATAATCAGCTTCACATCATCTGATAGCCGCACGGAATCTGATTATCTAAAGGTATTTTTTTCCACAACTTTACCCTTCAAAACTATTTTGAAATAATTTTATTCCAGTTGACAAACCATCTCTTCTTATTTTCGCAAAAGTCATTTTTGAAATTTTATTTATTAATTTCTAGTAATAATACATTCATAATCCAACTATTACAACTTCAAACAACAAAAGCACGTCTAAACAGTATTTTCCACCATCTGTCTTATTTTTATTATCTTTCTGAATCTTCAACAGCACATCGTCATTTTCAACGTTTTTTGTGCATTCAGGTGTCATCTATTGCACAAGTCGTGGGGTTGACTTTGTGTTTGAATGCTGCTGCAAAGATCTCCCATCGAGCTCAAGGAATTGCAGCAATAGCAACTAGATGGCATGCTCTAGCATCATGTGGTCCAGATGATTCCTCAAATATGAGATTTCCTAATGCATCATTAAGTGCAGTGTCTTCAGAAAGTGATTTGGAAGCATTGAATTATATCCCAGTTCCTACTAACACGCAGTTGACTTCTAATCTGACTTCATACCACAGGAGACAAGCATTTGGTAAGCAAATCGTAGCCTTTTGTCGTTGACTTTGACTTTGACTTCTCAGTTTTAGACCTTTGATATATGATGTCGAATATTTGGTGCAGTGATGTATCTGCAGAATAATCCTGGAGGGATCACCTTGTATGGTTGGACAGTGGATCGCAGTCTGATAAATACAATTTTCTTCATAGAGTTGTCTCTAGTTCTGTTTGTGTTGGGCAGGACAACGGTATTTACATACGAGCGTTCGCCATGATGCTTCTTTCACGAATATTGATAGTTGGATTATTCCGGTGTCAGACATATATACGACTTGTATACAAGTTAAAAGGGTAGTTTTTCTTGTAATTATTTCATTAATTCTTCCACTATAGTTGAAATATCTGCATACATGTTTAAATGATATGCCCATTATAATTAGATCTTATAAACTTTACCTCCTGTAAACTTACTTCACTCGTATAAACCCACAATGTCCATAGGAAGGACTCATTTACTTCTCTTTATTTTTGGGCGTATATGAGACGAGACGAGACAGCTCGCGAGCTACCTGAGAACGACTCGTAAAGTACTCGAGCTCGAGCTATTCGAGTTCACTTTCGAGTCGAGTTCAAGCTTCATAATACTCGGCTCGTGAGCCTTATCGAGCTCTTATTAGTTACAATTTTACCACATGTTAATAATTAATTTTGCATAAAATCGAGTCTAATCGAGCTTGATAAGCCGAGTTTTTATTGAAGTTCGAGCTTGAAATGTTGAGGTAATCGAGCTCAAGTTTTAAATGACGAGTCAAGCTTGAGCTTGAAATCCTAAGCTCGACTGAGCTTGAGCCGAGTTTTGAGCTCGAGTTTTAGTAGTCGAGTCAAGTTCGAGCTTGGCGGTAGTACTCGGCTCGGCTCGCCCCGTTTACACCTCTATCCGGCATTTCTTCGAATGTGGAGAAACTTTTGGAGAAAAACAACTCTCCTCTAAATTTGGAGAAACATTATTCAAGGCCCGCTTGGTTCAAAGTGGAGAAAGGAAAAGGGAAAAGGAAAGGGAATGCAAAGGAATGAGTTAAGTGGGTAATCAATCCCTTACCCCTCAATTTATTCTATAATGGTTCATTACCCATTACGGGGTAATCAATCCTTTTACACTCCCTAACCAAGCACTAAATAATGAGTGAGGTGAGCCCTTTTGAATACCTTACCCATTCCCCACCCCCTTAACCCCCAACCAAGCACGCCCTCAGTTCTCCAAAAAGTGTTAATTATAATAGTTAAATTATTCCTTTGCATTACCCCGTAACCCCCAACCAAACACTATTGGAACCTACGATTTTGGTGTAGATTGATCGAGATAAAAATAAGTTGAAGGTAGAAAATATGTCATTTGATCCGATATTTGGAGATAAAGACTAAAGATGGTTGGAGTCGAAAGGGTCAAGGACGCAAGAGCGTATTTATTCGCGGATATCAGACCTTATTTTTAACATTGTTACTGTACTTTGCTTGAGATGTTACGAGTCTCTTTGATTGATTTAAAATGTGCCATTAGCCTATTAGACCAACTTTTTGATTTTTGCCATCAACCACAAAACGTTTTATCGTAGTTGCACAATTTTGACATGCACTAGACCTTTTTCTTGATAGAAGTTGCTTGTAATACACTAACAATAACACAATTGGTTATTCTCTATCAAGCCAAAGGCAAACCAGTCATTTCAAACATGCATAGTGACAAAAAGAACATAATCTTTCCTAATCGCAATTGCTACGGCTTCTTCTGCATTAAGAATCACATAACATTTGCACAAGCTGCATCTCAAATCCAATACTCGCTCCACATGAGCAACTTGATCTCCAAGGCAGTAATAGACTTTAGCTTCAACTATACATGCTCAACCCCAGGCCATAATGTCAATACCCCTTGCTTTTCGCCAATACAGATGCGAATGATAGTGACATCGCAAAGCCCAATCTCATTTATGTACCCACCAAAAAGGCCAGAAAACAAAGATGAAAAGAATAAATTTCTCATGACAAACAAAATTGGTATTATGAAATCCGTAAAAGCTTACAGGAAATCGAGGTAATTATGGCAGGAATTCTTGACAGAATTCACCCACATAAATCAGCACCAGTGTACAAGGATTGTCCTCGTGAAGCTTAATAAGATGTCAGACACCAACATAATCACACATAATTTAATTAATAACTGATCAGGACTACTGAAATCAGGATAGTCTCTTACTCCTAACAATCGTTGATTACAGCTTGCTATGTTAGGATGAGCAAAGCCAAGAAATTTATGAAAATACCCATGCCAACTTGCCAAGTCATCCCAAAATAACATAACTGAGAGTTACTTAAAAGCAGTTCAAACACTCCTTCAGATGCCAAACGTGCTAAACTAAGCTAATCTAAAACAGGTTTATCAAGATATATATTGAAAAATTCCAGATTGACAACTATTCATTAAAAGATATCATATATCTAACACTATCAACTCTATGGTAGTTTTATGTAAGCATGTAACACAAAATGTTACACGTATGAAAAGAAAATTTAGAAAGAGGTGATATACTGTGATAAGAGACGAGAAACTGAAAGAAGTATCCATGACCCCGTGAAAAGAAAATTTAGCACAAAATGGTTATTACGGATTTGCAGGCCTGAATGCATCTTATAACCATATTAAAGCAATATATTTCACCCTCAGATCATGTTATAACACACGTGACAAATCCATGCTAAGCATGAAGTATTTATTACACACTTTCTCAGACTTTAAAATCATAAACATGCACATTCTTTTTATTCTTATGTACATTGTGTGTATATGTGTTTTCCATGTGAATCCTAAGAAACACAACATCATATCCTAGTAACAATAATAAGGCGAAGTATACTTCGCTTGAAACTGAGCTCAACTAAATTTGATCTAACTTGATAACTCCGTGAGATGATTCTAGCTTCAAGCTATTTCCTTCCTCAGGATAGCAGAGTTGACCTTTGAAGGGCTTTATATATTCCTCAAATGAGGTTAATCAAAGGGTCTAGGTAGTATGCATATGTTTAGTAAAGTTAGAATAATTCATTGTTAAATAAACACAAGGCTCTCTTTGTTCTCTTAAGTTCAAAAAATTTGTTTGTTAAATAATGTTGAGCCAATTGTTGAAAGTGCAAGTGTTACGATTGCATTTAAGTTACCATGATATAAGGCCATAAGGGTGAGGGAATTTCATCTATGTCCCTACAAAGGTGAGTAATTTCATGTGTCCAAAACATGCACAAAACAGCACCTTCGTACTTTCCATGATAATATGGACCAGTGTTTCTAACATGGGATATGTACTCCGTAGAGCTTTCAAGTAAATATAAAGTTTGGTCCTCTACAAACTTTACCAATAAGAAGAGACCATTGTTTTAGATGTAGTGTTACTACATTAACTTTGAAGTATCCAGCAAGTGGAAGATGAAACTTCAATTCATAGATCATATGCGTTTGAAGCATAAAAAGGTGAATTGAAGAGAATGAACGGACAATAAGTACCTGAAGAACGGAACTAAGGGGAAATTTTACAGGTTTCTGAATGCACAGGTAACCTCCTTGACGTGCTTAAACTGATACTGCAGTGACATTTGCAGATAGATGTTCAAAATACTGAAACATTTTGAATACTCAACAAAAAAACATTGAAATAAATAGATAGAGCAGATTCTAATACTGCAATGCACTCAAGACCAGACAAAAAATGTGCAACGGTAATTTTCAGGAAAAGCCTGAAATATTCATGTGCAAGCATCCTTACGACAAAAAAATTAAAATTTTGTAAACTGATATCCTTCAATTATCCTCAGCAACGAAACCCATGAGATAACAATCATTAATGCAAAAGTAGAAAACTTAGAACTAATTTTCAAAACTTTAACATGAATATACTGATACATGAAAAAGAGGGGATCGCAAAGCAAAAGTAATATCCGATACACAACCTTAATATGCAGCTATCATATTATGATTCGCTGGAAGGAAGAAAACACTAATTCTTGAGAGCATTTAAATGTATATCAGATTTGGTATAGTACCTTCAAAATGCCGTTTTCTGTTATACATTCCGTCAATGACAAGCTAAGGATGCTCCCTCTAAGCTACATCAACCACCTCTTGCAAACACAATACGAAGATTAAGAAAGATGAAAGTAACCAAAAGAAATACCCTTCTGATATTAAAATCTAAGTTTATGAATTGCTTACAATAATCAACAGAAAGTAATACATAAACGTTTTCTAACAGATAAGTTCCCAATAAAGCAAGGCCGATGGGCCACACCTTGCACAAAGAAGTCAACATGCTACGCATCAGGTCAGGAAGCAGAAGCAGATACATCTCCTCACCCACGTCATGAAAAGGGCCTGCTAAAAACAGCACGAGTAATACAGATCATGACAAAATATGCCAACTCCTCTATGTTAGCCAAACAAACCACCTGTCCCTAAGTTGGCTTGCTGCAATTCCTTGCGACGCTGCTCCTCTAAGGGATCGGGACTCTTCATTACCCTGCCTACACGCCTGAAATAAATTGGTAACACTGATTAGATCCAATAACAAAAGGTTTCAGTATATAACACATGTTCATAAATGCACAACTGTAATACCTGTCATGTGCATGATGAGCAGGAAAAGTGGGCATAAAATCTTTGGACTTGGGAAGAGGAACTTCACGAAACCACTCATGGTTAAGAGCCTCTTGAGCTGTTATCCGCTGCACATATTGCAAAATTTCTTTACGCTGTAAACTAACAGATAAGTGACTATTTTTCACCATACCCCATCATTTTATAACAAGCTGATACCTTTTCTGGGTTGTAGGTTAAGAGTTTGTTCAGCAAATCAAATCCAGCATCAGAAAGGACTGGTGATCCAGTGAAAGATGTTGCAGGGAATTTTCTACGCAATAAATTATACCTGAGGAGAATACAAGATTGTCAATAAAACCAATAACTAATTGCCATATGACTGAATCTGTCACCAATGGAGGCCAGAAACCAGACCAGAAAATCACCCAAAGCTGGAAGCCTGGGAATGGCAAACAAGAGAATGTGAACCTCAAATTCAACATAAAACTTTAAAATATAAGAAATAGAGCACTTACTGGTGTTTGACAAAGTTCAGCTTCACTCCAGGAAGTTTAGAGAGCCCAGGCCAAATCTTTTCGTTTGGTGTGCCAAGGATTTTAAATATCTGCAATAGTAGACTCAAGTCAATACTTTCAAGGACAAAAACAGCAACAAAAAAAGCAATTAAACAAAATTAAAGAAGAGGTTCTTAAAAAGATCATCCTACTATTAGTGATTTAGTGGTTTGTCAATTACTCAATTCAAAAACAAATTATTCCTTAGCCAACATAGTATATATATATATATGACGTCTTCTATGTCATCTAAATAGCTGAAACACCTGCATAATGCGACTTAACAAATACCAGTATTTTATCACTTTATGTGTTAGATATTGTGACTTCACCTCCTAAGGGTAGTTTAGTAATTTTGGTCTAAAGGGTATTTTGGAAGAATCTAGAAAAGGAGATACTTAAGAAGAATTATCTAGAGATTAGTAGAAATTATATTATGAAATATCTAGGATATTTAGGTTAGAAGCTTCTAGAATTATATTAGCCATTAGTATAAATAAGGGCTAATTCTTCTCATTTGTACACTACTACTCATCTTGTATCCTTTGATTTGTAATACAAGAAACTTTTGTCTGATCTTTTCTTTTCTTTTGCTACTAATTATTCTCGATTATTCTCCCCTGATCCTAACAAATTGGTATCAGAGCTAACCGATCGTGTTTGAAGCAAGCTTCTGGTTGATTTTCAAGATTCAATATCTTGATATCATTTTGGATCTGTTCTTCGTTTTGGTATTTGGTGTTTCCGTTCGATCGGGTTTGAAGGTAGAGAAATCAAGATCGAATTTGTGTTGTGGAAGATCGAATTTGTCTTGTGAGAGGTTTTGTTACGTAACATCACTAGTAAACCCGTTTGAATAATATGTCCTCAAACATCATCGCCATTAGTTAGCATTGAAAAGTTTAATGGGAAAAGTAACTTTAGTTTATGGCGAATTAAAATTCGAGCCTTATTGAAACAACAAGGTATTTGGGCACCTCTAGCCGCCCCAAAGCCTGATATGACGGATGCAAAATATGCCTCACAAGATGAAAAGGCCCATTCCACTATTTTGCTATCTTTATCGGATGAGGTTCTTTGCGAGGTTACGGATGAAGAAACGGCTTCCGGTGTGTGGAAGAAGTTAGAAAAGCTTTATATGACAAAGTCGTTGACGAACAAGTTGTTATTGAAGCAACGCTTGTTTTCGCTTGAATGAGAGAAGGTTCATCATTAAAAGATCATCTTGATGCATTGAACTCGATCTTGATGGACTTGAAAAATGTTGATGTCAAGATTGATGATGAAGATGATGCTCTAATTCTTCAGTATCGCTGCCTCCCTCGTTTGAGAACTTTGTGAACTCCTTCGTTGTTGGAAAAGACACTATCACATTAGGAGATGTTCGATCCGGTTTGCATTCGAGAGCTTATCATCAAGCATCGAGAACTTTGGAAGATCAACACGTCGCTACATCAACTACAAGTCGGATAGGGTCAATATCGATTTGAAAAGGGTAAAGATAAAGGTGGAGCATCATCACGTTCTCGAGGTCCCAATCCTCGAGATATTTGTAATTATTGCAAAGAGGAAGGCCATTGGAAGTACAATTGTCCTAAACTTAAGGAAAAAGGTCAGGTAGCGGTTGTTGCTAAAGACGACTTGCCCGGTTATTGTGAGGTACTTTGAATGTTTGACCGTAATCCTTATTATATAAGTGGGTCATTAGAATTTGAATTTGGTATTTGCATTTGAAGATCGATTTGGTGTTTGAAGACTTGGTTATAATCAGGTCGTTTGAATTTTGTTCGATCGTTTGGAATTTGTCAGTTTGGAAATTTGGATCTTCGTTTGTTGGGCTTTTGAAGTTTGTTGCCTGAATTTGATTGTTACTAGTGAAGATCGCTTGGTTTAATTTGTTTGTTCGGTTGGCCGCTTTGAATTTGTGGCTAACATTTGATTGTTCGTTGTGAAGTTATCGGCATTTGTTTTGGATCGATTTTGTTTTGGATTGCTTTTGAGAATCGATCGCTTGATTTGAAATTGGCTAGTATCTATAGCCTTTGGAACTTGGAATTAGATATGGTGTTACTTAGGAGTTGAACTCAAGGTGGAGATTGTTAGATATTGTGACTTCACCTCCTAAGGGTAGTTTAGTAATTTTGGTCTAAAGGGTATTTTGGAAGAATCTAGAAAAGGAGATACTTAAGAAGAATTATCTAGAGATTAGTAGAAATTATATTATGAAATATCTAGAATATTTAGGTTAGAAGCTTCTAGAATCATATTAGCCATTAGTATAAATAAGGGCTAATTCTTCTCATTTGTACACTACTACTCATCTTGTATCATTTGATTTGTAATACAAGAAACTTTTGTCTGATCTCCTTTTGTTTTGCTACTAATTATTCTCGATTATTCTCCCCTGATCCTAACATTATGCATTATAAATTTACAATGTGGCGTGCAACATCATTTTCGTGGTCATTCAAGTGAGTGGAGTGTTTAGATGGAGAACCAGTCAACCCTAACAAAACATATAATTAGGACTCCATATCCAACACAAAATAAAATCATACACTAGAGAATAATGGTTTCTTAAACAATCACAGACCGATACATGAATGGCGCTATAAATCCTTTAAGTCTTTAACTCACAACCTACCCAAAGATGTAGAAATCAACTAACACCATAAAGCCAAAAGCCCAAAAGCCAATTGGTTCACTCTTCTGTCCAAATACCTAAACTACCCTTGCACTTGACTTCCATATTTAAATTAGACCAGACCAACATATACGACAACTAACCCTGGGAAAATACGTAAGTTAACTTCAGGCTTACAATATCTAACTAAATTATTTCTAATGACACATCACAGAAAGTAATTATATTGCATTGCTAATGGGACCAATACTGTTGCATACAAAAGACAAGACGTTGGTTTTACAAATTCATACCACAATCTACATATGGTAGGCATACCTTGTCAAGCTGATCAAACTCTGTTTTCCCGTTAAACAGTGGTTGCTTTGATAACAATTCAGCCATGATACACCCTAACGACCACATGTCAATTGCAGTAGAATACTGTTTTGATCCCAATAGAAGTTCCGGTGCCCTAAAAAGAGTACACAATATGATTAGCTAGCAAACAGGTAACACTCGAAGGCCTATGATAGAGCCAACCATCATAAGGCGAAAACTATAAAAATCAGACGAGAGATGCAAAACCATCATCATTGAGCAAAATTCGACAAAAATTAAAATAAAATATCCTCTTAAATATTAAGAACAACATCATACCATAAATAATATCTGAAAAGAGGTAAAAAGATGCTGACCTGTACCAAAGAGTCACAACCAAATGAGTGTACGGTTTTAAGGGGCTCCCATATTGACGAGACAATCCAAAATCGCAAATCTTCAACTCACCACGATTATTCAATAGTAAATTTGACGTTTTCAAATCTCTGTGAAGAACCCAATTGTCATGAAGATACTTTGTTCCCTCCAAAAGCTGGAGCATAAGGCACTTAACTTCACTTTGACTAAACCGTTGTTTCATTGTCTCCATCAGTGCCTTAAGATCGTGTTCCATGTATTCCATCACCATAAATATGCTGTCGAGATTACTACCAACCACGATTTCCTTCACGTCGACAACTGAAGGGTGATCAAACGAAAGAAGGATATTTATTTCTCTCAACGAAGTCAAAGGAAACCCTTCTCGTTCTCGCTCCATTTTCACCTTTTTTAACGCAACAACTTCTCCTGTTTTCCTATCTTTCGCCCTGTAAACAACACCGTAAGTGCCTTCATCTATCTTATTCAATCTCTCGAACTCGTCAACACTTCTACAACCTAATAGCATGTTTACACTTCTTTGAGGAGGAAGAACACGACGTGGCGTACCTTGAGAGGAATCATCGCTCTCGGAATCGGTAAATGACTGACTAACACCAGGGCCGTCACTACTGTCATCCTCGTCTATTTCTATATAATCCTTCCTTACCAAATCCTTCTCGAGATATTCGTCACTATGGTAGCCGTTTTCATTAGACTCCGATGATCGTGATCTACTTCTTTCTGAACCAGAACGTGTAATTGGCATCCTCTGACTCCCGTTATTTCCCAACGCATCAGAAACTTCATCTTCATTAACAGGAGAATCAGCATCATTTGCCCATCGAGATGATCTTATACAGCGTGAAGGCACATTATCCTCATCGTCTAGTTTCCCAGCATACTCAACATTCACGATATTCTCTTCAATAACAAGCGACGACGACATTTCAACATGATCAAAACCATTAGAATCCCGAGGCCCAATATCACTAGCGGTTTCTGTCTTATGAAACTCATCATTTTCTAAAACCGACATTTCTACAACATCCCCCGAAACAGAAAATCTACTTTTCGACACGTTACTAACTTCGTTATCATCTCTATCCCAAACAACAGGCGTAAATTTGCGCTTCTTAGTCGAAACTTCGTGTGTCTTATCAACATTCTCATTTACCCCATTAACTTCAATATTATTAAGCGCCTCATCCGAGCCACTATCACTAGACAACAACTCTCCAGGCTCCCTATTCCTACCCGTCCCATTACCGTTATTTACGCGCTCATTATTATCCCTAAATTCGTCATAGTAACTACCGTTTGTTCCTGGTGCCATTAATTATATACAGAAAAGAAAACAATTGTATTCTAAAACCCTAACCCTAACCCTAAAAGGTTGATGTTTATAATATAATCTAGTGTATTAATAATGAAACCCTAGAAATTGAATTTACGAGAACGTAAAAAGGAAGAAGAACCTTGTTGTGTAATTACCGGTGACGGTGATTGTAATATAACGGTGGCGAGAAAAGATTTTGGAGATAAATTTGTATGTTAACTTTTGGGTGTTTGGTTGTTAAAGGCTGGGTGACCTTGGGGCAAAGTTTTTATTTGAAAACATAATCTATACTCGTTACGGATGATTTACAATGCACACAATTTTCAGAATTACAACAAAGTAAGAATATTATATAACAAAATAAAGCGTGGTGTCATTTAAAACCAAAATTCTATCAAACAACATTATGTGGTTTGCCCTTTGTCTCGCTTTACATCCATAAACTTTTTTTTGGCACAAAACCATCCCTCCATTAGTAAAGTTGGCACAAATACATCCATCTGTTAGCAATTTCAATTAATAAGGACTAACGGTGCAAATATTTCTCCGTTATCTCCTAATTTTGCACCGTTAGTCCTTAAGACTAACAATGCAATAAAATAAATTGCATCGGTGCACTCAACCGCCACATACCACCCAACGCCACCACCCACCGCCACCTACCACCTCCACCGACACCACCACCCCACTCATCGCCGCCACCTCCACCGCCACACTACACCACCACCTTCCATACCACCACCCAACGCCACCACCACGCCGCCCACGCCATTCACCTTCATCGCCACCACCATTACCACCATTACCCACCCCACCATTGCCATATTACTACACTACACCACCACCATCAGCACATTGCCATTACTACATCACCACCTTCCACCATCACATCACCGCCATCCACAACCACCATCAACAAAATAAAGGTGGTGCCAGTAGGCGCAAGCAGTGGTGGGGTGGAGTGGTGGTGAAAGGGCGGCAGCAAGCGGTGGTGTGGGGCAGGAGTGGTATGGCGGTGGGGAAAGCGGTGGTAAGGCGGTGGCGTTGGCGTGTAGCCGTGGCAAAGTGGTAGCGGCGGTGGTGTAGCGGTGGTGGCGGTGGTGTGGTGTGGCGCTGTGGCGTAGGATGGCGATGGTGGAGGTGGTGGTTGGGTGGTGGTGGATGGATGGCGTTGGGTGGTGGGTGGCAAAGGGAGGCGGTGGGTGGTGCCGTCAAGGGAGTGCTGGGTGGTGGTGGGTGGAGGTGGTGGTGTAGTGTGGCAAGTGGTGGCGGCGGGTGGAGGCGGGGTGGTGGCTGGGTGGTGGTTGGAGGTGGCCGTGGCGGTGAAGTGGCCAGCGGTGGCGGTGGAGTGCACCGTTAGTCCTTAGGACTAACGATGCAATTTATTTTATTGCATTGTTAGTCCTAAGGACTAACGGTGCAAATATTTTCTCTTCCATTAGGAGATAACGAAGAAATATTTGCATTGTTAGTCGTTATTAACTGAATTTGCTAACAGAGGGATGTATTCGTGCCAACTTTACTAACGGAGGGATGGTTTTGTGCTAAAAAAAAGTTTATGGATGTAAAGCGAAACAAAGGGCAAACAACAGGGATGTATTTTGGACTTTACTCATGTTATTAAAAACACCTCTTCACAAAAAATTACAATCATTTAAGCATAATGTACAATAATTGCAACCAATTTTCATATTTACAACAAAATAAGCATAGTGTACAACAAAATAAGCATGATGTAATTTTCAGACTTAGAACATTAATGTTGTTAAAGTGGTCAATGTTATTAATGACTATAATGACTACTACTTACAAGAAAAGAAACATAGTGTACAACACTTTAATGCACATAATTTTCAGACGTACAAGACAAAAAGCATAGTGTACAACAAAACACCATATTAATGCTTTTTAATATAGTCAATTATTTAACTGGTCAATAAATACAGTTATTAAAACACCCCTTACATAATAAATACAAATCATCAAGCATATTGTACAACCAAATTAAACACAATTCTTCCATTAAATTTCACTACTACAAATAATAAAGCACATTATACAAATATTCAAGCCCGAACGGGCAAAATGGCTAAATGGGTTTGAGCTCGAAGCGGACCAACGGCTTGAGCCCGAAAGACATCGCTAACGGGTTCGAGCCCGAACGGGCACGGGCTATACGAAATTCTTGATATCCGTAAATTTATCGTTAAAAAGAACATAATAAACTAAAATACATTATTCATCAAAAAAATTATTTCAGGGTACCCACCGCTGCAACGCGCGGGTACCTGCTAGTACTTTTAAAAGTGGGACTCAGTGCCCGCGCATAACGTCGGTGATAAATAAAGACAAACTAACTCTTCTCCCAATGCCCTATCCAGTTAGTGAAGTCTTCTAACAAATTACACCACTCCAAATATGTGTTCGTTAAGCTGTATGTGCTTGTTTGGGTATCCGTAGCTTTGCCGCAACGTCATATTAACATCATAATTCTCGTATGTACAAAGACCCTCACACTATCTTACCCATCAAACACTCTATTCATAATTTTGACAAATCATCTGCAAAAACACGTATGGGTTCAGGTAAAGGTATCAAGTTTGTATTGATTCAATCTAAGATTAAAGTTGTAAAAAGTTTTAATTAAAATAAAATTAACTCACTAAAAATATGAAAAAAAATTAAAAATCATAAAAGTATATCAAAATAGATATTGAGTTAAAGAATACAAAATTTTAAAAAATATGATGAAATTAGATCACAGAAAAAATAGATAAAAAAATATTTCAATTTGAAAATAAAGATGATTTTTTATTTGATAATTGACACATGTCACTCTATCATTGAAGTTCGTTATTTTAATTTTTGATTGATCCACAACTTTTATATATAATAATATAGATATAGATAAGCTCAAAAATAAAAATGATATACGGGGTATCTTTTTACATTCTTCCTACTTATCATCCTACCCCGCATATATAACACGTGGCAAAATAGTAGGATTGGACGAAAATAGCAGTAGAAGTTAGCAATAGTGACTGGTAAGCAGTAGGAGGAAGTAGTGGTTGTTTGTTTTGATAAAACGTGTGTTAACATAGCTGTATATTTGTAATTATTAAATGTAAACACCATTTGCCGTTTACCAATAAATGCTCTTTCAAGTAGCATTTTGATTTGGAGTATTTTGAAAATTTCAAAATGCTAGTTGCTTATTGACAAACAAGCATTGTGTACAAAATGTTAAATGCTAGTTGCTTCAAAAGGATCATTAACGCTCGCAGCAAAACATACCCTTAAGTAGGAAAAAAATTATTAAGATATAACGATGCTCTTAAAAAAATTGAGCTTCTGATATATCAAGTTACATTAAGTACTCTTGAAAAGTTATTTACATCTATGTTTTACATTTATAAGTTTTAGCTTAAGATGTTTTTATCAAAAATATCTATAAGACAAGTGTTTGAACTCAACTCTCGTAAGTTAAATAGAGCTTTTTAAAGTAATAGCAAAATAATTTTCTTATCTTTAATATAACAAGAGAAAACCCAAAATGGCAAAAAGGGTCTTTGATTTGGATTAAACCAATATGACAGATTGACTTTACCACATAAAAAATTGAGCTATTTATTTATGAAGAGAAGTCAAAATTGATCTATTTTATGATTATTCATACCTTAAGAGCAAGGGGTGTCATGGGTTCACCAATTCTCTTCATTTGGGCTTCACGTGTGTCACATCACTTCCACATCACTCCAACACCCTAACTAAAAAATACCCCCCAATCACAACTTACTCACTTCTCTTCATTTGGGCCCCACCCACCCTCATTTTATTTTTTTTGAAATCAAACCGTTTGAAATGCAACGGATATATTCGATTTTTAGAACTTGTCGTTTTGTGTTTCGTTGCAAAGGCGAAACACCAAGTGGCGAAGCCACCTGGTGTCGTGGCAAGCCACGAAATGAAGTGGCAAGGATCCATGTAGGATTCGGCGAGAAGTGGTTTCTCCCACACCCCATGCTCTAAGAGGACTTAAAAACATGACTAATTTATTGACGTGATTTATGAAATTTCTCTTTTGTCATCTTCACTCTTCTTTTTTCCACATGTATCAATTTTCTTTTGTCTTTTTGAGTATCGCTTTGAAGAAAAGTAAAGAAAATAAAGTGAAACAAAAAAGGTTGTGCTCTCGAGTATTACTTAGAGCAAAGGGTACCATAACCTTGTGTTAAGGTTTAACACACTGCCACGTTAGCGCCATATCAGTTTTAACCTTTCACCTTAACTAAAAAAAAACGGCTCTTATCATAACTCAACCTTAACTCACTTTAACTCACCTTAACTCACTTTAACTCACCACTTTAACTCACCTTAACTCACTTTAACTCACCTTAACTAAAAAAAAAACACTTTAACTTTGCGTTAAGGGGTTAACGCACCCATAACTGTGGAGACAGTGTGATTAACGCACCTAAATGCAGGCGCGTTAAAGCTTAACGCGCCACCTTGCGTTAACATACCCTTTGCTCTTAGGGTGGAAAAAAGAAAATATAAGACTGAAAAAGATGAGTAATTTGATTGATTTTAAAATATTTTCTCTCAAAATTGAGCTAAAATGTTTAATTACTATTTATTTACTTTTACTTACTCAAAAACTTGAGAACTAACCATTATACTCTTCATTCTTCAATTTTCGTTTCTCCACTATGTAAATGTTTCAGTTCTAGTTTAGTTTATAAGGTAATTAACAAGCGAGTCCTCCTTCTTTGGTGGTTGTATGCTTAGAGCGGAGGGTGTGGGCAAGCCGTAGCTCGTTGTGGGCTTGCGTGGCATCTCGCCGTCGGCCGCCACCACACACCGCTTCCCATTTCTCGCCGTGCTGGGATGGTTCACGCCGCATCTAACGAGGTGAAGAACGTACATTTTTTTTTGTTTTTTTATTTTATTTTATTTTTCTCTTTTCTTTTTATAAGTTGAGTTTTAATTGTGGAAAAATGGTAAATATTTTTGAAGGTGAAGTTTTTTTTATAAAGATTGAAAGGTTCGTGGAGGAAAAAAGAATGCAAATATAAACGCATACTGATGAAAAACACAAATTGAAACTTGAACAATTAACTGAAAACATGAAATACATAATACGCTTAAACATAAAAAACTACAACGCATACCGATGGAAATAAAACTACTAAAACTTAAAAAAAGAATCATCTGAGATCCAACCCTCATAACTTGAAGAGGAATTAAACTCGCCATTAACGAGCCGAGTCTCCATTATGTCGAAGTAGTTGTCTTGAAGATACTGAGCTTCCCTTGCTTCTTGCTCACGACGAGTAGCTTCCTCGCGTGCCTGCTCTTCCATAATCTCCCTATAGTTTTCAAGATCTTGTTCTAGTTGACGAAGGAAAGACTCACTTAACCCGTAGGGGTTGTTTTCAAGATCCACTTGTGGACTGTTCACAGGTGGAGTTGGAACAATTGGGATGTTTTCAAGACCCACCGGAAAGACATTTTCACGTGGTGTTGAGTAAACTTCAACTTCTTCTGAAGTTGGAAAGCTAGTTGGAGGAAACTGTGGTGAAGTTGAAAAGCTAGTTGGAGGAAACTGTGGTGAAGTTGAAAAGCTTGTTTCCGACAACTTTTGTGGACTTGGGAATTGCTGAGAAAATCTTTTGGAGACATTTTGTGTGTGAATTGTGTGTGTAACTTGTGACTGGTAGGGTTGTATATATAGGCTCATATAATCCCGCTCAAAACTATACCGTTTGAATTTAAAATTTGAATTTGAATTTTAAAGAATCCCGCTCCTATTTGAATTTGAATTTAAATTACCCCGCTCAAAAGTATATTGTTTTGAATTTGAATTTGAATTTTAAAGAATCCCGCTCCTATTTGAAATTGAATTTGAATTTGAATTTTGAATCTGATTTTTGAATTTGAATTTGAAAACCACCCCTTTAAATAACAAACTATAACCACCGTTTTTTCACATCTACATCAATTCAAAAAAAAAAAAACCACAATCTCTCAAAATCCGGGTGGAACAAGTCTCGAAGAAATGTTGCTTTGCTAAGTTTGATAGAAATTTCGCAAGCTCTAGATATGGAAAATAACCGTTCAAAATATTTTTGAACGACGTTATAGAGATGTTCAATGATCGATTCACCGATTGACCATCGCACTCAAAATTCAATCACGGGTAAATGGACGAGGATTAACATCGACAAAAATTCAACGCGATTTTCAAACATTTGCAGCGTCGAAGTGGTCAAAATGACCACACTCATCTCGAGAATGCGAAACTAAACTTTCAACAACAATTTGGTGGAAAGGAGTTCAAGTATGTTCACGTTTGGGAGATTTTGAAAAATTACCCGAAGTCGGATGTCGAAGATCCGATCCATTAATATGTGTTGTTTTTTTTTTACCCGCGGCCAGATCGCGGTTTATTCTTATTATTATTGTGTTATGTATTGTATTTTTATTTTGAATGAAATGAATTTAATTTATTTGGAAAATTGAATAAAAAAATTAAAGTGATAGTGGTAGGCCCCAAATGAAGAGGTTGGGGTTTGTTATGAGGGAGTGGGGTTTGTTGTGGTTAGTTGTGGAGAAGTGTGATGCTGATGTGGCGCTGAGGTGGCACTGATGGGTGAGGCTTGTCACCACACCTTTCACTCTTATTATGAGATGTACAAAGATCATGTCTCTTTTAGCTCTAACAGTATCGATTAAACAAAATCATGGGTATAGAAAAGATAGGTACACATGAGACACATTAACAAGACATAAAGAGAATTGGATATCATCATGACTTCTATCAACATAATGAGCTAGTTCCATTGCACATGATATACTTACAAACTTACTATCAACAAATTCATGAGCCAATGGACCAAAGATCTACATGAAAAGAATGAACTAAAGAATCAAAGTAATAGCGTAAATCGCCAAAAAGGCAACTTATTGTAGTACATTCGCCAATCAAACAACGGAATGCTTTGTCATCAGGTTGTTATATTGGCGAATGACCTAATGTACATTTGCTTTTTTAGTACTACTAGTAATTCAAACATCATCTTCACATAAGAGCTAAAGAATGTGGTATGCGCGTTATCATAGAGAACCATAACACTGCCAGATCATTCAAACCGGCAGAGGTCAATCAACAGTTCCACCCTGAGAGTAAGTAAACAATTCCTGCTGGCCACGAAGCCCAAAGAACCCACCAGCAAACACCGAAATATAAATTAATAATGATTTTTACATAGGTGAAGTCAAAGGATGGATTATTGAACTAAGAAGCTATATCTTTCTTCGCATATTTATAGTAACTAGGCGATGAATCACACCGCATATAATATATTCTGAAAAAAGTGATTATTATCAGATTTAACTTGTGATAACTTGAAATTGTCTACCCAAAAGCAAATAATTTGAGACATCCGGCAAACATGATATACATCCATGCGAGAATTTAAAACAATGACTTTTGTAATTAGGAAAATGAGGGTGAGTGGGTGGCTAATGGGTTCGGGTCAAAATAAGTAATTTGTTGCTATGGTTCCGGTTGACCCACAACACTTTTGCCCGGAAATTTTAATTTTTCGATACTTTGTATTTCAAACTCGTTATATATTTCAGGTATTTCAATAATAATATGGCTTATTTGAGGAAAAATGATTAATGAGGTTTTATGCATTAACAATACAATATTGGCAAAATTTCGACCGCTTCCTTTTGAGCAAGCTATTCAAAATTTGTCCATTTAATCTGTTAGATACAAGACATAAACCGAACCGTACATGCAAATGTACATGTGGTCGAAACTGACACCTATAATTATTATGCTTATAGCAAATTGGACTGAGGAGGTGTTAAGATGAAAAATATTCAAGCAAAGTGATCATCTCATCGACAGCTTTCAATACTCAATATTTAATGTTCTTACGTCCAAAGACTTGAAGAAATTGCATAACAGACTGAGGAGGGTGTGGCCAAGAAGTTCACGTAGTGGTCTGTCTCACCAAGGGATGTTCCGAAGTTCATATACAATTTGATTTAGAACCTGATATTTTGTAAATTATTAGCCCTTTATTCACATGAACATATAAAATTGTTATGGTGAAAACATGAGGCGGTGTGGGGAGATCAAACCTCTGCCTGGCGTCCAGCTTGTAATCGTACACCCAGGCATCGTATATTACTCCGTCACACGCCACTTTTCATAAGATATTTTACAGATTGTTACAAAGATCATTTACCAAAGTTTATCAATTGCATTGGCATCTTCCTAAGACTTTTTATCCAATGATTGTTGAGATTATATCCGAGGTGTGTATACTTTTCAAATGATGATAATGACAAAAAGATGAACGACGAACATAAATATATAAAGATATTGTAGATAATTAAGTAGAAACCACCATAGTCACATACTTTAAAACAACATAGAAGAACCAATGACAGTAAAGTATCATCGACATCAAGGGGGTGTTTAAATGTTTACTTTGAAGAGATTATTGTAACTTGAATAATCATACCCCATATCGCTAATCGATTATCAATTGATCAAGTTAGGGACGCTTAGCCAATTTCACATTTATCTTGATTCTCAGTTTTGACCCTAGTTTACATTAAAATCATAGTCAATCTTTGAAAGCACTCAATACCGACGCACATTCAAACCTTCCCTATTTTCGTGTATCTTAAAGCTATAAACAAGAATATATTTTACAAGATGCATCCTAAGGTAAGTAGATGATGAAAGGAGCTTCAAATCATCGACAAGTTAAAGAGAGAAAGACATCATACCACACAAGCTAATATGAGTGTTTGCAAATGTAGTCCGACCAATGCCATCATAAAACAAAGAATGTAAAGAAGAGTCGCGGATCTGCAGCACGAGACGATGGCATGCCACCTGATCCCATGAGTTGCTTTAGATCCCAACGTTTTGTTGGAAATGTATATATTTACAAACATGTGAATGTCCGGATTCGAACTCGTGACCACGGGATTGCACACATTAGCGAATGAGAATTAAAGTTAATAATTAATGTTTATGTTTACGATTAATTATTACACATTAAGTCCGGTTAACGATCGTTAAGTATTTAACGGAAAAATGACTAACGACCGTTAAATGGAAAAGAGAAGGACTAGAAATGGAAACTTGGAAAAGTTATGGAATGGGCTTTGGGCTTGCATTGGTGGCCGGCCATAGGGGCTAAACAAAGCCTAATTCACAAACTTGTTCCCTAAGTTTACCTACTAGTATATATAGAGGGATAGGTTCTAGGGTTTCATACACTTGTGCATTGAATTAACCCTAGATCTCTCCTCTCCTCTCTCTTGTCCTACATTCGGCCGAACACCCCAAAGTAAGGGAGTTTGGTTTCGTTTTTCTTAAACGAGGACTTGTGTTAGATCTAGCAATCGCTTGATTCGTTTGGTTAATTCGTGTGTACAAGAACGTGGTTGTAAGACATTATTCTTACACCAATAAGTACTTATTTGGTTTGCTTTGCTCGAGGGTTGTTTAGCTTTGCTCGAGGGACTTGATATTCGCAAGAGGTACGTTACGCATACTTTCAGTTAATTAATTTATTTGTTATGATCTTAAGTCTTCCGCTGTGTACTCTTGATGTCTTTATGTTTTATTATATTTTATATATCATAAACTCAACAGTGGCATCACGAGCCTTGTATAACAAGTAATTAATTACTGAAACACATAATTAAAATAAACATGAATGTGTTATTATTTGTATGCTTAGATCTAGGGTTTGCTTAACCTAAACCCTAATTTTGAGGGGGGGGGGGGCGTTTTTTTATTTGCCCTAATTAGGTTTTGTAAACTATTGTTTTAATTGAATTAGAAACCCTAAGATGCATACAACTTTATGTGTATATGCATAACTTTGATTTAATTGCATTAATTGTTAAGTGTAATTTTATGTCCATGATAATTACATTCATGTTTTATCATGGATCTGCTTTTATTGTAAGTCTTTCGTGGTTAAGTGATATACACTAATTTTGATAGATCTTAAATTGGGGAAGACCTCAATATATATATATTAATTGGTTAATTAATAGGATTTATCTAAACCGTTTGCATGTGGCTAATTGATATGCATGACTTTATTTGTTATGCATTTATTGTTTATTTGTTTATTTTTTTAAATACTTGCTTGTTTGTGTTTTGAAACAAGGGTATTTTTACAAGAAAAATAAACTGATCTAAACAATGGTGAAACATGTATTTTTAAGAATAGTAATCATATTCGCTAATTGATTGATGACTTTGGTACAAATGACTGAACGACTCACCTATGAGAATGAACTAATAAAAGGGGTTTAAAGAAGTGCGCACACAACAATGGATGTCTAAGGTTGTGCTTTAGCACGCATGGTCCTCTCTCCGAAGTTCGAGCTACTTAGTAAGTCATTAAATGTGCAAGCTCATCTTAAGGGCTTAATTAGTATTGATTCCATTCGCCACTTAGGTGGTAATTATCCGAAACACTAAGTGTTTACACTTATGCAAAAGTACGGTATAATGGATGATAATTAACACTAATTCCTTGATTGGTGAACCCAATACCTCAATTAAAGTTTGATGATGAAAAGCTTATACATTAAAACAAGATATAAATGTTTTAATAAAACTATGCTACAAAGATGAATGCATGACATCTTTGTACATATTTGATTTAACATCAAAACAATTACCCTTAATTTAGTTATATGCCATCCAACCAAAACGGAAACACCGAGATTACTTTCTATTTGCCTGAGAACGTGACTTAGATCTTAATCAAAGGGTAAAATGTCCACGTGTCGTGAGAACGGGCATGGGCGATTTTGCGCTTCTTAAGTTGGACAACTTAATTGAGTTAGGCGTGAGAAACGGCAACTCAAGGCATTAGATGGGATAAAACATGTTTACATGGCGATTGATATTGGCTATATGTAAATCCCATAAATCTAGGAATTGCAATTGAAATTGGCAATTGAGCAAATGCTCTACCATTATGTATAAGGTTCATCACTAACAGATCAACTGATGTGATGAGATTATGACAATTTGGATCCTAGTTTTTAATAAATATTAATTGGTTATATGAATATGAACCTTGGGTATTTAATTGTTTATTGAAAAGGAAAATTATCAAAATACTAATTATGGTTTTGAACTTTTTTCCAGACAACTGATAACACTATGAGCTTACTGAGTGCCGCTTTCAAAGATATGATTGGAAGGGACAAGCCGACCGCCCTAATTTCAATGATTGGCATCGCTCACTTAGGATCATCCTTCGTGTTGCCAAAAGGGTTGAAATTTTGACTACACCTCTCGCCTAATGTTCCTCGACAGCAACCGCTCTTGAACAAGAGGCATATCGTTGAATATGAAGCATAATGATGTATGTCTAATGCTTTGGGATGTCTCGCCAATTGCAAAACAATTTGAGCAATATCCGCCTATGAGCATGCTAGAGAACTCAAACGTATGTTTGAGAAGCCACCGCGCAAATTAACTATGAACTAATTGAAAAGGTTCAGCTCGCAGTGAGGTTGGCAAACCTCCACCACGCCCTTGAGATGAAACATCACTTGGACCAATTGGAGAAGCTCGGCCGTGGTTACTAACGATGGTGCGTCGGACTCATCAATCATTCCCTTAATCAAGAACGATTTGGTGATTTTGTCCGCAATTTTAACATGCATTGCACGGGAAGACAAAGTGAATGAGTTACATACAATTCTTGTAGACTTCGAGAAGAGATTGCCAAAGAAGGCTCCTACACCTCTGTGTTTCGCTATATGTGGTGGTAGGGTGAATAAGCCTAAGCAAGCGGATAAGAAAGGGAAAGGAAAAGGAAAGGGAAACAAGTTGTCATCCCACCGCTCCTAAGAAGAACCCTCGAAAGAAAAGGAGAATCCTAAGAAGGATTTGTCTTGCCACCACTGCAACTCACTGTGTCATGGAAGCTGAACTGCCCAGTTTATCTGAATGAGTGCCTTCGTAATAAAATAAGATGGTGCCTAGCTCATCAGGTATTTTTATGTTTGAATTATTTTCTTTTCCTCATAGTTAAACCCTGATATATGATACGTGATGTGGTACTCACATCTGTAATACATCGCAGGACTTAGAGGGGCAAGAAGCTGACTCCGTGGAGAGAGATACTTGTACGTTGAAAGTGCAGCCATCAGCCATAGGGACTTTTGATTTAGTGTTGCCTTCAGGCTTAATTTTAGAACTAAATAATTGTCATTATGCACCCTCCATTGTTAGGTGTCATTTCAGCTCTTTGTTAAAAGATATTGGTTTTGTGCACACTTTTACCAGTTATGGAATTTCAGCTTTTAAATAATGTTTTTTTTTATTTTAATGCAATTCCTATGCTTGGTGTGTTTGAAATTGATATGGATGGTTGTATATCCAATGAAAATAATTCGTTGTATAGCATTAGCAATAAGAAGAGCAAGTCGAACTGTGACTCTTCTTATCTTTGGCATTGTCGCCTTGCCCATATTGGCAAGAAACGCATGGAAAAGCCGCAACACGATGGGCTTTTACAAACGGTCAATGATGAATCATTTGACAAATGCGAAGTCTTGCATTGTGGGAAGATGACAAGGAAACCTTTTTCACCACAAGTGGAAAGGGCTTCTGATCTACTTGTATTGATACACACTGATGTGTGTGGTCCACTTAGACATGTGTCAAAACGTGGTGCCGCTTACTCTTAACCTTTACGAATGATTTCAGTCATTAAGGTTATGTTTATTTACTTAAACATAAACATGAAGTCTTTGAAACATTTAAGGTTTTCAAAAATGAAGTAGAATTACAACTTGGAAAGAGGATTAAAGCTCTTCGATCCGATAGAGGTGGTGAGTATATAAGTCAAGAGTTCAAAGATTACTTAGTGATGTGGAATTATCCAAGCTCACATCTCCTTATACTCCACAAAGAAAATGGTGTATCTGAAAGGAGAAATCGCACCTTACTTGACATGGTACGATCAATGTTTGAACTTACGACTCTACCTTTTACTTTTGGGATTATGCCCTTGAAACCTGCTATTCGATTTTGAATATGGTTCCAACAAAGAAGGTTGTTAAAACTCCATATGAAATATGGACAGAAAAGCTCCCAACTTTTCTTACTTAAAGGTCCTGGGATGTGAAGCGCTTGTTAAACGTGACACACCGATAAGCTCCAAGCCGATCCGTTATGTATCTTTGTAGGATACCCTAAGGAAACTATGGGTTACTACTTTACTACCCACCGAGAATAAAGTCATTGTGGATAGGTATGGAGATTTCCTTGAAAGGAATCTCATATCTCAAGAACTCAGTGGGAGAGTATATGATCCGGAATATGATCAAGAAGATACAACACCTTCTGGAAATACTAGCCAACTTCAAGAAGAACCTGAAAGCTTAGGTGCTCCTCCCGGTTGTTCCCATTCGTAGGTCCGAAGGACTATACGTGCACCTGACCGTCTATGTCTTAACGTAGAGGTGGAGGAAAATATGGTTGGGGATCTTAACGAACCCGCCAACTATAAGGTCGCCATGGTGATCCCGAGAAGGATAAATGGCAGATTGCTATGAATGGGGAAATGCAATCCATGAAAGATAATGATGTCCGGATTGAAGTTGACCTTCCTCCTAAGGCTAAGGTCGTTGGGAGTAAGTGGATCTTCAAAAAGAAAACTGACATGGATGGCAATGTACACACCTACAAGGCTCGTCTAGTGGCTAAAGGTTTTACTCAAACCTATGGCATTGACTACGAGGAGACATTCTCTCCTCGTAGCGACATAAGAGCTATTGGGATTCTCATAGCTATAGCTGCACACTATGACTATGATATTTGGCAAATGGATGTAAAACCGCTTAATGGTCGCCTAGATGAAGACATCTATATGGCGCAACCGAAGGGTTTGTGAATCCATTATTTCCTAACCGTGTATGCAAGCTTAAGAGGTCCATTTATGGACTCAAGCAAGCATCAAGGCAATGGAATAAAAGATTCGATGGAGAAATCAAAGGTTTTGGATTTACTCATAATCTTGATGAGCCGTGTGTATATCACAAAGCTAGTGGGAGTCATGTTACTTTCCTTATTCTGTATGTCGATGACATATTAATCATGGGAAATCATATACCAAGTCTTAATGAGGTGAAAGCCTATCTTGGTAAATGTTTTTCGATGAAAGACTTAGGGAAGCAAGATATATCCTTGGAATCAAGATCTACCGGGATAGATCAAGGCGGATAATTGGTTTAAGCCAAAGTGCTTACATTGACAAAATATTGAAGAGATTCAATATGCAAAATTCCAAGAAGGGTTTTTGCCAATGCAGTGAATCATGGTTTGAGCGTACCAAGGTGCGGCTTCAACACCTGCAGAGGTGGCGCTGATGAAGAAAGTTCCTTATGCTTCTACTGTAGGATCTATCATGTATGTGGTACGATGCACAAGGCCTGATGTAGCGTTTGCTCAAAACTTGACCAGCTCGGTATCACCGAATCCGTGAAATTCACCGATCAGCTGTTAAGCATATTCTACCTTAGGGCTACAAGAGATATGTTCATAGTGTTTGGAGGAAATCCAGAAGCGTAATGCTCTGTTAAAGTTATGCGATGCATCCCGAAGTGTGACAAAGATGATAATGAAGTCTCAAACGGGTTACATTTTTGTCATCAATGGAGGTGCCGTGGATTGAAGAGTAAGAAATAGACAACACTTGCGATGTCCGCTACAGTAAAGTGAGTACATAGCGGCGCCCCGAGGTCGCCATGGAAGCCGTTTGGATAAGGAAGTTTGTTTCGGGCTTGGTGTTATGCCGTCGATTGAAAATCCTATTAAAGTATATTGTGACAATTCAACTGCAATTACTTTTGCCCATGAACCCGAGTCATGAAGGGCACCATACACTATCCTAGACAATATCACTATGTTCGAGAGCAAGTCGAGATAGGTGAAATTGAGTTGCTCAAAGTTCACACGATGATAACCTAGCGATCCGCTAACGGGCCTTGCCTCGTGAAAAACTTAATCACTTGTCTGATAAGTTTGGACTTCGTTTAGCTAGTAGTTTCATGCCCATCTGTGACTAAGTATTTTAGATAAAGGATATTGTAAACATTATTATTGAAATGAAATAAAGTATTTTTGTTATGTTTATTATTCATTTATTATGATGTTGTCCTATATTTACATGTTTAAATCCTTGAATAACTTAAGTTATTCTAAATAGTCCATTGTCAATCAATAACATGGGAATGATATTGAATTAAGACAAATCTGAGTATTAGTTAGAATATACTTGAAAGTATATTGATGCGTAGCATGACTAATTTCAGATGATATTCAATGAATTGAATATAGGACTTATCCCACACACATGATGATACTTTATGGATCTTTGTCATTAAGTATATCATGGATATTTATCCTCGGACTTGAGATACAAGAGATATGTCATGGATGTAGTGCATTTTTGTGAAGCAATCTAACGCTACACGAATCGGTAGTTATAAGGGTTGTTTTCGTAGTGTTGTAAATTTATGAATCCTGATTGTAGTCAAAATGGGATTTGTTTCCTTCAAATTTATTTTGAAGTATAATACTATTGGGCCCCTCGTAGGATTGTTAAGATGTTTGTATGGCCATGCCCAAGGTCTTCGTTCGTAAGAATTGGTAATCTTACTCAATCATATATAAAGAAAAAGTAATAGTTAATTAAGAAATGAGTAAGATCCATATTCTTATTAACATGGTATTAGAAACAAAAAGATGAATATGATGATGAATCATCAAACTTGGTTTTCCGAAAACCATACATGAGTTGTACCGGGGGCATTGGCGTGTTGCTAGACGCTAACCAATGTCATTTCACGTTTTGTAAACATATCCAAGTGAGAGCTGTTGGAAATGTATATATTTACAAACATGTGAATGTCCGGATTCGAACTCGTGACCACGGGATTGCACACATTAGCGAATGAGAATTAAAGTTAATAATTAATGTTTATGTTTACGATTAGTTATTACACATTAAGTCCGGTTAACGATCGTTAAGTATTTAACGGAAAAATGACTAACGACCGCTAAATGGAAAAGAGAAGGACTAGAAATGGAAACTTGGAAAAGTTATGGAATGGGCTTTGGGCTTGCATTGGTGGCGGCCATGGGCTAAACAAAGCCTATTTCACAAACTTGTTCCCTAAGTTTACCTACTAGTATATATGAGGATAGGTTCTAGGTTTCATACACTTGTGTATTGAATTAACCCTAGATCTCTCCTCTCCTCTCTTGTCCTACATTCGGCCGAACACCCCAAAGTAAGGGAGTTTGGTTTCGTTTTTCTTAAACGAGGACTTGTGTTAGATCTAGCAATCGCTGGATTCGTTTGGTTAATTCGTGTGTACAAGAACGGGGTTGTAAGACATTATTCTTACACCAATAAGTACTTCTTTGGTTTGCTTTGCTCGAGGGTTGTTTAGCTTTGCTCGAGGGACTTGATATTCGCAAGAGGTACGTTACGCATACTTTCAGTTAATTAATTTATTTGTTATGATCTTAAGTCTTCCGCTGTGTACTCTTGATGTCTTTATGTTTTATTATATTTTATATATCATAAACTCAACACGTTTTTCCTTATACCTGCATGTCTACGACAGTTTCAACATTCTTAGACATAAACAATACAAGTAATGTAGCCACAATCGACGAAGATTATAGAAGAACATATAGTAGTTGAGCTAATTAATAAGTAATTTAACATGATCTGAACTCATACAACATGAATTGAACTTAGGTCAATATGCTTTCACCCGGATGATTTTTGGGTTCAAACTAGCAATTTAATGAAATAACCTTTAAATTCCATTGATCGTATAAAACTATAAATACAACTAAAGGTCATCATCATCGAGGCCAGATAACAGAAACCTATGAACGGATATCTATCAAGCAGCATTGACTTTGTTGCTATGTAAAATTTTCAGTCTAGTTCAGCCCTAAGGTATTATTAATCGAGTCCCCTCTCTTTGGATGTTGTTTGCTTATGAGATATACAAAGATCATGTTTCCTTTAGCTCTAACAGTATCGATTTAACAAAATCATGGGTCTAAAAGAGGTTAGGACACGTGAGACACATTAACAAGACATACAAAGAATTGGATATTATGACTACAATCAACATAATGAACTAGTTCCATTGCATATGACATACTTACAAAGTTATACTATCAACAAATTCATTAGCCAATGGACCAAAAGATCCACATGAAAAGCATGAACTAAAGAATCAAAGTAATAGCGTAAATCTCCAAATGGCAACTTATTGTAGTACATTCGCCAATCAAACAACGGAATGTTTTGTCACATTTGAAATATTCCTTTTGTTAAACTAGCCGATCATCACAAGTAGGTTGCTATATTGACTATAATCAATGGTACATTTTCCTTTTTAGTATTTAACTAGTAATTCAAACATCATCTTCACATAAGGGCTAAAGAATGTGGTCATGGATATATCTATGTGCGTTATCATAGAGAACAATAACACTCCCTGGGCTTGTGTATGTGCACCCCTATATCAAAATATATCACATCCAAAATTCAAACTTGCTGTTATAGTACAAGAATCAAAACAAGTGCATTTAACAGGTGAAACAATAGCATGTACTGATTGTATGATTCAAACAATGACGATATTACATGTAGATGCTTTTGCTAGCAGAAATCAAGTTCTAATCATAAACATCCAATATAGCGAGTACTTTTGTTATTACTAAATGTGTGTATTGAAAAACATAGCTAATATGTGGAAGAGGGGAAGGATAATGGTTAACTTGGTAATTGTAAATGGCCATGCACCCAGCAAAGAAGAAATGAGAAATAATTTTGTTAATAGAATAAAAAAAAAATACAAAACTGATTAGTACTTGTTAAGTATATCCAAACTAAAGATCTATAGATAAAACAAAAGCTACCGAAATCTTTTTGAAGTAGACAAAATGTATACTATATTCTCTATTATTTATTAATGGTGAATGGAGGATTATACAAAGAAAAAGGATTAGTACTTGTTTCTAGAACCATTTGAACCCCAAATAGATTGCCGTAAAACAAGCCAATTCTTCTGAGCCTCATTCCAACCCAGCAGAGAGCCTTCCCTCATAGGGTCCCAACTAGTGGACACGATCCCATAACTAACACCAAACAGGGCTGTCCCAAAGAAGATAAATGACACAATGAAAGGCACCCAAGTGGGAATATCAATCTTCAATCCTACTACTTCGATAGTAAAAGAACGAAAGAACAACAATATATAAACAATGGTATCCCAACCGAAAGCCCATTTTACCCATCATTTTGTTGGTAACTACTTCTGGAATCACACCTGCTTCTCTCTCTATCTCCTCATAGTCATTATCTTCATCTTCTTCATTGTTGAGTTTCTTTGGGTTAGCGGCTTTTTGTCAATTTTCTTGGGTGGAGGCCAAAGCCTTGGGGAAATGAGTGAGGTGAGAATGGGAGATATGGAAATTTCTATTTCGTTGAGTTTCTCGAGGTAACTTTGGAACCGAATGAAATTGGGAGTTTGGAATAGTTAGTTGGGGATGGTGAGAGATGAATGAGCAGCGTGTTTCCATTTCCGCTATGGGGTTTTGTTTCAATGCATTGTGTTTTCTCGAGATGAATTGTTATGAATCGTGTTTTTTGTTTTGTTGTTGGATTATTAGAGGGCTTATCTTCTTAGAGTTTTGAATTTACCAAACTACCCCTAAAAGGACTATAGGCCCAATAAGTATCTACTATTTGACATTATTTGACCAAAGGTGTTTGGCCCAAGCGCAAAGAACCCATTAACAAATCATGTCTTATATCAATTGGTTAAGTAGGTGGGTCACTTAAACCAAATAAGCATCCCCAAGCAGGTGTTTCACCGTGACCGTTCTCTATATTAAGTAAATGCTAGCTAATTGTTATCTAGTTAACTAGGTTGTCTCCTAATATCTGAAATGCAATAAGAAGAAGCCGAAAAATAGACTGAATTAACGGTTGGGCAACACAGTAATCTTTTTCTCCTTTTTAACCATTTTATAGCCAAAGAGAATGTAAAAACTCTGATAAGACAAAGACATTGAATTAAAGAAAGTTGAACCACTATAAAACAAGAAACAAAGATGTGAAATATACGCATGGCAGTCAAAGTACAGCTGAATTATGTATATCATATATCAACTTAAAATTCCTAGAACCTAACATCAATTCTAGTATATAATGGTCAACAAACCGCTAATCAATTCAATTGAGTTCCTGCCATCCTAGAGCTTAACATCTGAACCAAACAAGAGCATCATGTCTTATATCAAAGCCACAGAATTCTATATCAATAAATATTTACAAATCCATCATTTATCATAGCATGTGAAGTTATATTCAACTCATAACATTCACAATGGCTACTTCAAAAAAAGAAATTGCCAAAACCCACCGAATAGATATACTGGAACAACCAATTGGGTTAAGTAGGTTGGGGTCACTTAAACCAAATAAGCATCCCCAAGCAAAGGTTTCACCAGACCGTTCTCTATATTAAGTAAATGCTAGCTAATTGTTATCTAGTTAACTAGGTTGTCTCCTAATATCCTAAAATGCAATTAGAAGAAGTTTAAAATGTGCTTGTAACTAACTTGACAATTTAAGATCTTACACTACCGATAAAAATCCTCAAAGAGTTCACCTACTTAGAAATCAAAACCTATTACTAATGTATCATTTATTTCTTAGCTAAATAATTGCTTTATTAATACTAACGTGATATCAATAATTATGATCCACGAATTTATGAAAAGTAATCAAAAAGAGCTAAAAGCATCATATACTCAAATAGCATCCATACAAATTCATCAAGTCAAACATGCATTTAAAAAAGAGTTTATGCATCATTAATGTTACCAATTTGATTGACACCCCTCCTAACGATAATCTGCTTCCCTGCCTAATGCTAGATCCATGTAAATGTAAAGTCAGCTGTCACGTACCTCCTCGGAGTTGAAATAGATGAACCCATATCTAAAACAAAAACTATAAAGTTACACAAAGTACAATAAACGTTGTTTTATGCTCAAATATAGTTCATATAATCGCCCTTTTTGGAATGTAGGAATACATGATCTCGTCCAAGAACCAATGAAATGGTCATCAAGCTGCAAATACAAAAATTGCATCAACAAAAGTTAAAAATATGAAATTAACAGATATAATTATGTAATTACATTTCTCCTCAGAGTGGTTTTGGCAAAGCCTTTGACAAAGACAAAGAACTGTATTCTCCTGCAACAAAATTCAAATCACAAATAACTCTAATAAAGTGACTAAATTCAAAACATACAAATCATGATAATAACTACCGTTTCTCCTCCCATCGAATACATATACCCTTTTTAATAGTATATTCACTAGTTGACAAGTCGACAACATTATTCACGTAACGGTTTATGTTGTAACATCGACACTTATGACTTTTTAACATCGTATTATACCGCTAATGTCGATAGACACAAACACTTATGATTTCTAGTTCCAAATAAGATAATCGAAATTACATCTCAAAACTAAACTACAATTTGAACAACTAAAAATTAAATTAAAATAGACCAGCGCATATTTTCTACAAATTTTACTTGATAGAACTTTCTGATGTTGAAATTATAAAAGAAATGCATTCAAAAGAATCACCTAAAGTGGAAATCACAACAAAATTACTAATGAAGTTCTAATCAATGTGATTGACTAGTAGTCAGCTTGTGTATGCAAAACGTAAACAACAAAGTCAAGAAAGATATAACTTATTTTACACATGAGCTAATGCAATTCAATAGAGTTACATCACATAATTTGAATCAATTTACCCATTGCAAAGCATACGGATTTTAACTCTCACCGAATCACATTGAAACAAAACCAAACTATATATTCAAATAATAGATACAAAACGTAATTAGATACAAATTTAACCTAACGATAACTTCAACTGATGATATCCTTACACATACATCAAGATAACAGATAGATAACAAATTTAACAATTAGAGCTACGCTTCGATTTTTCGTAGCATAAATCGAAAGCCTTCACACATACTTTTTAAGCATCCTGAGTAAAATTGTAGAAAGTATGAGTACAAATTTATCCTAACTCCAAATCGCTTGATGATATCTCTTATAGTTAACAAACTTAACTAATACAAACACGAATGTAATCGGTTACAGCTACAATTCGATTATTAAGGATTCGTAAAATCAAAGCACCGAGTACAAATCTAACCTAACTATAAGCTCAACCAACAATATCCTATATTGGACTACAATACTACACTAATACCGAAATACATCCCGTACATCTTATAGATAACAAATTTAACTAATATTAACACTAACAGCCATCAATTAGCGCTACATTTCGATTATCAACAGTTCGCAAAATCAATGCAGCAAGTACAAAAGTAACCTAACTTTAAGCTCAAACTGATTATATCCTAAAAGACGCTATCCGTAGATCTTATAGATAACAAATTTAAACGATACAAACACCGACGTCATCAATAAGCGCTACATTTCGGTAATATATTTCAGAAAATCAAGTACAAATCTAACCTAACTATAAGCTCAGTTGACGATATCCTAAATAACACTACACTAATACATACATACATCCGTACATCTTATAGATAACAAATTTAGACACTGACACAATCAATTAGCGCTACATTTCGATTAATGACGATTCGTAAAATCAGGTGCAACGAGTACCAATCTAACCTAATCAAATGTTATGATGATAATCCAAAACAGCACTACACTAATACACAAACACATTTGCACATCTTACGTATAACAAATTTAATGATACAAACAGTAATCTAATGGTTACATTTACATTTAGATTATTAACGATTGTGAAAATCAAGACAACCAAAGACATATCTAATCTAACCTAACTATAAGCTTAATTCATGATATATCTATCACACAAACACATCCGTATATCTTATAGATAACAAATTTAAGCGATATAAACACTAAACAAATTTAAACAAAGGACGTCATCAATTAGCGCTACAATACATTTCGAGTAGTTGCGTAAACTCAACGCGTTACAACTAGTCCTAAAATAAGAAGATCAAAATGACGTCATCCGAATTTTTAACTTCATTTCAACAAAATACTACTCGACGTGACGTCATAATCAGGTTCATACTATCAAAAAACCTTAAATCACATTGAATTACTTATTATTAATCAATAACAAAACGATGACGACGTTTGATTCAGGTCAAAATCAAATCGACGGTGACGTCATCGCGTTTATGAAGAACAACAATCGCAACTCGATAAGTCACGTCATTCGCAAAATGTATCAACAAATTCATTTAGAAATAAATAAAAAAGTTAGAGATAATGATGATTACCAGTGCTGCTTGATTCACGATCTGAGGAGCATAATCCTGTAAAAAAATTATTTGTTAATTTTATAATAAAATCGTGAAATAAGTGTGTGTGTGTGTGTGTGTGTGTGTTTTTAGTGTGTGTGAGAGAATGGTGTTGCTTACCATCATCAATTTGAGAGTAGAGAGTAGAGGAGAGTGGAGAGTTTAGAGTTGAGAGTGAAGTGAGCGGGAAGAGGCTATTAATAGTGCTTAACCTTGGTTAGAGCGGGTTAACTTGGGTTAAATCGCACGCACTAGAGGTGTGGGATAAAACGGTTAGGATATGGCGTGACAAGTCACCATTTTGGACCCTTTTAACGCGACATTCTATTTGTACGCATAACACCTTGGCTTTTTAGAGCATCCGCAATGCTTCAACCCATAATGACTTTTTCTTTTTACTCACAATTAATTTCTCTATAAATTTTATCTTCTAAAAGTTTTTTACAAACACTTCCAATGCAAAAAGCTTTTAAAAGCTTTTCTATCAACTCAATAGCTCTTCATTAAATGAAAATCATTTGTTGCATTTAGGTCAAACTTTGGTGTTTACCAAGCTATCTTCTTCAAAGTCATTGGCAAAGCTTTTGTCCCAATGGAAAAATGCATTCAAATGACTTGATTAAACAAAGGAAAAGTCTTTTTCAGTTAGCATTGCGCTTGCTCTAGACCACACCACAATAGTAATTTGCCTTAAAATCTACCGCTAACAAAAAAACATACCTCAAATAAATAAATTAATTAATTAAATTAAACTACGCACACAAACACAATTGAAACTTTCGGTCTCGTGCCAAACCTTAACTTCAATTTTGTGGGTGGACGCGATCAAAGTTTGGCGTTCCTCGTAGCAAATTTTAGTAAGACTGTTTTTACCAAATCAAACAAACTACTCCTACTGTTTCTTGCTACCACTATCCTTCGCCAAACATACGTGGTTTATGTGAAAGAATTTTTTGCTGCTTCTCTTTTATCACTACTAAGTTGTCAACCATAATTCGTCGCGATATGACCGAATTTTTGTTTTAGTTTTTGTGTGTCTGTGCGAGTATGTTTTATGCGTGACGTTGTGTTTAAGTGGATTATTTGTATTTGGTGAAGTTTATTGTCTCATTACACTCGTCTCATGTGTTGTTGGTGATGAAAGAAGAAGTTGATGTGACGCTGACTTAGCGGTAATGAATGTGATGACCATTATCCTGAGTTTCAGTTTTTCATGTATGCAATTTTAGATTGATTGTCTTTAAATTTTCTTTTTATCCATTTCAAGATTTTTATCTAGTAGAATTTTGAATTTTAGACTTCCATCACTAGACCTATTTAATGTTACTTGTATACTATCATTATATCACCGTTAAAAAGTAGGCATGATTATGTGATAATTAAGAACGAAGGGTTAGTGGTCATCGGCTGATCGGGATGCTTGTGACCCCAAAAAACTTTAAATATTATCTTATATATACTTACGAATCTATCATACCTAATAAAGTCTATAAACAAAATACAATTTCTAAAGTTTTGTAGATTAAATTAATGGTTGACATAATTTTGTAAATATGGTGAATGATTATGTAGTTGGGATGTAGGGTGTGGGTATTTCATTCTTTGTGGGAATGTTGCACCTTTTGTAGCGGCAAAATTTGAAAAGAATAATAAATAAATATATAAATAAATAAAATAAAATATAATTACCTTGTGTAATATTTTTAAATTATATATAAATCAATCACTGAAGGTATATTTTGAGAATCTTTTCTTAAAATAATAATTAAGTCGGCCTACGAACATGAGCCCAACAATTTGACCCAACTACTTCATTAGCCCGTGTCTGTGACTCATATATCACTTTCTAATGGCTTATGGACAGTTGTTTCCTTCTTGGTGAAGAAAAAGAACCGTTCTCCTGCCGACTAGGTTTTAGGTAGGTGTATGCTTAATCTCTTCCTTTTAGGTTTTGCATGTTAGTATTTTGGTCTATGTGGCTACTTTTAGTTATTGGTTTTCGTTTTTCTGCTTCCCTTTGTTATTTAAAGTTGTTGACTGATTTGTTGTTGATGCATGAACATGTTTTCCAAAAACATATGGATAGATCCTTTATGGTTGTTGTCTTTGTTTTGTTGCTATAATTGTTATTCGTAAACTGGTATATTAAAGTATGAAAACTAAAAGTAAACCTTGCAAAAAACGTGAAGGCCTGAGTTTTATAAACGAAACAGCTTCGTCAAACCAGTGTGTTCATACCTTAGTTGGGGGGGACGAAGGGAATATTGGCCATATAGGGCTTATGATTACATGCACAGAAATTGCAGTTACTTTTGCAAGTACAGTGTCTGTAGGTAGGTTAAAGAGGAAGGCCAATTTCGTAGACCATTCGCCATTGGGTGTGAACAAAAAAAGAGTTAGGACAGCTGACCACCAATGTGGCTCCTCTCATGACCAATTTTGTACCAACAGTTATGGTATAAGCGATCGTATTATTTTGGGTGTCAGCCATTTGGATGTAGAACGTGCCGCGTCTGCGACTATTGGAGACGCCTCCCATTCACACCCAACATTGCTTCACTAATGATGATGTACCCTCCGAGTAGCTCGAAGGACACTTCTCCGAGATGTGTCAAAGCCCTTCTATTCGAAGGCCCAAGTGAGGATTCCAGCATATCCATAGGCGTCAAACCATTCGTTTTCACGAAGGTTACCTCAGGGGAATTCGCCATTCGAAGCCCTAAGCCCTTCGGGGTATGGCTGACGAAGGAACGATGGATAGGGGAACTTCCTGACTTGGTCAAACCCACGATCTCCCTCTCTCTCTTGGCTTCCCCTTCAAGCTTGAGAATGTGGGTCACTAAGCCCTAGCGGTTACCCACAATCATGGGACGCCCCCATGATCTCCGACACTCAAGCAGAAGTGCCTCTAACCTTATTTCTTCCACTATAAATAGGTTGGACTGGCAATGGATTATGGTATGCTCTTTTCACACTCATCTCTTTACTTACACACACTTATACAATCATAACTCATACTTACTCTCACGCCGGAAGTGGTTCGCAGGGTCCTATCCTCGTAATCACTAACGTAGTGTTTCAGATTCTTATTCTCGGTGAAAGGCAAGTCTTGGCGGAACATACACCCTCATACCTTTGATCATCATCGAAGCCTAGTAATGCAATATTATGTACAATCGCTGGAGCCATCTGGGGACCACTATATTAGTCCCAGTAATCACCCCCCTAAAACCCTAACCGACTACACTACTTTTCCCGGCATGGAACCGTGAAGAGAAGATACACCTCCACCGTGTTCTCTACCCTAGTCTCTCTTAACACAACTAACACCGATAATCTCGCCCCCATAATGGCCTCAACCTTTACCACACGATCTCGCTTGGAAACTACTCCCCACATCACGCCAACATCCGCTAACCCTATTCCAGATATTAGCCCCCGCCCCGTTGAGGCAAACTTTGAAGCCTTAGATTCTTTAATAAGGGCTCATAAGAGGCGTGTTCAACATCAAATGCGAAGAGAGTTGGAATACTCCAGCGAGGAGTACGATGAAGAGATTGAAATAGAGGAGAGGCCTCGCTTCGGTTAGCAAGGGGCACTCGCCCCGCTGAAATGGTTCTCCTTCCATCGTAAGGCCAAATGGAAGGACTGGGTTTTGAAGAAGGACCCGAGGAGATCCGGAAGAAGGGAAAGAATGCATGGTGAAAGAAGGAGCGAGAACTCTAACGGAGGAAGCAACCCGTAGGGAACGGAGGGTAAACCTACCCCTCTTCTAGCCAGCCATTTAGGAAGAGAAGGGATGGGGGCTTTGGTACCCCCTTCAGATATGTTTTGAGTGTCGGAGGCCCTCCTCCATACTCGTGTATGAATCGCTTACTCCGAATGAACCCCTACCTACCGCCAAACCTATAACACTTACCCTCCGAGTGGTTCACTCCCCAACCACAAGCACAAGAAATGCCCTATGGACACGCTCCTAGGCAATTGATGGGTGTAAACCCTTCGCACTCAACCTTCTAATGCTACTCCTGCCTACATACAGCCATTTCCTAACCCGTATAACCCTACACCTGTTTATCCACCTCCATACAACCCATACTACACCGAAGTCTCTGGAGCTTGTACATCTTTCGTGAAGTGGATCGAATACTACCCTCTACCTGACGGTGTAAAGACGCCTACTCACATAGGCACCTACGATGGAAAAGGCGATCCTGATAGCTTCTTACACTTGTTCGAAGGCGCTATCAAGATGCAAAAGTGGGTCATGCCCGTAGCATGCCACGTGTTCACTTACACGCTCCGAGACTCCGCGAGAATATGGTGGAATGGACTGAAGTTGGGAAGCATTGTAAGTCTAGACGACCTTAAGGCTAAGTTCCGATCACACTTTAGCCAATAGAAGAAGTACACCAAGACCCATCTAGTTGTGCACACCATCCAGCAAAGGGACAATGAAAGCACAAGGGCCTTCGTTACGAGGTACACCGATGAAACTTTGCAAATTCTGGGTTTGTACGAAGATCGAGGATCTCGTGTTTTGTACATGGCCTTCGGACGCTTAAGCTTGGTGGAATTCCTTTCCACCGATCTTCCCACTACTTACAAGGCACTGATGGAGAAGACTTACACTTGGATTGAGTCCAAAGAAGTAGCAAAGAAACGGGTCCGATAGAGCAAAAGGAAGCTTCTGAAAAATTCTCTCGAGGGTCCTCCTGGGAAGGATCCAGGAATAAGAAGAAGAGCCGAGACCGCTTCACTCCATACAACAAAGGTTCGAACCATGGAATCTTGGCGAACTTGGTCAAATCTCCCCGGGAGATTCTCGCTACCGAGAAAGCCGCAAAGTCCTTCGATCCACCACCTCGGATGTCAGCACGAAACAAAGCCAGGGACATGTCTAAGTACTGCCATTTTCATGAAGACCATGGACACAACATGAACAACTGCAGAGAGCTAAAGAAGCAGATCGAGGAGGCGGTACGGTTCGGACAATTAGTACATCTGGTTAAGGGCATCAAAAAGGGAAAATACAAGTTCTCCGACACCCAACTGGGTGAATGGAAGGGGAACAAGAAGGAGGCTACCCTACAGGCTCGATACTAATGGTGCAGTGAATGATCCAACCTTGAAACGGAAGGAAGCATATGGGGAGCTGGGAAGCGTAGGAGAAATAACCTTCCCTTCCATCCTAGGGCAGACACCTTCGACTGACCCCGTGGTCATCAAGGTACGAATCTCAAACAGGGAGGTAAACCGAGCGTATATGGATTGTGGAAGCTCCTGCGAGATCATTTATGAGCATTGTTTCCTAAAGCTCAAGTCATCCATACGCTCACGAATGGTGGACTCAAAAACACCACTGGTAGAGTTCTTCGGCGAACACTCATAGCCCCTGAGAGAAGTACCGTTGGAAATCACCATAGGCGAAGGCCCCTTATCCCGCACGAAAACACTCACCTTCGTTATAGTCAGGTCAGATTCTCCTTATAAGTTGTTAATAGGGAAAACAACTATGCAAAAGATGGGCATTGTTGTTTCCACCATACATACTGCTATTAAGTTCCAAACCCCCTTCAGAGTAGGAACTGTTCACTTTAATTATGGGGCGGATAAGGGTGTATATAGTGTCAAAAAGATCAAAGAAGAATCGAAGGAGCCTTCGATAGCAATTCTAAGCTGCACAAATGCGGAGGAGCGAGTTGTAGTTAACCCTAGCTACCCCAATGAACGGTGGTAATAGGAAAACAACTCCGACAAATTCCAAGGCTTAAGCTCACGGAACTGCTATGGACTAACCTTGATATTTTTGCTTGGAAATATTCGACATGACAGGGTACCAAGAACATTGCCGATAGACGGACATCCTTCGAACGGAGCATAAACTCAATGAGTACAAACACATTGAGCCAATAAAACAAGAGGAGGAGCCTAGCCCCGAAAGGAACGCTTGCACCGCAAAGAAGTTGACGAACACACACAAAGCGCATCCTAAGGGAAGTTAAATACCAAACCTGGGTAGCCAACCCAATAATGGTCAAAAAGAGCGACGAGGGTGGCGTGATGTGCGTTGAATTCATCGACATCAACAAAGCATGCCCGGGATTGCTACCCCTACCGTAAATTGATCGAAGGTAGAATCCTTGGCGTGCTTCTGCTAAAATGCTTCTTAGACGCCTACAAAGGGTATCATCAGATCCAGATGGCAAAGGAGGACGAAGAAAAGACAGCCTTCTACACAAGCAAAGGTGTTCATCGTTACGTAAAGATGCCCTTCGGATTAAAAACGCAGGGGCAACTTACCAACGTCTCGTAGATAAAGCCTTCAACAAACAAATAGGCAGAAATCTCAAAGCATACGTTGATGACATGGTTATCAAAAGCAAGATGGAGGAGGAACTACTCCTCGATGTACAGTGTGGAAAACTAGAATGAGGGTTGAATAGTTTTGCCGATTTTAAGTTGATTTCAAAAACTCTAGATCCGATATTATGTGAAATCGTATGAATGTTGAGAACGTATGGATCTAATGATAATGCAAGCAAATAAATAAGGTTAAGGGATAGAAATGACAAAACCAATTTATAGTGGTTCGGCTACAAGGACACCTTCCTTGCCCTACTCCACTCCCCGAGTCACCTACTCGAGAGTTCAAGCACTATGTCAACAAACTCCTTCACTTGGCGGAGAAGCCTTCACAACGTTGCTTACACTTTTCCAAGACAAAGCTAGATACCGAGATCGTAGCACGGTGGACCAAACCAACACAACTATTACACAACAAATATGTGAAATATCAAATACAAGATCTTCTTCACAAATCTTGGGAGTGACAAATCAATAAAGGACCCCTTGCTTGGATGACTTGTAGAATGCTCGTGATCTCGCCTTAGAGAAGGACCTATATGAGGATCACAAATAGAAAGAAAGAAGAACAACTCTCTAGATCAAGTGATCTATATGTTAGAAGAGAATGAGAGTGTATGAGAGATTTAGTAAGAAGAGGGGTGGGTTAGAATGAAGAAATGGCTCTCTATTTATAGGCAAAATTCTTCACTGTTCCCCGGATCCCACGGATCCCTTCCACTTGGGATCCGTCTAGTGTAAACCTAGGGATCCGTGGAACGCTCCTCTTTGCCCATGGGTTTTTTGGTTATGGGTCATGGGTTATGGGTTGGTCCATGGGTTTTCTTTTAGATTCAATGTATCTAAGTATACATTGTATCTAGTCAACTTGGGTATGGGTTAAGATCCATGGGTTATGGTCCATGGGTTATGGTTTTTACCCATCCTAATAAACTATTACAACAAAATGCTTAATTATTACATTTTTGTATTTAAATGGCTATATGTAAATGCTTTACAAAAATAACATGTATCCTTATAGTTATACTTAAGATAACATTATATTTGTTATCAACAAAACACAAAGAGATCGCAAAATATTAATAAACGTTTTTACGGTTTATTTGTATTAACAATCTCCCCCTTTTTGTTGATGACAAAACATAATGTTATGATGAGTAAAACTTAAGAGTAGATGTAATTTTTGAAAGCCCCTAAGTTTTACTTCTTCTCCCCCTTTTTGTCGAAACAAAAAGTTAACCCTTGGAAGAAATAAACATAAAAGTGTGGAAAAAGTAGTCCACGTATTTCTAACTCCCCCTTGACGGTAGCTCCCCTTGTTTGGGGCGTCAAGTGAAGAAAAATAAAAAATCCTACAGAAAGAGAGGTTAGTAACATGCTTAAATAATCTTGTGGTTGTCGAGAATTAAGATTGAGAGCCAAGGTATGTAAACAAGGCCTTGTAATAAAACAACAAATTGTAGTGGTATTTATGCCACTTACAAGCATGTAAAAATAAGAACAAGACTTGTTCTTGAAAATGACTAAAAAAAATACTAAAAGTAGAGAATAGTAGTAGAGATTCCTTCCATGCTTGCATAAGGTTATGGATGAAGGTTTTGATGAGTGATGGTATTGATGCGATCAAGGATGAGGTTGAGTATGAAACGCATTTCTTCCCTAACTTCTATTGCGATTTCCCTAGTGGATTGGTAATGTTCACAATGTAAATGATGTGGGTAATGAGTGCGAAAGTTTTTCGGGTTGTTTTGATTTGAGTTATGCGGAAGTTGTGGTGGAAAAATAGGAAAATATGGATCAACATCCGGAATGTTTGTAAATGGTGGTGGAAAAGAACCTAGATGTTCTTGTAATGTGATGGGAGCTAATGGTGGTGATGTTTCAAGATCTTGAAAAATGGTATTTGGTGTTGAAAAGACTATTTCTTTTTCTTTGGGTTGGTTAGATCTTGTTGGAGTCTTAAGGAGTTCCAAAAGAGTGACTTTAGGTGGTGATGAAGTTGGTGTACTTGTTGGTGATGACGGGGGTGCTATAATGGAAGCATCTTGTGGTGAGTTATTTGTTGAGGATGAACCATTTGAGGTTGGTTTTGTTAAACAACAAGATCGTATACTAATCCTTGCAGATATCCTAGAGTTTGATTGTGGTATTTTGGATGGTGGTAGTACAAAGGTTTGGGTATCATGAAAATGATTGTTTGTACTAGGTGATTCATCTAATGGGTTTTTGGATGACATGGTGTATTGTGTATGTGAGGATGAGATGGATTATGCAAGCATTTTGGGAGTTCTATATATATAGAAAAACAAAGCATTGTAATGAATGCTTGACCCAAAATGTGGATTAAAATCTAATGATTAGATATGAATTCAAGGCATGTGATCATGAGAACACAAACATTAAAGAGCATACTCCCAAAAGTGAAACAAATGTGGATTTTTCATCCAAAGTGAAAAAATAGAAGGTAAAAACCGCTTCTGTTACACGGATCCCACGGATCCTTCCCTCGAGGGATCCTTCCAAAGAAGGCATGGGATCCGTGGGTGCGGTGATTCGTGCAACACAAAATTTTACTTTTGGAAACATTTTTGCCTAGTGTGTGCCTATATGCAAACTATTTGGAGTCGCGGTTATCTCGACCCCTAAAAAGAAATAGAAAATAAACTAGAAGTATAAAAACATCCTATTGAGATAACCTGAAAACACATATTTAGTACATGAGTATGTAATTTTGTGTGATCAATGCTCCTAATTCATTGTTGCTTAAACGAATGTACCCGAAAACACATATTAGTTATGTGTCCCCTTTAGCATTCAAAAGACATGAGATGCAATGAAAACAGGTTTTTACTTTGTATTAATAATGAAAAAGCGATTTGTCCTAGACGTGAGAAATTGCTTTTGTGAAATTGATACGAGAATGTATCATCTTTTTAGAAAACATTATGAAAGGAGGTTTTCTTTGAAAATGTTAAAAAAAATAAGAAAGCTATAAGTGGAAAAACTCATCTTGGGTTTTGAAAATTCCCGTATTGTTTGTGAGTTGTGCGTGAAATAGAGATCCTAGACTCAGAAAGAAGAAGGCTAGTGTTTACATACCTTGTAGAGTCAAATAAGTTACGACGTTTGTTCCATTAGACCAAGACCAAGACGAAGTAGGTTAAATTATTCCCGCTTCAACGGTTTGGTGAGGACGTCGGATATGTTGTCTTCGGATGCTACCTTCTCAATAGAAATGTTCCCCTTTTGAACATTGTCTCTTAAGAAGCGGTGACGAATCTCTATATGCTTTGTGCGAGAATGCAATACCGGATTCTTGCTTAAGTCGATGGCACCTTTGTTGTCACATAGGATGGCTATGTCGCTTAGATGAATGTCGTAATCTACTAACGCTTGTTTCATCCATAGTGCTTGTTGGCATGCTTTGCCGGCGGAGACGTACTCGGCTTCGGTTGTTGATATTGCTAGTGCCGTTTGTTTCTTACAAAACCAAGACGTTAAACAACATCCCATGAAAGTACACACCCCACTTGTACTTTTTCTATTAACGTAATCACCTGCATGGTCAGAATCTTCATATACAATTGTTTCTACTCCCGTGCCCTTAGGATACCATAATCCTAATTGTGTTATACCCTTAATGTATCTAAATATCCTTTTTACGGCTTCTAGGTGTGATGTTTTGGGGTCTTCTTGAAACCTAGCACATAAGCAAACACTAAACATGATATCCTGCCTACTTGCCGTGAGGTAGAGAAGACTACCTATCATGCCACGATATTTAGTATTATCTACGGATTCGCCGTCTTCATCTTTTGTGAGTTTGGTGTCAAATGACATTGGTGTCCTAATTGGTTTCGACTCTTCTAGACCAAATTTCTTTAACATCTCCTTTATGTATTTAGATTGATTAAAGAAGATACCATCTTCTACTTGTTTAATTTGTAGACCAAGAAAGAAACTAAATTCTCCCATCATACTCATCTCGAACTCGTCATGCATGATTTTAGAGAAATCATCACACATGTGTTGACAAGTGGATCCGAATATAATATCATCTACATATATTTGCACTATGATTATATGTGACTCTCTTTTCTTAGTAAAAAGTGTGTTGTCAACTAACCCCATGGTATAGTTGTGTTTAATTAAAAAGGACTTGAGTCTATCATACCAAGCTTTTGGAGCTTGTTTAAGACCATAGAGGGCTTTCTTTAATTTATATACATGTTTGGGTTTTTCAAAATCTATGAAGCCCGGAGGTTGAGCTACATATACTTCTTCATTAATGAAACCATTTAGAAAAGCGCTTTTGACATCCATTTGATAAAGCTTTAGATCATTAGCACAAGCATACGCAAGAAGTATTCTTATAGACTCTAATCTAGCCACGGGGGCATAGGTCTCATCAAAGTCTATTCCTTCTTGTTGGTTATACCCTTGGGCAACGAGTCTAGCCTTGTTCCTAGACACTACTCCGTTTGCATCTAATTTATTCTTATAAACCCACTTTGTTCCTATTATGGTTTGATACTAGGTGGAGGGACAAGTGTCCAAACATCATTAGAAATGAATTGATTTAGTTCTTCTTGCATAGCCATTACCCAACTTTCATCTTTTATGGCTTCTTGTGTGTTTCTTAGGTTCTATGGTAGAAACAAAACAAAACAAGCTACTTTGGTTTTGAACTTGAGACCTTAATGTTCGTTCGTTTAGCTTTCCTATGACTTTATCTACGGGGTGATCTTTGGACTCTTTAATGTTTATGATTTCATCATTTAAAGGTTCTTCTTCTTCATTTATCTTTTTCTTTATTACAATAGCTTCACTTTCTATGATCTCGTCATCGACAAGAGGTGGAGAGGGTTTGGGTGGACTTTCATCAAATTTTATGTTTAATGACTCTTCTACCTTCATTGTTTCTTTGTTTAATATGACGTAAGCTTTGCTATTTGGCGAGTAACCTAGAAAGATACCTTCGGTTGATTTAGGATCAAATTTTGTAAGGTAATCTTTAGTGTTAAGAATAAAACATTTGCTTCCAAAGACTCTAAATTGATTTAACATAGGCTTTTTGCCTCGGAGTAACTCATATGGAGTTTTACCTAAGATTGGTCTAATTAAGACTCGATTGAGTATGTACGTTGAAGTATCAACGACATTACACCAAAATTTTTGAGGTATGGATTGTTCATTAAGCATGGTTCTACTCATTTCTTGAAGGGTTCTATTCTTTCTTTCTACTACCCCATTCGATTGTGGAGTGCGTGGAGCCGAGAAGTTGTGAGTAATACCATTAGCGTCACAAAAGGCTCCAAATTGCACTTCATTATCGAATTCCCTACCATGATCCATCCCAATAGACACTATAGGACTTCCTAGTTGTCTTTGGATCTTTTTGCTTAATATTTCAAAGTAATTAAAGGTTTCCATTTTGTTCTTTAAAAATTTTGTCCATGTGTACCTAGAGTAGTCATCCACTATTACCAAAGTGTAGTAGTTGCCTCCATAACTTTGGATAGCGGATGGACCAAATAAATCCATATGTAATAATTCTAGACACCTAGTTGTAGACACCATGTTTTTAGCTTTATGACTTGAATGAGCTTGTTTTCCTACATTACAAGCATCACAAAAGTGATGTTCATATTTTAACTTAGGTAGATCTCTTACTAGATCTTTGGAAGATAGCGATTGAAGAAGTCGCATATTGGCGTGACCCAATCTTCGATGCCATAAGGTCGAAGTATCATCCATAGAGGTAAGACATAGTTTGTCTTTAGGTTCATTACCGATTTTAATGACATAGACTCCATGTTTCCTAATTCCTCTTCCTATGGTTATGCCATTTTTAAGTATCTTACTACCGGTTTCGGTAAAAAGTACATTGCACTTTTTATCACATATTTGTCCTATACTTAAGAGGTTAAAGTTTAGGTTTTCTACGTGACACACATCGTTAATGGTTAGAGATTTGTTAGAAATCATACCTTTACCGATGATTCTACTTTTGCTATTTCCAAACACCACATTACCTCCATTTACGGATTCATATGTGGAGAATAGATTCATATTGCCGGTCATGTGCCTCGTGCACCCGCTATCCTTGACCCATTCATCGGGGTCTAGGTCGACCTTTAAGCACACCTAAAACAATAATAAACTCAAAAGTTTGGTCCCCATTTGTTTATGGGTCCATTAGTGTTAAACATTCCATTCATGTTAGACATGTATGGATAAGATGAGTATGCATTCCATGGAGCAAAATTTTGAAAAGGAAAACCGTTTTGCATATTTGGGTTCCATCCCATTTGATGGTTACTTCTTGGATAAATGTTATTAGGTCTCCTAGATGCATTATGTTTTGAAAAAGATGGTGCTTTGTTTCTTTCAAAAGTATGATTATATTTTGGAGGTGGTTGTCTAGTGGTTACATGAGTTGGTTTCTTCCTATTAACGATAACGAACTCAGTTCTAGATGAAGAAGCTACGTTATTACCACTAGTTGTTGCAGCAGATCCACGGATCCCTGTCTGTACACTAGCCGGTTCCCTTTTTAGGGGATCCGTGGGATCCGCCACAACAGTGGCTGGTTTTTCTACTTCTTTAACAAATTTTGTTTCTTTTATTTCACTAGTTGATGGATCAAGTTGTTGAATACCTAGACCCTTTTGGTTGTTACCGGTTTTAACACCATCGAGTATTGTATCTAAAGTGTTTGTACTCATTCTAGCAATTTTAGAATCTAGATGATCAACTAGTGTTTGAAGTTGAACGCAAAGTTCACATTCACCACTTGCTATTTTACCCTTTTCTAAACGTTTTAGTTTTGCTTTTAATTCTATGACTTCTTTATCTAAACGTTGATTTTGACTCTTTAAAAGCTTGTTTTTGTTAATTAGTTTTAAGCTAATATTGCATAGTTTGTCATATTCATTATGCAATGAGTCGTCATCAAGTGATGAACTACTATAGTATTCGTGACATATCTCGTCATTTGCCATGAGACAAATTTCTTTGTCCTCCTCGTCGCTCATTCCCCGCCTTTTGATCATCCCGTTTGGGACACTTACTAATAAAGTGGTTTGGGTCCCCACATTTAAAGCAAGTACGATCATCTTTTGGCTTCTCGTCCTCTATGCTTTTCCGAAAGCCTTTCTTATCGTCATACGGTTGTTTGACGTATCTTCCCTTTCTTCTAAAGAACTTCTTAAATTCCCTTACCGCCATGGCATACTCCTCATCATCACTAACCGAAGAGGAGTTCTCTTCATCGCTTGAGACTTTCTTTGCTTTAAGCGCAAGAGATTTGTGTTTCTCTTTCACCTTTGAAGCTTCAGAATCTTTAGCGAGAACGAGCTCATAGAACTTTAAGTTTCCTATGAGTTCATCAAGAGTGAGGATCGTTAAATCTTTTGATTCTTCGATCGCCGTCACCTTAGATCTCCACTTTGATGGAAGCGCCCTTAGATATCTCCTAACATGGTTACGGCTAGAAAAAGATTCATCAAGTGCTTGTAAAGATGTAATAATAGTATTGAAATTTGCAAATGAATGATCTATAGTTTCCTCATCCGATATTGAAAATTGTTCATATTGTTGAACAAACAAATCAATTTTATTATTTTTAACTAAGTGGAGGTATTTAAGAGGTTAGGGAAAATCTAAGTTCCTAACGGCCGGGTTTCTATAGACTAGATCTAGTAAATTTGGCCTTTAATGACTGCTATTAGGTTGCCGAATGATCCCGGGTGACCTGCTCATCTTGGTGAGGAATCTAAGAACCATAGGCCATGAAGAATTGATCAAAGGAGTCTGGCGATAATTAACCACTATATTGAACCTTTATATCGAGAATCAATTCATATCTGCATTCTTAATTAAGCTTCGCTTATCTATCTCTTTATCCTTAATTCTTATATCTGTGTGATTGGAATAATTATAGCATATCGATGAATTATCACGATCTTATCATACCAATATATTATCAATAACATTTCTAATGATCTTAGTTCTTTCAAGGTCACAACTCTTTTGGGACGATACTCGGATTTACCTAAGGCTTTACTTCATATGATCGGGTTATTTGCCCGTTAGTATGTGTTTATCCTAAGTTGTCTAAGTTTTATAAATATTAAAAGCAGGATGAAATAGCACATCAGTGGGCAAATAGAAGTGACTAACTGGACGCGTTTTGGGGTTTCCGGATGTTTCCTGAAAACATACTCAAAAAATAAGCAGACAAACAAAAAATATTCGTTTCAGTTACAATTTTACAAGGTGCTTTACATCTGAACTGGCAGTCGGGAGAATAGCCTCGTTACTGACACCATACGATCTTGTAATACGTCGGCAAGGAGTAGCTGATGGTTTTGATTGCCCATTTGGCGATTTGACAGTCCCAGCCAACTTCGTATAATGTTTTAGAATGTGCTTTTGTTTATTGACGTTGTCGTTCAATTTTAGTCTCTTCTTTTTGTTCGTATTCTTAGCGGAGAAAAGTTCTTCCAACGGAGGTTTGTCATTAGGACCTACCACATTTGCAAATGCCACTTTGTTGGGTTTAACTTGAGATTTAGGCGCGTCAGCGTCTTTCTTGGTTGGTGTTTCTTCTTGGCTAACCACACCAACATCATTGTTACCGGATTGAAGGCTAACAAACGATTTTTTGTCAACCACCTCCCCCTCTTGATCATCACAATCCTTTAAATCTAAAGACGAAAAACACAATGTTTTATCGTTGCTTTTGTTCAAATTCTCTTCGGAGGAAACAGGTCCCAACTTAGGTGTGTCATATTGTCCTACCACATTTACATATGGCAGGTTGTTGACTTTAAACTGAGATTTGCAAAAATTGGTATGTTAAAAACAGCACATCAAATTTTTTTTATTATCGGCGTTGTTTTACTGATAATGTAGGTACCTCAACATCTTTGTTGGTCGGTGTTCCTTCTTCTATCTGCACACCATGAATATTGTTAACGGGTTCAGGTTCCCCAGCCAATTGTTTTTGAACCACCTCTTGCTATTCATTATCACAATCCATTGCATCTATAGAATAATCACCCGAAAGTTTATCGTCGTTTATGTAAGACGACCAATCGTTACCACAATTCGGTTCCTGATGAATTTTAAATATATATACATAAGTAGGGAGATATGTTATACTTTATATTTAAGCTGTAAGTGAAAGATAAATACATTAATGGGGTCACCGGGTGTTTTCTTTTCATCGTTAGGTGCAACTGGTTCAAGTTGAGTACTACCCTCAACCTCATATTCCATATGAGGACATTATTGGGTCAAGGCACAAGCTGCTACAAGAATCCCAAGGTTACATGGTTGCGATTCTTTAAGCCCATCATCATTGTCAATGTTCGTTGCATGGTCCGCATTGACGACCTTATCCCCGTTAGGGCCTAGAATATGAGAAGACGTGGCCTGTAGCGACCAAGGTTTGATATAAGTGTAGACATGAACAATTATTTGAGTTTGGTATAAACATTTGGAGGTAAACTGAAAAGTAAATACAAACCTTGGGATCATCGGGATTCATGTCAGACTCGTTTGGATTGGCACAAATTTTAGATTGATCAGGAACAACGGCAGCATCATTATTAAGACCTAAAAGTTGTTGTACTTTTGAAAGTTCTTTTACCGTGAAACACATCAACAAAGGCCGGTGTGTTTCTGACTGAATGTATGCCATTTTCTATCATCTCAAAGTTTTTATTCAAATCCACTAACTCACCAAGTATAGCCCCTGTTGAAAGAGTGGTCCCCGTTTGTGCAACATTTAAAGAAGGTGGTTGTTCAATGTTAAAATAAAGTGCGTTTTCAGATAACCCCTGTCGTTGACGTTCCATGCCCATTTGTAAATTGTACACGAATTCATTTGTATGCTCTGTAATCTTCTCACCAGCGTCTGTGTCTAGAACAGACAAACCATCTATAAATTGGGCGTTGGCAATACACCACGATTGCTTCATTTCAGCTTGTGTTGCAGAAAGTTCAACAATGGGAGTTGAATCCTAACAACCAAAAAACTTACAATTACTGATATTGTGAACAAAATTAAGTACAAGTTAGTATGGTCTGCATTGTAAGATTGTGTAATGCCTATCGGTCCAAAGATATTACAACAATCTACTTTCTGAAACTTTTAAAGTCCTGACCAAGCAAGACCACGTGGAATGACCTTATTGTCCTTTGCCCACCAAAGTAAGCTTTTAGGATAACTCTCCAAAAATAAAAATCTGTAATAGCCACAACTGTCTTCTTTAAAACGTGTAGTTATGCAGTTATCATTTTTGAAAATGTTTCAAGGTTTATCAAAGTAAAGGTCATCTGTTTAGGATGAAACAATACCTTTACGAATACAATTATAAAAAAATCACAAACTAAAAAGTGTTATAACATTGTTGTAATTAAAATTACGGGTAACTTTTATATTACTTGTACACAGAAAAAAAACACCAGCATTTCATAAACAATAACACAACAACATTATTTATAAGTACTTTTGGAATGAATAAGTAGTAACATAACAAAATACAATCAAAAGCTTTTAATAACCTAATTTTAAAAAAAAATTAATCAAAGTTAGATATACATACATTAGTACAAACTACTTAGAATTCTAACCTTGAAAGCCCAAGCGAACCCGTATAGATTGTAAGTGGCACTGAACTTTGGGTTTTTTTTCAATTTTTATAGATGATCTTTTCTGTGTATATGAACAATATTGACAGTCCTTTGATAAAATTTATGCCACATATATTCACCCTAAGGAAATACATTCCAAGCATCAAAATCGTCAACCAAAGTCAATAAATGATTAGGGATGCAATTCCTGTCTTCTTTTCCCATAAACACCAGGTTTGCAACTACCAACAGACACACCCTAACAGCATCCTCATCAGAAAGAGATAACCACCTTTTTCCATCATTTTTTCCACCATTAACAAGTTCCAAAAGATCGATGCCATGTACATTTGTTATACCATTAGTCTTTTTTTTAAGGAAATACACGATCACAAAATGCACTAGATTGTTTAATCGGTTTTGAAACTTTGCCAAATCGAAACCCTGTTATCAGAAAAAATTCTTTCCGGACAAACTGTAACGAATGATCCCTAATATGTAATGTTAGTGGAGGGGATTCAGACGAGATGTTAGAAACATATACCTGATGTTGCAAAACATAATCCATCAGAAGGCAGTCATTATCGCACGACTTTATATCCAACCATGGACCAAAAACTATTTGCCTAAACAACCTTTCGCGGTTATCATTCTTGGACAAACAAAGTTTAATATCTGGAAGCAACTTCAATGTAGAACGAACTGCGATTTTACAATCGTACAACTTTAATTCAGTCATACGGAATTATACAGTAAAACTAATTAGGGGTAGAAGGTTCTATGGAATTAGATGTGTTGTAAATACTGTTTGTTAATTTCAGAATTTTAGAAGTAGATATTTGATTGTGCGCGTGATGTTGTGTGAGTATGTGTCTCAGTGTTATTATTTTATTTTTAATAAAATCAGTGTAAAATGACCAGAATATCCTCGTGTATAAATACAAGTTGCCCAATAATATATAGTTGCCCAAAAAACAATACCTTACAATACATGACAAATACTTTCAAAATATGTACTTGTGTCATAGCTTTGTCGGACACGTGGCACCCCATGGTTGGCTCCACGAAAATCGTTGGGCAACTGGTCCAGTTTCATACAGCCGAAAAAAATGGTCCAGAAAGTGATTAGCCTCAGGGCATCAGGGGCATTTCTATCCTCTTCCCTTTATTTAATCAAAACGCATTCAGGAATCAACCATCAAATCGCAACTAAGAATTATCTCAAAACGCAAAAAAGAATAATATTTATCAAATCGCATTCAAGAACAGTTCACCCAAGAAGCATTCAAGAACAGATTTATCAAGTCGCATCCAAGAATAATTCAATCATTAACTCACAGTCAAGAATACTTAACAATCCAAAACGGTTTTAAGAGCAAGTCTATCAAAAACGCATCCTAAAACAATTCAAATAGCTACCAAGAACATTCACACACGCCTAGAAACGCACATAATCAATTTCTTGACGAATCTCAAGCAAGATCAAAAACTTAACCGCATTCAACCAATTAGTGAACAACACACATAATCAAAACCGACGACAACACTAACACATTTAAGCCAAACCTTACACTGATGCGTAAAACGTAATCAAGCAAAACTAATCATTATACAAATTAGGGCAATAGATTCAAGAGGGGGAAAATAACAATCAACAACAATCAAATGCACCAAATATCTAACCTAAACCCAATAACTCGCATGAATAAAAATGGGACAAACCTATCGAGCGAGGAAACAAGGAGAATCAAATGAAAGGCACCTAAAAACTGTAATTGAGATCAATAATTAGATGAATGAACAAGTATTTTATGATATATTAGTGAGATGAACTTATAATTCAAGTTGTACCTAGATTGGAGTCACTTAAGATCAAATCGCAGCGAAGAATTATTTAGAGAGAAAAATGAGTACGTGTTGAGGGTTGGATGTTTTTGAAAAAGTTTATTTGGACAAGACGCAGTCGTATTTAAACCCCCAAACACAATTTTCATAAATTGACACAAATGGTCCTTCTGTTTGTCAAACCACAATATTATTCTATTCATTAGAAAAATTGCATAAATGACCTTATCTTTGGCAAATCTCACTCTCAATTTCACATAAATATCATCTTTTGACAGTTTTGGCCCTTCATATTGACAAATCTCACTCTTAGCCTCAATAATTATCATGCATAATCCAATTAGATTTTATACTTTCTTAAAGGTGTAATATATCATGATCTTTTTCAGTTTGAACCTTACAACCCATTACATGAACATTTAAAGATACAAACCTACACGGGAAAGCAAGTCGGGATGACCATAATATTGGAATCACTCCTAAACCTTAATTCAAGTGTTAGTTACTCATATGTAATAGGTAGCTTATTATGGCCTTTATGTTTGTTTAAGGTCAAGCTTATGTAGAAGGCCCATAAGCTTAGGCCCATGTCCAATAAGGAAAAGGGAAGGAGTGGGAGTGTTGCCCTAGCTCCTTGCCTATAAATACTTTGTATTAACCTTCATTTGAAGGTTGGTTGTTCAAGTTATTCTCCTTCACATACTCCTATGCATAACCGGTCATATATTATCGTGTGTGTGTGTTTGGTTCTTGTTCAATCGCCTTTATCTCTTTCTTGTAAGCTTGTGTTGTAAATCTAGTGACCTAACAGTGGTATCAATCACCAAATAGTTGGGTGCACACTTTTGTTTTGAAGTTTTTGTTTTTGGTCTTACGCGTAAAGACAACGTGTTCTTTGGTTCGCTTAAAAACTTGTTTTTTACACTTTTAATCCAAGATTCTTGTACTTTCAACGTTTTAAGGTGTTAAAATACTTGTTTTGGCAAAAAGTTTCAAACTTTACGCGTGGATCTAAGTTTTGAGCTTGTTTTGTTCGTGGTGACGCTTACGCCGTAACTCGTTTAGCCGTTTTGGTTCATCAAGGTTCACACTTTTGTGGTATTTTGGTACTATTAACGCTATTCCATAACAAAAATCTGGTTTAGAAACAAATTTAGGCATTATCTATTTTACGAGTAATCCTACGCATAGCAAAACCCTAAAACTACGCAAAAGGTTATCCCTGGTTTGATCTTTGTTTTCGTGGTTTACTCCGTGTTTTCTTGCTTGGATAAGCCTAAAAATACGTCGACTTTGGATATCTTGTGCACTGTGAAATGTAAAAGATCACTTGGGATAAAACCCTAATCTTACGCATAAGCATAAAGCTTACGCGTAGAAATCCTACTCATAAGATTCATCTTACGCCTAAGCCTAGTCTTACGCATAAGATAATCCTACGCCTAACTTTGTGTCTACGCCTAACTTTAGAGTCTTTTCCTACTTACGCGTAAGCTAAATCTACGCGTAACTCCTTCTTGTTACGCGTAACTTTGGTGTTTTTACGCATAAGTGCTACTTGGATAATTGTGATTTCTACGCCTAAGGACACTTCATCAACAAAGGTTCATTCGACTACAAAGATCCATTTTTACCAACACAAGTTTTCAAAATGTCACAACCACCATACTCTAACTATTTCCCTTACACTTATCCTCAACGACAACAACAACTAAGTCCACAACATCAACAATGGAATCAACAACAAGCAATTTATCAACAACAATTTAATCAACAACATACTCCACAACTTGGAGCAATTCCTCCACCACAAATGGTTCAAACACCGCCAAGTCTTCAAGTTCAACCCTACACAAATGACTTCAATCAACATCCATCAAGGAACACTATGAAGGAACCCACTTGGTTTGCAAAGATGTGTGAAGCTTTAAGCAGCCAACAATCAATTCATGAGGCTGGATCACTTGATAGACCTCCAATGCTCACTCCAGGAAACTACGATCAATGGGTGATAAGGTTCTTTAGGTTTTGTGATCTGAAGAAGCCACATGGAAAGTTCTTAAAGAAGGTTATCTTGGAAGGTCCATTTGAGTTGCCTACTGTCATTGTACCCGGAGATCCTAATGCCATTCCACCAAGAGATGAACAAACAAACATTGCATCCTGCAGAATTGAATCCTCAAGAACTTCTACACTATGAAGCTGATGAACTTGCAATGCAATATATCCTTTTAGGATTACCTAACCCAATTCTTCGAAGTGTTGATGCTCAAAAGACGCAAAGGAAATGGGACCATATTCATCTTCTTATGGAAGGATCTCACTCAATCGAGGATTTGGAATCCAAAAGTTACTTGGCTTATGAACACTTCATGATTGAACCCGGAGAGACACTAGAGTCCTATCATCATCGATTTTCAGACATCATCAATGATTTGGATAAACACAACATCATCATGCCAAGAATTGCAGTGAATACTAAGTTCCTGAGTAGTCTTGGTCCTGAATGGGAGAAGTATGTCATTTTTCTCCGTCAAGCGAAGAATATGCATCATTCTACATATGGATTGTTGTACGATTACTTGAAGCCTCATGAAAAGGAAGTTGATCGAGAAAGGATTCTCCGTGCTCAAATTGCTCCACCTACACATCCGAAAAATCAACAACTTGCCTTATATGCTCAACAAAGTTATCCTCCTCAACAAGCAACTCAACCAATCACTCACACCAAACGATCCATCACAGCAACCTCAACAAAATCAATTGGTTCCTTACAACAACAACAATGATCAAGCACTTCATAGTCAAACTAATGAGGAATCCGATCCGTTCAAAGCATTGCAACAGGGATTTGTTATGATTGCTAATGCTTTTAGCCGTTATACCAACAAATCCAACAATCGTATTCGTTCCTCATCCAATACACGAAATCAGGCTGTTGTGAACAATGGACGATTTGAAGTTTAGAATCGTGGTTATGGTCGTCAAATGGGAGGTGGTCAAGGGTTTAATGCTATGGGTAGGAATAACCACAGAGCTCAAGTGGTGGAACAGGGAAATGCTCAGAATGGGTTGAATGGTCTTCGATGCTACAACTGCAATGAGAAGGGACATATGGCTAATGCATGCCCAAAGCCAAGGACTAGGGGCAGTGCTTATTTCAAAGAGGCTCTTCTTTGGCTCTTAAGGATGAAGCTGGTGGATCTCTCACAAACAAAGAACGAGCTTTATGGCATGCGCTCGATGATGATATTGAGGACTTGCGCCAATGCACTGTTATGTTGATGGCTAATATGCATGAGTTACACATGAGTGAAACAGTACAGTGTATGACATGATGGCTTGTCTCACCAACAAACCATCATCATATTCGAACTAATATCTCCGCCAATATCCAATCCGCACGCCGATGTTCAAAATGAGTCATCTACATTTCATTCTGACGATTTTCAAATAAACCCTGTAGTTACATTTGACGATCAAGATGACCTTATGGTTTCCTTTGATAATCAAATTGACTCTGTGGTTGTACTTGAGGATCTAAATAATGATCATGTTGTGACTCACGCTGAACAAGCCGAACTGTTGCCTCATCCAGATTTTGCTCGTTTAATTCAAGACCATCAAATCAAAATGGAGGAATGTTATGCATTAAATAAGGAATTAAAAAGCAAAAATGCGCTGTTAACCAAGGATTTTGAATGCTTACAAATGCAACTCAACTTTTTCAAAACTCAAGAAAACCGTGAAAAAGGTTTTGAAGCCGATTTTGCTAAATCTCATCAAAACGAAAAATATTTAGAGAGACATAGTGATCTAGCCGTCAAGAATGCTTTGTTGTCAGAAATAGAACAACTGAAACATGAACATAAAAAGCAAATTAACGCTCTCACCTTGGAAAATCAACAAGCTAAGGCTGAGTTGTTAACTTGTCAAAAACAGTTCTCCGCATACAAAAAGCATTCAACAAATCGGGTAGATGACCTTCTTGAAGAAATTATCGGCTTGCAAAACAAACTTAAAGAGTTCAAAACTGTTGTTTACAAACATGGTGAATCAAGAATGCCTATTGAAAAGTTTACTTTAAAACCTAATCCAAAAGGATATGGACCAAATCTAGCCGACACAAACCAAAGCTTTCACTAAAAACATTCAAACCAAATCGAAGTTTCCAAAGGCAGAATATAAAATTGATGATACTATTATGAGTGTTGTTGAATATCATCGTCAAGAGGAATTAGATGCAGAAGACGAGAGTCGATCAAAATAAAACTGTTTACAACAAACCTGTTAATTATTCAAAACCGGTCACTTTCGTCACACCAACGGATTCTTCTAACACACCAAGGGTTATCATCAAAACACCTCAGTCTTCTAATGTTAATCCCCAACCAGATTATGCACAAATTTATGGTCCCTTACCTTCCATCAGTGAAGTAAACTCAAAACCTGAAAATCGCAAAATTCTTAGATATTTTGATATTTTCATGGTCGACCTCAAAATTTAGAACATGAGATAGAATATCATTCAAATAAAAGTTCAACACTTTCAATCGCCTCCGCACGAGAACAAAGAGAAATTTTTCAGAAAAATCTTTTACCAAATGTTAAAATTTTGAAAAGTTGTGCATTAGCTTGGGAAAAGGATTTTCATAAGGAACTTGGAGTGATGAAGGTCGTTTTCGAGAAAACTGAAACATCTATTTCTAATACTAAACGTAAAAAGAAAATGTTGAGAAAAGATGTTGATCGACTCTTGAAAGATGTTATCTGTGCTGATATCCATAATGTTGTGTTATTATATTCTTTGCCACATGCATCTGATTATATCTTTGCTGATAATGTTGACTCTGTGGTAACCGTTGAGAATACTGATAATGTGCTTCAGATCGAGTCTTTAAAAGCTGAAAATAAACGATTACTTAACGAACTTTACAATGCAAAATGTCGTCTTAATTGGTGTGAAAAAGATATTCACACTCAACAACTTGGTTTTCAAAAGAAAATCGCTCAGTTGCGGTCAACATCTTCTGATCCTAAAATTGAGCAACTGGATGATCAAAACGTGTCTTTGAAAAGTCAAATCTCAAAATATGAACAAGAACTTGTAAAAGTTAAACAGGAATATGGTGTCATATTTGATTTACTCAATAAGACTCGTCATGAAGCATCAAACGAACTTGATCACTATCTTGCTTACACTAGAGAAGTCATGAATTTTGCCTGGTAATATTCGTTCCAAAATCAAGATTTGATTCAAACTATCTCTAAGTTAAGAGAAATGTTAGGAAAGTATGAACAACTTCCGCCAACCATCATTAAGAGATTAGCACCAGTAACACTTAGTAATCGTGCACCTAGAATCCTTACTGCCAAATCACAAGTTGCTAACGTGCTTCCTTTACTGAAACAGAATAGTTGAGTCTTTTCCAAACGCCCCAGACTTCACGTTAGAGCACTCAATCGAAAAATAGGAAGTTGCGACCTAAGAAAAGATCAATAAGGAATGCTAAAGTAGAAGAACACCCTAGGACTATGAATAAGACTCACGTTGCTTCCACTATAGATGTTGCATCTGGCAAATGTAATAGAAATAGTGATGTAACGAATGCTAAACCTTTAAGCACTTTTGATATTCAGTTTGATGCACCTTGTGTTATTTGTCGTAAAAGTATGAATTCTGATTGTCATGACAAATGTGTTGCTAAGGTATAATCTCTCGTTTACGGAATCCTAAGAATCGGCATACCTCTAGGCCCACTAATCATTCTAAGTCTGTGCTTGGTAGACCGCCTTCTTTAGATTCTACGACAAGCATTGCTGTCCCTGTAGCTCCATTTTCACCTCCTAAGAATGTAGTACCACCCAGTGCATTCACAATGACAAAAGCAAAGAGTAGTTATAGATGGCAGAAATGGATATATAACACACTAGGATTTAAATGGATGCCCAAAATTATTAATGTGTGTATGTCTAATATACCTACTTCGGAACCCTCTAACATTTCGGGTTCCACATCTACTCCATCCGTCGCCCTGTGTGTATGCAGTGATACGATCATTCTCTGGATTGTTGATAGCGGATATTCCCACACATGACAGCAACCTTAAACTGTTATCAAACTTTATTGCAAAGTTCATTGGCACTGTCACGTTCGGGAATGATCACTTCGCAGCTATCATGGGCTATGGAGATTATGTCAATGGGAACATCGAAATTAGTAGGGTTTATTATGTGGAAGGCCTCGGTCACAATCTGTTTCAAGAGGTCAATTTTGTGATGAAGATTTGGAGGTCGCTTTCAGGGAGAAAACTTGTTTCATTCGTGATCTACAAGGAAATGACCTTATGTCGGGATCGCGTAATTCTAGTCTCTACACTATCTCTATGCAAGACATGGTTGCTTCATCTCCCATCTGCTTACTTTCAAAGGCAACATCAACAAAATCCTGCTATGGCACCGTCGTCTCTCACATCTAAACTTTCAAACCATCACCAACCTTGCTCGACACAAACTAGTTGAAGGTCTCCCACGATTCCGGTATTCAAAAGATCACCTTTGCTCACCTGAACAGGGAAAAGCACTCGTGCTCATTTTCCTTCAAAGGTGGAACACAGCTCTCAAGATGTGCTTCATCTTCTTCACATGGATTTGTGTGGCCCAATGCACGCAGCAAACGATCAATGGCAAACGCTACATCTTAGTAATTGTTGATGACTACTCACGATGGACTTGGGTATACTTTCTTCGGCAAAGACCAAGCTCCACAAATGATCATCACCTTTCTCATGAAAATACAGGTTCACCGCAACACCACGCTAATCGAACGACAAAGGCACTGAATTTGTTAACAAAACCCTTCGTGAATTCTATGAGAAAGTGGGAATTCAAGATCAAACATCTATTGCACGCACACCAGAACAAAACGGAGTTGTTGAAAGACGAAACCGAACGTTAGTGGAAGCCGCAAGAACAATGTTAATCAATGCTAAACTTCCAGATTACTTATGGGCGGTATCAGTCGATCTACGCATGCTATACTCAAAACCGTTCTATGATCACAAAATGCCACAACAAAACACCTTTCGAGCTTGTCCACAACCATAAACCGAATCTCAAACACTTTCATGTATTTGGATCCCTTTGCTATCCGAATAATGATCGTGATGATTTTGGAAAGCTCAAAGCCAAAGCCGACATTGGAGTCTTTATTGGATATTGTGAGAATTCTAAAGGTTACCGGATCTGGAATCGTCAGACAAAACAGTGATGGAAACGATTCATGCTCATTTTGATGAACTCACGGATATGGCTTCTGAGTATAACAGCTTAGAACCCGGTCACAACCGTTTAAACTTCCCTCAACCCCATCATGCTGAACAAAGCCCCCACTCACTCGTCAATAAATGGAAAGGTTATTTGCTCCTCGTTCAATGACGATATTGATGCACGTGCTCGTGTGTATCCGCTGTTTCCACTCGCTCAACCCGATACTACTCTTATACCTCGATACACTGCTACAACAACTCATTGCGATGCACCTACATCGCTTGACTCCAACACAACAGTTGAACAATCCGCTTCCAACAATGATGAACCGGTGATGATATTCAATGAAGTACCCCACCTGCCGATTTTGATCCAAATGAATTCTTTAACCCGTGACACTGCTACACCTCGATGTCGCGGAATCATCAACAAACCATTTGAATCCTCGAATCCGCACAATGTATACCAACATCAACCCTCTACACATCGATGGACAAAAGACCATCCTCCGGCTAATATTATTGGCAACTCGAATCAACCGCCGTTACTAGACAACATCTTCACACGATGGTGACATTGCATTTATGCACTCACCGCCGCCAATGAGCCTAAAACATTAAAGACGCAAAGACAAAAGACACCTGGATTGAATCCATGCAAGAAGAACTCAACCAATTCAAACGTCTTGAAGTATGGGAACTGGTTGAAAGACCAACAGGGTCTACGTCATTGGTCTCAAATGGATTTGGAAAACAAATTGATGTGAAGGGAAATGTTATCCAAACAAGTCACGTCTAGTTGCTAAGGGTTATCATCGTGAAGAGGGAATAGACTTTGAAGAATCTTTTGCTCCCCGCCGTCTTGAGGCTGCTCGATATTTCGCGCTCACGCTCATATGAATATATCGGTCTATCAGATGGATGTCAAAACTGCGTTTCTCAATGGACAACTTAAAGAAATGGTTTATGTCACCAACCGATGGATTCGTTGATCCTGAGTTCCCGAACCATGTCTACAAACTCAACAAAGCTCTTTATGGTCTCAAACAAGCTCCTCGGGCATGGTACGATAAGCTATCATCTTTCCTCATTGCTAATAATTTCACCAAAGGTTCGGTTGACCCAACTCTTTTATACAATATCACGGGGCACATATCTTAATTGTTCAAATTTACGTGGATGACATCATTTTGGGTCTACACATAAAAAGTTTTCAATCGCTTTTGCAAAACTAATGAAGAAAAATTTTGAAATGTCCATGATGGGTGAACTTACGTTCTTTCTAGGATTACAAGTTCATCAATCACCCCGTATTTTCTTGAGTCACCAAATATGCCCTTAAATTGTTAAACAAATTTGGAATGAAAACCCGTGACACTTATGCCACACCAATGACTCATACCAAGAAGCTAGACACTGATTTACATGGGAAATTAGTAGACCCTACCAAATACCGTAGTATTTTTGGGTCTCTCATGTATCTAACACTAGCAGACCGATATTGTCTTTGCCGCTTATCTATGCTCCCGTTATCGGTCGCGACCAACCAAATCCACCTCTCGAGGCTAAAAGAATCCTCCATACATCAAGGGAACCATTCACTGGGGATCCGTATCCGAAGGATTCGGTTTTGAACTAATCGCTTTTTCAGACGACACCACGCAGATGCTTAGACTCAAGGAAAAGTACTTCAGAGCTCTACAATTTCTTGGTGATAAACCGTGTCTTGGCAATCAAAGAAGCAGGATTGTACATCACTGTCATCAACCGGCAATATGTAGCCATGTCCGCTGTTGTGCTCAAGTCATATGGATGAGAACACAACTCAAAGACTATGGTTACGTATTTGACAGAATCCCGATGTACTGCGACAATTGGAGTGCCATTGCGATTCGCGCAACTCACCAAAGACTCGAAATCAAAGCACATCGATCTTCGTTATCATTTCATCAAGGACCACGTGAACGTGGTACAGTTGAATTATACTGTGGTAATAATACCAATTGGTGATCTTCTCACCAAAGCCTTAGCTCCCGCTAGGTTTAATGAGTTGGTCCACCGGATTGGTATGAGGTGTTTGACTCAAGAGGAATTGGATGACTTCCTAAAACAGCCTTTAAAACCTCGTCAAACACCAAAACCTTCTTTTGTAAATATTTTTCAAAAACAAAATACAAAAATATAAAACCTGATAAAACAACAAAAATATTCTTCTAATCTAATTCTCTCTCAACATGGCAAGTACATTTCTTCCGTCAACACTATTATCTTTCAAAATTCAGTATTTTTCCGATCAAGTGTTGAGGGGGAGAAAATTATCACTTAACTGTTTCAAAACATCTATGTACTTGCATGTTATTATATCCCGGTAGTTTCTTTCATCAATGGTGGTAAATTTTTCTGGTTAAATGACACTCCTCGGACTAAAATTTATAACCTTTCATTATTTACCTAAGTCGAAGGGGAGTGTCGTCAAGTTTCTTTCTTAACAATCTTTGTTTGGTAACCAAAATGGAAGTTAAATGGCTTTGTATGAAAAAGGAAAAGGTGGAGGGACCAAAACTGTCAAAATGTTAAAGTTATTTTAATAAAAACACTTTCCACCTAACATTTCACTTCACATTTAATACTCCTAACCTAACTAATCCTACGCGTAGAATTCGTTCAAGAAATCCGTGCTTTAGATCATCATTTTGTAAGTGATTTTGTGTTTACAACATGTTTTTAAGCAATGGTTTTGAATTTTTCAAAAATCCAACGGTTAAAACGTTGTATAATCTTGTTTTTGTGGACTACGCGTATGTGTATGTTCACATGATCAAGATTGTGTGTTTATGGTTAAAAGGATTGTGTCAAAACGTTTCTAATACATCAATGATATCGTTTTAATCATCAAAACTAGCCCATAATCACGAATTGAATGATTTAAGAAATTAGGGTTTATGCGTGGTTTTGGGTATTTTCAAATGTGAAGGTTCTTGGTCAAAAATATTGTTGTGTGATGCTCATATCATGTTGAATTAAAGGTTTCCAGGCTTTATAACCACCCAGAAACTCTCATTGATTAAAAAATTGGATGTTAGGGTTTAAAGTTCTTGAGTTTGGGTATTTTTGATTCACCACGATTTAAATGTTATAACTCCGTTATTAGACTCTCATAACATTCATGACCTACCAGAATTGAATTGGTGCTAATCCTATGGTTAAAACTCTTATGCGTAATTCATAACCCTTAGGGTTTTGACCTACGCGTAAGTGTTTCTAAGCATAAATGTTTAACAAGCTTTCATGCCATGATTTGATTTTAGAATGAATATATGTGTTAAGATTGATGTTATGATGATTTTATTTCAGGCTTGCTACTCGTAAAGTTCAGAATCAAGGTCGATTGTTACTCTACGCATAAGGATCACCTTACGCGTAGGCAGTTATGCGTAAGAGAAATCCTACGCGTAACTACTACGCATAAGGTTCTACAATGGGACTACGCGTATCCTGTGAAGGATATGTGTAAACAAGGATGACTCTACGGCATAAGGTCTACTCTACGAGTAAGCCTTACGCCGTAAGGTCTTTATACCACGCTGCGTAAGCCCTACGCGTAAGGTCCCCTTTTCTTACGCGTAACATTTCTTACGCGTAAATAAGGATCCTACGCATAAGCCTACGCCTACACATATACTTCTTCTGTTTATGCATAACTTTGCCATATCTACGCCTAAGCCTTTATTGACCTTCATTATGAATTGTTACGTGTACAAACTTGTTAATAAACAAATCATATCGTCACGAAACCAATAATGTCACTAATAAAATTAATCGTTTAATATGTTGTGTTAAATATGTGATAACATAAACTTTAAAACTTAAAGTTAACTAACTCACAAAACTTATCACGACGACATTGGACTATTGAACAAACAAGTGACTTTGGACTCGTAACACTGTACATTCAATAATTAGTCAATAAAACCTTCTGTTGACTAACATTATGTCTTTCGATATGTTGGTTCTTTTGGCTAATGTTATTTCAGATCACGACATGGTCGCCAAATGAATGTGGATGCACCAGAAGTTCTCACAATTACTGACATCTTCCCCAATGGCTATCCTAGAAAGATTGGAAAGAACAACCTTAGGGTTGACTTTGAAACCCTCACTTGCTCGGAATCTTCCCGCTGATTGTTGTGGATGTTCTAAAGAATCATCCCTACCGTAACATGCTCTCACACTCGCTACTGCATCGAAATCTACTTTCGGCAATTCGGAATTCTATGCAGAGGATCACAGTGTCAAAGTGCACAGTGACACTTAATCACAAACAAGTCACCATCACTCATGCACTTACGAGCTCGTCTTCTAATTCCTGAAATCGAGCCAACCGACTTCTTTGCCACACCTACTGAGGAGACAATTCTTCAATTCCTGATTGATATTGGCTATGATGAAGCTTTAGGAACTATCACTAAGCACTCTCATGTGGAGCTTAAGAACATTCCTCAACCATGGAGAACCCTCTACATCATCATCACCAAATCGGTCTCTGTCAGACAAGTGGCTATGAGCATCCCAAGCTCATAGAACTACGATCTTCTGGTCATTAATCAACTAAAAGGACATCGAAATTGAAGCACTGTTATGGGAAGACATGATGTCATTTCACAAGAAACTTGGCTCAAAGATTCCCTATGTCGATACACTAAATTGTTGATCCAGAGAGCACTTGGACTTCATCCTGATATTCCACAGAGGCTCAATGACCCGCATAATCACGATATGTTGATTGAGCCTACCCTTTCACCGAATCAAGGAATCGTCTACAAAGAAACAGTGTCAGATACCCGATCACCTTCTGTCTAAAGAAATCAAAAAGCTCGAGACATACAAAAGGTATCTAGTTGCAGTAAAAGAAGGCAAAGTTGGTCATCTTGATGAAAAGCCTTCTGGAACTCCTACTCGGAGAACCAGAAAAGGCAGTGCAGGAAGTGCTGCAAGTGCTGAAAGTCAAAGGAAGTTTCCTAAGAGGAATCCTCCTCGTAAAAGGACTGTTCCTTCTAAGGAAGCTGTTCCCATTCCCGTATGATAACGCTCAAATTGTGCATGTTTTTAGTAGCGTTATCCGTGCTTTTATGTGTGTTATTTGGCTATAATTATTTGCTTTTGATGCTTAATCGTACAAAAGTGCGTTTGCTAGTTCATTTGTAGCCAAGTACAGGAAAGTGGAGAAAAAGACGGAAAAAGAAGTAAAACACGAAGATTTCTCCATTTACGAAGAATTCCCGACAAAAGCAAGACTTGTGGAGTATATTCGAGAAGATAAAGTCATCAAGTTAGTGGTCCAAAGACTCAAGAATAAAGTTCAAGAAGGGAAACGAGAAAGAAATGAAGAAAAGAAGCTAAAACGAAGACATATTGGAAGACTCGTTGTTCCCGACACACCTTCACCATTTTGGCCATAACTTTTGAATACGGACTTCGTTTGACCCCCGGTTCGCGGCCACGGAAAGCTAAGAGAAAGATCTACAACTTTGCAGTTTATGAATTTTTGTGATTTTGCTCCAACCGATCGGTCGAGCCCCGTAACCGATTCGGTTGGAGAGTCGTTCAAGACCAACCGATTCTGTTGGAGCTCAACCGGATCCGGTTGGAGGTCCTGTTTCAGCCATTTCTGCACTACTAAGACTCCAAATGTGTTCCAAATGATTCTAGTCCCTTCCTACATGGTTTCTAGTCCCTTCCAAACTCCTTGGCCTCCAAGAAATGCATTGAATACCCTAAGCCTTGGTAGTAGTATAAATAGAACCCATTTGGCACCTCATTTCATATCCCTTCTCCATCTTTCTCATCCCTTTCATCCACCACTCCATCTCTAGGTGTGAAATTCAAGCCTCCACCCTTAAGGACGAATTTCCACCTAAAACAACATCCCTCTCTCAACTTACCTTCTCCAAAGGTGTGAAATTCAAGCCTCCACCCTTAAGGACGAATTTCCACCTAGAGAGCAAACCATAACTTGAGAGAACACAACCACTCTCAATACCTTCACCAAAGGTGTGAAATTCAAGCCTCCACCCTTAAGGACGAGTTTCCACCAACTATCCTATCCCAACTTGTGTGAAATTCAAGCCTCCACCCTTAAGGACGAATTTCCACCATTACACCAACTTATCTTCCCCAAAAGACCACAAACCTCTTCCAAATTCGTGTAGTGTGCTCAAGGGTTGTCGGCTGCTTTGGACATCATTTTCTGGCTTGGTAGAACCGTTGTAGTTGATTGGAGGCTTGAAGGAGTGCTATAATCCTTCATCTTTGCCTATTGTAATTCATACTTTGGGTAAACCTTGTTACTTTTCTATTTAAAGATGTTTGTTATTGATATGATTATTGAGATTTTGTGTTTGATTGGAATTATGATGAATGTCTTGATGCTTGCTTGTTCTTATATTGCTTTTCTTGTTGGTTTGATATGTGACAATCATAACCATCAACTTGTTACTTGTTCTTATAATGCTTTTCTTGTTGGTTTGATCCGTGACAATCATAACCATCAACTTGTTACTTGTTACTTGCTTAAACAAACAAACAACACTTGTAGTGCAACCAAGTCTCTTGGGACGACCTTGATTTACCATATACTATACTACAACTTGACTAGGGTATACTTGCCCGAATGTGTTTCTAGTTAACCGGTAATTCATGTTTACAAATTTAAAACCACGATGAAGCACACCAAGTTTTTGGCGCCGCTGCCGGGGACTTGCGTTTGTATTCTTGTGTTTGCTTGTTTGTTGAATTGTTTGCTTGAATTGAATTTCTTGCTTGCTAGTTTGTTCGAATGATATAATTGCCTTTGCTCATGAATAATTGTTTCGTTGCTCTTATTTGATTGCTCTTGATGTTTGCTAATGAAGTGTGCTCGAAATCGTTTGTGAAAAACCCAACAAAACCACCCAGATCACTCTAACCGAATCAGTTGGCACTCCAACCGGATCGGTTGGAAGCCTCGTACTTAATAAAACCACTACAACCGATCGGTCACTATCCGTAACCGGATCCGGTTGTGAGTTCTGTAAAAAAAATAAAAAAATAAAAAAATTGTGTGTCTCTTGTTTCGTAAGTTTTTTGTTTTATATGTTATATGATCTCTTGCATGTCTCTATGTTATTTGTTTTTGTTATTTTTGTTTATATTAGTTTCGTATTAATTTTGAATAAGACTATCTTGTTTAGATTATCTTGTTTGATTTGTTTTACGTGGCTAATTGTGTGTGCTTGCATCTATGTGATTGTCATTTTTCTGTGATCGTGCGTTAATTTGTTTAAGTGTCGTGTTATGTTTTTGGTCATCTTCTAGTTTATGTGTTTATGTGTTTGGTTTAGTTGTATTTAGTTTTATGTTCGTCACTTTCTGTGTTCTTATTTTATTTTGTCAATAAAAAGTTTTGAAATAAAACTGGTTAAAAAAAAAAATCTCCTCCAACCGTTCGGTCACCCCCCGTAACCGGTTCGGTTGGAAGCTGGGTCTCATTTGGTTCGTCCCAACCGATCGGTCACTCCCCGTAACCGGATCGGTTGGACTAATCTGAAAAAAAAAAATCAGTTTTCATTTTTTTGTTTTTGTGTGTTTGTGTTTAGATTAAATAAGTTTAAATGTCTTTTTGTTTTTTCAAGAGTATCATTTCTTTTATTTGGTTTTTCCATTTTAAGTTTTGTTATTTTTAGTACATTGTAAATAAATAAGTACATGTTTTTTAAAAATAAAAGTGTTTTGAACTTTGTGGGTATGTTCACTGGAAACCCTCACGAGACTATAACTCGTCCACTCGGGCCACCGAGGGGTTTAAAGGCTTGTTGCATGCGCTAAATGCAACCGTGATGCCTACGAAAGTGAGTTTTAGAATTTTACGCGTTTTTGTAGTTTAGTTTATTTTTGCAGATTTAATAAGCTCTTGGAGGAAGGATTGGTTGGATCGTGAACCTTATGCTCTTGATTGGACATGTTTGGATGAGAAATCGATTGATCTCACACGCTTATGCTAGCGTTTGCTTAGCACCTTATCATATGGAGTTCGATCATGATGTTTAGCCCGGGAAGTTTCGTTTCACTTAGGCTTATTATTTAAAATTTTCCCTATCTTTACATGCTTTGAAGTTTTTGCAATTGTTTTATTTTGTTTCTTTGTTATTTTTCCTTTGTTTGTTTGTTTGGTAAATTATTTTTAATAAATTGATTTGTTTAAGTCTCTCGAAAGTAAGGCTCACCCATTGTAAACAAACTGTGTGAGAGGTATAAGGCGGGTCTCCCTGATTCCCTAAAGAAGTTTGGTTTTTAATATGCTTCGCGCTGACCTGCTTCTCCGCTTCTTTGTGCGTTTCAATGGAGCTACCGAGAACCCGTGGGATAAGAATAAGTCATGTTTTTGTTTAAAAAAAAATAAAAAAATTAAAAAAAGAAAAAAAATAAAAGTCATAGGTAGTTATTTTTCCTTTATTTTTCTTTTGTGTGCTTAACTTAAGTGTGGGGGGAAATATTATTGTGAAAATCGAAACTCATTTTTTTAATTCCAAAATTTTTGGACCAATTTTTAAAATTTTTGTGAGCTTGTTTGCCCTTATGATCTAGTTGTTTTCTCGCGTATAGGATAATATATTAGAATAAATGGATCAACCCACTGGTGAAATCGGTAAATTTTGAAAAACTTGAGATGTGTCCCGATTAATATTGCAATCCATTCTGGGATCGATGACATTTGCTAGCACATTTTATAGCCTTTCCACTAAATTGTGAGGATTTTAGCCTATTTCTTAATAGCATACATCTTTTATGCTTAAATATTTTGCTATGAGTGAGCCGGTGATTTTATTTATTCTAGAACTTGTACTTGCAAATCATTACCAGACCGCAGTAAGATCACATTCGTGTGATATAAGTGTATTCGTGTGATAAAGAGGCACCCATAGGAATAAAACCAAATGGCATTCCATTTTACATCTAATGATATATTAGCTAACCACATCGGTTAGTTAACCACCTTTACATGGACCCATTTGTTAGCGCTCATCTTTAGCGCTAGATACCCCTAGTTACACCCTCTGAGCCATCCTTTTCGTTTTTGTTAAATCCAAAAAAACACAAAAATATTTTACACTTTAAACCTTGGCCTACCCTTGTCAATGTCTAAATGGTTAGTTGCTAGTTGCTTGGTATGATTGGATTGTTTTTGATGATTATGAGTTAGCCGCACTTTGCCATTTGTGTGTGCCATTCCGACGAAGATGAAGGTGCGCAACTTCATATTTGTATTTTTGTGGTGTATGCTTATACGAAGTGTGGGGGAGATGTGATGTACGTGAAAAAAATATATAAAAAAAAATGAAAAAAAAAATAAAAAAAAATTTGTGATGACAATTATAGCCAATCTGCTATATTATTATGAAGATGAAGGAAGATGAAGTATGTTTGAGATATCGATTAGCCTATGTGCTAAGACATGATATATATATTTTGTGATCGATATGTGAAGAAGAGAAGCTTGTAACTATAATCATTTTCGAGTTTGCGGATTGTTCGTGACTAGCAACATGGGTATTAGACTTGACTTTATTCTTCTTTATTTTTTTTTAACACCAATTTCATAAATATCCCATGCCTTATCCATACCCTTTATTCACCCGAAGCCTATCGTTATAACCCGAATAAAAGCCCTCTTTAGATGTTTATACTTGGTGCTTACGCCACGTCGGTGGAGTTTTGTTTCTTGTACAAGCCTATGGTAATATTTAGATCATGACTGAGCAATATGAGTGTACTATTCCTTAATACTATCCATCACTAAATAAATTGAGTGTTGAGTGAATTATACATCCGTTCTTTTTCGTGAGGTGCTTAGCCATGTTATCAAGCGAGAAAATCCATTGGGTATTGTCAAACATCTCGGTTTCTCACCTTTTGAAGCTTAAAACGATGAATCTTATCTTGTACTTGTACTTGGTAGATTTGCATCACATTTTTTTAATCATCTTTCATGCACCATGTGGGATTTATTTTTCTTAATTTCTAGATTTGCTTGAGGGCAAGCAAAACCTTAAGTGTGGGGGAGTTTGCGCTCATTTTTCGCTTATTTTTATGTTTGTTATTAAAAAAAAAAAAAAAAAAAAAAAGCCAAAAATATTTTGATTTTTTAATTTTTCTTTTCATTTTGTCATTTTGGTATGTAGTTTAATTTTTCTTTTCTTAGATTTGCTTGAGGGCAAGCAAAGTTTAAGTGTGGGGGAATTTGATAACGCTCAAATTGTGCATGTTTTTAGTAGCGTTATCCGTGCTTTTATGTGTGTTATTTGGCTATAATTATATGCTTTTGATGCTTAATCGTACAAAAGTGCGTTTGCTAGTTCATTTGTAGCCAAGTACAGGAAAGTGGAGAAAAAGACGGAAAAAGAAGTAAAACACGAAGATTTCTCCATTTACGAAGAATTCCCGACAAAAGCAAGACTTGTGGAGTATATTCGAGAAGATAAAGTCATCAAGTTAGTGGTCCAAAGACTCAAGAATAAAGTTCAAGAAGGGAAACGAGAAAGAAATGAAGAAAAGAAGCTAAAACGAAGACATATTGGAAGACTCGTTGTTCCCGACACACCTTCACCATTTTGGCCATAACTTTTGAATACGGACTTCGCTTTGACCTCCGGTTGCGGCCACGGAAAGCTAAGAGAAAGATCTACAACTTTGAAGTTTATGAATTTTTGTGATTTTGCTCCAACCGATCGGTCGAGCCCCGTAACCGATTCGGTTGGAGAGTTGTCTAAGACCAACCGATTCGGTTGGAGCTCAACCGTATCCGGTTGGAGGTCCTGTTTCAGCCATTTCTGCACTACTAAGACTCCAAACGTGTTCCAAATGATTCTAGTCCCTTCCTACATGGTTTCTAGTCCCTTCCAAACTCCTTGGGCTCCAAGAAATGCATTGAATACCCTAAGCCTTGGTAGTAGTATAAATAGAACCCATTTGGCACCTCATTTCATATCCCTTCTCCATCTTTCTCATCTCTTTCATCCACCACTCCATCTCTAGGTGTGAAATTCAAGCCTCCACCCTTAAGGACGAATTTCCACCTAAAACAACATCCCTCTCTCAACTTACCTTCTCCAAAGGTGTGAAATTCAAGCCTCCACCCTTAAGGACGAATTTCCACCTAGAGAGCAAACCATAACTTGAGAGAACACAACCACTCTCAATACCTTCACCAAAGGTGTGAAATTCAAGCCTCCACCCTTAAGGACGAGTTTCCACCAACTATCCTATCCCAACTTGTGTGAAATTCAAGCCTCCACCCTTAAGGACGAATTTCCACCAATTACACCAACTTATCTTCCCCAAAAGACCACAAACCTCTGCCAAATTCGTGTAGTGTGCTCAAGGTTTGTCGAAGGCGTTTGGACATAATTTTCCGGCTTGGTAGAACCGTTGTAGTTGATTGGAGGCTTGAAGGAGTGCTATAATCCTTCATCTTTGCCTATTGTAATTCATACTTTGGGTAAACCTTGTTACTTTTCTATTTAAAGATGTTTGTTATTGATATGATTATTGAGATTTTGTGTTTGATTGGAATTATGATGAATGTCTTGATGCTTGCTTGTTCTTATATTGCTTTTCTTGTTGGTTTGATATATGACAATCATAACCATCAACTTGTTACTTGTTCTTATAATGCTTTTCTTGTTGGTTTGATCCGTGACAATCATAACCATCAACTTGTTACTTGTTACTTGCTTAAACAAACAAACAACACTTGTAGTGCAACCAAGTCTCTTGGGACGACCTTGATTTACCATATACTATACTACAACTTGACTAGGGTATACTTGCCCGAATGTGTTCCTAGTTAACCGGTAATTCATGTTTACAAATTTAAAACCACGATGAAGCACATCACCGTACCTAAAACTGAACCGCAGAGAAAGCTAATTGACGAGGACTCTGAAGGTACTGAATCAGACGAGGAGGTTCACTACTCTGAATCTGCAACCGAACCACCTCCCTCAGTAACAAAACCTCCTTGTCCTCCAGCTAACATAGGAAAAGGAAAGACTCCTGTACTTGTGCCATAATCCTACAGGAAGAAGTTTAAATTCGTTAGACACCTTCAAAAGGCTGAAGAATTTGCAAAAGACCAAATGGGTGGCCCCGGAGGATCAAGTGGTGCTGCTCACTCTTCACCAGATCCTGATGCGGTTAATCGACCCGATAAGGGATCTGGTGCCACCACTCTTCTGCAACAACAACAACTTTTGGAAGATTCTATTGAATATGAGTTTGAGGAACCAGAAAAGAAAAAGACTGGGAAAGAAAAGACTGATGAAGAAGCTAAGGCTCAGACGGAAGAAAAGGCTAAATCGGGACAAGATGACGAAGAGAATTATGATGATTATCTTCTCAACAGTCCAACTCGTTCCAAGGAGGATACTTCTGCACCTCCAAAGGACCCAGAGCCTCCTCATGTCTCCTCCTCATCAGATTCATCATCTCACTCCTCACCACCACCATCAAAGAAATCAACCAAATCAACATCCAAATCAGTGAAGAAGCCAACTCGATCTTGGATATCTCATGCTCATAAAAGAATTGGGAAAGCTGTCAAACAGGTCAGAAAGAAAGACATCCTCCGCAGGAAGATGAATTTCTATGCTGATCAAATATAGTATATTCATGATGATCTAGACAAGATGCAAGAGGAAAGGGAATATGTCCAGAAGCTCATGAAAGATGATCTTCAAGGAAAAATGGATGAAATGATCAAAGGATACACTCAACAGTTCCTTATGGAGGTCGTTCCGAATCTGAAAAAGCAGATGTATACCAGACAATTGTATCCAAATCTATTGCATCTAGCCAAACAAGCCATGAAATCAACTCATGAATTTAAGCATCAATCCAGTTAAATCTACAATCTTCTCAGATGATGAATTGGTGAACCGGTTAGTAGCGCAAATGTCGACACGTTCTGCAACGTTTGCCTCGCATGAAGCTAAACTGTTTGAAGCTCTATTGGAATACCAACTCAGGTCCTCATTTTGAGAAGAAGCTGTTAGGCCCAAACGTTCAAGAGATGATGAAGACAAAGATCAGGATAAGGATAAAGAGCCCAAACGCTCAAAGAAGTCTGATGTATCATCCTCCATTCAGTACTCGATGCAACCTCCACCACAACGGACTCCTGCACAACAAAGATCACCTCCTCGTTCTTCTACTGATAAACCTCGATTACGAAGTTACCGCCCGAGACTCAGAAAATCAGTGATCACTTTGAGTATACGGGTGGTGACGATGAGGAAGTCCGTGAGACCCTACAACAACCCACCTCTCCCAAACAAGTTAAGAAACCAGAATCAGAATCCTCATCTAGGCCAAAACAAAAGAAGAAGAAGGCCTTTATGGTCGACGTCATCATGGCTAGATGAAGATACAACACAGGAATTTGAATGGTTTTCTACACTTGTCAATTCCACTCCCTACCCTGAAGAAGGTCAAGATCTGGTAGACGGTAATACCTTGGAGCATGCTAAGATTATGCAAGAAAAGTTCCATGTGAAGAAGATGACGAAATCCGAGTTGAGGTGAATCAAGAATGAAGCTTTTCAATTGTGGAAAGATAGCTCAGAAAGTGCCATCGAGGTCGAATATCACCTTGAAAACATTGCTCGAGCTATGTCTAACGACATGGATTGGCTCAACCCAGAAGCAAACATCGACTTCACCAAACGGGACAACCTTCCATATTACAATCTGGTCTAAACCTCTACCAACAATTGGCCAACCAGATGAACCTAGGATCCTATTCGGATATTTCTTCAACAAAGACTTGGAATTTCTCCTACACGGTGGCGATGGATCAAGGAAATATGCTACATCTTTGACACTTCCATTCCCAGCAGCCATATACTCAAACTGCATAGCTATCGAGGAAAGAGCTAATCACTTGTTCTCCAACAAAGTGGAAGCATACGACCGAGATGCAATGTACGGGATTCAACATTGGCCGGAACGCCGAAGAATCTACTACCGAAGCTGCCAGGTCCAAAAGTCTCAACATGCTGTTCAAGATTACTAAGGATATCGTTGCCATCAAACACGTTGATCTGTCGACCAAATGGGACTACACTTTTCTCAAGAAGATTGTAGTCAAAGGCAAGATGAACAGATTATGCATTCTCTGAAGCGACTTTGAGAATCTGTCTCTCGCGACATTGAAGACATGTACCTTGCCAAAGTACGGGTCGCATGAGGCAATTTTCAAGCGAAGTACAACGTAAATTCATCAAGTCAATTGCTCATCTCCATCGAAGCATAGTCATCAAAGAACGTAGAAGATCTCCAGCCTAGCGTTGAATCTTATCGCACCCGTGTCAACTTCACTCCACCACACGCTTGATCTTCCCGACATCAACCGCTCTCACAATATACGCTCATCGGCAAACTTTTGCGTCCAAGCGGTGAACTTCAACGAAATTGCTTAATGGCGTGTAGTGATCTTCACAAGTTTGGGGATCACACTTTGAAGATGGTTTGGGATGGATTGGCTTATAGGTTGAAGGATATACGTCAAAAGATTGGGTCTCCTAAGCGATGGAACTCTCGTGATCGAAGGGATGTGAGGAGGATCATCAAAATGATTGATGAAAGGTTGTTTCGAAGGATCGATTGAAACATTGGAAAGCTTTGTTGGTGGTCGACCCAGATTAACATCACCGGCTATCAACGCCTGTTCACGCACTCCTGGCAACATCACTGCACTTCCTGGTACCCCTTGAACTGCTTCTTTCATTATCAATTTGGATGTGTGATTTATATATGTGAATGGCTTGTGCACACATAACAGTGTACAACCCGTAATTGTCAAGAAAGGACCCTGTGGTACGCCACAGTGCCACAATCCTTATAAAAGGAGCGAAAGCTTCTTATTTTTGAGTAAAACCTATCAAACCTTTCATTTTTCAAGGTTTTGCTCAAAAGGACAAGTACTTCCCCGTATGATTTTCAAAACCTCAACCATTTATATCACTTGTTGAGGGGGAGTACTTGAGTCAAAACTTTGTTCACAAATTGTTCATAGTGGTCATCTTTCCACAACACTCGAAATGGTCATATTTATTCTCAACTTTTCAAAAATAACATTTTATATGCCATTTTTGAAGGGGAGAAAATTATGTGATAAGAAATATGTTGTGTAAATGCAAATGAATCTTTGTGTAATAGACTTAACCAACGAATTGATGGTACTAAACTGTTAGTAACTCGAAAAGACTTGTCCTGGACGGGTAATAGTTTCAAGCTAGTTCGCTAGTAATGTAAACGTGTCTCGCAAAGGACTTGTCCAAGTAGAAAGTACCATTCGAGAAACTCTTGGTAGACATGAACTCTGACGGGTATGACAACCTTTCGAGGTTTGTCTACACCTTCAAGGTAGCTATTAGAGCTAGTTGTCACCTAAAAGCTGACAATATATCTCTTTAACTATGCAACGTAACCGTGTCTCGCGGGGGATTGTCTATCTTGAGTTGATCAATTCTAAAGTGCGCGCTCTTTCCTCACTGTGCAGATTTCCGTAAAAACTCTTAAGCACATATGGAGGGGGAGTATTTCTGCTAAAAGATAAAACTCTCACAGTGGTTCAAACATGTTTTTCATTTACAAACCTGTTGAGAGATTTTCTTGAAAATTGGTTTTATGGCAACATATGTTAGTCATGGAGTGATAAGGTGACTAAGGTTAGGAATAACCGTCCTATGATCCGCCAGAGCCGGAGGGATCTACCCAAGGACATCACAAATAGTTAGTACTTAGAAGTCCTTAGTATCGATTGGAAAAAGGAGAAAATGAGAATCGGAGAAAGAAGGAGTTGAAGAATTAAAAGAAATGTAAAGAAAAGGGTGAAAAGAAATAGCCCTCCAAATTATTCAACTTAGGGCAACAATTCAATTCATATGCTACTGGTTAATCACTTAGCCATGAGCGGTATTGAAGATTAAAAGTCGTCATGGACCCGGTGACGCATGCACTAAACCTTCTTAGCCACTCAAGTTTCTCTTAACAGAAACTTGTTTCATTCTCACAGGGAACCCTACGTAAACTATTGGCTTTCTCTTAGAGATCGGGTGATTGGATGAGAAGGAGACCCTCTCCCTAGTCTCCGCTAGGAAAACCAAAATGCACTATTGAGTCTAGAGCCACGAGATTCATCAAAAGATCTCTTAGGTACACTTGACATTTCATCACTTGACGTTCAACAATAAGAATTTCAGTGGTACATTATCGAGTCCTTCACAGATCTTAGCAATCTGTCGAGAACATTTATGAGAGGTTCAAAATCTGTGATCCTCAGTGATTGAATGGAAACTCCTGCCAGGGTCAACATCAAAGCCTCGACGGCCAGGTCACTTCGGTAACTCCCCATGGATTATGCTTAGTGTGTCTCAAACGATCTACGGCGTGAGGTGATGCTTCGGGTCTGTACCTTCGACTTATCTGAATCCAGGTGTACCGATTACATCATCGCGTTATCTCACTTGTGGGACTCCAGTTCAGGAACGGCCTTTGTAAGAATTAGAGTGGTGTTTTCACACTATGCTGTTAACACTCTCGAAGTTCAAACTTGTAAGTGCCGGAATCCGCTTATTACTAACCGTTTGAAATGTTTTCTTCTTATGGAAGCTCTGGAGCGGGATGATCGTGCAGACTCTTCTTGTGAAAATTCGTATTTTCAGGTCATTCTCAAAACATTATTCATGCTTCATCATTTATCGTTTATCGTAAACTAGATTTACGAGTATCAAATTCACATAACCGTAATGGTTTAGCTGTGAATTCATGATCATATCATCGAGGACATTTCATATAGACTAAGTTTAGTCTATATTTCATTAACATCATTTCATATCAATATTACGCATGGGTATGCATTTTTCATTAAACGTTTATTCTCATATTAAATAAATGTTATCGCGTAATTAATTATTTTGAACAATTGATCCGTCACTTCCAAAAATTATCCCGATATATTTTTATACTTATATTAAGTTTATAAAATAATATTATGAGTTTACCCAGTGTTTTAAATTTATTTTGTATATAAATTGTTATATTTATATAATTACGACGGTTTTCGTAAATACTACACGATTATTATTACTTCACTCAAATTTTGCAAGAAATGTATTTTTATAATTTTTATGACCTAAATATATTTTATCTTGACCCGTGAAAATTTATTTTTAACTAACGCTACCTTATATACTCAAATGTGACTACAACTTATCATTTAACTTCAATTAACTTACTTAAACATTACATTATACAAAAAAAAAATAATAAAAAAAAAATATATAAAAATGAATGACTAACCTCCCTTGTCGACAAGGGAGGGTGAGTCACATGTGTTTGCAAAATATCCCAAGTATACTAGTATTATACTAATATACCAAACAACAATTCACTTCATTTATTCAAAATTCAAGATCAATCTATCTCTCTTTTCTCTCTTGCAAAACCGGCCACACAAGGATCATAGGAGGAATCATCATAAAATTTTCTAGACAAGATTTTTAAACACTAGTATCACTCTTTGTATAGGTTTTGAAATAAAAACCTTGGGTGATTAGGAAAAACCCTTTGTTCTATTAACCTCATCAAGTTACTTGTAAGCTTTTTATTTTCATCATCTTATTTCATATTCATTCTCATATTCATTTCATCATTATTGAGAAAACATGCAAGTCTTATGATGTTTGTACCACTTTTACATTGATTTTAAGAGTTATGTATATTTATATATATATATATATATATATATATATATATATATATATATATATGTCTTCCTATAATTACTCCTTGTAATATATCACTCTTGGTGATGCCTAGGAACCCATGACTCCCTAAGAAGGTGTATGGTAGGATTAGAATAGCTTCGGAGTTGTTTTGAATGGGTTAGAATAAGTTTGGCGCGAGAAAAACTCATTTCGACAAGTTTGCAAAAGGGTCTGTCCTTATTTTCAAAATCTGGAAAATCCGACAGTAGGTAAAAATTTTTGGCCTAGACATTTAGAAAATATACTTTAAAACGAAACCGTGGCCGCTTGAACGGATTAAAACGGAGTTATAACGAAGAAGTTATGAATTTTTCAAGTTGGCGACGAAAAATATAATTTTCTGGAATTTCAGCAAACATTGTTTATTTTGTACGAGTCAAAAATGAAGCTTGGACGTTGTAAATTATGTCGATTTGTCAAAAATATGTTAGTATACTTTGATACAAAGCTAAGGACCTTTAAAACGTAGAAAACGGATTTGTAACGATTAAATTATACACATTTACAAAAGTTGCCGTAACTTTTATCATATAAGAAAAACTATATTGATTTCTAATAGGCAAGTTTTACGGCAAAACAAAGAGACCAAGTTGAAGGTTGTTTTTAACATTGATTTAGAACTTTTTATAAAGTGATGTCTTCTAATAAAAGTAAGTTCGCCAAGTAGATTTTCCAAAATGTCCGACCGTTTGTCTAGCGGAGTTGTAATGAATTAATTATGGTCACTCAAACTTGGTCGAAAACCAACCTTAAACTATACTTTGGACTAAAGTACCATACTTAACTTATATTTTCCTTTGTGATCAAGACCTCTAGGATGGAAACTCATGTACTAAAACTTTGAGATAGTGATACAAGCTTTCCAAAACCGTTGAGTTTATTTCCTAACGCTCGACGTGCACCATTTTACGATTAGATTTTAGAGGCCGTTTTAGTCACTTTCATGAAGTTTTCAATGACATTATTTTACGACGAAAAGTTATAATTTCACAATAAATCACTAAATGATTATCGTCGGATATCATTTCAATGTAAATACATGTGAAGTAATTTAAAAATGGTCAAGACGTTAAAAGATTATAGTTTTTTAAAAAAGTATTATTTTCCAAAAATTCATAAGTGGTATAAATATCATCCGAATTGCATGCATAACATTACATCATGACTTATTACATATCATATCATTCATAATAGGTCAGTTTCGAGATTCACGCTACATTTTGGTGTATTCACTTTTGTCATCGCATCAATTCATCAAGTGAGTTCATAGCCCCACTTTCTATTACTTATTTGTTTTACAAACTCTTGGGGGAGATACATGCTATATTTTTAATCGAACACGAATGCTTTGAACTGTATGCTATATCCAAATGTTTTATTGTCACTAAGTAATCAATTGCCATGTTTGAAGTCCCTACATCATGCACCATTAGTCACTTGTGAGTGGTTTGAATATTGTGGATAAGCCTATTGGAATTAACACTCCGTTCTTATTGACCCGAGGGAAAATCGAACGCACTATATTTGAATCATTAAGGTAAATTGGCAAGTTTACCTATTAGGGCTGCGATGAAACGATTTTTACCAATTTCTATTGAAAATGAGGTTTACGCTTTGGTTGTCATGAACTTAGTGAAATAAATACTGTTTTGTTTTCAACGATGAGTGTGAAACAACGTAACTCACACTACGAATATTGTGTTCAAACGTATTAATTAAACCTATGAATTTCACTCAACCTTTGTGTTGACAGTTTTAAGCATGTTTTATCTCAGGTATCTAAGGCACTCACTTCATGGCATGCATGTGGACTTATCATAGAGTCGTATGACGACGCTGCGTTTCACTGGGTTTTATATACTTTAAAACATCGTTTGAATTGTAACAAATTTATTTCCGCACAAGTTGATTTTCATTTGGGACCTATACTTTGTAAACTCTGATTATTTTATTAAATCAAACGATGTATTTTCCAAACGACACTTTAGGTCGTTCAATATAACTGTGATTGTGATGCTATGACAGTCAATCCCCAGGAATTCCATTCCGCAGCAAAACAGATAATTTGGGGGTGTGACACTTCTCATGCTCACGCCAACATCATCACTAATGGAAGTTCTATCCAAAAGCTACACAACAGTCAGAATGATTCTTCGTCAAAACAAAGAATCAACAAAGTTAAAGACTTAAATAACTTCATCAGTACTGAATTCCAACGTCAAAGAGCGTGTGAGCATGTTGAAGAATGACGTGGAGACACTGTAGCGCGAAGCGGACGTAATTCAGAGTGCAGACTTGATGCGATAACAACATACTATATCTTTCATCACAAAGAACAATGATCAAAGAACAAAGTTAAAGATGACGTCAAAGCATAACTGTTCAAAGAAAACTATCTCTCTACACTGGGGATATTGTTCGACCAAGGCAATTCTTCTCAAGAAAGAAGAATGTCGAAGACGTCCAAAGCTACTATTACAACAACGCCTTCACCGTTTTTCATCACCAACACTTGAGGGGGAGATTGTTGGAATCACTCCTAAACCTTAATTCAAGTGTTAGTTACTCATATGTAATAGGTAGCTTATTATGGCCTTTATGTTTGTTTAAGGTCAAGCTTATGTAGAAGGCCCATAAGCTTAGGCCCATGTCCAATAAGGAAAAGGGAAGAGTGGGAGTATTGCCCTAGCTCCTTGCCTATAAATACTTTGTATTAACCTTCATTTGAAGGTTGGTTGTTCAAGTTATTCTCCTTCACATACTCCTACGCATAACCGGTCATATATTATCGTGTGTGTGTGTTTGGTTCTTGTTCAATCGCCTTTATCTCTTTCTTGTAAGCTTGTGTTGTAAATATAGTGACCTAACACATAATTACATGAATATCTAGGACATAATTATCTGATAGCAATCAATATCCTAAGAATAATGCATAATCATCTCATGAGACCAGATTGGACAAAATGCAAGATAGATACCCCATCATGTATGAAATCCGGGAAAGATTTCAATAAGATGAAGCAGCTTGACAGATAATCATAAATTATGAACATTAACTCTCCCCCTCAATCAATGACTTGATTTTGAATAAGCATGAGTAGTCATTGTTTTATTTTAAAAAATTTATGCACCTATGATTCCCATTTATTAAGATCTTAGTACAGATAAATCTTTAAGAAAAAAATTTGTATAGGCATGTTTTGAGAAACAAATATGAACTCATGTTCGAGCTTCATCTAAAGACCCGTGTCATTATTGAATGACATTTCTAGGACCGTAGATGTTATCGATACTAGAAGACATGCCTTTGAAACTATCTTTGGTATTTTCTGATTTTTCAACTTTTTATGGGTTTTTATTAGTTTTATAAGTTTCTATTTTGCTTTTTGATGAAAAATATTTACAACGAATAATATATGTACAACGTGGACAACTGTATAGACTATACCAGAAATGGAAATACTCTTAAAATGAAGTGTGTTAAGGTACGAGTCCTGAGCTGAAGTGATCAGGAATCATAGTACATGCTTATCAGTTCTGACATTCTGGAGTTCCAGAACCTGGAGGCTTTTGTTGCTTTGGAACCCAGACCATGAGCCTTTTCTTGATTGAGTTAAGCAGTGCACTCTGCAAAATAATGGGGAATACATGCACTAACAACACAAGTAGGTATGCATTTAAGTGGGTTAGCTGCAACAGTATCCAGTGTTTTGGGAATTTCACAATCAACCTTAGTGTTGCCATTGGTGGTTAGTATGCTGGTAGGAATCCATGTGAGTCCAACATTCTTAAACATTCTACCAGTTGGTATCCACTTAAGGCAAGACGTAGGAGTGTTTGATTTCTTAGGCACTGTGAAAAATGTAACCTTATTCCTATTCCTAGTTTTTGAAGCTTTGTCATTAAGTCTTTTCTTAGGAGAGGGGTTAGCATTCTGAGATTTCTTTAGTGCACTAGAGGATCCTCTTACATTCCTAGTCTTAGAAGATTGAGCTTTAGCCTGAGCATTATCTTTCATTTTATTGGGATTAGCTTGTGAAGTGATTGGTTTTAACAAAACTTTGTTCTCATCAACCTGGGAGGCAAGCCTTGCTTTTAAACGTTTTGTTCTTTCTGATATAAATGCAGTAGGCTGTCTAACAACATACCGGTTTCTAAAGGGATGAGAAACTGGCTTTCCCAAGGTTGATGGTTTTGTAAACTTAGTGTTCACACTTTTCCCTTCAGTTTTTCTAAGCTCATTCTTTAAGGCAACCATCGCGAAACTCTTATCCTGAAGTTGAGCTTTGAGTTCATCAATTTTGGCTATAAAGGAGCTTGTTTGTTCCAATGACCTAGTTCTATCTTCTTTGACAGAGTCACTTAGTTCTATGTGATGCCTTTTCAAAGACTCATTTTCCTTAAGTAATTTAGCCACACAAATTGCTAATTCATCATTTCTCGTTTTAATAGCATAAATAGCATCAATATCATGATTATACGTAACCAAATTACTTTTCTCTTGCATACCAGAAATATGTTTCTTCAAATTGCAGATTGTCGAGTTTTTGTACTGAAGCTGAGCTTTTAAATCATTTATTTCAAAAAGTTCATGAAATTCAGGAAATTCTGGATTTTTACATGGTTTCTGAGTTTGAAAACTTTCTTCTTTTCTTTGTATGCAATTTCAAGTGAAATGCAATGTTTTTCAAGTTTTGAGAATTTGTTTGAAAGTTCATCAAAAATTTTCTTATCAACCACATCATTAGTTTTGAAACAATGTATGACAGACTCAGCCTCAGTCACAGAGCATTTAACAAAGTCATGTTCTGTGACATGATCAGTGTGCATAAGAGAATTGGTAGATGAATCATGTTGAAAAGTTATTAATACCTCAGCACCTGATACTTGTTCATTTATCTTTATGATTTCAGCATCCACTTCTGGTGTGACAGGATTTATCAGTCAAATGTTATATCATTTTTTGTTGTCTCTGATATTCTGCATTCAGCAACACCCGCTCCTTTAACTGATACATTACCTGACTCATCACAACTATCTCTCGATTGCACCCAACATTCATTCACTTTGTCATCATTCTGTGTAATTTCCTCAATATACTTCTCAACATTATCCATGAGTTGGATTAATGTTTCTCTGAACAAATTTGCTTCCATCCCAGTGTGATTCTTGAAGGACATTTCAGTCATATGTCTATCATAATCCGAAGTGTATTCACCATTGAGGAATGACCGAAATTGTTTATGGATCACCTGAAGTGCAGCTTTAGAACTTGCTTCTTGAACCTTTTCTTTGTCAAGTTGTTGTTCCAATTGTTCCAAGTTCAAGAACAATGTGCCTGTGAGCGAAGGTAATTCTTGAAGGAAAAGTGCAATAACTGCTCGTTCGATTCCCATTATATATCTGTCATCATGGCCTCGAAGTAACGTGAGGTTTGAATGAAGTTGTCGAAAAGGTTCAATGCAACTTTCCTTTGCAAGAACATGTTGTAACTTAGACTGGCGCACTTCTCTCTCTTCAGAATCTAAACACGAAGATCTCACATCCTCAGTGATTGATTCAATCATCTTTAACCGTTCAGTATAGCTAATATTCTCATGGTTGTCTACAACATCATACAGTTTGAGTACTTCTGAAATCACTGAATCAGGAGTGTAAGACATGATGTCGTTGTGAATTTGAACGTGTTATGATAAAAGTTGGATTGATTCAATGATTACTGATTGTATGTTAAAAGGGAAATTGGAATGATTGGTTTAGGTGAATTATGTTTAATTGTGGTTTGATGAATTTTGAATCAAATTACAAGTCTCAATCCTAGATAAAATACAACCCTTGACAAGTCGCAGTTTCACCAAACCGCAGTTTTGACAAAACGCAGCGACAAACCGCAGTAACAAAACGCAAGAATACCAAACCGAAACAATCAAATCGCAGTCCTCTCAAATCACAGGAAACCCAAACCGCAGTGGCACAAACCGCAGTGTATGTCAAACTGCAGGTCGCTATCACCCGTACAGTACTTTAGTCCTTTTCCTAACAACTCGCAGTCCGATAATATTAAAATAATCAAACCACACTCAGGAAAGATCAAATCGCAGCATCCAGAAGACAAACCGCAACCAAGAAACTCATCCGAGAGTCAAACCGCATTGAAGAATAAGGACACTTTTTCACCTAAAATTCACCCTTTTGAACGTTTTTGCTTGGTTTCTTTGGCACAACTTGATCCTAGAAGATTATAACTATCTTAAAAACACTTACTTTAACATCAAAAACATGAGAATAAAAGGAAGTCACTTATAAGTCCAAAAACCTTTCAAAACCAACTTTTTGATCTAAAACCACCAAGATAAACGCAGATACAACCTAGCTAATCAAACCATGGGCTCTTATACCAATTGAAGATATTGGTTATCATAACACCACAAATGATTGAGCTATGGAACGTGTGTTCTTAGAGAGAGAATGGGATGCTTTAGAGAGAGAAACAAAAGGCAAGCTTAGATTCACTTGTGAACATCCAACCCTCTCCCTTGTGGGGAGAGGGCTATTTATACAATATTCTACGCCATCCTTCGGGTTGTGGATCAGGCATATAGTGGGTAAAGACCCGTCCTTCTTCTACAGTGTTACTTATACTACTATAACTAACTAAATAACGATATGTCTACGAGCTAACTTATGCTAGACTATTGTTGGGGTGACCAACACTTTAACATGGATTTTCTAAATCCCAACAGGCTTCATCCTAATGTTCTCATAAATGGCCTTTTCAACAGTTTTGCTATCTTGCCTCTTGTCTTGAAATAGCCTGCAGTTTCTCTCATACCAAATGTAATAAACAGTGGCATCAATAACCAACTTTTTGAAAATGTTACCAATGCTACTACTATTTGGCAAAAGGCACAAGTCTTGGATGATCAAGTCCCACTCATTAGCCAAAATTTCACCATTACACAACTTCTTCATTCCTATCCACACTTCTTTAGAGAATTCACACTGAAAAAATAAGTGGTCATAAGAGTCACATCATCTCTTACATAAAGAACACTTCATGTCCACATTATTGTTCTAGACCATCATCCTATCCAGAGTTTGTAACCTTCTTTGGATAGCCATCCAGAGAATAAATGTGTGCTTGATATTACATTAACCGAACCATATAGCATTCCCCCATTGAACAAACACATGGTTATCTCTGAGATCCTTCCACAAATTACTTATTTTAAAATGCTTAGACTCCCCATTATTAGTAATCCAAACAACTTTATCTTCTCTATCAGTCACAATAGGCATCTGTATAAAATCCAATATATTGTATTTAGAAATCCAGTCACTAGGCCACAACCAAACACCATTGTTGATAATGTCATGGAATGTGGCATCATCAAACAATCTAGCATCATACATATCTCTCCTTGTTATAAAATTGCACAGAGGACCTTGAGAACACCACTTATCATACCAAGCAAAGATCTTACATCCATTACCAATTTTGTGAAAAATGTGAGGCTTCAACTTGTCTCTAAGCATCATAAGATTTTTCCATCCCCAACTATCTTGATTCTCCACATCAATTTACCACATGTCTAAAAATCATCATCACTCTTAAATTTGCCACATGTCTAAAAATCATGGGTAGAAAAAAGATAAGTACACATGAGACACATTAACAAGACATAAAAAGAATTGGATATTCAATCAACATAATGAGCTAGTTCCATTGCACATGATATACTTACAAACTTACTATCAACAAATTCATGAGTCAATGGACCAAAGATCTACATGAAAAGAATGAACTAAAGAATCAAAGTAATAGCGTAAATCGCCAAATGGCAACTTATTGTAGTACATTCGCCAATCAAACAACGGAATGCTTTGTCATCAGGTTGTTATATTGGCGAATGACCTAATGTACATTTGCTTTTTAGTACTACTAGTAATTCAAACACCATCTTCACATAAGGGCTAAAGAATGTGGTCATGGGTATAACTATGCGCGTTATCATGAGAAGCATAACACTGCCAGATCATTCAAACCGGCAGAGGTCAATCAAAAGTTCCACCCTGTGAGAGTAAGTAAACAATTCCTGCTGTCAAGAAGCCCAGCAACCCACCAGCAAACACCTGAAATATAAATTAATAATGATTTTTTTACATAGGTGAAGTCAAAGGGATGGATTATTGAACTAAGAAGCTATATCTTTCTTCGCATATTTATAGCAACTAGGTGATGAATCACACTGCAGATAATATATTCTCAAAAAAGTGGTTATAATCAGATTTAACTCGTGATAACTTGAAATTGTCTACCCAAAAGCAAATAATTTGAGACATCTGGCTGTAGCATGATATACATCCATGCGAGAATTTAAAAACAGTGACTTTTATAATTAGGAAAATGAGGGTGAGTGGGTGGCTAATGGGTTCGGGTCAAAATAAGTAATTTGTTGCTATGGTTCGGGTTGACCCACAACACGTTTTGCCCGGAAATTTTTAATTTTTCAGATACTTTGTATTTCAAATCCTGTTATATTTTTCAAAGTATTTCAATAATAATATGGCTTATTTGAGGAAAAAATGATTAATGAGGTTTTATGCATTAACAATACAATATTGGTAGCTTTCGACCCGTTTTCTTTTGAGCAAGCTATTCAAAATTTGTCCATTTAATCTGTTAGATACAAGACATAAACTGAACTGATACATGCAAATGTACATGTGGTCGAAACTGACACCTATAATTATTATGCTTATAGCAAATTGGACTGAGGAGGTGTTACGATGAAAAATATTCAAGCAAAGTGATCATCTCATCAGATTACAGTTTTCAATACTCAATATTTAATGTTCTTACAGTCCAAAGACTTGAAGAAAATGCATAAACAGACCTGAGGAGGGGTGTGGACTAGAAGTTCACGTAGAGGTCTGGTCTCAGCCAAGGGATGTTCAGCCAGAAGTTCATATACAATTTGATTTAGAACCTGATATTTTGTAAATTATTAGCCCTTTATTCACATGAACATATAAAATTGTTATGGTGAAAACATGAGGCAGTGTGGGGAGATCAAACCTCTGCCTGGCGTCCAGCTTGTAATCGTACACCAGTAGCATCGTACATTACCTGTCACACGCCACTTTTCATAAGATATTTTACAGATTGTTACAGCATCATTTACGCAAAGTTTATCAATTCGTATTGGCATCTTCCTAAGACGTATTTTTTATCCAATGATTGTTGAGATTATATCCGAGGTATGTATACTTTTCAAATGATGATAACAGACAAAAAGATGAACGACGAACATAAATATATAAAGATATTGTAGATAATTAAGTAGAAACCACCATAGTCACATACTTTAAAACAACATAGAAGAACCAACTGACAGGTAAGGTATCATCGATATCAAGGGGGTGTTTAAATGTTTGCTTTGAAGTGATTATTGTAACTTGAATAATCATACCCCATATCAGCTAATCAGATTATCAATTGATCAAGTTAGGACGCTTAGCCAATTTCACATTTATCTTGATTCTCAGTTTTGACCCTAGTTTACATTAAAATCATAGTCAATCTTTGGAAAGCACTCAATACTGACGTACATTCAAACCTTCCCTATTTTCGTGTATCTTAAAGCTATAAAACAGTAATATATTTTACAAGAAGCATCCTAAGCAGAAGTAGATGATGAAAGGAGCTTCAAATCATAGACAGGTTAAAGAGAGAAAGAGATCATACCACACAAGCTAATATGAGTGCAGTTGCAAATGTAGTCCGGCCAATGCCATCATAAAACAGCAACAGCAAGAGCTGTGACGGTTGCAGAATGAGACGATGGCATGCCACCTGATCCCATGAGTTGCTTTAGATCCCAACGTTTTTCCTTATACCTGCATGTCTACGACAATTTCAACATTCTTAGACATAATCAATACTAGTAATGTAGCCACAATCGACGAAGATTATAGAAGAACATATAGTAGTTGAGCTAATTAATAAGTAATTTAACATGATCTGAACTCATACGACATGAATTGAACTTAGGTCAGATATGCTTTCACCCGGATGATTTTTGGGTTCAAACTAGCAATTTAATGAAATTCAAATAACCTTTAAATTCCATTGATCGTATAAAACTATAAATACAACTAAAGGTCAGTCATCAGAGGCCAGCATAACAGAAACCTATGAACGGATATCGGCTGTTTCAGCAGCATTGACTTTTGTTGCTATATAAATTTTTCAGTCTAGTTCAGTTCCTAAGGTAATTATTAATCGGGTCCCCTCTCTTTGGATGTTGTTTGCTTATGAGATATACAAAGATCATGTTTCCTTTAGCTCTAACAGTATCGATTTAACAAAATCATGGGTCTAAAAAAGGTTAGGACACGTGAGACACATTAACAAGACATACAAAGAATTGGATATTATGACTACAATCAACATAATGAACTAGTTCCATTGCATATGACATACTTACAAAGTTATACTATCAACAAATTCATTAGCCAATGGACCAAAAGATCCACATGAAAAGCATGAACTAAAGAATCAAAGTAATAGCGTAAATCTCCAAATGGCAACTTATTGTAGTACATTCGCCAATCAAACAACGGAATGTTTTGTCACATTTGAAATATTCCTTTTGTTAAACTAGCTGATCATCACAGTAGGTTGCTATATTGACGAATAATCAATGGTACATTTTCCTTTTTAGTATTTAACTAGTAATTCAAACATCATCTTCACATAAGGGCTAAAGAATGTGGTCATGGATATATCTATGTGCGTTATCATAGAGAACAATAACACTCCCTGGGCTTGTGTATGTGCACCAGCTTATCACAAATATATCACATCCAAAATTCAAACCTGCTGTTATAGTACAGTAATCAAAACAAGTGCATTTAACAGGCGGAAACAATAGCATGTACTGATTGTATGATTCAAACAATGACGATATTACATGTAGATGCTTTTGCTAGCAGAAATCAAGTTCTAATCATAAACATCCAATATAGCGAGTACTTTTGTTATTACTAAATGTGTGTATTGAAAAACATAGCTAATATGTGGAAGAGGGGAAGGATAATGGTTAACTTGGTACCGTTGCAGCTGGCCATGCACCCTGCAGCAAGAAATGAGAAATAATTTTGTTAATAGAATTAAAAAAAAAATACAAAACTGATTAGTACTTGTTAAGTATATCCAAACTAAAGATCTATAGATAAAACAAAAGCTACCGAAATCTTTTTGAAGTAGACAAAATGTATACTATATTCTCTATTATTTATTAATGGTGAATGGAGGATTATACAAAGAAAAAGGATTAGTACTTGTTTCTAGAACCATTTGAACCCCAAATAGATTGCCAGAAAACATGCCAATTCTTCTGAGCCTCATTCCAACCCAGCAGAGAGCCTTCCCTCATAGGGTCCCAACTAGTGGACACGATCCCATAACTAACACCAAACAGGGCTGTCCCAAAGAAGATAAATGACACAATGAAAGGCACCCAAGTGGGAATATCAATCTTCAATCCTACTACTTCAGATAGTAAAAGAACGGAAAGAACAACAGTCATATAAACAATGGTATCCCAACTGAAAGCCCAATTCTACCCATCATTTTGTTGGTAACTACTTCTGGAATCACACCTGCTTCTCTCTCTATCTCCTCATAGTCATTATCTTCATCTTCTTCATTGTTGAGTTTCTTTGGGTTAGCGGCTTTTTGTCAATTTTCTTGGGTGGAGGTGGGCCAAAGCCTTTGGGGGAATTGAGTGAGGCTGAGATTGGTGAGATATGGAAATTTCTATTTCTGTTGAGTTTCTGAGGTAACTTTGGAACCGGAACTGAAATTGGGAGTTTGGAATAGTTAGTTGGGGATGGTGAGAGATGAATGAGTAGCAGGTTGCTGTTTCCATTTCTGGCTATGGGGTTTTGTTTCAATGCATTGGTGTTTTCTGAGATGAATTGTTATGAACTGTGCTTTTGTTTCTGTTGTTTGGATTATTAGAGGGCTTATCTTCTTAGAGTTTTGAATTTACCAAACTACCCCTAAAAGGACTATAGGCCCAATAAGTATCTACTATTTGACATTATTTGACCAGTGTGTTTGGCCCAAGCGCAGTAACCCATTAACAAATCATGTCTTATATCAATTGGGTTAAGTAGGTTGGGGTCACTTAAACCAAATAAGCATCCCCAAGCAGTGTTTCACCAGGACCGTTCTCTATATTAAGTAAATGCTAGCTAATTGTTATCTAGTTAACTAGGTTGTCTCCTAATATCTGAAATGCAATGAGAAGAAGCCGAAAAATAGACTGAATTAACTGGTTGGGCACACACAGAATCTTTGTTCTCCTTTTAACCATTTTATAGCCAAAGAGAATGTAAAAAAACTCGGATAAGACAAAGACATTGAATTAAAGAAAGTTGAACCACTATAAAACAAGTAACAAAGATGTGAAATATACGCATGGCAGTCAAAGTACAGCTGAATTATGTATATCATATATCAACTTAAAATTCCTAGAACCTAACATCAATTCTAGTATATAATGGTCAACAAAACCGCTAATCAATTCAGCTGAGTTCCTGCTCATCCTAGAGCGAACATCTGAACCAAACAAGAGCATCATGTCTTATATCAAAGCCACAGAATTCTATATCAATAAATATTTACAGTCCATCATTTATCATAGCATGTGAAGTTATATTCAGCTCATAACATTCACAATGGCTACTTCAAAAAAAGAAAATTGTCAAAAACCCACCAGAATAGATATACTGGAACAACCAATTGGGTTAAGTAGTTGGGGTCACTTAAACCAAATAAGCATCCCCAAGCAGTGTTTCACCAGGACCGTTCTCTATATTAAGTAAATGCTAGCTAATTGTTATCTAGTTAACTAGGTTGTCTCCTAATATCTGAAATGCAATGAGAAGAAGCCGAAAAATGTGCTACAGAACTAACTTGACAATTTAAGATCTTACACTACTGATAAAATCCTCAAAGAGTTCACCTACTTAGAAATCAAAACCTATTACTACTGTATCATTTATTTCTTAGCTAAATACCTGTTTATTAATACTAACAGATATCAATAATTATGATCCACAGAATTTCTGAAAAGTAATCAAAAAAGAGCTAAAAGCATCATATACTACTGAAATAGCATCCATACAAATTCATCAAGTCAAACATGCATTTAAAAAAGAGTTTATGCATCATTAATGTTACCTAATTTGGATTGACACCCCTCCTAACAATAATCTGCTCCTGCCCAATGCTAGATCCATGTAAATGTAAAGCTGCTGTCACAGCCTCCTCGGAGTTGAAATAGATGAACCCATATCTAAAAACAGAAAACTATAAAAGTTACACAAAGTACACAAACGTGTTTATGCTCAAATATAGTTCATATACCGGCTCCTTTTTGGAATGTAGGAATACATGATCTGTCCGCAACCAATGAAATGGTCATCAAGCTGCAAATACAAAAATTGCATCAACAAAAGTTAAAAATATGAAATTAACAGATATAATTATGTAATTACATTTCTCCTCGTAGTGGTTTTGGCAAAGCCTTTGACAAAGACAAAAGGAACTTCGTACTCCTCCTGCAACAAAATTCAAATCACAGTTAACTAACTAATAAGTGACTAAATTCAAAACAGACAAATCATGATAATAACTAAATTCGTTCTCCTCCTACTGGAATACATATACTCCTTAATAGTATATTCACTAGTTGACAAGTCGACAACATTATTCACAGAACGGGTTTATGTTGTAACATCAGACACTTATGATTCTTTTAACACGTAATATACCAGTTAATGTCAGATAGACACAAACACTTATGATTTCTAGTTCCAGTCAGTATAACTGGAAATTACATCTGAAAAACTAAACTACAATCTGAACAACTGAAAATTAAATTAAAATAGACCTAGCAGATACATTTTCTACAAATTTTACTTGATAGAACTTTCTGATGTTGAAATTATAAAAGAAATGCATTCAAAAGAATCACCTAAAGTGGAAATCACAACAAAATTACTACTGAGTTCTAATCAATGTGATTGACTAGTAGTCAGCTTGTGTATGCAAAACGTAAACAACAAAGTCAACAGCATATAACTTATTTTACACAGGAGCTAATGCAATTCAATAGAGTTACATTTCACATATTTGAATCAATACACGACAAGCAAGCATACGGATTTTAACTCTCAACAGAATCACATTGAAACAAAACCGAAACTATATATTCAGTCAATAACTACCTTAACAGAACTAAAACAGAATTAGATACAAATTTAACCTAACGATAACTTCAACTGATGATATCCTACACATACATCAATATACCGTATAGATAACAAAATTTAACAATTAGAGCTACGTTTCGATTTTTTTCGTAGCATAAATCAGAGCAGCTTCACACATACTTTTTAAGCATCCTGAGTAAAATTGTAGAAAGTATGAGTACAAATTTATCCTAACTGTCAAATCAGTTGATGATATCTCTTATAGTTAACAAACTTAACTAATACAAACACGAATGTAATCGGTTACAGCTACAATTCGATTATTAAGGATTCGTAAAATCAAAGCACCGAGTACAAATCTAACCTAACTATAAGCTCAACCAACAATATCCTATATTGGACTACAATACTACACTAATACCGAAATACATCCCGTACATCTTATAGATAACAAATTTAACGATTATCAACAGTTCGCAAAATCAATGCAGCAAGTACAAAAGTAACCTAACTTTAAGCTCAAACTGATTATATCCTAAAAGACGCTATCCGTAGATCTTATAGATAACAAATTTAAACGATACAAACACCGACGTCATCAATAAGCGCTACATTTCGGATAATATATTTCTGTAAAATCAAGTACAAATCTAACCTAACTATAAGCTCAGTTGACGATATCCTAAATAACACTACACTAATACATACATACATCCGTACATCTTATAGATAACAAATTTAGACACTGACACAATCAATTAGCGCTACATTTCGATTAATGACGATTCGTAAAATCAGGTGCAACGAGTACCAATCTAACCTAACTGTAAATGTTACTGATGATAATCCAAAACAGCACTACACTAATACACAAACACATTTGCACATCTTACGTATAACAAATTTAACTGATACAAACAGTAACGCAATCGGTTACAGCTACATTTAGATTATTAACGATTCGTAAAATCAGTACAACCAGCACATATCTAATCTAACCTAACTATAAGCTTAATTCATGATATATCTATCACACAAACACATCCGTATATCTTATAGATAACAAATTTAAGCGATATAAACACTAAACAAATTTAAACAGTGACGTCATCAATTAGCGCTACAATACATTTCGAGTAGTTGCGTAAACTCAACGCGTTACAACTAGTCCTAAAATAAGAAGATCAAAATGACGTCATCCGAATTTTTAACTTCATTTCAACAAAATACTACTCGACGTGACGTCATAATCAGGTTCATACTATCAAAAAACCTTAAATCACATTGAATTACTTATTATTAATCAATAACAAAACGATGACGACGTTTGATTCAGGTCAAAATCAAATCGACGGTGACGTCATCGCGTTTATGAAGAACAACAATCGCAACTCGATAAGTCACGTCATTCGCAAAATGTATCAACAAATTCATTTAGAAATAAATAAAAAAGTTAGAGATAATGATGATTACCAGTGCTGCTTGATTCACGATCTGAGGAGCATAATCCTGTAAAAAAATTATTTGTTAATTTTATAATAAAATCGTGAAATAAGTGTGTGTGTGTGTTTTTAGTGTGTGTGAGAGAATGGTGTTGCTTACCATCATCAATTTGAGAGTAGAGAGTAGAGGAGAGTGGAGAGTTTAGAGTTGAGAGTGAAGTGAGCGGGAAGAGGCTATTAATAGTGCTTAACCTTGGTTAGAGCGGGTTAACTTGGGTTAAATCGCACGCACTAGAGGTGTGGGATAAAACGGTTAGGATATGGCGTGACAAGTCACCATTTTGGACCCTTTTAACGCGACATTCTATTTGTACGTACACACTTGGCTTTTTTTTTTTCTTTTTTTTTAGAGCATCTGCAATGCTTCAACCCATAATGACTTTTTCTTTTTACTCACAATTAATTTCTCTATAAATTTTATCTTCTAAAAAGTCTTTTTTACAAACACTCTCCAATGCAAAAAAGCTTTATAAAAGCTTTTCTATCAACTCAATAGCTCTTCATTAAATGAAAATCATTTGTTGCATTTTGTGTCAAACGCTTGGTGTTTACCAAGCTATCTTCTTCAAAGTCATTGGCAAAGCTTTTGTCCCAATGGAAAAATGCATTCAAATGACTTGATTAAACAGTGAAAAGTCTTTTTTTAAGTTAGCATTGCAGTTGCTCTTAGACCACACCACAATAGTAATTTGCCTTAAAATCTACCGCTAACAAAAAAACATACCTCAAATAAATAAATTAATTAATTAAATTAAACTACGCACACAAACACAATTGAAACTTTCGGTCTCGTGCCAAACCTTAACTTCAATTTTGTAAGGGTGGGACGCGATCAAAGTTTGGCGGTTCCCGTTAGCAACAGCCTTAGTAAGACTGTTTTTTACCAAATCAAACAGCTACTCCTACTGTTTCTTGCTACCACTATCCTTCGCCAAACATACGTGGTTTATGTGAAAGAAGGTTTTGGGCGCGTTCTCTTTTATCACTACGCGTTGTCAACCATAATTCGGTCGCGCATATGACCGAATTTTTGTTTTAGTTTTTGTGTGTCTGTGTGAGTATGTTTTATGCGGTACGTTTGTGTTTAAGTGGATTATTTGTATTTGGTGAAGTTTATTGTCTCATTACACTCGTCTCATGTGTTGTTGGTGATGAAAGAAGAAGTTGATGTGACGCTGACTTAGCGGTAATGAATGTGATGACCATTATCCTGAGTTTCAGTTTTTCATGTATGCAATTTTAGATTGATTGTCTTTAAATTTTCTTTTTATCCATTTCAAGATTTTTATCTAGTAGAATTTTGAATTTTAGACTTCCATCACTAGACCTATTTAATGTTACTTGTATACTATCATTATATCACCGTTAAAAAGTAGGCATGATTATGTGATAATTAAGAACGAAGGGTTAGTGGTCATCGGCTGATCGGGATGCTTGTGACCCCAAAATTCTTTAAATATTATCTTATATATACTTACGAATCTATCATACATAATAAAGTCTATAAACAAAATACAATTTCTAAAGTTTTGTAGGTTAAATTAATGGTTGACATAATTTTGTAAATATGGTGAATGATTATGTAGTTGGGATGTAGGGTGTGGGTATTTCATTCTTTGTGAGAATGTTGCACCTTTTGTAGCGGCAAAATTTGAAAAGAATAATAAATAAATATATAAATAATAAAATATAATATAATTACCTTGTGTAATATTTTTAAATTATATATAAATCAATCACTGAAGGTATATTTTGAGAATCTTTTCTTAAAATAATAATTAAGTCGGCCTATGAACATGAGCCCAACAGATTGACCCAACTACTTCATTAGCCCGTGTCTATGACTCATATATCACTTTCTAATGGCTTATGGACAGTTGTTTCCTTCTTGGTGAAGAAAAAGAACCGTTCTCCTGCCGACTAGGTTTTAGGTAGGTGTATGCTTAATCTCTTCTTTTTAGGTTTTGTATGTTAGTATTTTGGTCTATGTGGCTACTTTTAGTTATTGGTTTTCGTTTTTCTGCTTTTTTTTCCTTTGTTATTTAAAGTTGTTGACTGATTTGTTGTTGATGCATGAACATGTTTTCCAAAAACGTATGGATATATCCTTTATGGTTGTTGTCTTTGTTTTGTTGCTATAATTGTTATTCGTAAACTGGTATATTAAAGTATGAAAACTAAAAGTAAACCTTGCAAAGAACGTGAAGGCCTAAGTTTTATAAACAAAACAGCGTCGTCAAACCAGTGTGTTCATACCTTAGTTGGGGGGGACGAAGGGAATATTGGCCAGATAGGGCTTATGATTGCATGCACAGAAATTGCAGTTATTGTTGCAAGTACAGTGTTTGTAGGTAGGTTAAAGAGGAAGGCCGATTTCGAAGACCATTCGCCATTGGGTGTGAACAGAAAAAGAGTTAGGACAACTGACCACCAATGTGTCTCCTCTCATGACCACTTTTGTACCAACAGTTATGGTATAAGCGATCGTATTATTTTGGGTGTTAGCCGTTTAGATGTTGAGCGTGCCGCGTCTGCGAATATTGGAGACGTCTCCCATTCACACCCAACATTGCTTCACTAACATATGGACAGATTGGGTTGTGAAAGTCATGTAACTGTACTTCAACGGCCCTCGCAACATGGACTTCTGGGCAATAGTCATTCGGAAACTGCGAACGTCCATGCAGAGGGTCTGGACACAATGGAGAATGCAACGGTGCACGAAAGTTCTATCCACCGTACTTTAAAAAGAAAAGTCGTGTCTGTGCAGCAGCCTGTTTCTATAAACAGTGGGAAGAGGTTTAGGATATTGGATTTCACATACACATCAAACCATAACACAAAGTAGGCGTATAAGTGGAATTCTAGAGAGAGAAAGTTAGAGGTTTAGGGAACTTTAGTGAGAGAAAGAAAATTCTTATTATGAGCTCCAACTCTCTACCTTAGAAGGTAGAGAGTATTTATAGTCTTACAATAAAACGCCACACAACGGGCTGTGGATCAGGCATACAGTGGGTAAAGACCCGTCCGTCCTCCACGGTGTTACTTAACTAAATACTACTTAACTTAAAATAACTACGACTACGAGCTTTCTGACGATTACATATACTTGAGGTGACCGACTCTTTAATACCTGGAATTTCTAATTCCTAACAATCTCCCCCTAAGGGAGGTCACCTCATACATATACTACAATTACATTGAATACAATCAGATATTACAAAAAAAATTGTTCTTGCATTCTTGATGTAGTACTTTGCTCCGAAGCTCGTAGTCATTGATTCTTCTCATTGCATGTTTGGTTAATCCAAGTGGAGGTCTTTTACTGATCCAAGTGATAATAATTTTGAGCCACTTTTGAGATCATCACTATCAAAATCTCTGAGACATCCCTTGTGGTGTTGGAATTTTGTGATGTTGTGACTTTCGGACCGACATGCTCACAATCTGGATCATGATATCTTCTCATCAGAGTAGCGGAAGCTTTCGTTGATTCATGATATTGGCAGCAGCGTAGCAGAAGCATGGAGTGAAAATATCGGAGTCATTGATGCACTAATCATGATTTCTTTTGAGATGAATGTGTTAAGTGAGCATGCGGCTATGGATTGACCGCTTCATTCGATCAGTGCAAACGTAGGGCGTACGCATACAACATTAGCAATAAAGCGCGCGAAAGTGTCTTTGATCACTTTTGTTGAATTGAGGTACACGGTCCACGGTTCCCCATTGATTAGTACAAGTACTGCCTGTGATCAGGTAGGATTCCTAAGAATCTCCTTGACAGGATTTAGCAGCTGCTCTAGCTGTTCTCAAACCGGAACGTCTCAAAGAAGACAACACGGAGTGAGTGAACCAGCGAATAGAGATTCACTGATTGATGAAAAGATATTTGAAAAACAATCGTGTATTGCTCAATAGAAATTCTTTTTGCAATACAACGAAGGTTTTAATGAAAATCAATTATCAATCATAAAACACCTTTTGATTTGAAATATTCGTACACGGTCGATGTGCTAAAGAAAAAAGTTTTTAAGCACAATGACCGGTTTTTCAAAGGTATTCGTCAATCCATAACCTGAACCAGGATTGATTCAAAAGATTGAATCGCCCCGTTGTTTCTGTTCAGTTGTCACATGGTTGATCTATTTGATAGATCTCACATGCCACCCACCGAGAGCTTGTTTGATGTTGGCTCCAGAAGGCTTTCCATCTTCATTGTGAATATGTTTGCATATCACTCAGATGTTCTGGCAATACCACAAGGATACTGCGTAGGACTCAAGATATAATCTCTCTTTCCACTTTGTGTGAAAAATAGAGTCTTCATTGAAAGTGTCCTAATGAGATTTATAGATGATCTCGTGGCTCTAGACTCAATTTGTGCATATTTGGATCCTGTATCGGAGACTAGGGAGAGGGTCTCCACTACAAGAAAAATGGGTATTTGATAGGGTGAAAAACCATGCCAAATACTCAAAAATCCGTTCCAAATGCTATTTGGCACGGCTTTGGCACGGTTTTGGATCCGTCCTAAATATGAGGGTGCCAAATACATTTGAGTCAAGTTGAAACCGTGCTAAATAGTATTTGGCACGGTCCATAGGACGGTTTAACTTTGGGGTGCCATGAGTGAAGTATTTGGCACTAATGACTATCTTCCGTTCCAAAATGGGCATTTGGCACACTTTTATATCTCGTGCCAAATGCGTATTTGGTACCAATTCATCTCCCATGCCAAATGTGTATTTGGCACAACTTTTATTTATCGTGCCAAATTTAACTAGGACGGTTTTATATGCCATGACAAACGTATTTGGCACGGTTTCTGTGGCAAATTTATTTGGCACCTTTTTATCCGCCTTTCCAAAAAAACATTTGGCACGCTTTTGAGTTCGTTATAAAAATCATTTGGCACGGTTTGCGTAATCATTGCTAACGTGTCACACTATTTTCCATTACAAATAGATTTTAGTACACCATCGTATTAACCAATAATCTATGCGCAAATGTAATACAATCGAAGCCAAAAATAAATTGAACTCAAATTTTATTAAACATCCATAAAATCAAGTCAAACATGATCATTTGAATACAATAAAATAAAAAATCAATACATCCAACACACTTGTAAATCCTCGTCTTTAGAATGGCAGAGTCAAAACTAGAACTCAATATAAATCACTAAGACAATTTATCACTAACGAAAATGAATAAAGCTCATCAGATCACGTCTTAATCATAAACCCTGCATAACATAATATTCCAACATTAGAAATATGTATGAAACAAGGAAAAATTTTGATATACAAAATAGCAAAAAAACTTGAAATAAGCACATATAACGGTTCGAATATCAGCCAAACACCCCTTTATGTAAATCGTCTATAGTGAGCAATTGGTTTTACCCCTTCAAAGCAAAGATATGCACATGTTTGAGTAATAAAGATTACCAAGAACTAGCTTATAATGAGCAAAAACAACACTGAAGATACGTTTCCATTTACTTATGTATTTATGACTGAACTGTTTAATTAAATAGATAGTGATAAAATTGAGTAACAATTTGAATTGATTTCGAACAATTAATGATAAAATTCAGTCATATGAGAGAACATACGATTCTATCAACATATCCAATGAGATTAACAAATACTTTACTTTTATACGATAACCATAGAAAAGACTTCATTTTAGATTAATATAAAGGAGACCGATTGCATTACCTCAAAAGCTTTTCATCTTATAAGCATCACTGCTAAGCATATTTTTTAACTCGGTAACGGTAGTCTTACATTTTCCAAGGCTAGTTATATGGTTCCAATTACTCTGTCTCACTTTAATAGAATCAATTTCTATGCACACATCCTTGAAACAATTACAAAGTATTACTATAGTAGAAATGACCCGTGCCTCTTTTTAAGCACTTTTATACCCAAATCACATATGTATAGTTGTACATCAATGAACACGCATATGACAAAATTTATACCTTCTACCTATGTATATTAGCTTGCTATTAGAACTTATATGGAATACAATAAATGAAAAGAAAAAAATGATTTACGAAGTAACAAAACTAATGATATGAACTATTGTGCTCTATATTCTTCTAGATCAATGGAACATCATGTGCTTTCAAAGCCTTGTCATAGAATCAACTATAGTTAAAACCTTGACTTATGAACTCGTCTGACATAACAAATTAGAAAGGCTTACACATGTAAACATTTGCATTTAGTTTTAATAATTGTTAGATAAAGTCATTTGTTTGACTTATCAGATTAAAATAATCTTCTTTTTGTTTACAATTTTTACATTAATTCTTCATTCAGTCATTTGTCATATAACCATCCTATTTATTAAGCAAAGAAAAATAAAAATAAGTAAAATTATATATAAATTCGAAATCAATACACATAATAGTACCTGGCGTTAGTTTTCGGAGAAGAAGGGTGCTACAGATGTTTGTTCTCCAAAAAGATGGCCAGATGGGATTGGGAGGTGGAGCGGCAGCAGCTGTGAAGATGGAGTGTTAGGGTTCAGAGGTAGATGGAGGGTGATGGTGGCTACAGTGTGATTACGTGGCTTGATGATGGCCAGGAGATATTTTGGAGTAGGAAATTTTGAGATGAAAATTAAAAAATTCAAGTCCCGCTTTCCACACCTCTTCATTTTTCAAATTCGAGTTTGTTACACTTCCAAATTTCCACAATTGTCAATAGACGATCAAGCCATTTATTAGATTTGATCGATAAGAAATAATTTGTCATTGCATAACTAATTGTACAGCAGTAAATAAGCATATTGTTATCTATATCTATATCTATATCTATATCTATATCTATATCTATCTATACTATTTATAATGGAGGGATGACCCTATCTCTTCTAATATTTTAAGATTTCCATGTATAGATTTTTAAGCAAATAAAACAATTTAAGCTATATGTACAATTACTTTATGCATAAACACCTACACATATTGACTGGTTAACATTTGTAATTAATGTCATATTTAAAACACCCATTTGATAAAAAATATAATTTATAAAACACAGTGTACAAACTATTTGAAGCACAAATACAACTAAAAAACACTATTCAACACATACAACTAATACACTATTTAATTTACCCATTCACTAAAAAATACAACCATTTAATAACAATCTACAATCTAATCAAACTACTAAGCCAAGAATTTAAAAATAAAGACATTAGGCTGCCCGTAGTGGTCGGTCGACTGGTTCGTTCGCTGCTGCGCCGACCAAGTCGCCACCATTGCAACATGAGGGTCGAACTGGGTCGGTCGGCTCCAAAATTGACGAAGAGTGATTGTCTTTGAAGGAAAGAATCAATATTTTGTTTATGGTAGCTTCGGTTAACAGGAGATGAATTATTTCCACGATCAAAACTAAAGTTATTGTTATTTGTAATTTAACTGTTTAATAAAAGTATGGCCGCATAACATTACATTGTCAGAAAATATAGTCACAAGGTATCCGCCGCCGCATCGCGCGGGTACCCAGCTAGTATTTTACAAAGATCGCGTGTATTTTACCTTATGAACCAAAACACTATACTTGTAACTAAATTGGATAATCTATACTACATTATAATGTATTTAGGACTTCCTATAAAAGAAAGTCTTAAAAATATAAGCCTACACATGTTACTATAATTAGTAATTCATATAATTAAGAAAAGAAGTATAAGTACAACACTTTAATGCACATAATTTTCAGACGTACAAGACAAGAAACATATCGTACACAACTTTAATGCACATATTAAAAAAACAAAACACCACATTAATGCGATTTAATATAGTCAATTAATTAACTGATTAATAAATATAATTAATACAATTATTAAAACACCCCTAACATAATAAATACAATTTATCAAGCATATTGTACAACCAAATTGAACACCATTATACATTAAATGTCACTAATACAAATAATATTCAAGCCCGAACGGGCAACAGGGCAAATGAGCTTGAACCCGAACAGTAGCCAACGAGCAGAGCACGGCTAAACGAAATTCTTGAAATCCGTAAACTTATTGTCAAAAAGAACATAATAAACTAAAATATATGATTCACTTGAAAATTTTATTTCAGGGTACCTGCCGTCGCAACGCGCGGGTACCCTGCATTAAATGTCACTAATACAAATAATAAAGCACATTATACAAATATTAAAGCCCGAACGGGCAACGGGCAAAATGGGCTTGAGCCCGAACAGGCGCGGGCCAAACGGGCTCTAACCTGAATGGGCACGGGCTAAATGAAATTCTTGATATCCGTAAATTTATTGTCAAAAAGAACATAATAAACTAAAATATATGATTTATCAGAAAAATTTATTTCAGGGTACCCGCCGCCGCAACGCGCGGGTACCCTGCTATGTTGTTAATGGTCGAAAGTTGAAATGGTACAATATTTTTATTTTATAAGTACCGTAAACCTTATACAAACAAACAATATAAGGTTTACATAGGGGTGAAAATAAGTTGAGCCGCTCGTGAAAAGCTCGAGATTGAATCGGTAAAAAGCTCGAACGAGCCGAGCCTAAACAAGCCCGAGCTCGAGCCTAATTTGCAGCTCATTTATTAATCGAGCTCGAGCCCGGTCGTTACATACGAAACTCGTTTGGGCTCGCGAGCCTTAACGACATTAAAATATTTTAAGTATTAAATATATATACGAGACGAGCTCGAGCTTATTAACGAGCTCAAAAAAGATATATTACGAGCCGAACTCGAGCTTGAGCCAAGCTATAACTTTTCATTGCCAAATCGTATAAACGAGCTGAACTCAAGCCGAGCCCGAGCCTATATAACATACCACAAGCCGAGCTCGAGCTTAAAATTTAAGGCTCGAAACGAGCCGAGCTCGAGCTCTGACAGGCTCAGGCTAGGCTCAGCTCGTTTCCACCCCTAGGTTTACATGATGGCAACAAAGTGCACAACAAAAATGATAAATGGTTAACATAGATGATAGACCGTGTTGGTTTAGAAAACGGTTGTTATCGGTCCAAAAAATATATACGTGTTTCAAATGTGGCAACAAGTCTAGATAAGGCTTTTTTATAGACCGATCTTTAGCATGAGAAACCGGTCTTGATGTATTTTACTGATACAGAGTTGTTCGAATTATAAAAACAAGCCTTGATCCTATTTTTTTTTATAAAAAACGTTTTTTGAAACCTATCTTTTAATAAAAAGTTCTCATGCAAGGGTCTCTATTCTTTTTTGTTTAGTAATGCGAGCTTGTCGGTTTGAGCTTTTATCAAGTTCAAAGTTATGGTTAAAAATATATTTGGATTTTTTTTATCAATCATGCGTTTTTATTTGGTTAAGTCAAATTTATTTAATTTAATGTATAGTTTTTTATCTATTGCTTTTGAATCTTCGTTATGCATGTTATAGCACGTATGTTGCATCATCTAGCCTTTTATTATAATGACTCGTGTTTGTATGTTGCAACGGTCCAATTCGAGTCATGTTGTTGCCTGTCCTGGGAATTTGATTCCCAGGTGAGTTATGGCGTGTTGCGGTGGGCCTATTTCGAGTGTATGGGCTTAGCCAGTTTGGCTAAAGCTCCTATACGCTATTAATTACTATTTAACCATTGATATATATATATATATAGTATGAAAAACCATAATCATATAACTTAGTGATAAGCCTTTAAAATAGATTTGGGTTCAAACTTACTAGATAACGTTTGAGATTGACCGGAAAATAGGTCAGAAATGGTCAGGGGTGCCTTAGTTAAGCCATAGACCCTAACATACCTAAGCCCATAGACGGGCTCGGGCCTAGACACATATTTATAATCTAACATATTTTATGAATGAAGTGATTCTTACACATATTCGAAATAAATAAAAAAAAGTGTGGCTCGTTGTTTTTAACTTGACCTTAAAGGAAAAAATGTTTATCCATTTTTATATATACAATATGAATATTTTTAACTTGACTTAAAGGAAAAAATGTTTATTTAAGAAACAACAAATTAAAGTTAACTCACCAAAAAATAGAAGATAACGTGCATTAAGTAATATGATAGATATCAATTCTTTATCTACTAATTATAGAGATTAAAAGTTAAAGGGCTACTGAATATTAGAGTAAAGTAATAAAATCGATAATAAATTTAAATCTGATGTCCAAGAAAATAAAATAAAAACATAGTGAACAATTGCGGAAAAAAGTGTAAATTCGGTCAGTTTTTAAAAATGTTCCAAATGCATAAGAATTAAAAACAATTTATAAAAATCGCCCCAAATACATGTTTATTTTTCACAATCTATAAAAAGTGTTCCAAATACATAATTATTTGGCACCAGCATTAGATAATGTTCCAAATACATATTAGTATTTGGCACCGTTCGTACCACCCGTTCGAGATACATGAGTATTTGGCACCAAAAGCATAAAGCGTTCCTAATACATATACAAAATTGGCACCAGTGGTACCAACCGTCCCAAATGCATAAATATTTGGCACCGATAACTCAAACCGTTCCAAATACACGTACATTTGGCACCATTATTAGAAACTATTCCAAATGCATACGTATTTGGAACAATTTCTTAATAGCCGTCCCAAATACCTAACTTTTTGTCACGGTTACCCCACAAGTGCCAAATACGTGTATTTGGTACGAATTTTTGACCGTTCCAAAAAGTTTCGTCCTAATAACCCCCTTTCCTTGTAGTGCTCCTTCTTCAATATCAACAATCTCTAAGTGAAAGTCGATAGATAATGTAGGTTCCCCGTGAGAATGAAACAAGCCCTTTTAAGAGGAACTTGAGTGGTTTGGGAAGTTGTAGTGCACAGCGTCACTGGGTCCATGACGTCTTGTCTTCAATACCGATGTTACCATCGTGAGGCATATGAATTGCACCGGTTTACGCCCTATGGTTGAATATATATGGAGGGCTATTTGTTTTCACCCTTTTCTCATTCAATTCTTTTCATTCTTCAACCCCTTCAGTGCTTACCAAGACTTCATAGCAAGAACCTTGTTGGGTTTATTCCAGTGCTTGCTCTGTCTCAGTCCGCACTCTTCCCATATCTCATTTTTCTCCTTTTATCATCATACCTAAGGACTTCTACACTAACTAGTGGATTGTCCCTGGGTAGATCCCTCCGGTTCTGGCGGATCATGGGAACAAATACCTAACCTTATCATCCTTATATCACCATACATAAAGTAAAGTTGGTCGGTCTATTTGGCATTGTTCATCTGCCATTTGAACCAATTGTAAACCATTTGAAAATCAATCCAGATACTGGTGATATATTATCAAAATATTTTGTACCTGAATTGTTTTTGATATTTTTAGAACGAGTGCTCCCCCTCAACATGTGCATCAAATGTTTGAAATCGTTTTGCACACGGAGGCAAGAGGAAGAATTAACTTCTTTGATTACCATTTTCTAAAAGATATCAATCTCACTTCCCTGATCAAATCAAGTAGATAAAGCATTTTGGGAAAGGATGAGGTTTTCATAATTTTGCTCCCCCTCAATATGTGCCTCGAGATTTGAGAAGAGTTTTGCACATACTAGAGGGAACATGCACATTGAGATAAGTGATCACGTTTCAAATCATAGGTTTAAGATAGATGCTCCCCCTCAACATGTGCATGGAAAATTTGAAATCGTTTGTCACATGTGGGAAGGAGAGCTTGTACATTCTTATAAAACCATTTACCGAATTATCAGTTTAAATCCAATTTAAATCACACATTCTCCCCCGATCACAATTATCAAATCATTTGAGATTTGTGATCTCTTATAGATTTAAATTGATTTTGAAAGCTTTTAGGGAGAATTATGACTTGATTATGGCGTTTTAAGCGATAAGGATCGGATTTTAAGACTTTAAACTCCTTTGATAAAACATGCATGAATATCTTTTGAAAACAATTGAATGACAAATAACTTTTTAATTTAATTGAAATCATTCTCCCCCTCAATCAATGACATAGGTTGTTGATTGAGAGATAGATATTTTGACAAATAAGTCGAGATGATTATCAAAAATAGAGTCCGGGTTATTTTTCAAAGCAATTATTTAGGCAGCATAAATGTTTATAGAATCAGAGCATGAAATTTTGAAAACATGATAAAGTATGGCTCTGTTCTTTCTTTGAAAAGCGGTTCTGCACAGTGAAAATGATAATAAACCATTTTTTTCTCTTTCTCTCAAAATAATTTTTGATTTTTTTTTTTTTAAGAATTCGAACAACATCTAAAGTCCCGTGTCATTCTTTGAATCACAGCACAAAGACCGTAGATATAGACGAACCGGGAAATAAAAAATAATAATAAATTGACAATTTTTTTTTTTTTTTTTTCGAATTTTTCAGATTTTTATGGATTTTGAAGGTTTTATATTTTTCTATTTTTGTTTTTCGAATAGATATATACAAGAGATAGATGAGCATAGACCTTTACTCCTCGTCTTCCTCCTGAAGACGTTTGAGTATTTCTGGTTGAAGGCTTTTCAAGCCTAGTCGTGGAAGTATGAACTCAAAACGTTCTCTTGGAAGAGCTTTGGTGAAGATGTCACGCTAAGCGATATTGAGACCTCACAAAATAGAGTTCCACCACACCTTTTTCCACTTGTTCCCTGATGAAATGATGTCGAATGTCGATATGCTTAGCTCTTGAGTGTTGAACATTATTGCATGAAAGAGCAATAGCACTTTTATTATCACAAAGCGATCTGAGGGATTTTGTTGAATACAAAGCCATAGTCAGTTAATTGAGATCTCATCCAAAGGATTTGAGCGCAACAAGATGACATGGCTATGTATTCGCCTCTAGAGGGAATAGAAGTACTCATTTGCTTCTTTGAAGACCAGCTCACAAGCTTATCACCCAAACCGAGCACCTCAAATGTACTTCGAGTATCTTGACACCTGCATGATCGGCATGCATAGGTTGTTAGTGACATACCGGTGTCCTTGCGGGTACCAAGACCCATATTGATGGTTCCTTGGAATCTTGAAAGACCCGTTTAACCGCTTCAAGGTGCTTTTAGTAGGAGCAACCTGGTATCTAGCACACATGAAGCAAATGAACAAGATATGTACGGTCTACTAGCGATGAGTACATCGGGGATCCAATCATACTACGATATTTTGTTTGGTCAATCATGATCCTCGATGGTCCTCATCTTGTTTGGTTCGATCAATCATGGGAGTGTCAACAGGGTCACTTGAATCAAATCCAAATTTCTTTAAGATCTAAGTTGCATATTTAGATTGATTTATGAAAATGCCTCAGGGACTTTGTGAAATTTGTAATCCCAAGAAAAATGACATTTGTCCCATCATTGACATTTGAAATTTTGAACTCATTTCATTTGAAAAGCGGTCACACTCATTGGGGTCAGTCGAGGCAAAGATGATATCATCAACATAAATTTGAACATGAATTAAATGTTTGCCTGACTTCCTAGTGAACAATGTTGGATCAATTGCTCCTTTGCTAAATCCGGTAGATAGAAGAAACTTTGATAGTGTATCATACCATGCCCTTGGAGCTTGCTTTAAACCGTAAAGAGCCTTCTTCAAAACGATAACGCGTGGTAGGATGCTCTTGATTCACAAATCCTTCAAAGGGTTGGGCGTGAGCGACTTCTTTAAGATCTCGATTCGAAATGCCGTCCTTCACATCCATCCGATAGACTACCATGTTCTTACTAGCAGCATTAGCCAAAAGATTACGATTGCCTCGATTCGAAGCAACTGGAGCAAAAGATTCTTCAAAGTCAATACCTCCCTCTTGGACGGAATCCTTTAGCAACTAATCGAGCCTTGTTCTTCAACACATCACCATGCTCATCAAGTTTCACTTTGAAGATCCATTTAAGATCAATAATCATAGCACAATCTAGAAGTACTTAACTCCCATACATCAAGTCGATCAAACTCATGAATTTCATCTTGCATGGCATTGAACCGGCTATCTTCATTCATGGTCGTTTTAACATCTTTTGATTCGATCTTAGAGAGTACGGAGTTGAAGAAGCACCATAAGGCATCGGTTGCAAGTTGTTTCCATGTGGATACTGGACGAGAGGGATTTCCAATGATGTTGTCTAATGGATGATCGTGAGTCCATTTTATGAGGTGTTCATGCGGTAGTTGTTGAGGGACTTGAGTAGCAGAGTCGATGTCTCTTGAAGAAGATGGTTTTGATGAAGATTCAGGAGCAAATATGTTTTCAAATTGTGACAACTCGTATTTTTAGGTCATATTTCAAAACATTACTCATGCTTCATCATTTATCATTTATCGTAAACTAGATTTACGAGCATCAAATTCACGTAACCTTAATGGTTTAGCTGTGAATTCATGAACATTTCATCGAGGACATTTCATATAGACTAGATTTAGTCTACATATCATCAATAACATCATTTCATATCAATATTATGCATGGGTTTGCATTTTTCATTAAACGTTTATTTTCCTATTAAATAAACGCTATCGCATAAACATTTATTTTGAACATTTGATCCGACACATCCAAAAATATTCCTAATATATTTTTATGCTCATTTTAAGACTATAAAAATTATATTATTAATTTACCCGGTGTTTTAAATTTATTTCGTATATAAATTGTTATATTTATATAATTACGACGGTTTTCTTAAAAACTACACGATAAATATTTATTTCACTCAACTCATGTAAGAAATGTATTTTTATAATTTTTATGACCTCAATATATTTTATCTTGACCCGTTAAAAGTTATTTTTATCTAACGCTACTCTAAATACTCAAATGTGTACACAACTTACCACAAGTCTTCAAGTAACTTACATCTAATTATACATATACATGTTTAATAATAATAAAAAAAATGATCCTAGCTTACTCACATACCCATTTTCGGTTCAACATGGGTGAGTCACAAGTGAATTTGTAAATATCTCATCTAGTAAAAGTATTACTTCACATTAACACACACACTCAAAGATATTTCAAAGGTGAAAACTCTTCTTCTTCCTCTCTTTCTTCTCTCTTGCAAACCGGCAACCACAAGGATCATAAGAGGGATCATCAAATATTTTTCTAATCAAGGTTTTAACACTCTAGTCTCACTCTTTATCAAGGATTTGAAATAAAAACCTTGGGTGATTAGGAAAAACCTTTGTTCCATTAACCTCATCAAGTTACTTGTAAGCTTTTCATATTCATGATCATATTTCATATTCATTTTCATATTCATTACATCATATTTGAGTAAAAACATGCAAGTCTCATGGATGTTTATACCACTTTTACATGTTTTTAAGAGTTATATATATATATTGTCCATTCTATAATTATTCCTTGTTATATATTCGTTTTGGTGATGCCTAGGAACCCATGACACCCTAAGAAGGTGTATGGTAGGATTAGAATAGCTTCGGAGTTGTTTTGAATTGGTTGGAATAGGTTTGGCGCGTGAAAAACTCATTTCGACAAGTCTAATTAAGGGTCTGTCCTTATTTTGAAAATCTGGAAAATCCGACAGTAAACAAAATATTTTGGGCTAGATATTTGGAAAATATACTTTAAAACGAAAACGTGGCCGCTTGAACGGATTAAAACGGAGCTATAACGAAGAAGTTATGAATTTTTGAAGTTTGACGACGAAAACTATAAATTCTGGAAATTTCAGCATGAAAATGTCACTCTTACGAGTCAAAAATGAGTCTTAAGCTTTATAAATTGTGTCGAATTATCAAAAATATATTAGTGTACTTTGACACGAATCTAAGGATCTAGAAAACGTAGAAAACGGACTTGTAACGATTAAATTACACGCGATAAACCAAGTTGTCAGTAACTTTATTATATTAGCAAAATTAATATATTCTCTATTAAAAACATACTACGGCAACTAAAGGACCATGTTGGCGGACGTTTTTAACAATGATGTAGAACTTTTTATAACGTGATGTCTTCTAGTAAAAGTAAGTTCGCCTAGCATATTTTCCAAAATGTCCAACCGTTTGTTGAGCGGAGTTGTAACGAATAAAATATAGTCACTCAAACTTTGCCGAAAACCATCCTTAAACAACATTTTTGGACAAAAGTACCATACTTTACCTAATTTTTCTCCGTGATCGAGACCTCTAGGACGAAAACTTAAACACTAAAACTTTGAGATAATGATACAAGCTTCCCAAAACCGTTGAGTTCGTTTCCTAACACTTGATGTGTACCATTTTACGACTAGCTTTTAGAGGCCGTTTTAGTCACTTTCATGAAATATTTCAACGACATTATTTTACGACGAAAAGTAATATTTTCACAATAAATCACTAAATGATTATCGTCGGATATCATTTCAACGTAAATACATGTGAAGTAATTTAAAAATGGTCAAGACGTTAAAAGATTATATTATCGACGAGAAGTATTGTTTTCAAAAATTCATAAGTGGTATAAATATCATCCGAATTGCATGCATAACATTACATCATAACTTATTATGTATCACATCATTCATAATAGGTCAAGTTTAGTGATTCACGCTACATTTCGGTGTACTCACTTTTGCCATCGCATCATTGTCCATGTGAGTCATAGCCCCTACTCTTTTAATTGTTTTGAATTACTTTTGGGGGAGATACATGCTCAACAACTTTTATGACATTCATAATTATTTGAAAACTATATGTTTATCTGAACTGAATGTTTAGTCATATTCTACATCATAAATCATGGAACTAAATGTCTTGGGATTATCATTGAGCTGAATGTCTTGGGATTATTATTGAGCTAAATGTCTTGGGAACATCATTGAGCTGAATGTCTTGGGATTATTATTGAGCTAAATGTCTTGGGAACATCATTGAGCTGAATGTCTTGGGATTATCATTGAGTCAATGTCTTGGGATTATTATTGAGCTAAATGTCTTGGGAACATCATTGAACTGAATGTCTTGGGATTTTCATTGAACTAAATGTCTTGGTATAATTATGTCAAGTAACTATTGATACATAAGTCATGCACTATTATGTGAATTCATTTGACATCATGCGTTTGAACATAAATTATACATATTTTGGCAAGGTGGGTTGTGAACACAGGTTGCAAGTTTTGTATGGTGAACTTGGGCCGGAAAGTGGATTTACAATGCCTTTCTTTGCATAAACGATTTTGAAGGACTTTACATTTCAACGCAAACTCTATGAACTCACTCAACCTTTGTGTTGACACTTTTTAGCATGTTTTATCCTCGTGTATCTAAGGCATACACTTCAAGTGGCATGCATGTGGACATATCATAGAGTCGCGGTGACGAGCGTCCCTTACTGGTTTTATGAACTTTAAAAAACATCGCTTTGACTTATAACAAACTTATTTTCCGCACATAGTAACTTTCATTTGGGACCTATCTTTGTAACTCGAATGTTTTTATTAATTCAGCGTGTATTTTCCAAACGACACTTTTAGGTCGCTTCGATATACTTGTGGATTGTGATGTTATGATCAACCCCAGGAATTCCATTCACGGCAAAAGCAGTAATTTGGGGTGTGACACAAATGGAGCATCTTCGGAGTAGCAAAGGGATTAACTTCATCATTGATGCCGTAAACAGTTCCATGATGTACATTTGAAGAATGATGATTTGTTGATGAGATCAAGGATCGCAGCAGGCTCTTGACTTAATGATATTGAGATGAAGGGATTGACTTCATTAACAGGAATATGAGCAGCCTCTGTTGTAGGAATCGACACCTCATTAGTACTTGGCTCATAAAGTTCATCAAACATAGGATCAAACAATTTCTTTAAATCATCTTCTGATGGAGGTACATATGGAGTCTTGAGAAGAATTAGGTACAAGGGATGAACCAATGGGACTATTTTGAAGTCGGGTAATCAACTAGATTATCTAGGAGCCATTTGACCGATCATCTCATCAAACGTAACGTGAATTGTTTCCATGATATTTCGGGTTCTTTTGTTGTAGATTCGGTATCCCTTTTGTTTGGTGCATACCCTACAAATACTCCAATGTCTGATTTAGCTCTAAGTTTGCCTAAGTCTTGACCCTCATTAGTTGGATAACACAATGCACCAAACACACGAAGGAAAGAGAGATTAGGTTTTCTATTGTGGACAAGTTCATATGGAGTTTTTCCATGAACAATGTGAATCAGGGAACGATTTTGTGTGTAGCATGCAAGGGCAATAGCTTCCAGAGAAACATTAGAACCTTTGAGTAAATCAGAATTGTTCTAGCGGCTTCTACAAGAGTTCGATTCGCTTTCAACTACACCGCTTCGTTGAGGAGTTCGTGAAACACTTCTTTGATGGCTGATTCCAACGCTTTCATAAAATTCACTAAGTTGTTTGTTAACAAACTCAGTTCCATTGTCCGGATAGTTCGGCGGTTTTGTTAAGTCGAACTCCGCATTGTTTGATGAGTTTGATGATGATATCAGGAGTTTCATCCTTTGTCCTTAAGAACTTGACCAGGTGAATCTAGAGTAATCATCAACCACAACTAACACATATTTCTTCCCAAAGATATTCGGCACTCTCATTGGTCCACATAAATCCATATGAATTGTATGAAGAACTTCATGTGAGTTTGTAGGTTTGGGTTTATGGGCATACTTCTTGCTTTTTCCCAATTGGCATACTGAACAAAGATGATCCTTTTCATACTTTAGTCTAGGTAAACCTACAACTAAGTCCTTTCGGGAGAGATCATTGATGGTGCCGAAGTTCAAGTGATTGAGACGACGATGCCATAACCATGACTTTGTTTTGAAGCCTTTGACAACAAGCAGATTGGAGAAGACTTCATCATATCATCGATAGAGATGGTGTAAAGATTTGAACCACGAGTTCCTCTTAAAAGTTCCTTACCATCAAGTTCTCTAACAAAACAAGTATGTTTTCTCAAGGCTACTTCTAGATCGGAATCACGAATTGACCAACGAGAAACAGATTATGACCAAAACCTTCCACATAGTATACTCTAGAGATAACACTATCACCAACAACATAATCACCATAACCCATAATTGCACCGAAATGATCATTACCGAATCTAAGCGTCTCCGATGAATTTGCTCACGGTTCATGAGCCGTGACGGTCGCCATCATATGCTTGGAACAGCACTGAGTCCAGTACCACGTAACGATTTGAACGATCTGCAATTGAACACGCACAAGAATGGATAACCGGATAATTGGGATCCCCATGCAAGAATGGGTTCCATTTGGTTAGTAACAATGGTTGGAACACCCACATCGAAATAGAAGCATTCCATATCGAAATTAAGGCAATGGAATCATTATGAATAGATGCAAGTCTAGTGTCAGATTTGACCTATTCAAAGTATGTTCACTTCTTAAGGGAATAGTTCTACCAAGAGGCATCCATTTTCTAGTGGGCATTGTCCGATTTAGTCTTATGACCAAAGGTATCCAATGATAACCTATCTTTACTAAATGTTCTTCCCGTGGTTTCCACTATTTTCTAACTTTCTTCTCTTCTTTGCCTTTTGCCTTTTAGCATGATAATTTTCATTGACAAGATTCAATGGGGATTTGACAAAGATTAGACAAAGCATTTACACCACATTCATGATTAGCAATGTAATTCAAGCGGAGACATCATTACAAGGTTTGCAAATAGTATCGAATTGACTTAATTACGATGCGCTATGGCTAATACTATAATCAACACGATTCGTTTTATTCAACTCAAACTTAAAGTTCCTAGGTTGGTCTTCTACTCTTTTCCAATGCACATTCTTAGCTTGCAAGGTCCTATCATTCCTTGTATTGTCTTGAGACTTTGACTTGCTTGCTTTAATGTCACCGATTACTCTGTAGGGAATGGGAACATTAGTTAGTTTTGCTACTATTTGCTTCACCTGTTTAGATGTGCTGGGATCTGAACTACATGTAGGCACACTAAGATTAACTTTTTTAACACTTGAATTGCTGGGATTTGAACACCTAGAGGGCACACTCGAGTTCACATTCTTAGCACTAACATATTTGGAATCTGAACTGCTTGAAGGCACATTAGGGTTCACATTCATAACATTTGTCATTAAATAACTTGCATGCTTGGCACTAGGCATAGAACACGGTATCAAGGGATTGACTTGCTCACCTAAGGTTTTAGGGCATATTGTAATTAGGCATTCTAGAATTTCTTGAGATCGTTTGGCATATAAACATGCATGCCCAATTGCACTGTCCAGTGGTTTATCTAATTTATCCTCTTCAACAATCTTACGTAGACATTCTAGACAATCCTTAAGGGATGAGAAATATGTTTGAATAGCAAGTTTGTTATTCCTGAGATGAGGGGGAACATATTTCACATACAAAGCATATTTATTACAAGAGTGAACCTTTGATACACCATTCTCCCCATTGGTCATTGGCATCTTCCCTTTTACCTGACTCTTTAGATTCTCAATTTCCTTTGTAATGAAGCTTATTTGTTCGTTATTTTTATTACGAGTGACCTTTATTGATTCAAATAACTCATTGAAATGACGTTTAACCTTTTCATTTTCTTCTAGAAAACTTTCGTTTTCCTTTTGTAATGCATTTACTAAGTTTTGAAGATGAAACGTTTGAGAATTCTGAGAATCTAAAGGAGGAGGCATTTGGGAGCCTGTCATATTGTTCTTTTGACCCTTTAATTGAGAGATTTGGGCTTTCAACTTTCTGATCGTGTTAATGAGCTTGAATCGTTCATCACGCGTTTGTTAATTTGAAAAACGCATCAAACTCGGAGCATCCGAGGATGTCTTGATATTTGAAGTTTTGACATTTTCTTTAAGATGTTGATATTTTAGTTGTAAATTAAAATGCTCAGCCTCTAGTTTAGAAAAATGTTTAACCAAATTTTCGTGATCATCCAGTTCAATTTTCTCAGTTAGTTTAGAATTAGTCTTTTCAAGCTCAATGACACGATCATGGGAGACTTTCGTGGCAAAGATAATTCATGAAATTAAGAAGCATTAATAGAACAATTTGTAGCAGTGAAAAACACATCTTGAGCAACACATTCAGTAATAAGAGTCTCATTTAATGTATGCAAGTTCTTCCTCTCAATCTCATTATATTTTAGTGCACGCTCATAGTCACTAACCTCAACTATCATTGCATCAAACTCCTTTTCCATTTCTTTAATGTCTAAGTTCATTCCTTTTTAAGACTCTCAAAATGATCTTTTAGCTGTTTAAAGAAAGGCATGACTTCAGTTAAATAACATTCTTTCGTTTGCTCAAAACCCCTTTCCCCTTCATTTATCCTAGTGGGTGTGATCCTTTTCTTACAAGTTTTCTCAAAATCAACAAATAGTTGAAAAATAACATATTGACTGATTAAGGTCTTGCTTTTAGTGGCAATAGTCCTAGGAACTAAATGCATTGGTGTATTGGGAGGATACACAAGAGGCATTTTCCTAAAGGGAGGGTTCGTTACAACAAGATTCTCCGCTTTTGCTTATCTAAATCCTTTTTCCATAACACTTGTTCGGGTGTTAACAATGTCTGAGGCTTAAACATGTTCAAGGAAATCCAATTCTCCTTCTTGTAATCATGGGGTGTGATCTTTATTTTCTTTTCTTTACATTTAGGATCATCTAATTTCTTGTTCATCTTTTCCCTAGTGACTTCATCTGATTTCTTATCTTCCTCAGTGCACTCAACGCAACTAGGTTTCTGTCTAGGTTTAAGGATTTCATTGCCATCATAAAGAACCTTATGAGCATTTCTAGCCTTTTTAATGACCTCTGGATTTGGTTCCTCAACAAGGGGAATGCTATGCTTATCGCTTAAGACTCTATGCTTAGTGATTATGTGAGCAGTCTGAATGGTATTTCCTTGTACATACAACTTATTTTCAAGCTTGTTTTTCAAGGTTTTTAGATTAGAAAAATCATTCAAAAGTTTTGATTCCTTAGCCCTGAATTCTTGCTTAAGCATTTTAACATTTTCTTGAAGTTCTTGCTTTTGCTTAGCAGTTTTAGAAAGCTTTTCTTGTAAGGAGTTTAACTCTTGTTTTAATACTTCTTCTAAAAACCTACTTTTTCTAATAGTTGTATGCATTTGGTCATCCATCTCCTCACGCCACGGGTGGTCAACTCAAATTTAGCACATTGTTCATAAATAGAAACTCGTTCTTTATAGGCATTAAGTTCGAAATTACAGAATCATCGGGCACATGCGAGATTCATCAAAAACATAGTCATTATTGACTGCAGAAGATGCATCACTTGGTACAATCTCACTTTCACTTTGTTTCACATATTGATCATATGGGACAACATTGATATTACCCATATTTTCAATATTTGATTCAATAAACAGCTTGATTGTACTTTGTCATTTTGCTCATCAACTTCATCGTATAATTTTAATACCTCGAGATGAGTTTGTCTTTGGATGGGCCAGATTGTGGTGATGAAGAGACCTTGGGAGAACCATTGGAGAAATGCTAGCCATGAAGATTGTTTGTGCAATGGGTTCTTCATCAACGTCAGAGTCGATGCATCACAATCACCTACTTGAAAGGCATTTTGATGATTGTGACCTATCTCCTCAATTGGTTGCTCATCCACATCTGCATCATGTGTCTTAGCATTTCCCTACCAAAAACAACAGCCTTCCTCTTCATCCAAAGGCAGCACCATTATCCCGAGCTTGCACAAGCAACATCTTATCCCTCAAGTATTTTGCATTTTGAGGGCGTTTTGGAGATGTGCAGTTCCTTGCAATGTGTCCCTCACCTCCACAATTGTAACATTTGATTGGCTTTGCTTGACCCTGATTTCCATTCCTTCCTCGCTTACGATTTGCAACATAACCTCTACCACTCCACCTCTTCCTTGATCATCTGTCGTTCTTGAACGGTTGCACCATAACCTTCCCATCTCGTAACAAAGGCTTGATTGTGTGGATTAGGCGCTTCAGATTGTTGTTGGTGTGTGGAAGAGAGTTCATGTTTTGACTAATTAGAAGAGCTAGTTGATTAATGAAGTTTCCACGTGTGCATCAAAGATCACTTGTTTGAACATTGGATCGGGAATGAGTTTGTGATTACCATTACCCATGGGTATGACTTGTGAGGCTTTGGTTGTGATTCCGATGTTTGAGTAGAAGGCGCTTGAGTCATTTGAAGAGCTTGTCTCCCCGGTTGGTTTTGAACCGATTAAGAATCCTTTTTTCAAACATAGCATGTCTCTCATTCTCAAGGAGGAAGGCATAGAGTTGCTCATAGTTTGTATTCTTCAATCCTTTAGTGAGCTTCACGTAGTGACAAACTTATGCCATTCGGGATTCATGTTGTTTACAAATTTTGAGTTCAAATTGAATGTTAGGCATAGTCATTCGATGTTCCTCATATCATAACAAGCTTGTGAAATCTCACATAGTACTCATAAACACTCTCATCCGGTTTCATCTTGAAGTGTTCAAATTCATCATAGAGTTGTGATTCTCTGTCTTCCATAGTTAATTCAAACCTCGAGAGAAGCATCTTGACATTATCCCATACCGCCTTTGCTTTGTTGTGATTGATCACTTGTAGATGTCTTTTGGAAGACCTTGAAGTACAATGTTAGAAGCCCGATATCAAGATCGAATCTCTTTTTCTCTTTATCATCGAGCTCATCATATGTCTTTGGTCTGTCAATTCCATAGATCATTGTTCTATCTTCATCAGTATCAATTAAGTCTCTAGTCGTCTCAACCCGACCGACGTCCTTCATCAATGGATTTGAGAATGTTGACACCATTTTCCTTTCCAAGACAAGATATCAATCGATTACGTGAGCCCAAGAGTCGTAGTCGGTTCGTGCAAGCATGGGTGGACGAGTATCCGAACCAGGCTTGAACGTCCTCGAACAACGTGGAAATGATTGTAGGAACGCTGGAAGACATGTTAACAGATTAAACGGGATTTTAAACTCTATGATTAAACCGAAATAGATTCTTTCATGATTTTACTCGAATCAAGAGAAAACGGTATTCAAAGGAAATCACCCAAGTCACTAGGACAAAACGAAGGACCAAATTAAGCTAAGCTAAGTCGCTAGAGTTCCAAGTCGCTATATAACAACTCGCTACAATCCAAGTCGCTAACAAAATTTTGGCAGCAATTCGCTAAGCACCAAGTCGCTAAATAGCAACTCAAGCTAGGTACCAACTTCGCTAACACCAAGTCGTTAACAATATAAAGTACAAGTCGCTAACTTAAACCAAGTCGCTACTCGTAGTGGGAATCCACTAATTGACTGTTGTCGGCTTGTCTCACTAGACAAGTCGCTAACCCTAACTCGCTACGACTTTCAACTACAACTCGCTACCAAATTGTAAAGCAAGTCGCTACCAAGAAAACTTTTCCGTGGCTCAAGTCGCTAGCATGAAAAAACACATAAACACCACTTTTCAATCCAAAAACAACCCAACCACTGTGATTCAAACCTTCTAAATCAAAACCTAAACACTTGAGATGATTCTAAACACAAGAGTACTATCAAAAACCAAACTTTAACACTAGAAATCAACCAAATGATGCAAAAACCACTAAACTTTTTCAAACTCAAAAACCACCTAAAAACCACTAGAAATCCAAAGATATGTAAGATATGATCTAACCATGGCTCTTGATACCAATTGTAGGATATTGGATTTCACATACACATCAAACCATAACACAAAGTAGGCGTATAAGTGGAATTCTAGAGAGAGAAAGTTAGAGGTTTAGGGAACTTTAGTGAGAGAAAGAAAATCTTATTATGAGCTCCAACTCTCTACCTTGGAAGGTAGAGAGTATTTATAGTCTTACAATAAAGCGCCACACAACGGGCGTGGATCGCATACGATGGGTAAAGACCTCGTCTGGCCCTCCCACTGTTACTTAACTAAATACTACTTAACTTAAAATAACTACGACTACGAGCTTTCTGACGATTACATATACTTGAGGTGACCGACTCTTTAATACCTGGAATTTCTAATTCCTAACAAGAGGGTTAAGAGGCTCGCCTGTAATTGCAAGTCTTCGGAAGTTGGACCTCATTCGGATAGGTTTTATAGACGTGTTGCTGCTGTTGATGAGGTCCAGTGTGTTCCTACCGAGCCAATGTCGGATGATAACTATGGCGGTGGTTTGCGTAGTAAATCAACTGCCCCATGTCAAGTTAGCAGTCCTTTGCAAAATACAACAAAAGTTTCTCAGGTTCTCTTCTCATATCATTTTTTATTTAACGTATACTTTTCTATTTTTCTAAACATGTCATGAGCCATTTTGCCATTATTTTTTTCCTTTGTCAGGGGATATTCGGATTGGTAGTTATTGTCCCACCTCTTTAAATGACTATCATTACCCTAAAGGTTCTTCATCGCATGATGGGACGTCGCGATAGAATGGTGAGCAGCGATGCTACTTTTAAGACAAAAAATGTGTGCATACATGTATAGGAAACATCATATTAGTGTTACTCCAACGTAGTGTTTTATGTTTCTTGCAGGTGTACCTTTGCAAAATTACAATGCCTCGCCTACGGCCACTCTAGAGTAAGGGTGAGCATCGGTCCGGGACCGGACCGGACCGAGACCGACAAGACCGAGACCTAATTAAGGTAAAAACCGAGACCGAATGTGGTCGGTCCGGTTCGGTCCGGTCCGGTCTTCGGTCGGTCCGGTCCAAATAGGCAAGATTTTCGGTTTTTTGGTCGGACCGGACCGGACCGAGACCGAGACCGACAAGACAGAGACCGAATTAAGGTAAAAATTAGGACCGAGACCGAGACATGGTACGTGACCATACATTATAGGAGTTGTTAACTACCTAATGATTTCGGTTATGCGCCTTTATTTATTCTGTTGTCATTACAGGTAATTGCAATCCATATCCTGATTTCCGTTGCAGTGAACCGCATCGGGTGCCAAGAGGATCAGGTCAGTATTTTCACCAGCTCTATGCAATGTTTATCAATCCCTGTCAGCTATACCATTGCCTTTAATCATCTTATTTCGAATTCTTGCACAGGCCCCCCGAGTGAATACAAAGCATTTGGGCAATGTAATCGGGCGTGCTCTCACTGCGACGCAATGTTTTATGATGAAGAAAAGATGTCCGCTTCAACAGCATATACATGCCCTTTATATCATCGTTGTTTCCTGGAAGGAAGAGTGAAACTTTTCATACCCGACAATATCCTCCCCTCATTGAAAGGCTTTTCTCAGATAGCCATTTCCTCGAAAATATAAGAGCATACAACCAAATGTTTGCAATGACGTCTTCGGGGCTAATATAGACGAGTATGTCAATGTTGGTAGGGGCCATATGTGTTTAAGATATGTGGCCAAATATACCATCGATAGGCCGTTTTTTGTCCTGAGTCGGGAAAGTCTCCACGATTTCTACAACTGTACATCTGTGATACCGCTAATGAAGTACAGAACAGGTTAAGCCATTTTTAAGAAACCTCTCAGCCTGTTTTGAGTTCGGACATTATGGAGGCATTGATAGACTTTCTTGACCACAACAACGCGCTGGTCCAACTATTCAGAACTGCGAGAGACAAGCTCCAAGAAAATGATGTCCCAAAATTCAAAATCTGACTTTTTAATGTTGGTACAGCCTCCCAGTATGAGTTACCAATGGTTGATAATATTGGGGCAATTGTATTTGACGATAGCGCAAAAACAAAAACTGAATTCGATATTATACTGAAAGCCCATTCGAGCAAGGCGCAAAAGATAAACAAACTGCATTCAAGCTACATGTCCGCTCAGTTCCCACTGCTATTCATATACGGTGAACAAGGATACCACACTGATCTCAAGTACATCAAGTTTGAAGCATCGTCCACACATAGGGGTAAGTGGATGTCTATGAAAGTGTTTTATTCATATCAACTGCACGATAGGTTGAATCACTACATCCTTCTAAGTAAAGGAGGAAGGATTTTCCAACAATGTTTAGTCATCGCTTACTGTAGCATAGAACAAAGCAGAATGGACTTTATAAGAGAAAATCAAGTTGATATAAGAGGGGACTACTCGGGTCTATACAATGTAATAACGAGAGGGGACATCGACGGCTCGGACATAGGTTCAAGAATAATTTTACCTTCGTCATTCACTGGCGGGCCCAGATATATGTATAGCCACTACTTTTTGTAGGATCCATGGGAATCCATCCTTTTTTGTTACTTTCACGTGCAACACAAGGTAGCATGAAATTCAAGAATACATGGAAGCATATCCTGAGTTGACAACCACTTATAGACCATATGGAAAACTAGAAGGGGGGTTGAATAGTTTTACTGATTAAAACTTTGTTTTAAAGTTTTTAGATCGACTTATGTCAATCTATTTAGATTGTGTGTTGGATATTGATAGATGAACATATGAGTAAGTAATGCAAGAGATAAAGAGTAAAGGAACACAAAACCACAACACGAGTATTTATATTGGTTCGGCTACAATGACACCTTCTTTGCCCTACTCCACTCCTCGAGTACCCCACTCGAGTTTCTAAGCACTACACAACACAAGCTCCTTAATGTGGCGGAGAAGCCTTCACAGCGTCGCCTACTCTTTATCCAGTACAATAGACATTGTTAGGTCACTAGTTTTACAAACACAAGTTATAGAGAAAGAGATAAAGGCGGATGAACAAGTAATCACACACACACATACGTATAATAATACGGTTAAGGCAAAGAGAGTGAATGAAAAGAAAACTTGAACAACCAACCCTCAAATGAGGGTTTACAAGAGTATTTATAGGAGGGAAGCTAGGGCAACACTCCTAGTTCCCATCCTTTCTTATGTGGGCTTGGGCCTAAGCTTATGGGCCTTCTACATAAGCTTGACCTTAAACAAACATAAAGACCATAATAAGCTACCTATTACATATGAAATATAAATACTTGAAATACTGTTTAGGAGTGATTCCAACAATCTCCCTCTCAAGTATATATGAATGTAAACGGTGAAGCGCTGATGTAATAGTAGCTCGACATCTTCGACATTCTTCTTTCTTGTGAGAAGAATTGCCTTGATTCAACAATCTCCCCAAGCAGAGAGATAGTTTTCTTTGAACAGTTATGCTTTGACGTAATCTTTAACTTTGTTCTTTGATCATTGTTCTTTGTGGTGAAAGTGATAGTATGTTGTTGTTCGCATCGATCGCCTCCCCAGTCTCCGCTTCGCTCCATCCAGTTCTCCACGTCATTCTTCAACATGCTCACACGCTCTTTGACGTTGGAAATCAATCCTGATGAAGTTCTTTAAGTCTTTGACTTTGTAGATTCTTTGATTGATGAAGAATCATTCGACCGCTGTGTTGCATTCAATAGAACTTCCATTAGTGATGATGTTGGCGTGAGCATGAGAAGAATCAGACGATCATTCCGGGCCCAGCTTCCATAAGAAGAAAAAACATTTCAAACGGTTAGTAATAAGCGGTTTCCGGCACTTACAAGTTTGAACTTCGAGAGTGTTAACAAAGATAGTGTGAAAACACAACTCTAACTCTTACAAAGGCCGCTCCTGAACCGAGTCCCACAAGTGAGATAACGCGATGTACCGGGTACATCTACAGCCGATGAGTCGGTGAGGTACACCAAGCATCACCTCATGCATCGAGACCGCTTTGAGACACACCCAATCCACGGAGTTACGAAAACGAATTCTCGCCGTGGTCGTTGATGTTGACCCCGGCAGTTTCCATTCAATCACCGAGGATCACAGATGTGAACCTCTCATAAATGTTCTCGCATTGCATTGCTAAGATCTCGAAGGACTCGATATGAACCACTGATGATCTTATTTGTTGATCATCAAGTGATTAAATGTCAAGTGTTCCTAAGAGATCTTTTGATGAATCTCGTGGCTCTAGACTCAATAGTGCATTTTGGTTTTCCCGAGCGGAGACTAGGGAGAGGGTCTCCTTCTTCAATACCAGCGATCTCTAAGAGAAAGCCAATAGTGTACGTAGGGTTCCCTGTGAGAATGAAACAAGCTTCATGAGACAAGCTTGAGTGGCTAAGAAGGTTTAGTGCGCACATCACCGGGTCCATGACGACTTTTAATCTTCAATACCGTGTCACTAAGTGACAACCAAGAGCATATGAATTGAACCCTATGGTTCCGCCTAAGTTGAGTAACTGAGGGCTATTTCTTTTCACCCTTTATTTTACATTTCTTTTTGATTCTTCAACTCCTTCTTTCTCCGATTCTCATTTTCTCCTTTTACAATCATTCCTAAGGACTTCTAACACTAACTAATGGTAGTGTCCTTGGGTAGATCCCTCTCCTACTCCTGTGATCATGTGACGGTTATTCCTAACCTTAGTCACCTTATAAATTCATGACTAACCTATGTTGCCATTAAAACCACCGCTTGACAAAAATCTCTCTCAAGTGGTTTGTAAAATGAAAACATGTTTGAACCATCAGAGAGATGAGGTTTTGCATAAATACTCCCCCTCCACATGTGCTTAATAGTTTTAATGGTTTAAATGCACAGTGAGGAAAGAGCGCGCACTTTTTGAATTGATCCACTGAGATAGACAATCCCCATGCAGACACGGTTACGCTGCATAGTTAAAGAGTTACATTGTCAGCTTTTAGGTGACAACTAGCTCTAATAACTACCTTGAAGGTGTAGACAAACCTCTAAAGGTTGTCATACCCGGCCGAAGTTCTTGTCTACCAAGAGTGTTTCAATGGTACTTTCTACTTGGACAAGTCCTTTCGAGACACGCTTACATTACTAGCGAACTAGCTTTGAAATTATTACCCGTCCGACAAGTCTTTTTCGAAAGTTACTAAATGCTTTAGTACCACAATTGCTGGTTAAGTCTCAGTACAATGTGATGCATTTGCAATTTGCACAACATATTTCTTATCACATATTTTCTCCCCCTCAAAAATGGCATATAATTGTTGTTTGAAATGTTGAGAATAAATATGACCATTTCGAGTGTTGCGGGAAGATGACCACTATGAACAATTTGTGAACAAAGTTTTAATTCAAATACTCCCCTCAATGTAGTGATATAAACGCTGAGGTTTTGAAAATCATAATGGGAAGTACTTGTGTTTTTAAGCAAAACCTTGAAAAATGAAAGGTTTGATAGGTTTTACTCAAAAATAAGAAGCTTTCGCTTCTTTTATAAGGATTGTGGCCTGGCGTACCACAGGGGTCCTTTCTTGACAATTACGTTGTACACCGCATTATGTGTGCACAAGCCATTCACATATTTAATCAAACATCCAAATTTTTAATGAATGAAACAATTCAAGGAGTACCGAAGTGCGTGATGTTCCTGTGAGTACGCAGCATGCTGATAGCCGGTGATGTTGATCTGGTCGACCACCAACAAAACTTTCCAACGCTTCGAATCATCCCTTCAACAACCTTTCATCAATCATTGTGATGATTCGCTCTTACATCCCTCCTGCCCCGAATTCCAAAGGCTTAGGAGACCCAATTTTCGGGCGTATATCCTTCAACTCAGACGCTAATCCGCCCCTAACCATCTTCAAGGTATGATCCCTAATTTCGAAGTTCACTACACGCCATTAAGCGCTTCTTTGAAGTTCACAAATGCAGTAAACAACTCAAAGGTTTGCTGATGAGCGTGTATTGAGATAGCCGATTGATGTCTGGGAAGATCAAGCATTACTGGAGGAGTGAGGTGCTGACACGCTGCCTCGATAAGATTCAACGTACTCTGATATCTTCTACACGTTCTTTGATCACGATGCGTCTAATGAAGATGAGAATGGACTTGATAAATTCACGTTGAACTTCGGCCGAGAATTGTCTCATATACCCTGTACTTTGGCAAGGTACATGTCTTCGATGTCGTTGAGGGATAAATTCTCAAAGTCAGCTCGAGAATGCATAGTCCTCGTTCATCTTGTCGCTTTGACTATGATATTCTTCCTAGCGTGTAGTCCCACTTAGACTTGAGATCAACGTGTTTGATGGCCACGATGTCCTTAGAACTGCATACACGCTGCGTGTTGAGACTTCGAACTGTGCAGCCTTATGTAGTATTAGATTCTTTGGCGTCAGGCCAATGATGAATCCTATACAATGCATCTCGTATTATTCTTGCACGTTGTCGAAAAACAAGCGATTTACATCGCCTCGATAGCTATGCAGATTAGAGTAAATAGCACTGGAATGGAAGAGTCAACGATGTAGCTGTATTTTCGTGAACCATCGCTCCGTAAAAAAGAAAATCCGTGTCTTTGTTGAAGAAATATCCGGCGGAATCCTTGGTTCATCTCGTTGGCCAATGGTCCTGGTAGAGGTTTGGTCCAATCCGCAGTAGTACGGAGAGGGTTGTCCTTTCTTTTAGTGAAGTCAATGTCTTTTCGCTCTTATCCTTTTCTCGTTCCTCAATGTTATGTTCATTGAGACACCTTCACAAGCGCTTTGTTGTTGCACAAGAGTAGGTGGTACCGCATCCCTTATCGGTTGATTAACCGCATCGACTGGATGCGGTGAGGAGTGGCAAGACTCACTTTGATCCTCCCGGCCTCCCATTTGGTCTTTTGCAAATTCTTCAACTTTTTGAATATGTCTGACGATTTTAAACTTCTTCCTGTATGATTGATCCAGTAGCTCTTCTTCATCTTCAGAGCTTGAACTTTGATCATAAGGCACGAGTACGGGAGTCTTCCCTTTTCCTTTCACAGCTTGAGGACTTGGAGGTTTAGGGTAAGGGCGATTTTCATCTTTTGCGCTTCGCAGAGTAGGTAATCTCTTCATCTGTGTCAGTAGCTTCAGAGTCCTTGTCCAAAAGCTTTCTTTGCGGTTCAGGTTTAGAGGAAGGGATAGGAGTAGCTTCCTGAGAAGGAACTTTCTTCTTAGGTAGGTTTCTTTTCCCTCTTGAATAGGCTCTGGGAACATTCCTCCGACTATCTCAGACTTGTGGCACTTCCAGCACTTCCTCTCGGTTCTTACTGAGTGTTCCGTAAGATTTTTCGAGATGACCAACTTTGCCTTGTCTAACTGCTTCCAAATACCTTTTAATGCTTTGAGCTTCCGACATCTTCGCTATAAGGAAATCCGCAACACAAGACCTTGTTTCTTTGTAGACGCATTCCTTGATTCCGACAGATAGAATAGGTTCCACAACATATCGTGATTGTCGGGTCATTGAGCCTCTTGGGGATATCGATGAAGTCCAAGTGCTCTCTGGATCAACACAGCTTTGGTATACCCGATGTAGGGAATCTTTGAGCCAAGTTTGTTGAGAAATGACATCATGTCATCCCAAATCGGAGCTTCGATAGCGATGTGTTTCATGTTGACCAATGCCCAAAATATTTGCAGCTCCATGAGCTTAGGATGCTCATAGCCACTGCCACGCACCAAACAGAGACTTCAGTGATGATCATGTAGAGAGTTCTCCATGGTTGAGGAATACTCTTAAGCTCTATGTGAGAGTGCTTGGTGATTACTCCTGTAGCCTCGTCATAACCGATATCGATTAAGAATTGGAGAGTGAGCTCTTGGCAAAGGTGTGCATATAGTTTGGTTGGTTCGACTTGAGAATTAGGGAGAATGCCCTTAAGTCTCAGGTGTAATGGTGACTTGTTTGTGATTCGAGTCACCGCCACAGCCAGAAATTGGTCCTTTGACCCTTTCCATAGTGTTCCTAACTGCTGGATATAGATCTCGAGAACAGTTGCAGCTGAGGTGAGTGAGCATATTCTCGATACTGGATGAGTCCTCGAATATCAATAGCAATTAAACACGAAGACTCAGAGCAAGTGAGGGTGTCAAAGTCAACACGAAGATTATTCTTTCCTATCTTCATTGGATAGCCATAAGGATAGATATCAGGAATGGAGAGAACTTCTGTGCATCCACATTCATTTGTTCACCATGTCGTGATCTCGAAATAACATTAGCCAAAAGAACCAACATATCGAAAGACATAATGTTAGTCAACGGAAGGTCTTATTGTCTAGTTATTGAATGTACAGTGTCAATGATTGTTACGAGTCCTAAGTCACTTGTATGTCCAATAGTCCAATGACGTCGTGAAATGTTTTGTGAGTTAGTTAACTTTAAGTTTTAAAGTTTATGTTATCACTTATGGTTCACAACATCTCAAACATTTTAGATTTATTAGTGACATTATTGGATTCGTGACAATATGATTAGTTTATTTACAAGTTTGTACACGTAACAATTCATAACAAAGGTATGATCCAGGCTTATGCGTAGGATTGGTAAAGTTATGCGTAGACAGAAATGATATATGCGTAGGCGTAAACTTACGCGTAGGATCCTAACTTACGCGTAAGAAATATTACGCGTAGGAAAAGGGCACCTTATGCGTAGAGGTTACGCGTAGGCATATATTAACCTTTACGCTGCAAGGCTACTCGTAAGAGTTGACCTTGCGCGTAGGGACATCCGTTACGCATATCCTTCACGTGATACGCCGTAGTCCCATATGTAGAACCTTATGCGTAAAAGCTACGCGTAAGACTAATCTTACGCATAACAAGCTACGCGTAAGGTGATCCTTATGCGTAGAGTTACAACAACCTTGATTCTGAATTATAAGTGTAGCAAGCCTGAAATAAATTCATCAAATCATCAATATTAACACAAAATTCATTTTATAACAGAGCAAAACACAATTGCACAGTTTTAACAGTTACGCGTAGAAAGCTTACGCGTAGTCTAAACCCTAAATCTACGCGTATGAAATCTAGCCATGGAATATGCACAAAACATTTTCTGGTAGTTTAAGAGTGTTGAGGGAATCTTTAGGCCAAGTAATAACATCAAAGTCGTAGTGAATCAAAAATACCCAAAAGTTATGAACTTTAAACCCTAGTTTCAAATTGTCAACCAATTTGTGTTTCTGGGTGGTTACCAACTATGGAAATGATCAATTCAACACCTTATGACTATAACCCAACAATCTTTTATACCAAAACACTTCACATTTGAAAAAAACCCAAATCGACACAAAAACCCTAATTTTGCAAAATCACCAATTTGTGTTTCTGGGTGAGTTTTGATGGTTAAAATAGTATTAATGATGCATTAGGAATGTTTTGACACAGACCATTTCACCACAAACACACCCACACTGATTGTGTGTTCATACGCATACGCGTAGAGCACATAATCACTCGAAAAAAACACTTTTAGCCGTTGGATTTCCATGAAATTAAAAACCATAGCTTAAAATCATGTTATAAACACAAGACAACTTACAAATTGGTGATCAAATGCACGGATTTCTCAAATGATTTCTATGCGTAGGATGGGTTTTTTAGGTTTTTAGTAATAAATGAGATGTGAAGGTTAGGTGAGGGTATTTTATTTAAAATAACTTTAAGGTTTTGACAGTTATGGTCCCTCCACCTTTTCCTTTTTCAAACAAAGCCATTTAACTTCCATTTTGGTTACCAAACAAAGATTTTAGGAAAGAAACATGACGACACTCCCCCTCAACTTGAGAAAATAATGAAAAGTTATTAATTTAAGTCCGAGGAGTGTCATTGTACCAGGAAATTCACCACCATTTGTTAAAAGAAACAACCAAGGTATGATAACATGCAAGTACACAGATGTTTTGAAACAGTTAAAGTTTAGATTTCTCCCCCTCAACACTTGATCGAAAAAATACCGAATTTAGAAAGATTAGGGTGTTGACGGAAGAAATGTACTTGCAATGTTGAAAGAAAAATAGATTAGAAGAATATTTTTGATTTTATAAGGTTTTATATTTTTGTATTTTGTTTTTTGAAAAATTTATTTACAAAGGATGTTTTGGTGTTTGACAGGTTTTTAAGACTGTTTTAAGAGGTCATCCAATTCCTCTTGAGTCAAACACCTCATACCAATCCTCGGATCAGCTCATTAAACCTAGCGAGGCAAGGCTTTGGTGAGCAGATCTCGCCAATGGTATTCCTGCACCACAAAGTATAATTCAACGGCACTGCTCCACGTGGTCCTTGATGAAATGATAGCGTAGATCGATGTGCTTTGATTTCGAAAGTGCTCGAACCGAAGTTGCACGAGATTGCAATGGCACTGATTGTCATGCGAAGACATCGGGATCGTCAAATACGTAACTATAGACTTTGAGTTGTGTTCTCATCCAGATGACTTGAGCACAACACGCCGACATGGCTACATATTCTCGCCGTTGATGACAACGATGTACAATCCTCGCTTCTTTGATTGCCAAGACACCGCTTATCACCAAGAAATTGTAGAGCTCCTCACTACTTTTCCTCGAGTCTAAGCATCCCGCGGTCAGCCGCCCCAAAAGCGATTAGTTCAAAACCGAATCCTTCTGGATACCGCATCCCCAAGTTAATGGTTCCCTTGATGTATCGGAGGATTCTTTTAGCCTCGAGAGGTGGGTTTCAGCTTGGTCGCTGAATCGATAACGGAGCATAGATAAACGGCAAAAGACAATATCGTCGCTAGTCTGTTAGATACATGAGGGACCCAATAATACTTCGGTATTTGGTAGGGTTAACTAATTTCCCATGTAAATCAAAGTCTAGCTTCTTGGTATGAGCCATTGGTGTGGCATAAGTGTCACAGGTTGTCATTCCAAATTTGTTTAACAATTCAAGGGCATATTTGGATCGACTCAAGAAAATACCATGATTGATGAACTTGTAATACTAGAAAGAACGTAAGTTCACCCATCATGGACATTTCAAAATTTTTCTTCATTAGTTTTGCAAAAGCGTTGAAAACTTTTTATGTGTAGACCCAAAAATGATGTCATCCACGAAATTTGAACAATTAAGATATGTGCCCCGTGATATTGTATAAAAAGAGTTGGGTCAACCGAGCCTTTGGTGAAATTATTGGCAATGAGGAAAGATGATAGCTTATCGCACCATGCCCGAGGGGCTTGTTTGAGACCATAAAGAGCTTTGTTCAGTTTGTAGACATTGTTCGAACTCGTGATCAACGAATCCATCCGGTTAATGACATAGACCGTTTCTTTAAGTTCTCCATTAAGAAACGCCATTTTGACATCCATCCGATAGACCGCCATGTTCATATGAGCCGCTAACGCGAGAAATATCGAAAGCCTCAAGACGAGCAACCGAGCAAAAGATTCTTCAAAGTCTATTCCCTCTTCCCCGACGATAACCCTTAGCAACTAGGACGTGACTTGTTTCGATAACGCCCTTCAAAGATCCAATTTGTTTTTCCAAATCCATTTTAGACCAATGACGTAGACCCTCGTTGGTCTTTCAACCGCCTCCATACTTCAAGACGCTTGAATTGGTTGAGTTCTTCCTGCATGGATTCAATCCAGCTTGTCTTTTGTCATCAAGGCTCTTTAATGTTTTTAGGCTCGATTGCAGTGAAAGAGCATAAATGCAATGTTCACCATCTGCGGTGAAGACGCTTGTCTCAACGACGGTTGATTCGGATTGCCAATAATGTTAGCCAGAGGATGGTCTTTTGTCCATCTATGTGTAGAGGGTTGATGTTGGTATACATTGTGCGATTCTGAGGATTTAAATGGTTTGTTGAAGATTCCGACATCTGGTGTAGCCCATTAGCAAACGGGTTGAAGAACGATTTGGATCAAATCGCAAGTGGGGGTACTTCATTCGTAATATCATCACCGTTCATCATTGTTGGAAGCGTGTGTTCAACCGTTGTTGGAGTTAATCGGTGTAGGTGCATCGTCAACAAAAGAGTTGTTGTAGAGGTGTATCGTATAGGAATAATATCGTTGTGCAAATGTGGAAACATCGGATACACCGAGCACGCTCATCAATATCGCCACGTAACGGAGTAGCAAATAACCTTTCCATTTGTTGACGAGTTAGTCGGGGCTTTGTTCACCGATGATGGGGGTTGAGGAAGTTTAAGCATGTGACCGGTTCTAAGCCGTTATACTCGTAGTTTCCGTGAGTTCATCAAAATGAGCATGAATCGCTTCCATCACCGCTTTGTACGACGCATTCCAGATCCGTATCCTTTAGAATTCTCAATATCCATAAAGACTCCAATGTCAGCTTTGGCTTTGAGCTTTCCAAAGTCATCACGATCATTATTTGGATAGCATAGAGATCCAAATACATGAAAGTGTTTGAGATTCGGTTTATGGTTGTGGATAAGCTCGAAAGGTGCTTTGTTGTGGCGTTTTGTGATCATAGAACGGTTTTGAGTATAGCATGCAGATATACGGCTTGCCATAAGTAATCTGGAAGTTTAGCATTGATTAACATTGTTCTTGCAGCCTTCCACTAACGCTCGTTTCATCTTTCAACAACTCCGCTTTTGTTCAGTGTGTATGCGTGCAATAGATGTTTGATGTCAATTCCCACTTTCTCATAAAATTCACGAAGGGGTTTGTTAACAAATTCAGCCTTTGTCTGTCCGATTAGCCCCGACGGTGTATGGAGTCAACTCGTATTTTTGTGAGAAAGGTGATGATCATTTGTGGAGCTTGGTCTTTGCTACTAAGAAAGTAGACCCAAGTCCATCGTGAGTAGTCATCAACAATTACTAAGATGTAGCGCTTGCCATTGATCGTTTGCACGCCGCGATCGGCCACACAAATCCATGTGAAGAAGATGTAGCACATGCTTTGAGAGATCGTGTTCCACCTTTGAAGGAAAATGAGCACGCAGTGCTTTTCCCTTGTTCACAGCCGAGCAAAGGTGATCTTTTGAAAATGGACCATCGTGGGAGACCTTCAACAAGTTTGTGTCGAGCAAGGTTGGTGATGGTTTGAAAGTTTAGATGAGAGAGACGACGGTGCCATAGCCGTGATTTTGTTGATGTTGCCTTAGAAAGTAAAAAGATGGGAGATGAAGCAACCATGTCTTGCATAGAGATAGTGTAGAGACTAGAATTACGAGCCGCACATAAGGTCATTTCCTTGTAGATCACGAATGAAACAAGCTTTCTCCCGGAAAGCAACCTCCAAATCTCCATCACAAAATTGACCTCCATCGAAACAGATTGTAGACCGAGGCCTTCCATATAGTAAACCCTGCTGATTTCGATGTTCCCATTGACATAATCTCCGTAGCCCATGATAGCTGCGAAGTGATCGTTCCCTAACCGACAAGCCAATGAACTTTGCATAAAGTTTGATAACAGTTTAAGGTTGCTGTCATGTGTCGGGAACATCCGCTATCAACAATCCAGAGAATGATCTCAGACACCCGTTACACACGATCGAACGGCTACGTGATGGAATAGAAGTAGATGGAACCCAAATGTTAGAGGGTTCGCAGCATATATAACATACACTTAGCTTTAGGTATCCTTTTAAATCCTAGTGTGTTATATATCCATTTCTGCCATCTATAACTACTCTTTGCTTTAGTCTTAGTGAATGCACTAGGTGGTACTACATTCTAGGAGGTGAAACCGAGCTACAGGATGTGTGCAAGAAAGTTGCCTTAGAATCTAACGAAGGCGGTCTACCAAGCACAGACTTAGAATGATTAGTGGGCCTAGAGGTATTCGGATTCTTAGGATTCCGTAGAATCGAGATTATAGCTTTAGCAACACATTTGTCATGACAATCAATTCATATACTTTTCCCACAAATATCACAAGGTGCATCGCATGAATATCAAAAGTATTTAACGGTTTAGCATTCGTTACATCACTATTTCTATTACATTTGCCAGACGCAACATCTATAGTGGAAGCAACATGAGTCTTATTCAGAGTCCTAGGGTGTTCTTCTACTTTAGCATTCCTTATTGATCTTTTCTTAGGTCGCAACTTCCTATTCTTCGATTGAGTGCTCCTAGGCTGTGAAGTGCGGTCATTTGGAAAAAATGCAACTATTCCTGTTTGTTAGAGGGAAACACATTAGCAACTTGTGATTTGGCAGTGGGAATTCTAGGTTCACGATTACTAAGTGTGATTGGTGCTAATCTCTTAATCACAGTAGGCGGAAGTTGTTCATACTTTCCTAACATTTCTATTAACTTAGAGATAGTGTGAATCAGATCTTGATTTTCAGAACGAATATTTCCAGCAAAATTTATGACGTCTCTAGTGTAAGCAAGATAATGATCAAGTTCGTTGGATGCTTCATGACGAGTCTTATTGAGTAAATCAAATATGACACCATATTCCTGTTTAACTTTTACAAGGTCTTGTTCATATTTTAAGATTTGACTTTTCAAAGACAGATTTTGATCATCCAGTTGCTCAATATTAGGATCAAAAGATTTTGTTTGCAACTGAGCGATTTTCTGTTGAAACCGAAGTTGTTGATTGTGAATATCTTTTTCACACCAATTAAGACGACGCTTTTGGTTGAAAGTTCGGTAATCAATCGCTCATTTTCGCTTTTAAAGACTCGATTTGAAGCATCTTATCATTCTCAACATTTACCACGAGTCAACATTATCAGCCAGAGATATAATCAAATGCATATGGCAACGATTCATAGAGTAACACAACATTTTGATATCAGACAGATAACATCTTTCAAGAGTCGATCAACATCTTTTCTCAACATTTTCTTTTTGCGTTTAGTATTAGAAATAGATGTTTCTTTTCTCAAACGACCTTCATTACTCCAAGTTCCTTATGAAAATCCTTTCCCGTGCTAATGCACAACTTTTCAAGTTTTAACATTAGGTAAAAGATTTTTCTCAAAAATGTCTTTGTTCTCGCCAGAGGCGATTGAAAATGTTCAATTTTGATTTCAGAACGATATTCTATCTCATGTTGTAAAATTTTGAGGTCAGCCATGAAAATGTCAAAATATCGAAGAATTTTTCGATTTTCAGGGTTTGAATTTACTTCACTAATGGAAGGTAAAGGACCATAAGTTTGTGCATAATCTGGTTTGGGATTAACAATAGAAGACTTAGGTGTTTTGATGATAACCCTTGGTGTGTTAGAAGAATCCGTTGGTGTGACGAAAGTGACCGCTTTTATAATTAAAAGGTTTGTTGTAAACAACGTTTTTAATTTTGATCGACTCTCGCCTTCGTGATCTAATTCCTCTTGACGATGATATTCAACAACACTCATAACAGAATCATCAATTTTGTATTCTCAGACCGAAACTTCGTGATTTGGTTTGAATGTTTTGGTTGAAAGCTTTGGTTTGTAATCGCCGATTTGGTCCATATCCTTGGATTGGGTTTTAAGGTAAACTTTTCAATATTGGATTCACCATGTTTGTAATAAAACAGTTTTAAACTCTTTAAGTTTGTTTTGCAAGCCGATAATTTCTTCAAGAAGGTCATCCACCCGATTCGTTGAATGCTTTTTGTATGCGGAGAATGTTTGACAAGTTAACAACTCACCTTAGCTATTTGATTTTCCAAGCGTTAGAGGCGCTAATTTGCTTTTTATGTTCACGCATCCGCTCTCTAAATATTTTTCGCTTGGATGAGATTTTGCAAAGCGGCTTCAAAACCTTTTCACCGTTTTTGAGTTTTGAAAAAGTTGAGTTGCATTTGTAAGCATTCAAAATCCTTGGTTAGCAGTGCATTTTTGCTTTTTAAGTCCTTGTTTAATGCATAACATTCCTCCATTTTGATTTTATGATCTTGAATTAACCGAGCAAAATCTGGATGAGGCAACAGTTCATCTTGTTCAACGTGAGTCACAACATGATCATTCTTTAGATCCTCAAGTACAATCACGGAGTCAATTTGATTATCAAAGGAAACCATAAGGTCATCTTGATCGCCAAATGTAACTATGGGTTAACTTGAAAATCATCGAAGGCGAGATGTAGATGACTCATTTTGAACATTCCCCGATCCTTGCTTCGTGATATTGGCGGAGATATGAGTTCGAGATATGATGATGGTTTGTTCGTACTGAGACAAGCCATCGTGTCATACACGGGCCTGTTTCACTCTATGTGTAACTCTTGCATATTAGCCATCAACATAACACCGCATTTACCGCAAGTCCTCCATATCATCATCCGAAAGTCCCGATTCCGCCATAAAGCTCATCTTTTGTTTGTGAGAGATCCACCAGCTTCAACCTTAAGAGCCAAAAGAAGAGCCTCTTTGAAATAAGCACTGCCCTTAGTCCTTGGCTTTGGGCATGCATTAGCCAGTGTCCCTTCTCATTGCGCTTGTAGCATCAAGACCATTCAACCCATTCTGTGCATTGCTCTACCACTTGAGCTTTGTTGTTATTCCTACCCATAGCATTAAACCCTGACCACCCCCCATTTGACGACCATAACCACGATTCTCAACTTCAACGCGCCCATTGTTCACAATACCGATTCATTAATGTATTGGATGAGGAATGAATACGATTGTTGGATTTGTTTGTATAACGGCTAAAAGCATTAGCAATCATAACAAACCCCTGCTGCAATGCTTCAACGGATCGGATTCCTCATTAGTTTGACTATGAAGTGCTTGATCATTGTTGTTGTAAGGAACCAATTGATTTTGTTGAGGTTGTTGTGATTGATCGCTTTGGTGCATTGGCGGCTTGGTTGAGTTGCTTGTTGAGGAGGATAACTTTGTTGAGCATAAAGGGCAAGTTGTTGATTTTCCGGATGTGTAGGTTGAGCAATTTGAGCACGGAGAATCCTTTCACGCATCAACTTCCTTCCATGAGGCTTCAAGTAATCATACAACAATCCGTATGTAGAATGATGCATATTCTTCTGCTGACGGAGAAAAATGACATACTTCTCCCATTCAAGACCAAGACTACTCAAGAACTTAGTATTCACCGCAATTCTTGGCATGATGATGTTGTGTTTATCCAAATCATTGATGATGTCTCAAAATCGATGATGATAGGACTCTAGTGTCTCTCCTGGTTCAATCATGAAGTGTTCATAAGCCAAGTAAATTTTGGATTCCAAATCCTCCCTCGATTGAGTACTGAGATCCTTCCATAAGAAGACGAATATGATCCCACATTTTTGTGCAGTCTTTTGAGCATCAACACTACGAAGAATTGGGTTTGGTAATCCTAAGAGGATGTATTCCATTGCAAGTTCATCGGCTTCATAGTGTAGAAGTTCGTAGCATTTAGATTTGCAAGCGTAGCAATGTTGGTTTGTTCATCTCTTGGTGGAATGTAGCAGCTTTGGATCTCGGGTACAATGACAATAAGCATCTCAAATGGACCTTCCAAGATAACCTTCTTTAAGAACTTTCCATGTGGCTTCTTCAGATCACAAAACCTAAAGAACCTTATCACCCATTGATCGAGTTTCTCGGAGCGAGCATTGGAGGTCTATCAAGTGATCCACTTCATGGATTGATTGTTGGTCGCTTAAAGCTTCACACATCTTTGCAAACCAAGTGTTCATAGTGTTCCTTGATGGATGTTGATTGAATTCATTAGTGTAGGGTTGAACTTGAAGACTTGGTGGTGGTTGAACCATTTGTGGTGGAGGAATTGCTCCAAGTTGTGGAGTATGTTGTTGATTAAATTGTTGTTGATAAATTGCTTGTTGTTGATTCCATTATTGATGTTGAGGACTAAGTAGTTGTTGTCGTTGAGGATAGGTATAAGGGAAATAGTTAGAGTATGGAGGTTGAGACATGTTGATAAACTTGTGTGGTAAAAATGGATCTTTGTAGTCGAATGAACCTTTGTTGATGAAGTGTCCTTAGGCGTAGAAAAGACAAGAAACCAAGTAGCACTTATGCGTAAAAACACCAAAAGTTACGTAGAAAATAAGGAGTTACGGCCAGGATTTAGCTTTACGCGTAAGTAGGATAAAAGCACTAAAGTTATCGTAGACAAAAGTTAGTAGAAACTTAGGCGTAGGATTACCTTATGCTTAGAACCGAGTTTACTGGCGTAAAGTGAATCTTATGCGTAGGATTTCTACGCGTAGCTTATGCTTATGCGTAAGTTTAGGTTTTTCCCAAATGATCTTTTACACTATCCAAAGGCAAAAGATATCCAAAGTCGACGTATTTTCGGACTTATCCAAGTAAGAAAACACGGAATAAACCACGAAAATGAAGATCAAACAAAGGAAAATCTTACGCGTAATTTTAGGGTTTCCATACGCGTAGGATTACTCGTAATTTTGATTTTGCCCAAATGTGTTTCTAAACCAGATTTTGTTATGGAATAGCTTCAATAGTACCAAAAGAACACAAAAGTGTGAAACTTGATGTACCAAAACGGCTAAACGGGTTACGCGTAGAACGACACCCAAGAACAAAAACAAGCTTAAAAACGTGTATTCACGCGTAAAGATTGAAACTTTTTGCCAAAAACAAGTATTTTAACACCTTAAAACATTGAAAGTACAAGAATCTTGGATTAAAAAGTGTAAAAAAACAAGTTTTTAAGCGAACCAAAGTATCACTCGTTAGTTTTACGCGTAGGACCAAAACCCACTTCAAAAACAAAACGATTCACCCAACTAGTAGGCGATTGATACCACTGTTAGGTCACTAGTTTTACAAACACAAGTTATAGAGAAAGAGATAAAGGCGGATGAACAAGTAATCACACACACACATACGTATAATAATACGGTTAAGGCAAAGAGAGTGAATGAAAAGAAAACTTGAACAACCAACCCTCAAATGAGGGTTTACAAGAGTATTTATAGGAGGGAAGCTAGGGCAACACTCCTAGTTCCCATCCTTTCTTATGTGGGCTTGGGCCTAAGCTTATGGGCCTTCTACATAAGCTTGACCTTAAACAAACATAAAGGCCATAATAAGCTACCTATTACATATGAAATATAAATACTTGAAATACTGTTTAGGAGTGATTCCAACAAACATAGACTACACTCACCTTTGTTTAGATAATTAGATAAGTAGAGTAATCGGTAGAAATACCAACCTCCCCCCCCCAAATCCAATACCCCGAGATTCGTACCTTTCAATTTTCTAAAAAAAATATAAAAAAGAAAAAAATAATCTTCCTCAACCCCAACCTTAGCATAATAACTTCTCACTAGCATTCATATTCCCCTAGAGAACGATATCAATTCATGAGGCTTACCCTAATACTACACTACAACGATTAGGTTCATTGCCTAGGGTGGTGAAAAACTTGCTCGACGAAAAGGAAGTTCCTTTGACCCCGAACGCGCTTCGTAAGCGTATCAAGTTTTTGGCGCCTCTGCCGGGGAATAGAATAGCTAGTTAGATTTTCACCTCTTTTAGGTTTCCTTGCTTGATTCCTATCAAGTAAGCTTTTTTTTTTTTTTTAGCTTCCTTGTAGTCTATCCCCCTTCTTCGTGACCTTTGTTCATAATCCCTCACTTTTCATCATGGAAGGTGATAATCGACCACCACTCATCAACCCACCACCAAATGACCCGCCAAGAGGCCGTACTCTTGGTGAATACTAAAGACCAAGCCACCTAGGCTATAGAAACACCATTGAGCTTCCCGACCAAGCCCAAACTACGGCCCTTCGATCCGACACCATCCGGTTGGTGCAAAACGGATGTGCATTCCATGGACTTCATTCCGAGGATCCTAATCAAGATCTTAAGGATTTCTTTAAAATCGTCGATTCCATCGACCTCGATGCTACTACTCGGGAGACCACACGCTTGCGTCTCTTCCAATTCTCTACTGGGACCAAGCTAGTAATTGGCTTGGCGACTTCCGCCCTCCATCTCAAGTTGTTATGATCTCACCTCTCGTTTCCTTGCTCAATTTTTCCCACCGGGGAGAACTACTAAGCTTAGGAATGAAATCTTGATGTTCCAACAACGTCAAGGTAAATCTCTCTACGAAGCATGGACTCAATTCAAGGACTTACTCCATAGAGTCCCTCATTACGACATTGATCTTTGGCTTCAAGTCTAACTCTTCTATGATCATGTCAACTTCCTCACTAAGCAATCCATTGACCAAGCGGCCGGTGGAAAACTTAGTGATCTCACCACCGAAGAATCATGGGGTATAATAGAGGACCTTGCTCTCTATGACAACGAAAGTTGGAATGACCCCCGTAAGTTGCCCAAAACTGTAAAGGCAATCTCCTTTCCTCCAATTGACTCACAATCTTCCGACCGTAGGATGCTCGAGCTTGAAGATCAAGTTAAATTCCTAATGAGCTCCTACGAAAATCCTAAGTCTTCATGCCAAGCGAACAAAGTTTCATCCTTGTGTGAGCCATGTAGTGGTCCTCATAACACTCGCACAAGACTCCCCGAACAAGCTTCCGTTGACTACGCATACCAATGGAACGGGAGGAAGATTCCCTACAACACCCGGACCTAGGACTTTTAATGACGCCCGAGAAGCATGGAAGGGCAAGCCCGACTTTTATTGGGGACAAACCAAAGAATTCACATCTAATGATTTCTCATGGCCCCCATCTCACGGCCCTAACCAACAAAACATAGAAGGGATGTTGCAACACCTAGTCACATCCTAAGAAGCTCAAATAGCTAAGCTCTCGGATCGTTTTAACCAACAACAAGCCGAGATGGATAGGAAGATAGATAACCTCTTGAAAGCCATGACCAATAGTGATAGGAAGGTTAACGCTATCTCAACTCCCGAAGCTTTCGATGTAGAGATTAAGGACCCAAGTAAGTTAGCTAAGCACGTTCAATTCGTCAATACCATCACCTTAGTGAAACCTAATAGAACAAATGACGAAGCGAACCATGAGACGATACTTGAGGTTAGTGAAACTCCTAGGAATGAAACAACCGAGGAATTAGATGAAGTAGGCAGTGACTATTTCAATAAGTTTCCTACGGAAGAAGAACTCTCTCGCCACCCACACTTAGTACGAGACCTCCGTCACATGTATGTTAGGAGAAGCCCTAGAATCAAGTTTGGGAACCCCTGGAATCTTAACATACCATGTTTCATAGGACACCTTTTCGTGGCAAAGGCCTACATTGATAGCAAGTCCCCAATAAATATCATGACTAGCACCTACTATAATTGGGTAATGAAGAAGCCTATCCCGACTAGGCAAGACCCCGATAATTTTAGGGTTAGTTTCAATTTTCTTGGTAGAGTTAAGGGATTGCCCGTATATGTAGGAAGTTTCACTTTTCCTACGGATTTTATAGTTGTGAATGATATTAGTACGGCCATAGATCTTAGCTTGTCCCACGTCATTCTAGGAAAGCCTTTCATAGAAAATACCGGGATGACTTATGATCCGTCGTTAGGAATAGTAAGATTCAAGGATGAGACCGATGATGTAGCCTACCAAATGCCCTTTAAGATTGAGAAATTTTCATCATTATCCAATGATGAAAAAGAACTTAAGCTATCGGTCTACTATAGGAATGAGGAAGATAAGGAGAAGGGAGTTGATTATGTGATGAATAAGATTTTCGGGTTCTATAAGGATTGCTTGAAACTAGGACCGGAATATAGAACGCACTGGGGAGAAGATGATTTCTTACAAAGATGCATAATAGGGCATTACTATAACATGGAAAACCCCGATAGAGACCGTGATGAGGAAGAAGGTGACGGTAATGAAGTTACGTAGGGGCACAACTTCGAGTCTAGCTACAAGATTCATAAATAAAGAAAAGCGCTTCGTGGGAGGCAACCCATGCTTAATTGTTTGCTTGTTAGTGTGTCGTATGTCTTTTATTGATTGTTTATTCTCATGTTTAAATTTGTAAAAATGCTTTATTTTGTCTTTAACCTCGTCTTAATTACATATAAAGGTATTTTACATAAGGGATAAGTGTAGGGAGGATTACACACGTTTTCAAAAGAAACGTGAACATGAGAATTACAATTATTTAAAAGATATACATGAGTGTTTGTTCGAGTCAAATGCTTGTATCGAGTCATAATGGATGTTTTGCAGGAAATTTTTCCGGATTCTAAAGATATAAATTTTCCGTAATTTTTCCAAAAATCACTGAACCGCTGTCAGATAACCTGATGGCGTCAGGAGGAGTAGAAACAACTTACTACTTTTTCTCGTTTTCTGAGCTACTGATGTGTTTCGTGTAGTGCAAGTATTAAAAATTTATAAACACGATTTAACCGTCTAATCTATTAACACATACGAGCAAGTATACTCGTACGTGATAGCAAAGTTTGGTAAGTCGAGATCGTCCCAAGGGATTTTGTGTTTGAAACTGTTTTGTATGAAAAGATTCCAACAAGAAAGCTTGTCAAGGCTTCCTCAAATAGTGATGTTATAGTGAAATTCAATAATAAGAAATATATATACTTGTGTGTAGTCTATAGTTAATCATAAATAGTATTCATGAAGGTTTGGTGTATACTCTTGATATGATGCACAAATCATAAGCAAATGATCCCCAACCATGGTATATGTTTGTAAAAATCATTCTAAGAACAAAAACATATAGGTAATCCTTTCGGTCCTTATCCTAATGATCATCCTTTAGAAATTTCATTTGTTTGCAACATGTTCTTATTAAATTTGTTCTTACGAATCTTTCGACCCTTTCGTGATGAAAATGTTCCTAGTCTTGTTTTAATAAGCAAACATGGTGGTTGTCAATCACCATATCCCCATACTAGTTTGTCACTCAACTTTTTGGAATAAAACACAAGAGAAATCCTTTCGGTCCTTTTTCTTAAAACATGTTTTATCAACAAATCAAACCAAGACTAGTATTTTTCCAACAAACTCATTTAAACAAGATCATACATACATGCATCACATTTGAGAACACTAATATGATTAACTACATCCCAACACACAAATATATCCCAAAACTACTCCATGATAATAATAATAACTAAACACAAATCATAACAAAGTAATTCCAATAATTCAAGAGAATAGAATTCCATAACAAAAGTTCATAGAATACCTACACTTTTGTGATTACAAGAATTAGAATTCGTGGATTTTAGCAACCACGCGCCTCCAATCACCTAGATTCACCGTATAACTCCAAATTACCAAACCTATGGATGAGAATTGTTCCTCCTTGCTCCTAACGTTTTTCAAGAAGAACTAAGCTTTTGGGATGAATAATATGGTTGGTATTAGTTTAGATGTAAACTAATACAATTTTGGTTGTGTCACACCTAGTAAACTAGGACTAGGTTCATTATATAGCCAAATATGCTTGCTCAACTGACCAAAAACGTTCCCAACAAGTTAATATCAAGAAATGATCGGCCTCCAATGATTATGGGAAGTTAAGGCAACAATAAATGCAACTTTGTGTAATCAGTTCATGCAACCGATCGGTTATGCGTTTGCTTTGACCAAATGCCCAGCCGGATCCGGTTACGGGTCACGACCGATCGGGCCGGTGTTGTTGATTTGACTTTTGTTGACTTTCTCGCTTATACGCTTCATTCTTTGCTTTCGCTGATGATTTCCAAGGCAAAACTTGATCTTTCCTTGCTGTAAATACTTAGAAATCATTGAGCTTCTTAATCATTGAATCCAAAAGCTTCCTAGCTCGACTTCCTTCCTCGAGAATCTTCCAAATGTGCATAAAAACTTCATTTCTTCATCATTCGTGATACCTAGCTACATATACATACACAATACGCATCTTTTGCACTTTTGCAATGCTTATGAGTAAATATATCCGATTATCATGCACAAAACCAACAATAACGCTACTAAAAACATGTTCATTTTAGGCGTTATCAAATTCCCCCACACTTAAGTTCTACTCGCTCTCGAGTAGGTCTAACATTTGCAAAGATTGATTTCAATGGTCTTGACACCATGGTTCCAAAAAAATGTAACAATTATCCCAAAGGAGATAATTATTGATTTGCTTTTAATATGTGAAAAACTTTTAAAAATGAACCAAACACTTTAGATAACATAACTAGAACACCTCACGAATGATTTTAGGAATTCACTCAACACTCATATATTGGTAGGTATATGTAAATCACTCAATGCCTAGTCATGATCAATGCTTTTACCATAAGCTTGTACAAGTATCAAAACAAAGAAAATAAATTCATCGAAGAGGGCTTTTATTCGGGTTATATCGTTAAGGCTAAGGGTTCATAAAGGGTATGGATAAGGCATGGGATGGTTTATGAAATTTGTGTTAAAAGAAAATAAAGTCAAGTCTAAACCTCCATGTTGCTAGCCATCATACAAACCACAATCCCGTAAATGATTATTTCACCTCTTCAAATATCGATCTCCGCAAATATGTATAACTCAATTTAGCTCATTGGCTAATCAATATCCTTCATATAGCTCATTGGCTATAACAAATTTTTTTTTTCAACATAACAAAATTCCCCCACACTTAGTGTAAGCATACACCACAAAAAAAATCGAGAAAGACGTCTCTTTCATCTATGATGGAGAATGGTACACACTATAAACAAAGTGTAGCTTCTTCATAATCATCAAAAACAATCTAACATTCCAAACAACTAGCAACAAACCAATTGACATGACAAGGGTTGGCTAAAGTTTAAAGTGTAAAATCTTTTTGTATTTTTCTGGATTTTAACAAATGAAAAGATTGGCTCAAAGGGTGTAACTAAGGGCATCTAGTGCTAAAGATGAGCACTAACAAATGGGTCCATATAAAGGTGGTTAACTAACCGATGTGGCTAGCTAATATATCATTAGTAAACGGAAGGCCATTTGGGTAAAATCCTACGATGCCTCTTATCACTTGAACATATTTATATCACTCGAAAGTGATTTTAACCGTAATGCATAACTAGTACAAGTTCTAGAATCGACATAATCACCGGCACACTCATAGAAAATATAAAACAAAAGATGTATTTTTTACAAAAAGAAACCTCACAATTGCGTGGAAAAATGCTATTATGCATGCTAGAAAATGCTATCGAATCCAAAATGAATTACTTCCGTAATTTGGTTCAAATCCAAAAAAATTTAAAAACCTCATTTTACCATTGAAATTCCCAAGTTGTTTTTTAATATTTATCAATAATGCGTGAAAACAACTAGACCATCAAGGTTAATTCCTTCTAATCACTTGTATCCAAAAGTTATCTAAAAAAAATGCGTATCATTTTCCTATTTTCTTCCCTCCCCCATACTTAAGTTTTGCATTGTCCTCAATGTAATAAAATGAACTTCAAAGTAAAGAAAATGGGAAAAGAAATAGTTAAAAGATACCACGGGATAAAATATGCAACACGCATATTGGGTCATAAGAAAGCATGTGAGTTATCCAACTCCAAATATTTGACCATCAATAAGCTTCCGACACATCCATCCTGCAAACAAAAACTGCAACACACAATACACAAAACAAAACAAAACAATCCAAATGCAAATGCTACTAAAAACAAGATAAAACCAAGCAAAATATGTTAATCATCCTAAAGGAATAGTTTAAAGAGATAGAAATAATATTGTTTAACACATCATAACCATTGTCTTTGAAACCATAAATCACGAATGATCCATGATCACTCCTCGTCCTCGCTCATATCGTCCCCTTCTTCATCATCATACTCATCATCATCATCACTTTCGGTTACGTAGTTTTCGTCCACAATCTCCGAACGAACTCTCCTCTTCTTCTTCTTTCCTCCAACTCCTGATGACGATCCTCCAACATCATAGCTTGCTCCACCAACCTCAGGTAATCGACCATATGCGGGCACTGGATCAGGAAATGGTGCGTACCCAGGATATGGATACGGATAGAGTCCAAGATAAGAAGTGTAAGGGAAAGGATATGGTGGAACATTGGGTGGATTGTAGGGTGGCAACTCGTAATTGGCTTCACGAGCCATGTGTTGAAAGATAGGCATTGAATAATCATTGATGTAGTTGTTTCTCAACATCATCGAGTCTCTCCACACATCCCTACATTGAATCTCATCTAAATGTTGGTTCCACTCTCCCCAACCTGAATCAAAACTACTGGACGTACCCGCTTGCACGTTCTCCATTGGTATACTCTCCTGCTGTTGTGGTGGTTGTTGTTGTTGTTGTTGTTGAGGTTGAGGTTCAACCCATAACCCCAAGGTTTTCAATCTCCTATTCAAAGCATTCCCAAAACCATTTGCACTCCACATCTCACTATACTTTGGCTCTCCACACTTATCCAATTCCTCATCAACATAATACCCAAGATTCTTCGCCAACCTTGTCACAAAATGTCCTCCACAAATGTGGCTATTGCTCTTGATTCCCGGGGCCCTCCTAGACAAATACTCGGCTATCTGCCAAACTGCATTACCGTCCTTAGTTTCTTCCAGTAACATCATAATCCATAAGTCCGGTTTCACATTTGTCCCTGCTTCCATACCTATTAAACGCCCATCACTATCAATTTGTGAAGTATCCTCATTAATGGATTCCTGATGGTCGAGGCATTCCTCCTAGCGCAAGAAGGATCTCCCACTCGATTCCAATAGGTGGGAATACTAGGATAGTCTTTTTCAAACCTCCGAAGCCTTGAAAAGTGAGCTTCAAATAACCGATGATTAACCTCATGTGGCTCATACAAACTAAGAGCCACGCCAAAAGCCGGCAAAGTGTAAGCATGATCCCTTCCACAAAGCCTAAACCAAACACAAACTTCTTCCATCAAGTTCCGAACATTCACCTTTCTTTCAAAATACATGGTTGAAAAGAACTCCATACACCATTCTCGATAGACCTCTTCATCGACGCTAAATGCTCTTTCCCATGACAAATCATTGAACGAATCCCCATCCGCTGGATACACATAAGATGTCCGCATCATTCTTCTTAACTCATCTTCACAATCACACTCCGCAAACAAATCCCAATCAATCACCCTCGGAACCAAACATGTCCTATTTTGTAATTTCGATAACCTTTCCCCTCCCCGTCGGTGAGATTTTTGAACTTTAAGTTGGCATTTGCTTCCGTCTTCAAGCTATACTTGACTTTCTTCCTCTCGTTCCTTTGACAAAACTGCGTAACAATCGGGTTCGTTGGAACTGGCCTCGAGCTTGAGCTACCTACAACAATTCTCTGTAGAAATCATAAATATAAGACAATATAAGAGTGTTAGAACAAACAAGAAGGTTCATGGAACCCTCTAAGATCCACTTCAAAATTTCAAAAATTTTTAACACATAAACTGTAACCGGATTCGGTTGCAGAGAAACCGAATCGGTTACTCCTTTTGGCCAAATCCAACAGGTCGGTTGCACTGCGCAACCGGATCGGTTATGCAATCTGCATAAAGCTTTTGCCTTTTAAACCCTTATTCACTCGAATTTTCTAAGTCCAATCCACTCCTAGATCGCATTCTAACATCCTCAATGATTTCCACATCCTTGAATTACTCTAATTCGCTTTTCAAACCTCAAATCATCACATATTCATCATCTTAGAACTCAACTTGATAAAACCTATATTCTTCAATCATTAGTTCTAATCAATAATGTGGCATCTATTACTCCTAAAAACACATCATCTACCATTAAGAATCACCAATTGCAACTTATCTTGATTCACTAGCACAACCTAATTAAATCCGAAAATTCAATCATCTAGTATTCATTCCATGGTGAATCAATCAATACAATTCTTTTTGCAATGCATTCCTATATCAATTACCCACTCAATCCAAAAAATATTACAACTTAATTCGAATTATAACAAAAACCCCGAAATTGGTGACCTAATATGCAATTCAAATCAAATGCTCTAATTAAACCTTAATTGAGTTAATTGAATGTAGATGCTTACTTGTTTGGGTGCCATGATGTTTCCCTACAACTTAAACAATCTTCAATTAGCTTCTCTTGGACCTAATTTTGCAAAACCCAGGAGAACTAATGTGTGTGTGTGTGTGTGTTTTTCTGGAAAAATTGAATTTTAGGTATATATACTTGTATGCAACCGTTCATCATGGACACAACCGTTTCGGTATGCATTTTGCCAAATTTTGCATTTTTTTCATGTTACTTAGGCATTTACCTTCCAAGCAACAATTTTTTACTCAAAAATCCTGTTAAAGATTCACACAACATTCATCCACCATTTAGAAATTTCAACAATCATCCAATCTTAAAAACTCAAATCATCATACTAATGAACTAAACCAAAACTTCAACTAAAAACTCATAGTCATAATGCATTAACCAAATAACCTCAATCATGAAAATAAAAATGTAAAACTGAAATGAGAAACAAAAATCCTAAATGCATCAAATCAAAAAGAAATAGTTCATGAAATTCAAGCAAATAATTTCTTGTTTATTACGGTCCCTTGTCTTCTCCTTAGAATTCCTCGAAATACTCTTGTCTTAGGATGTCCTCACTTTGAAATTTTCCGGTCAACTCACGGAACGTTTCAAAAGTATTGAACTTTCTCATGAATCTTCTTCCGTCCGGACATAGTATATCAAACATAACATGCCAATCTCCATCTCCAGTTTGTCTCTTGTAAGTCCCCGACCCCTCGGGTCTCCACTCCAAATTCTTAAGTTGCACCGGTAAAGAACCTAAAAAGTTGGTCAACTTCTTGTAAACTAGTATGTTTTTGAATGGGTTATAGAAAGCTTCCACGTCTAATGCACGTTCCATTTCGTCCTCTATATCAAAATAAGGCGGAGCTAATGGTCCATACATTGGGTTTCCTTGGGTATCACGTCCCACTTCAAAACAAGTTAAATCCTCATCTGCTTCCATCAACTCTAACTCCTCCATAAATTCCAAAGTTGGTCCTCTTGGTTTCGGGTAGTATGTTTGCCTTGAAATCCCATCATCAATAGTCATTGTACCTCTTCCCATGTCTATAATTGCACCACAAGTTCGTAGGAATGGTCTCCCCAATAGTAGTGGTAAACTCTTGTCCACCGGAATATCTAGGACAAGAAAATCGGTCAAATACGGTTGATAGCCAATTTGCAATCTCACATTCTTCACCTCTCCCATTGCCTTCGCTTGAGAATTATCCGCCATAGTAAGCTTCGAATGATTAGGTTGCGGATTACTTAGACCTAAAGTCATAAACAATGGATAGGGCATCACATTAACACTTGACCCCGTATCGGCTAAAGCATAAATTGGTGTAGTCCCATTCACTTTTATTGGCAACACAAAATTACCCGGATCCTTCTCCTTCCGTGGCATGCCTCTAAACAAAATTCGATCTCGCTCCTCCTCCGTGAGATTCTTATCTTCCAACCTAGCCCTCACTAGCATCACCGCATCCAATTTCTTACGGTAAAGCACATAATCTTGGAGTACCTCTATCACCGGTTTCTTTTCATTAAGCTCAAGAAACTTTTGTTATAGGTTTTCTAAAATAGCTTCTTTTTGTTTGTTGGTTAAGGGTTTGAAAGTATTTGTAGTGGTAGGTGATGATGGTGTGTAATCATTTTTGGTGGTTGTGGTTGGGGTTAGTTTGTTTGATGAAGTTTTCTTCCGATTTGCCTTCCCCATTTTAACTACTTCCACATCTTTCTCTTCCATGTTGGTACATACTTCCACTAGCATCTCGTTCACTCCTTTTCCTTCTTCCAAATCAGTTATATTAATCCTCATTTCTCCCATTGCAAAATCAACTTGACACTTGGTTGTGACAAGAAAGTCTGGACCAAAACATACATTAGGTTCATCCGCATTCCCTTCTTCTAACACAACAAAATCCGTTTCAAAAATGTGTCCATGAATATTGACCTTAAGATTTTTAACCATCCTTCTTCCATATGCTTCATAGTCCAAACGTACATGACCAATTTCGTCAAGAACCTTCTGTTAGGTCACTAGTTTTACAAACACAAGTTATAGAGAAAGAGATGAAGGCGGATGAACAAGCTACACACACAAACACACGTTAACAATAATACGGTTTAAGAAAGAGTGTATGTGAAGAGAATAACTTGAACAACCAACCCTCAAGTGAGGGTTATTACATGGTTTATATAGGCAAGGAGCTAGGGCAACACTCCCTCTCCTTCCCTATTCCTTATTGGGCTTGGATCAAGCTTATGGGCCTTCTACATAAGCTTGACCTTAAACAAACATAAAGGCCATAATAAAGCTACCTATTACATATGAAATATAAATACTTGAAATACTGTTTAGGAGTGATTCCAACAATCTCCCCCTCAAGTATATATGAATGTAAACGGTGAAGGCGCTTGATGTAATAGTAGCAATGGACGCCTTCTTCGCATTCTTCTTTCTTGAGAGAAGAATTGCCTTGATTCGAACAATCTCCCCAGTGTAGAGAGATAGTTGTCTTTGAACAGTTATGCTTTGACGTCATCATTAACTTTGTTCTTTGATCATTGTTCTTTGTGGTGAAAGTGATAGTATGTTGTTGTCGCACTGATCTGCCTTCAGTCCGCTTCGCCGCTCCAAAGGTGTCTCACGCTCATTCTTCAACATGCTCACACGCTCTTTGACGTTGGAATTCAATTCTGATGAAGTTCTTTAAGTCTTTAACTTTGTAGATTCTTTGGTTTGACGAAGAATCATTCGACGTTGTGTTGCTTTTGGATAGAACTTCCATTAGTGATGATGATGTTGGCGTGAGCATGAGAAGAATCAAGACGATCATCCCGCCCCGGAGCTTCCATAAGAAGAAAACATTTCAAACGGTTAGTAATAAGCGGTTTCCGGCACTTACAAGTTTGAACTTCGAGAGTGTTAACAAAGATAGTGTGAGAACACAACTCTAATTCTTACAAAGGCCGCTTCCTCGAACTGGAGTCCCACTAGTGAGATAACGCGATGTACCGAAGTACATCTACAGTTCAGATGAGTCGCCGAGGTACACCGAAGCATCACCACGATCAGAGACCGTTTGAGACACACTCCGCGTAATCCACGGGGAGTTACCGATGACCTCGGCCGCGTGGTCTGTTTGATGTTGACCCCGGCAGAGTTTCCATTCAATCACCGAGGATCACGATGTGAACCTCTCATAAATGTTCTCGACAGATTGCTAAGATCTGTGAAGGACTCGATATGAACCACTAATGATCTTATTTGTTGATCATCAAGTGATTAAATGTCAATTGTTCCTAAGAGATCTTTTGATGAATCTCGTGGCTCTAGACTCAATAGTGCGTTTTGGTTTTCCTGAGCGGAGACTAGGGAGAGGGTCTCCTTCTTCAATACCAAAGATCTCTAAGAGAAAGCCGATAGTTTACGTAGGGTTCCCTGTGAGAATGAAACAAGTTTCTGTAGAGAAAAACTTGAGTGGCTAAGAAGGTTTAGTGCATGCGTCACCGGGTCCATGACGACTTTTAATCTTCAATACCGGTGTCACTAAGTGACAACCAATAGCATATGAATTGAACCCTGTCCGCCTCTAAGTTGAATAATCTAGAGGGCTATTTCTTTTCACCCTTTACTTTACATTTCTTTTTGATTCTTCAACTCCTTCTTTCTCCGATTCTCATTTTCTCCTTTTTACAATCATACCTAAGGACTTCTAACACTAACTAATGGTAGTGTCCTTGGGTAGATCCCTCCGCTCAAGGGATCATAGGACGGTTATTCCTAACCTTAGTCACCTTATAACTCCATGACTAACCTATTTTTGCCATTAAAACCATCGTATGTGAAAATATCTCTCAAAAGGTTTGTTAATGAAAAACATGTTTGAACCATTGTGAGAGATGATGTTTTGCATAAATACTCCCTCTCCACATGTGCTTAATAGTTTTAATGGTTAAATGCACAGTGAGGAAAGAGCGCGCACTATTTGAATTGATCCACTAAAGATAGACAATCTCCCGCGAGACACGGTTACGTTGCATAGTTAAAGAGTTACATTGTCAGCTTTTAGGTGACAACTAGCTCTAATAACTACCTTGAAGGCGTAGACAAACCTCGAAAGGTTGTTATACCCGTCAGAGTTCATGTCTATCAAGAGTTTCTCGAATGGTACATTCTACTCGGACAAGTCCTTTGCGAGACACGCTTACATCACTAGCGAACTAGCTTGAAATTATTACCCGTCCCGGACAAGTCTTTTCGAGTTACAAACAGTTTAGTACCGTCAATTCGTTGGTTAAGTCTGAGGTACACAGATTCATTTGCAATTTTCACAACATATTTCTTATCACATAATTTTCTCCCCCTCAAAAATGGCATATAAAATGTTATTTTTGAACGGTTGAGAATAAATATGACCATTTTGAGTGTTGCGGGGAGATGACCACTATGAACAATTTGTGACAAAGTTTTAATTCAAATACTCCCCCTCAACTAGTGATATATACGGTTGAGGTTTAGAAAAAATCATATGGGAAAGTACTTGTGTTTTTGAGCAAAACCTTGAAAAATGAAAGGTTTGATAGGTTTTACTAAAAAATAAGAAGCTTTCGCTCCTTTTATAAGGATTGTGGCACTGAGGCGTACCACAGGATCCTTTCTTGACCATTACGGGTTGTACACTGTTATGTGTGCACAAGCCATTGACATACATAATCACACATCCAAAATTATATGAATGAAACTATTCAAGGGGTACCAGAAGTGCGGTGATGTTCCCGGTGAGTGCGAATCGTATGCGTTGAAAGCCGGTGATGTTTCTCCCGGGACGACCACCAACATAGCTCTCCAATCGCTGAATCGATCCTTCAACAACCGCTTCATCAATCATGGTGATGATCGCTCACATCCCTCCTTTCCTGAGAATTCCAGCGCTTAGGATTCCCAACTTTCAGGCGTATATCCTTCAACCTGTACGCCAATCCATCCCTAACCAGTTTCAAGGTATGATCTCCGAATTTGTGGAGCTCACTACACGCCATTAAGCAGTTTCGTTGAAGTTCACTGCGGTAAACAACGCCGAAAGGTTTGCTGATGAGCGTAAGTTGTGTAAGCTGGTTGATGTCGGGAAGATCAAGCTGTGGTGGAGTGAAGTTTACACGTTTCTGATATGATTCAACAGCCATCTGGATATCTTCGACACGTTCTTTGATCACGATGCGTCTAGTGAAGATGAGAACTAACTTGATAAATTCACGTTGAACTTCAGTTGAGAATTGTCTCATACGACCTTGTACTTTTGCAAGATACATGTCTTCGATGTCGTTTAGGGACAAGTTCTCAAAGTTAGCTTCGGAGAATCCATAGTCCTGTTCATCTTGTCGTTTGACTATGATATTCTTCAAGAATGTGTAGTCCCACTTGGACTTGAGATCAATGTGTTTGATGGCCACGATGTCCTTAGAGTTATACACTGCATGTTGAGACTTCTGAACCAGGCAGCTTCTGTAGTAGATTCTTCATCGTTCAGGCCAATGATGAATCCCATACAATGCATCTTGGTCGTATGCTTGCACGTTGTCGGAAAACAAGTGATTTGCACGTTCCTCGATAGCTATGCGCTTTGAGTAAATAGTCCGGGAATGGAAGAGTCAATGATGTAGCGTATTTTCGCGAACCATCGCTACCGTGTACGAGAAAATCCAGGTCTCTGTTGAAAAAATATCGGAAGGGAATCCTTGGTTCGTCAGCTTGGCCAATGGTCGGTAGGGGTTTGGTCCAATCGGTGTAGTATGGAGGGTTGTCCCTTTGTGTGAAGTCAATGTTTGCTTCCGGGTTGAGCCAATCCATGTTGTTAGACATGGCTCGAGCGATGTTCTCAAGATGATATTCGACCTCGAGGGCGCTTTCAGAGCTGTCTTTTAGAAGTTGAAATGCTTTATTCTTGATTCGCTTCAACTCAGATTTCGTCATTTTCTTCACATGAAACCTTTCTTGCAAAATCTTTGCATGCTCCAATGTACTACCGTCTACCAATTCTTGACCTTCTTCAGGGTAGGGAATTTGATTGACAAGTGTGGAGAACCATTCAAACTCTTCGGTTTTATCGTCATCTAGCCATGATACGACTCCAGGTTGAGTCGTCTGCTTCTTCTTTTTGGAAGGCCTTGATGATGATACTGGTTTCTGCACTTGTTTGGGTGAGGTGGGTTGTTGTCGGGCTCAAGGACCTCTTCATCGTCACCACCCGTATACTCAAAGTAATCACCGTTTTATGAGTCGGGGTGGTAACTAATCGCCCCGAGGTTTATCAGTAGAAGACCGAGGTGGAGGAGACTTTTGTTGAGAAGAAGTCCGTGGTGGAGGAGGTGGCATTGAAGAAGATTTACCGCATCGCTTCGACGCTTTAGGTGCATAGTCCTTGTCCTTATCATCGTCATCTCTTGGTCGTTTAGGTTGATCGGCTGACTCCTTGCATGATGATCTGAGTTGAAAATCAAGTAGATTTTCGAAAATTTTAGCTTCATCCGAAGTAAACGTTCCAGATCGCTTTGACATTTGTATCACAAGTTTAGCGATTAACTCATTCAGAGAGATCGGCTTCTTTGGCCATTGTATGTTTAACCAATGCGACGATGTTAGGGGTGAGTTGTTTGGAAAATACTTCTCTAGTCACACCGGGACAGGTCGAGAAGAAACTTGTGAGTATGATCTCTTCTTTGTCTTTCCAGTTCCTTTAGGACTTTAGGAACGATATCCTGAAGGTACTTGTTAGTGTAGCCTTCGATCATTTCGTTCAGTTCCTCTTATCGATGACTCTTCATGAACTTCTGAACAAATTCCCTTTCTTTCTCCATCTTGTCTTTCTCATCATTTAAGTACTGAATCGGTCAATTGAAACCAATTCAGCTTTTCAGAAAGTATGTCCTTCTTTCTGACTTGTTGGACAGCTTTCACAATCCTTTTATGAGACTGAGAAATCCAAGATTTAGGTTGTTTCTTCACGGATTTGGATGATGATCTGGTTGACTTCGTAGATGGTGGTGGTGATGAATGAGATGAAGAGTCTGATGATGAGGAGACATGAGGAGACTTCAAGTCCTTAGGAGTTTCTGAAGTTTTCTCCTTTGAGTGTGTTGGACTGTCTAGAGGAAACTTTGTATAATCATCTTCGTCATCTTTAGACTTTTCTTTCTTCCAGGTTCTCAAAATCATACACAATAGTGTCCTCAACAGGCTGTTGTTGTTGCACAAGAGTGGTAGCACCAGATCCCTTATCGGGTCGATTAACCGCATCGGGATCACGGAGAGGAGTGACAAAGCACCACTTGATCCTCCTGGGCCACCCATTTGATCTTTAGCAAATTCTTCAGCCTTATGAAGATGTCTGGCGATGTGAAACTTTTTCCTGTATGATTGATCCAGTTGCTCTTCATCTTCTGAGCTTGAGCTTTGATCATGAGGCACAACCACGGGAGTCTTCCCTTTGCCATGCTCGCTTTTGGACTTGGAGGTTTCGATCGAAGGATTTTCATCTTTTGCAGTTTCAGAGTAGGTAATCTCTTCATCTGTGTCAGTAGCTTCAGAGTCCTCGTCCAAAAGCTTTCTTTGCGGTTCAGGTTTAGGGACTGTGATGGGGGTAGCTTCCTTAGAAGGAACAGTCCTTTTAAGAGGAGGATTCCTCTTAGGAAACTTCCTTTGACTCTCAGTACTTACTGCGCTTCCTGCACTTCCTCTTCTGGTTCTCCTTACAGGTGTTCCAGAAGATTTTTCGTCGAGATGACCAACTTTGCCTTGTTTGACTGCTTCCAGATACCTTTTGTATGTGTCGAGCTTTCGACATCTTCGCTTAGAAGGAAATCGGCAACACAAAGACCTTGTTTCTTTGTAGACGTTTCCTTGATTCTGACAGAGAGAATGTGTTCCGTCAACATGTCGTGATTGTCGGGGTCATTGAGCCTCTTGGGAATGTCGGGATGAAGTCCAAGTGCTCTCTGGATCAACAATTTAGTATATCTGATGTAGGGAATCTTTGAGCCAAGTTTGTTGAGAAATGACATCATGTCATCCCAAATCGGAGCTTCGATAGCGATGTGTTTCTTGTTGACCAATGCCCAAAATATTTGCAGTTCTATGAGCTTAGGATGCTCATAGCCACTTGTCACGACGAAACAGACTTGGTGATGATCATGTAGAGGGTTCTCCATGGTTGAGGAATACTCTTAAGATCTACGTGAGAGTGCTTGGTGATTACTCATGTAGCCTCGTCATAACCGATATCGATTAAGAATTGGAGAGTGAGCTCTTCAACAGGTGTGGCATATAGTTTGGTTGGTTCGACTTCGTGAATTAGGAGAGCACCCTTAAGTCTGCAGGTGTGATGGTGACTTGTTTGTGGTTCAGAGTCACCGTCACAGCAGTCCGTCCTTTGACCCTTTCCATAGTGTTCGTGAACTGTTGGATGTAGATCTCGGAAAGCTTGCAGAGTGAGTAAGCATGTTCGATACGGATGAGTCCTCAAAATTTCAATAGCAATTAAACACGAAGATTCAGAGCAAGTGAGGGTGTCAAAGTCAACACGGAGATTATTCTTTCCTATCTTCATTGGATAGCCATGAGGATAGATATCGGCAATGGAGAGAACTTCAGGTGCATCCACATTCATTTGTTCAGCCATGTCGTGATCTGAAATAACATTAGCCAAAAGAACCAACATATCGAAAGACATAATGTTAGTCAACAGAAGGTCTTATTGTCTAGTTATTGAATGTACAGTGTCAATGATTGTTACGAGTCCTAAGTCACTTGTTTGTCCAATAGTCTAATAACGTCGTGAAATGTTTCGTGAGTTAGTTAACTTTAAGTTTTAAAGTTTATGTTATCACTTATTGTTCACAACATATCAAACGATTAAATTTATTAGTGACATTATTGGATTCGTGATGATATGATTAGTTTTATTTACAAGTTTGTACACGTAACAATTCATAACGAAGGTATGATCTCGGCTTATGCGTAGGATTGGTAAAGTTATGCGTAGACAGGAATGATATATGCGTAGGCGTAAACTTACGCGTAGGATCCTAACTTACGCGTAAGAAGTGTTATGCGTAGGAAAGGGGGTCCATATGCGTAGAGCTTATGCGTAGGCATATATTAACCTTACGCGTAAGGCTACTCGTAAGAGTTGACCTTATGCGTAGAGGTCACTGTTTACGCATATCCTTCACAGGATACGCGTAGTCCACTGTAGAACCTTATGCGTAGAAGCTACGCGTAAGACTAATCTTACGCATAACAAGCTACGCGTAAGGTGATCCTTATGCGTAGATTAACAACAACCTTGATTCTGAAATTTACGTGTTGCAAGCCTGAAATAACGCATCATATCATCAAAGTTAAACACATAACATTCGTTTATGATAAATCAAACCACATTTGCACAGTTTAACAGTTACGCGTAGAACTGCATACGCGTAGTCTAAACCCTAAATCTACGCGTATGAGATCTAGCCATGGAATATGTATACAACTGATTCTGGGAGGACTAAGAAGCATATAGAGTTGTTTTGGTCAAGTTTTAACATCAAAGGTGTCAAGAATCAAAAGTACCCAAACCGTATGAACACAAAACCCTAATTTCCATTTAAGAGTAATTAGTGTTTCTGGGTGAAATCTGGGCCTGGATATAATCAATTCACCTTGATAATAACCTTATACAACAATCTTTTTCACCAAAAGCGTTCTCATTAGGAAAAAACCCAAATCCACGTATAAACCCTAGTTTTCAAATACATTCAATTCGTGTTTCTGGGTGCGTTTTGATGATTAAAAAAGTATCATTGATGTTTTAAGAACGTTTTGACACAGCCCTTTTTAATCATAAACACCCTTTCATGATTTAGTGTTCTTGTGCTTACGCGTAAGATACACAAATGTTAATAACTTAAGATTAAACCGTTGGATTTTTGAAAGATTGAAAACCATTGTTTAAAAACTTGTTACAAACACGAAATCACTTACAAATTGATGATCTGAAACACGGATTTGTCAAATGATTATGGATCGTGGATTATGTTTGGTAAGGTAATAAATGTGATGAAGTTAATGAGGTTGGTAGGGTATTTTATTTAAAGTAACTTTAAAGTTTTGACAGTTTTGAACCCTCCACCTTTTTCTTTTTCATCCAAAGCCATTTAACTTCCGTTTTGGTTATCAAACAAAGATTTTAAGAAAGACACTTGACGACACTTCCCCTCGACTTAAGAAAATAATGAAAGGTTATAAATATTAGTCCGAGGAGTGTCATTGAACCAGAAAAATTCACCACCAGGATTTGATATCATGCAAGTACACAGATGTTTTGAAACAGTTAAGAGTTTATTTTCTCCCCCTCAACACTTGATCGGAAAAATACTGAATTTTGAAAGATTAAAGTGTTGACGGAAGAAATGTACTTGCCATGTTGAAGAAATATAGAGTAGGAGAATATTTTTGTTGTTTTATCGGATTTTATATTTTTGTGTTTTGTTTTTGAAAAGATATTTACAAAGGATGTTTTGGTGTTTGACAGGTTTTTAAGACTGTTTTAAGAGGTCATCTAATTCCTCTTGAGTCAAACACCTCATACCAATTCGGTGGACCAACTCATTAAACCTAGCGGGAGGCAAGGCTTTGGTGAGCAGATCTACCAATTGGTATTCGTACTCCACAAAGTATAAGTTCAACGGTACCTGCTCCACGTGGTCCTTGATGAAATGATAGCGAAGATCGATGTGCTTTGATTTCGAGTGCTTTGGCGAACGAGTTGCACGAGATGGCAATGGCACTCCGATTGTCGCAGACATCGATTACGTCAAATACGTAACCATAGTCTTTGAGTTGTGTTCTCATCCGATGACTTGAGCACAACACGGACATGGCTACATATTCGCTTCGGTTGATGACTGGCGATGTACAATCCTCGCTTCTTTGATTGCCAAGACACCAGTTTATCACCGAAATTGTAGTGCTCAAGTACTTTTCCTTGAGTCTAGGCATCCTGCGTGATCAGCGTCTGAAAAAGCGATTAGTTCAAAACCATAATCCTTCGGATACCAGATCCCCAAGTTAATGGTTCCCTTGATGTATCGGAGGATTCTTTTAGCCTCGAAGAGGTGGGTTTCAGTTGGTCGCGACTGATAACGGGAGCATAGATAAACGGCAAAGACAATATCAGTTCTGCTAGCTGTTAGATACATGAGAGACCCAATGATACTTCGGTATTTGGTAGGGTCAACCAATTTCCCATGTAAATCAACATCTAATTTCTTGGTATGAGCCATTGGTGTGGCATAAGTGTCACAGGTTGTCATTCCAAATTTGTTTAACAGTTCAAGGGCATATTTGGACCGACTCAAGAAAATACCACGGGGTGATTGATGAACTTGCAGTCCTAGAAAGAACGTGAGTTCACCCATCATGGACATTTCAAAATTTTTCTTCATTAGTTTTGCAAAAGCGGTTGAAAACTTTTTATGTGTAGACCCAAAAATGATGTCATCCACGTAAATTTGAACAATTAAGATATGTGCCCCGTGATATTGTATAAAAAGAGTTGGGTCAACCGAGCCTTTGGTGAAATTATTAGCAATGAGGAAAGATGATAGCTTATCGTACCATGCCCGAGGGCTTGTTTGAGACCGTAAAGAGCTTTGTTCGGTTAAACATGGTTCGGAACTCGGGATCAACGAATCCATCCGGTTGGTGACATAGACCGTTTCTTTAAGTTGTCCATTGAGAAACGCCGCTTTTGACATCCATCGATAGACGTCATATTCATGAGCTGCGAACGCAAGAAATATCCAATGCCTCAAGACGAGCAACCGAAGCAAAAGATTCTTCAAAGTCTATTCCTTCTTCCTGACGATAACCCTTAGCAACTAGCCGTGACTTGTTTCGGATGACGTTCCCTTCAAAGATCCAATTTGTTTTTCCAAATCCATTTGAGACCAATGACGTAGACTCCAGTTGGTCTTTCAACCAGTTCCCATACTTCAAGACGTTTGAATTGGTTGAGTTCTTCCTGCATGGATTCAATCCAGCTTGTCTTTTGTCATTGCGTCTTTAATGTTTTAGGTTCAGATTGGCAGACGGTGAGTGCATAAATGCAATGTTCACCGTCTGTGTGAAGACGTTGTCGCGTAACGACCGGTTGATTTGGGTTGCCAATAATGTTAGCCTGAGGATGGTCTTTTGTCCATCTATGTGTAGAGGGTTGATGTTGGTATACATTGTGCGATTCGAGGGTTCAAATGGTTTGTTGAAGATTCCGCACATCCGGTGCATAGCTCATTAGTAAACGGGTTAAAGAACGCATTTGGATCAAAATCTGCAGGTGGGGGTACTTCATTCGAATATCATCACTGGTTCATCAATGTTGGAAGCGGTGTGTTCAAGCTGTTGTGTTGGAGTTAACGGGTGTAGGTGCATCTTCAACGGTAGTAGTTGTAGCATGTGTATCGTATAGAAATACTATCGGTTGTGCGAAGCGGATACACCGAGCACTTTCATCAATATCGTCACGTAACGTAGGAGCAAATAACCTTTCCATTTGTTGACGAGTTAGGCGAGGGCTTTCTTCACCGATGATGGGGGTTGAGGGAAGTTTAAACGGTTGTGATCGGGTTCTAAGTCTGTTATACTCGAAGCCATTTCCGTAAATTCATCAAAATGAGCATGAATCGTTTCCATCACCTGTTTTGTACGACGATTCCAGATCCGGTAACCTTTAGAATTCTCACAATATCCAATAAAGACTCCAATGTCGGCTTTGGCTTTGAGATTTCCAAAATCATCACGATCATTATTCGGATAGCAAAGGGATCCAAATACATGAAAGTGTTTGATATTCGGTTTGTGGTTGTGGACAAGCTCGAAAGGTGTTTTGTTGTGGCGTTTTGTGATCATAGAACGGTTTTGAGTATAGCATGCAGAGATACACTTCGCCCATAAGTAATCTTGAAGTTTAGCATTAATTAACATTGTTCTTGCAGCTTCCACTAACGTTCGGTTTCGTCTTTCAACAACTCCGTTTTGTTCAGGTGTACGTGCAATAGATGTCTGATGCTGAATTCCCACTTTCTCATAAAATTCACTAAGGGTTTGGTTAACAAATTCAGTTCCTTTGTCTTTTCTGATGATTCGAACGGTGTTGCGGAGCTGAACCTGTATTTTTGTGAGAAACGTGATGATCATTTGTGGAGCTTGGTCTTTGCTACGAAGAAAGTAGACCCAAGTCCATCGTGAGTAGTCATCAACAATTACTAAGATGTAGCGTTTGCCATTGATCGTTTGCACGCGCATCGGGCCACACAAATCCATGTGAAGAAGATGTAACACATGCTGAGAGTTGTGTTCCACCTTTGAAGGAAAATGAGCACGAGTGCTTTTCCCTTGTTCACAAGCTGAGCAAAGGTGATCTTTTGAATACCTGAATCGTGGGAGTCCTTCAACTAGTTTGTGTCGAGCAAGGTTGGTGATGGTTTGAAAGTTTAGATGTGAGAGACGACGGTGCCATAGCCAAGATTTTGTAGATGTTGCCTTTGAAAGTAAGCAAATGGGAGAGGAAGCAACCATGTCTTGCATAGAGATAGTGTAGAGACTAGAATTACGCGAGCCGGACATAAGGTCATTTCCTTGTAGATCACTAATGAAACAAGTTTTCTCCCTGAAAGCAACCTCCAAATCTCCATCACAAAATTGACCTATTGAAAACAGATTGTGACCGAGGCCTTCCACATAGTAAACCCTGCTAATTTCGATGTTCCCATTGACATAATCTCCGTAGCCCATGATAGGTGCGAAGTGATCATTCCCGAACCTGACAGTGCCAATGAACTTTGCAATAAAGTTTGATAACAATTTAAGGTTGCCTGTCATGTGTCGGGAACATCCGCTATCAACAATCCAGAATGATCAGATCACCTGCATTACACACAGGGCGACAGATGGAATAGAAGTAGATGTGGAACCCGAAATGTTAGAGGGTTCCGAAGCAGGTATGTTAGATATACACACATTGATAATTTTAGGCATCCATTTAAATCCTAGTGTGTTATATATCCATTTCTGCCATCTATAACTACTCTTTGCTTTAGTCTTAGTGAATGCACTAGGTGGTACTACATTCTTAGGAGGTGAAGCGGGAGCTATAGTGATAGCAATGGTTGCCTTAGAATCTAAAGAAGGCGGTCTACCAAGCACAGACTTAGAATGATTAGTGGGCCTAGAGGTATTCCGATTCTTAGGATTCCGTAACCGAGAGATTATAGCTTTAGCAACACATTTGTCATGACAATCAGAATTCATACTTTTCCGACAAATAACACAAGGTGCATCAGTCTGAATATCAAAAGTACTTAACGGTTTAGCATTCGTTACATCACTATTTCTATTACATTTGCCAGATGCAACATCTATAGTGGAAGCAACATTAGTCTTATTCAGAGTCCTAGGGTGTTCTTCTACTTTAGCATTCCTTATTGATCTTTTCTTAGGTCGCAACTTCCTATTCTTCGATTGAGTGCTCCTAGGCTGTGAAGTGCGAACGTTTGGAAAAGATGCAACTATTCCTGTTTCAGTAGAAGGAAGCACATTAGCAACTTGTGATTTGGCAGTGGGAATTCTAGGTTCACGATTACTAAGTGTGACTGGTGCTAATCTCTTAATCACAGTAGGCGGAAGTTGTTCATACTTTCCTAACATTTCTCTTAGCTTAGATATAGTGTGAATCAAATCTTGATTTTCAGACCGAAGATTACCAGCAAAATTCATGACATCTCTAGTGTGAGCAAGATAGTGATCAAGTTCGTTTGATGCTTCATGACGAGTCTTATTGAGTAAATCAAATATGACACCATATTCCTGTTTAACTTTTGAAAGTTCTTGTTCATATTTTGAGATTTGACTTTTCAAAGACACGTTTTGATCATCAAGTTGTTCAATTTGAGGATTAGAAGATTTTGCACTCAATTGAGCGATTTTCTTTTGAAACTTAAGTTGATGATTGTGAATATCTTTTTCACACCAAAGAAGACGACGTTTTGCATTGTAAATTTCAGTGAGTAATCGTTTATTTTCAGCTTTTAAAGACTCGATCCAAGCACATTATCGGTGTTCTCAACATTTAAACAGTTTCAACATATCAGAGAGTATGATCAAATGCATATGGCAAAGAGTAGAATAACACAACATTATGGACATCAGCACGGATAACATCTTCCAAGAGTCGATCAACATCTTTTCTCAACATTTCTTTTGCGTTTAGTGTTAGAAATAGATGTTTCGCTTTTCTCAAAACGTTTTTCATTACCCCAAGTTCCTTATGAAAATCCTTTTCCCATGCAATTGCACAACTTTTCAAGTTTTTAACATTAGGTAAAAGATTTTTCTGAAAAATGTCTCTTTGTTCTCGCGCAGAGGCGATTGAAAATGATCAACTTTGATTTCAGAACGATATTCTATCTCATGTTGTAAAATTTTGAGGTCAGCCATAAAGATGTCAAAATATCGAAGTATTTTTCGATCTTCAGGTTTTGAGTTTACTTCACTAATGGAAGGTAAAGGACCATAAGTTTGTGCAAAGTCTGTTTTGGGATTAACATTAGAAGACTCAGGTTTTTTGATGATAATCCTTGGTGTGTTAGAAGAATCCGTTGGTGTGACGAAAGTGACCGCGTTTTTATAATTAAAAGGTTTGTTGTAAACAACGTTTTTTAATTTTGATCGACTCTCGTCTTCTGCATCTAATTCCTCTTGACGATGATATTCAACAACACTCATGACAGTATTATCAATTTTGTATTCTGCACTGGAAAACTCAGGAGTTGGTTTGAATGTTTTGGTAGAAAGCTTTGGTTTGTAATCAGCCAGCTTTGGTCCATATCCTTTCGGATTGGGTTTAAAAGTAAACTTTTCAACAGCTGTTACTGATTCACCATGTTTGTAAACAACAGTTTTAAACTCTTTAATTTTGTTTTGCAAGCCAATAATTTCTTCAAGAAGATCATCTACCGATTTGTTGAATGCTTTTTGTATGCAGAGAACTGTTTTGACAATTTAACAACTCAGCCTTAGCTTTTTGATTTTCCAAGGTGAGAGCGTTAAGTTGTTTTTATGTTCATGTTTCAGTTGTTCTATTTCAGACTACAAAGCATTCTTCGAAGCGGCTAGATCACGCATCTGTCTCTCTAAATATTTTTCGTTTTGATGAGATTTAGCAAAGGCGCTTCAAAACCTTTTTCACGGTTTTCTTGAGTTTTGAAAAAGTTGAGTTGCATTTGTAAGCATTCAAAATCCTTGGTTAACAGTGCATTTTTTCTTTTTAAGTCCTTGTTTAATGCATCACATTCCTCCATTTTGATTTTATGGTCTTGAATTAACGAGCAAAATCGGATGAGGCAAAGATCATCTTGTTCAACGTGAGTCTCAACATGATCATTCTTTAGATCCTCAAGTATGACCACGGAGTCAATTTGATTATCAAAGGAAACCATAAGGTCATCTTGATCGTCAAATATAACTACGGGTTAACTTGAAAATCCTCGAAAGAGATGTAAAAGACTCATTTTGAACATTCGATCCGTGCGGTTCGGATATTGGCGGTGATATTAGTTCGAGATATGATATGGTTTGTTCGGTACTGAGACAAGCCATCAGTGTCATACACTGGCCTATCACTCATGTGCGGCTCATGCATATTAGCCATCAACATAACAGCTTGTATTGGTCGCAAGTCCTCCATATCATCATCGAGTGCATTTGCCATAAAGCTCGTTCTTTGGTTGTGAGAGTTCCACCAGCTTCATCCTTAAGAGCCAAAAGAAGAGCCTCTTTGAAATAAGCACGGCCCCTAGTCCTTGGCTTTGGGCATGCATTAGCCAGTGTCCCTTCATTGCAGCTTGTAGCATCGAAGACCATTCAACCCATTCGAGCATTTCCTGTTCTCACCACTTGAGCTCATTGTTATTCCTACCCATAGCATTAAACCCTTGACCACCTCCCATTTGACGACCATAACCACGGTTCTGAACTTCAACTCGTCCATTGTTCACAAAGCTTGATTTCCTGTATTGGATGAGGAACGAAAACGATTGTTGGATTTGTTTGTATAACGGCTAAAAGCATTAGCAATCATAACAAACCCTTGTTGCAATGCTTCGAACGGATCGGATTCCTCATTAGTCTGATTATGAAGTGCTTGATCATTGTTGTTGTTGTAAGGAACCAATTGATTTTGTTGAGGTTGTTGTGATTGATCGTTTGGTGTGGTAGGCAGTTGGTTGAGTTGTTTGTTGAGGAGGATAACTTTGTTGAGCATATAAGGCAAGTTGTTGATTTTCCGGATGTGTAGGTTGAGCAATTTGAGTACGGAGAATCCTTTCCCGATCAACTTCCTTTTCATGAGGCTTCAAGTAATCATACAACAATCCATATGTGGAATGATGCATATTCTTCGCTTGACGGAGAAAGATGACATACTTCTCCCATTCAGGACCAAGACTACTCAGGAACTTAGTATTCACTGCAATTCTTGGCATGATGATGTTGTGTTTATCCAAATCATTGATGATGTCTGAGAACCGATGATGATAAGACTCGAGTGTCTCTCCAGGTTCAATCATGAAGTGTTCATAAGCCAAGTAAATTTTGGATTCCAAATCCTCCTGATTGAGTACCGATCCTTCCATAAGAAGACGAATATGATCCCACATTTTTGTGCAGTCTTTTGAGCATCAACACTACGAAGAATTGGGTTTGGTAATCCTAAGAGGATGTATTCCATTGCAAGTTCATCAGCTTCATAGTGTAGAAGTTCTGTAGTATTTAGATCTGCAACAGTAGCAATGTTGGTTTGTTCATCTCTTGGAGGAACAGCAGTTGGATCTCCGGGTACAATGACGGTAGGCATCTCAAATGGACCTTCCAAGATAACCTTCTTTAAGAACTTTCCATGTGGCTTCTTCAGATCACAAAACCTAAAGAACCTTATCACCCATTGATCGTAGTTTCCTGGAGTGAGCATTGGAGGTCTATCAAGTGATCCTGCTTCATGAATTGATTGTTGGCTGCTTAAAGTTTCACACATCTTTGCAAACCAAGTGGGTTCCTTCATAGTGTTCCTTGATGGATGTTGATTGTAATCATTTGTGTAGGGTTGAACTTGAAGACTTGGTGGTGGTTGAACCATTTGTGGTGGGGGATTTGCACCAAGTTGTGGAGTATGTTGTTGATTAAATTGTTGTTGATAAATTGCTTGTTGTTGATTCCATTGTTGATGTTGTGGAGTTAATTGTTGTTGTCGTTGAGGATAAGTGTAAGGGAAATAGTTAGAGTATGGTGGTTGAGACATGTTGATAACCTTGTGTAGTAAAAATGGATCTTTGTAGTCGAATGAACCTTTGTTGATGAAGTATCCTTAGGCGTAGAAAAGACAAGAAACCAAGTATCACTTAAGCGTAAAAACACCAAAAGTTACGCGTAACAATAAGGAGTTACGCGTAGGATTTAGCTTACGCGTAAGTAGGATAAAAGCACTAAAGTTATGCGTAGACAAAAGTTAGGCGTAGAAAGTTAGGCGTAGGATTACCTTATGCGTAGACCTAAGTTTACGCGTAAAGTGAATCTTATGCGTAGAATTTCTACGCTTAAGCTTATGCTTATGCGTAATTTTAGGGTTTTTGCCCAAATGATCTTTTACACTTCACAGTGCAAAAGATATCCAAAGTCGACATATTTTCAGACTTATCCAAGTAAGAAAACACGGAATAAACCAGAAAAATGAAGATCAAACCAAGAAAAATTCTTACGCGTAATATTAGGGTTTTGATACGCGTAGAATTACTCGTAACTTTGATTTTGCCCAAATGTGTTTCTAAACCAGATTTTTGTTATGGAATAGCTTCAATAGTACCAAAAGAACACAAAAGTGTGAATTTTGATGTACTAAAACTGCTAAACGGGTTACGCGTAGAACGACACCCACGAACAAAAACAAGCTTAAAACGTAAATCCACGCGTAAAGTTTGAAACTTTTGCCAAAAACAAGTATTTTAACACCTCAAAACATTGAAAGTACAAGAATCTTGGATTAAAAAGTGTAAAAAACGATTTTTTAAGATAACCAAAGATTGCGTTATCTTTACGCGTAAGACCCAAAACCAAAAACTTCAAAAAAACAAAGTGTACACCCAACTATTTGGCGACTGATACCACTGTTAGGTCACTAGTTTTACAAACACAAGTTATAGAGAAAGAGATGAAGGCGGATGAACAAGCTACACACACAAACACACGTTAACAATAATACGGTTTAAGAAAGAGTGTATGTGAAGAGAATAACTTGAACAACCAACCCTCAAGTGAGGGTTATTACATAGTTTATATAGGCAAGGAGCTAGGGCAACACTCCCTCTCCTTCCCTATTCCTTATTGGGCTTGGATCAAGCTTATGGGCCTTCTACATAAGCTTGACCTTAAACAAACATAAAGGCCATAATAAAGCTACCTATTACATATGAAATATAAATACTTGAAATACTGTTTAGGACACCTTCTCCAAAATGTAGTTTTCTCCATAAGCCATATTAAGTTGCGCGTCCCAAGCACTTACTCCTTCCACACTACAAGGCGTACCAAACCTCATTAGTGGCGAATCATACACCGTTAAAGGTGCTTGTGTGAACACTACGACTCTTCCCTTCTTGGGAAGTTGAACCTTGTTTTCACCCGTTTCCTCCGTATTAACCGTATCAATCCCCAAATCTTTCTTACTCTCTTCCAAGATACCTCCAATCTTTTCCAGTGAACTTCCGGTATCCTTGAACATTTCATCCAAAGTACGAAGGTATTACGAGATTCCTCTCAAACTATCCATACTAACTAGCTAAACTTGACAAAACAAAACAAAACAAAATCCGAATTATTAGCGTTAGAGTTAGTAAAAACAAGAACAAACTATAGAAACATATACTAAACAAGTTAAGATACTTAACAAAACTAAAAACATACGTTAAAACTCAAAATCTAAAAATCATAAAAAAATTTACCGAGAGCTCCAACCGGATCGGTTGGCTCACCAACTGATTCGGTTGGTTGAAATAACTAGACCAAGTGATCGAACCGGATCCGGTTGCGGGTTGCAACAGATCGGTTGGATCGACAATTTTTTTTTTATATTAAAACAGAATTTTAATTGCAATTAAGGAATCATTAAGATGTACTAAACTCTAAATTAATAAAAACTCTTCATAAACCAATAATTAATAACTTAATAATAAAACCATTAAACTAAAAACTATATTAACTACCAATTAAAAACTACCATAAAAATAATTAAACCATATAACTAAAAAAATACTATCTAATCATTAACATTAAAACTGAAATTAATCTAAAACTAATTAACTAATAAATAACAAATGTAAAGAAAATATAAATAAATCTAAGAAATCATTAAACTACAAGACATAATCTGCAAATAAAATCTAAAATGACAAGAATTACTCTAGGAACTATAACACAAATAACTAAGTAAACTAGAACCATGAAATCAAAAATAAAAAAATTTCTCAGTAACTCTAACCGGATTCGGTTGCAGAGCAACCGAATCGGTTAGCTTTTAACCAAAACTTTTATTTTTACTTTTCAACAAATTCAATTCCAATACTACCAATTTTACAGAAAATCAAAGAAAATCCCCAGCAGCGGCGCCAAAAACTTGATGTGTTTCGTGTAGTGCAAGTTTTAAAAATTTATAAACATGATTTAACCGTCTAATCTATTAACACATACGAGCAAGTATACTCGTCCGTGATAGCAAAGTTTGGTAAGTCGAGATCGTCCCAAGGGATTTTGTGTTTGAAACTGTTTTGTATGAAAAGATTCCAACAAGAAAGCTTGTCAAGGCTTCCTCAAATAGTGATGTTATAGTGAAATTCAATAATAAGAAATATATATACTTGTGTGTAGTCTATAGTCAATCATAAATAGTATTCATGAAGGTTTGGTGTATACTCTTGATTTGATGCACAAATCATAAGCAAATGATCCCCAACCATGGTATATGTTTGTAAAAATCATTCTAAGAACAAAAACATATAGGTAATCCTTTCGGTCCTTATCCTAATGATTATCCTTTAGAAATTTTATTTGTTTGCAACATGTTCTTATTAAATTTGTTCTTACGAATCTTTCGACCCTTTCGTGATGAAAATGTTCCTAGTCTTGTTTTAATAAGCAAACATGGTGGTTGTCAATCACCATATCCCCATACTAGTTTGTCACTCAACTTTTTGGAATAAAACACAAGAGAAATCCTTTCGGTCCTTTTTCTTAAAACATGTTTTATCAACAAATCAAACCAAGACTAGTATTTTTCCAACAAACTCATTTAAACAAGATCATATATACATGCATCACATTTGAGAACACTAATATGATTAACTACATCCCAACACACAAGTATATCCCAAAACTACTCCATGATAATAATAATAACTAAACACAAATCATAACAAAGTAATTCCAATAATTCAAGAGAATAGAATTCCATAACAAAGTTCATAGAATACCTAAACTTTTGTGATTACAAGAATTAGAATTCATGGATTGTAGCAACCACGCGCCTCCAATCACCTAGATTCACCGTATAACTCCAAATTACCGAAACTATGGATGAGAATTGTTCCCTCCTTGCTCCTGGACGTTTTTCAGTAAGAACTAAGCTTTTGGGCTGAATAATATGGTTGGTATTAGTTTAGATGTAAACTAATACAATTTTAGTTGTGTCACACCTAGTAAACTAGGACTTGGTTCATTATATAGCCAAATATGCTTGCTCAACTGACCAAAAACGTTCCCAACAAGTTAATATCAAGAAATGATCGGCCTCCAATGATTATGGGGAGTTAAGGCAACAATAAATGCAACTTTGTGTAACTGCAGTTCATGCAACCAGATCGGTTGCGATGGCAACCGGATCGGTTGCGTTTTGACCAAATGCCCAGCCGGATCCGGTTACGGGTCACGACCGATCGGCTGGGTGTTGTTGATTTGACTTTTTGTTGACTTTCTGCTTATACGCTTCATTCTTTGCTCTCGCTGATGATTTCCAAGGCAAAACTTGATCTTTCCTTGCTGTAAATACTTATAAATCATTGTGCTTCCCAATCATTGAATCCAAAAGCTTCCTAGCTCGACTTCCTTCCTCGAGAATCTTCCAAATGTGCATAAAAACTTCATTTCTTCATCATTCGTGATACCTGGCTACATATACATACACAATACGCATCTTTTGCACTTTTGCAATATTTATGAGTAAATATAGCCGATTATCATGCACAAAACCAACAATAACGCTACTAAAAACATGTTCATTTTAGGCATTATCAGCTACTTATAAATTTTTGGAATTTTCCAGGTCTTAATTTTCTAGAAAATCTGTAAACATCCATTCCACAAGCATTATATCCTAGTTTAGTAGAGTCTTATATATATTGTTACCGCCGATTTTACGCGAAGGTTTCATTTGTTTTCTTCAAGTGTGCAGGTTTTATTTATCAAGAAGAAGATACATAAGATTAGAAGGAGCTTTTCACGCATACATTCTTCTTGGAAAGAATTTAACCACTAGTTCACACGGATCCTACCGAGCTAATCAGGGGAGTACTAGTTTCTTTCGTTTTTAATTACCTTCCATTAGCATAACTTTGATACTTTCGGGGAACATTGGGGACAATGTTCAGTTTAAGTGTAGGGAGGGAAAATAAAACGGGAACTTTGAAACTATGCTTATCCTTGACTATTTGCCTTGTCCATTTTCATTTGTGTAATAAACCATGAGAAATATCGGTTAGGGTAATTTTGGCACCAAATTTAAAAATTTTCATGATATATAGGAGTGGGTCATTAGTCTAAATAAAGCGTCTCATGGATAGGAAGTTATATGATTAGCACAAAACCCTTTATCACCTAAATTCCACCAAAAATGTGAGGATTGCCCTTAGATTTGTAGGAATTAAAGCATTCCTCTTTAATGCTTAGAGTGTGAACCGGTAGTATAATAGATTCTAAAACTTGTTTTGTGATGCATTCCGAGATTGCTAGTAAGACTACACTTGTGGAGTTAGGAATAACTAAATGATAAGAGGCATTAGGATAACCCTTTTTGACACCCGTAATATAATTACTTCTTCCACATCGGTTGAGTAATTCCCCCACACCCTTGTGTTGTACTCATCTTTAGTACATGATACCCCTAGTTAACCCCTCAGAGCCTATCCTTTTCGCGGTTCTCGTGATGTTTCGGTTTTCCGGAATATCAATAAAGAGCATTGTTTACAATCCACCTCAAATGTACACCCAAATCGCCTTAGCCTACCTTGTATGCACTCACTTTTAGTGCATTATTGTTATCACACTAAACCCTTAGTTCAATTATCTAGTTGCTTGCATAAGTTGCTAAGTCGAGTCATATCTTTTGTACACAGTTTTGGGACGATTGGGACTCATGGGAAAAGTTAAATTTTATGAAATGACGGGAAGGGAACGTTAAATTCAAATTCTCTTTATTTGCGTAATAATGTACTCCAATTGTTTTGATCTTTTCAATTCAAATTAGTGTTATAGTGTAAAAAAGAAAAAGAAAAAAAGGGGGCTACCATCCTACATCTATCTTTAAATTTGTGTTCGTTTGTTTCAGTTATCTAGAGTTTAGAGTGTCGAGTTTTGGCTTAGCAACGTCATTCTTCTCATGCTTGTAACATAAAGATTTTTGACTTGCCACCACTAAATCGGCTATCCCACCAAACCCTTTGTTTCCCTACCGTAAGCCTAACGTTACAACCCTTTAAAAGACCTCATGGATAGTTTTTCCTAGGTGCTTACGCCAAAGCGATGGAGGCTTGATCTAGTCTCAAGCCTATGGTAATCTATGTACTACGACTAGTTAATGAGTGTTTATCTTCTATTTCCAACTTGTTATATTTCATATACACCCCAGAGATGAGAGTATCCAAACACCCCCGTGAGGTGCTAGTATGTAATTTCCGTACTTGTTATGACTTTTGCGGGGCTTATATGTGTTGTGAATCGTTCTAAACTAATGCTTAATGACCCCTAACTTATAAATCAATTGGCTAAAAGCACATTTGCTTTAGGACAAGAAAATAACAAATGTAAGGATATTTGATAAGGATTTAAAATGTACACTTTTGAGGGGTCATTTAAGCCCTTAATTGATCACTTTTGTATCCGTTACTACTTAATTTCGTTCCTTTTCACTTTTTAGGTCTCTTGAAGGCAAATTGCTGGAATGACACTTATTCGGACGAAAAGGCGCGAATATATGAAGAAAATGGCCAAAGTCAAGAATCGAGACACTCAAGCTACTGGAATTGAAAGGGACGGCTTCACTACTTATTTGCTAAGCTGTCGCGACACATCTTGAGACAACTCAGAGAGCAAATTGCCAATTTACAAGTGACGGCATCAGGTTTAAAAGAGTAGGGCGTCGCAACTCAGACGACCTAGATTTAGATCCCGACGGCGTCAGAGATTGAAGCCGACGGCGTCACGAGCATAAGGTGACGCCGTCACAGAGTTGACGTGGCCAAGACGAAACCCTAATGGCGGCGACCCGACGACGTCACAATTAAAGAGTGACGCCGTCGCATATTGTAACACTATATATAGAATCCGATTTTTTCAGTTTTAGGGAGGTAGTTTTGTGGAGTAAAAAACCTAAACCGAACCAAGGCTGTCTTGGGCAATATCTTAGGGTTCCATACCCTATTTTACAACAAGATAAGTGTTTTACTTCATTAATTCAATTATGTCTTCAATTGTTTGTTTGTATGCTTGCATGTTTTCCATGTCCGGCTAATTTACTTGTGTGTTTGCTTAGATCTATGAAACCTAGGTATTGAATATTGATTGGTTGTCTCTTATCTTAATTGTGATTGACCTAGTATTGCGATAGGTCATCCGTTGTGTTATTAATACTTGATTAATCTTTGTTGAACCTTAGCTTATAGTTACTAGTGGAATTGTAGGCTAAACATCCAAAGAATACCTTAGTGTTAAGTTTATGAATCCTAGAGATTTCGTAGTCATTAACCTTAGGTAGCTTCAAAGAGTTAGGGATAAACGCATACCCTACAACCTTAGAAAACACAACGCGTTAAGAATAAGGACGTGACAATTCAACCATCAATAGGAGATAACTAGAGAGTAATAGCATCTAAGTAAACACATTTTTTATCATCATATCACTCAACAATAAACATAGACTACACTCACCTTAGTTTAGATAATTAGATAAGTAGAGTAATCGGTAGAAATACCAACCCCCAAATCCAATACCTCGAGATTCATACCTTTCAATTTTCTTAAAAAATATAAAAAAGATAAAAAATAATCTTCCTCAACCCCAACCTTAGCGTAGTAACTTCTTACTAGCATTCCTATTCCTCTAGAGAACGCTATCAATTCCCGATGCTTACCCTAATACTACACTACAACAATTAGGTTCACTGCCTAGGATGTTGAAAAACTTGCTCGACGAAAAGGAAGTTCCTTTGACCCCAAACGCGCTTTGTAAGCGTATCAATGAATACCTGTTTCTTGCTCGTTTAGATTCGTCTTTTGCGTTTGGTTTATCTTTTACAATAATATTAAAGTTTTGAAAAAAAAATGGTTGAACCGAATGATATTAGGGTTCTGTAAAAAAATATATAATGAATGAATTAAGAAAAAATATATATTTAAGGAAAAGATATGTATAATAAGTTTTTAAAAAGATAATTACTTAATATAATTTTTGTAGATAAATTGTATTTAGTATATGATTCAAATATAATTATAGGCATTTATAGATTATAATATGCAACATAATTATCAAAATAACTTGTTGTTTGAGTGGTAAACACACTTGTTATTTATTCAAATAACCACGTTCCTTTTTTTATAAATAATTTTCAAAAATAACTATAACAAATCCGAAATTTATAGAGATTAATTATGGATTTGTGCGTTTATGTCATTTACATCTTATGATTAATTTACCAAATAAAAACTTTTATTGAAAAAAAAAAAGAAGATAATTTTGTAGTTTACACCTTTAGACTTTTGACAAACATACCGGAAAGGTCCACCATTCATCTTTCAACACAAAACACAACCAAATGAAATAAATCTCATCAAATCCCAAATTTGATAAAAATGGAGAAGAAGCAGATTCAACAACTCCTCGCTTCTAAACGATAGCCTAAATGTTAGTTGATGGTATATATCTTATTTATTTTTAACTTATTACTGTTAGTTAATTTCAGATGTTAAAATGTGTTTATTATTCTGTAAGTTTCAAATGCTTATTAATTAATGTCTATTTGAAGATTATTTTTCATCTTATGTTAGAACTAACTAACTGCTTTAAGTTTAGGCCTTTTCTCTTTATTCTGTTATTATTTAAACTTGAATGAATGATAATTTTGACTCAAAAAATGCTTTTATCGTAATGAATGTTCGTTAGTTTTGAGATTCAACATGTATGCAATAGTTATCAATCATGCACTAGGTTCAGTTTTCGTGCTCTACTTTTCTCACAGTTAACTACTTAAATAGTACTTCTTAGTATACGTTTAATTGTAATATGCCGAGTATCAGCATTAGGGAATATGTCATCTGCGTGATATGAATATAGTAGATATTTATAGAGAAAAGTTCAATACGAAACAACATTTATCTAAAGAACAAATAACAAGATCTCAACCATCCATTTTTCTTCCATCCAACGGTTTAGATTAAAATAAACAAATATATTGAGGGGGCATTTTAGTCATGCAATACTTTCTACCTGACCCTCTAAACACACATACTGTACACACACACTCACACTCGTCACTCTCATCTCTCTCTCAGATCCTCATATCCCAAACCACCTGCAAATAATTCTTATAATGATTCTCAATAAATTGAGAAACCTTAATTAATCCCCAAAATAAAGAGGAATAATGAAGTAGTTAGTTTGAAAATGGTAAGGGGTTTGATAGGATTGAAGATGCCTTGACTGTAAAGAGAAACAATGATCGAGTTAATCTCATGGGTCTTGTCTCTGAGATCGGTTTCTCCAAATGAACCAAAGGCACTGGTATGTATCATTTCGCTTTCTTTCTCCCTCCCTCCCTTATTATGCATTCATCCATTCTCTAGTCCTAATTTTGTGTTTTTAGTACTTGTTTAGTTTATCCCTTAGTTAGTATAGGAAAAATAGACTCAATTACGGTTAAACTCAATCCCGCGTTTTGTTCGTCTTTAACTCTCTTGTTACTCCTTGTTCTTTATAATTTCACCAACTACAGGGATTACCAACTTTATCATCAACATTCAACATGACCCATTTGCATTTGCCACTTAATCATAATATAAGTTGACGACATGGATTCTTGTTTAAACAATAAATTTGTGTACATTATAAAAAACTGGATTTGTTGCCCATTATTGAGTTTCTTCTTTTGTTTTGTAGATTGTATTTGCACGCTAAAGATTGTAGATGATTCATCTCCCACCGTTGGAATCTACATTAACATCTTTCAACCACAGTTTGATAACCTCCCACATGTCAACTCAGCGGGTGACATTATCGTCCTTTGGGGTCTTGTGGTATGCTTACGTCCATCCCAATTTCGTCTTTCTAGAAATATCATGTTTATTTATTGTCACTACGAACAAAACACTTTTGCCATACAAAAAACGCTAGTCTGTTATAAATGCTTGTTTGTACTTCCATCATATCAAGTTTGAGCCCACTGCATTTTGTTTCAACATAATGCATCTCGGTTATTTTAAGCTAGTAGCTGCTGACTTGATTCTGTTTGTATGCTGTTATGTCAGGTGAAAAAAAATATGTCATTTGTTAATGCGGTTTTGTACAAAGACTCTGGATCCTTTGCACTATGTGATGGAAGAGACGCCTCAAAAAAATATGTCATTGGTTAATGTGGTTTTAAGGTGAGGGTTAGAGGTGGTGGTGGTGGGGTGGAGGGGGGTTGTGACGACGTGGCGTTGTAGGAGAGTTTAAGAGGTGGGCCGGAAGTGAAGTGGGTGCGGAGGGATAAGGAGAGGTTGTTGGAAGGGTGGTGGTGGTTGTGGGTGGTGGTGAAGGCGGAGAGGAAAGGGAGGCCGAAGACTGCGATTGGGATTTTGGCTGAGAAATGGATTGGGTTTGGATTCTTGTTTTGGGATTTGGAATGATCGTCGAGGAGTTTTAGTGAGACTTTCATGATTATTATTACTGTGTTTTGATGATGATCGGGGAAAGTGAAGCAGTGATTGTGGTTACAAGTCTTGAAATGAAACGTTGAGAAGCTCTGTTGTTTGTTGCTGATATTGTGCGTTGGAGTGCGAGGTGAGGAGATGGGTGTGGGTTGTTGGATTGGGATTTTGGGATGGGGAGGGTGGTTTGCTGAATCTGAAAGCCATTGTTGCCTAGTTTCAGAGGGAAAGTGTGTTGTAAGACGGAAATATTAATAAAAGAAGGAACTTGGTGGCATGATCAGCATTCACAGATTCATGGTGATTATTTTTTATTAACGACTCACCATTGATTTACATTTACTTTTTCTTTCCCATTTTTGTCCTACAAAACATTGGATCGTGTTCAAGTGAGTTAATAGAGCTATGGTTGTAAATGAATATTGACATTTGCTTGTTCACAAATAAATAGATTGTTCGTGTTTATAAACATGAGGTTGGCTCCTTTTACAGTTTGAGCTCAACATGTGCAACCCTGGTGTTTCAAAATAATAACTAAACTAACAATCATGAATCTGGGATGTAGTTATATAATAGTTATGTATTGTATCTAGTCTAGTGATTCTTTTGACGAATCCTTTGTGATTATACAGAATCCCATGGGATTTATACAAATCACAAGTGAATTTTTTACGAATCCCGTGGGATATTTTTACGAATCCCGTGGGATTTTTCTGGACGGAATTTTTTTTAAAAAAAAAGTTCGTCCTTTTACGAATCCCGTGGGATTTTTCTACGAATCCCGTGGGATTTTTCTGGACGAAAATTTTGAAAAAAAAAATTTCGTCTTTTTACGAATCCCGTGGGATTTTTCTGGATGAAATTTTTGAAAAAAAAAAGTTCGTCTTTTTACGAATCCCGTGGGATTTTTCTGGACGGAAATTTTGAAAAAAAAAATTCGTCGAAAGTATATAAAAGTGCATATAAATAGAAAGATGATTTTTTTCTCGTCGTGATGGTGTATTTTTTGTAGCTTGAAGATTTACCGTTTGAAAGATATATTGTTTTTTAAAAAATGGTGGAAAGTGGGTTTTTATAGAATTACATTTCTACCATTCATTTGTTAATTTTTACTTTCATCTCATCCATTTGATGAAAAAAAGATGAATGGTTGAGATCTTATGATTTGTTCTTTAGATTAGATGTGTTTTGTATTGATCTCACCTCGATATTTATATTGGAAAAAAGCTACCTAGTTTGCAAAGAGCTCGTGAATTTATATTCGCTCAAAGGGCTTCATGTAGCTGCCAGTTAGAGAATGCATGTCCTCAAGTTAATCAAACTAGATTAGCTGTGGACTATGGTGTTGTTTTCATATTTAACTGACAAGATATAATAAGTTGATAACCTTGATCTGGTGAGCATAGGAAGAAAGTGTCAGAGAGTTTTGTAGCAAATAGGACCATTCGTGTTTTGTTAGTGATATGGAACAGTGTTATGATTAATTTACCAAACACTTGTGCAGAGTTGGAAAAAGAAGAGGAGCTTATATCCAAGCTCTTTGTATTACCGACCTGGTGGTAAAGGTCTCAATGCAAGCAGTGAGGACCAATGTTTTGAAAGGCTCAAGGCGCACTAATGAGAACCCTGTTGCGGATGATGTTGAATACAACTCTAAGGTTACCCAACATGATGCAACCTGTGAGGTTAATACATCTCCCACAGATGTCCAGAGTATCTCTGATGAAGAAAATGATCCACAAAAATCCCATTCTAATGAAAATCATGCATCCTCATTAAAGATGCAACTAAGTCGATTGTGGATGCTTGGTGGTTAACTTGGGATGCATAAATAAAAGGTGATTGTCAATGCTTATAACAAACCTTAATGCTTATTGTACTTTGTAATATAAGCATTGTCACATAGGGGTGAGCATTTGACCCGATCGGACCGGACCGACCGAAGGACCGACCGGACCGACACGGACCGAGACCGGACCGACCACTTTCGGTCCGGTCCGCGGTCTCGGCTTTTGGGCTAATTCGGTCCTCGGTCCGGTCCGGACCAAAACCGACGAATTTGGCCTTGTTGGACCGGACCGACCGGACCGACCACATTCGGTCCGGTCTCGGTCTAGGATTTTTGCCGAACTCGGGTGTCGGTCCGGTCCGGTCTTGGCCGGTCCGGTCCGGTTTTCAGACCGTGCACACCCCTATTGTCACATGTGATTTTTTTTGATGATAGGATTATGACCTTTGCCATGAAGGTAAGGAAAATGCTGCTGGTGTACTTTCCAAGCTCTCCCTCCTTTTATTTTAAGTGCAATCAAACAAGGATTCTGAACATCGCATGGTTCTTCAAAATCAAAGCAATCTGAAGTTGTCTGATGCGCAATTGAACTCTGCAAATGCTAATAACCAACCCACTTGCTTATCGGATTCTCGAGACTTTAGGGTTCATATTCAGAGAGATGCCATTCTGTGTGATCTGGAGGCACCTGAAAAGGTAATCTGCATCAATTCTTTCTTCTGAAGAGATACACGCCTCCCAATCAGATGACATTTGAAGACGTGTAAGTTACCAGAAAAAAACACGAGCTTCAAGCTGCAGAGGTATTATTGTTACTTATAGTAACTAATCCTTGTTTTTCTTATCAAATATACAGTCAGACTCTGAACAAAAAATACTCTGTTATACGTAATTTGACAGGGAACTGTTACTGAAGTGGATAATGAAAATACAGAAACTACTTGTAGCTTAGCAGCAGAGATGGGAGCCACAAATCCAAGTTGTTACCACCGACAATATGAATTTCCAATAATTCAGTTCAGTCTTCAAATGATGACGACACAACTGTGGTAGTTTCTGATGAAATTTTACCTGTTTATGTGAGTTTCATGATAAACGAGGAAGTGGAAAATGCAAATTTGGAGTATGCTGATTTTGACTCACTAGAACTAGCAAGAACAAGCATACCCCAAATGATGATTTCCTGTTTGAGAATGTAAGCAAGGGACGATAATTTTAAGCCTATCATGTATGACTCATGATGGCATAAGCCAAACATTCAACATTATGCTGGAGAAGAAGAAGATTAAAGATAAGGATTTTCATGGCATAAGCCAGAACATGATGGCAGCTTACTTCTGCAGAAGCTGATGTAGCATTATGCTACGTCACAGTGCAATGCAGCTGTTTGAAAGTGGTTTGAAAGTTAAGGAATACGAGCTTCTGAGACTCAACTTCAGTGACACCGGCTGCTTTGGTTTTGGTATTCAGGAGCACATCGATTTTGGTATCAAGTAAGTTGCTGTTACGGTTCCTTTAATACTAGTATTAGTTTAGGTTGTATGTTGATTTAGTCTGGATGTTATAGCCACTTTTATTACTAATTGCTGCAAAAAGATGCTTTGGAATATGATTGCTTATGTTTCAGGAAGTGGTGAACATAAGTTAAACATACTTCAGAAACATTCAAAGCTATAATTCTGAGACTACAATGTAAGCTAAAATGTCATTGTAAAGCTAAAATGTTTTGACTTTACTAGACCATTTTCGGAAGCAACCAAAAATAATATTCCCTGCATTTTTACTAAAACGAGATGCTCTCTTTTAACGCAACTAGATCCTCTCCTTTCCAATTAGCTGTGGCGAAATGAGCACATTGAGTAAACAGGTCTGGGTCACATTGAGATACTTTGAGCCTTAAAGTTTTTATTAAAAAGTAGTTGGTGTATCGCACTTTTGGCTGTTTTATATCAAGCCATTTTGTTTAATTTGGTTCGTTTGATATATAACACAACCGAAATCATCAACCCATATATATGTCTCCACTTTCTTTATTCATCTCCCATTCAATCTGATCTTTTCATTGCGTATGTTAACAGATGGCGCCCGTGGTGGGGGGCTTCAAGAGTTGGAAATAGTGGTGCGTCTGCCATGTGCTTTAGGTGTAATCAACCGGGCCATTGGGCACGCGACTGCCCTGCTAACTGATTTTGAAGGTACTGGTCAGTTTCAACATATTTTTCTTGATAGATATTTGAGTTATATACAGTAAATTGTTTGTGTTAAATTATTATCACTATAAAAACTGTCTATTTTCCAGAATAATGTACATTTTCTTAGAAAACTTAATACACTGACCTTTAATTACATATACATTTGAGTTTCGATCAAATTGGCTGAACGTTAGTCAAATAAGCTAAAACTTAAAAATGATAAAAGATGTGTTTATTTTTGGTTAATTGTTTTGAACCGAACCCGATAATGTTATAGGGTCGGGTTCGGGTTGAATTATTTATGTTATCGGGTCAACACGAGAGACCCGAAAAATATTGTTGTACTTTGTTTTTACTTACTGCCTATTGCATAGTTTAGTCAATTCATTCATGTCATAGTAAAGCTAAACCCTCACAATTGAGTTTATCCATTCTTTTTTAGTTTATCACAGAGACTTAAATGTAATATGTTAACAGGTCCAATTAATATGTTTTCCAACAGCTGATTGATTTGATTGGAATTACGTCAATCATAAAAGTTAGTAAATTAACTATCTGGGCTGTGCAAAACTTATCTAAAGGTTCATGCTTAATTGGCTTGAACTTTTAATTTGAGTTATACGATAACTCTTGATTACTAAATGGTTATTCTTTCCCTTTATAAATACAAATCTTGGTCAGACTTGTTGGATCTGATGTTCATATGTAGATAAATTGAGTCCATCTGTGAGTACAACTTCATGTTACATTAAGTGTATACATACATAAAATGAGTCAATCTGTGATTGGAGAAACGTTATGTGCTTATAACTAGAATTTTTTCATATTAGTATAATTTTCCAATTCAAAAATATGTAATGCATAATGACATAATTTTTTATTTGGTTTCTTCTTTGAAATTTAAAACTGTAACCCAACAAACCAGAATCGCCCGAACCCAATGACCTGGTTCTTAATCGGTTCGGGTTGCGGGTCACTTCCTAAAAATTCAAAACCCGATTTAACCCAACCCGATAACACCAGTACATGGAATTACGCTCATTATAATGCTAAATTTGTAAAGTTACGCGGTGCAGCCATGCATTTAGTTACCAATGTATAGAATTAAGTTTTGTGTGCGGCCATGTTTAGGTTCCTTGGGGGGGAGAGGTCGGACTGCCCCACCAAATGATAAAGAGTATCAGGTTGTTGACTCTTTACTGATTCGCCAATAATTTTTAATCATAAACACTGAAGTTGAGGTGGCAAGCTTGACCAACTTTCAGGTTAAAGATCTTGCAGCGACCATGGTTGTTGACCTATGCAATATGCTGGACATACCAGAAGAGGACATGAATCATTTCAAAACGTCTCAGTTTTATATGGCTGCCTCTGAACCCGATGCTCTTTTCTTTGGAGTCCTTAAAATCTGTGAGTAGATTAGGTGGCCAAATAATTGTTAATTCTTTTAAAGTCGTTAAAGAGAGCTTGCTGCTTCTCGTCATAAGCTATTTAACAATTGTGTTAATTTGTTGTTTTTCAAAACCTTTATGTGCATGATACATACAATCCCTGCCGCAACGCGCCGGTTTCTAACATATGTCATCTTTGCTTAAATTGTTCACTTGAGGAGTTTTGATTGATTAGTACAACAAAGAAACTACTACTGCATTTTTAACTCACGGTAAACAAAAACTCGATTGTTGGTCTATATACATCATCGGGGTAATTGCATATATATCCTTGCAAAGTTCAATAATTACATATATATCCGACGTAAAATCATAATTACATATATATCCTCTCAAAGCTCTAGAAATATCATATATACCCAAATAATTAAATTATATAAAATAAAACTCATTTTGTTATAAATTATCTATTATACCCCCTTTTTTTTTCCCTAAAACTTGTCATTGCCCAGCTTATCATCTTCACACAAACATGACTTTGTGAGTCGACACAATTCTTCTATCCACTTCATGTCCTCTTCAAGGATGTTGTTGTAGTTTGATAAGGTTGAATTGAGTATATTAAAATCACAATTGAATACTTATCACAACAACTAATGCATTTTCTTCAAGGATGTGTTTGACGTCATTTGGGCATCAGTTGTCATTTATCTTCAAATGCACTTTCTTGTTTCTTTCTTCTACTCTAGATCTAATATTATTTTCCCTATAGATCAAATGCATTTTCTTGTTCGCGTGTTTTGTCACCGGTGACATGTCCGGCTGACATAAACCAATATATTGAAAGATCCAATTCTTGTTTTGATTATTTTTTAGTCAACTATAATTATTTGTTAACTGGTATAACAAGAATGGTAGTTTGATTTTTCTCATGGAAGCGTTGATGTGTGTTCATAAAGAACAAAACCAAGGGTATATCGGTCAAAACAAAAATAAAGTGATACTTGTCATTTATTTTTTATTTTATTAATACATAATTTAATTATTTTGATATATATGATACTTATATAGCTTTGAGAGGATATATATGTAATTATGATTTTAGGTTGGATATATATGCAAGAGTTAATTTCATTTTTGGTCCCTGTGGTATGATCAAATTGCAGATTTGGTCCCTAAAACTTTAAAAGTGCACCAAAGGTCCTCATTTTTAAGTTTTCGTTGCATGTTCAGTCCCTGATCAACATCAAATGACTAAAATACCCTTGTCTTCTTCTTTTCCTATTTTCTTTTGAGTCCATCTTTTCAGGTTCTTACATAAATGGTCCTTGTGTCTTGACATGTTTTACAGATTCAGTCTGATTTTTTTTTTATTATCGATTTAACTATTAATATTAGTATTATATTTTTTATAAGTTTTCGTCTGTTTTTATACGTCCGTTTTTTACATTTTTGTCCGTTTTGGTCCGTATTTATACGTTTTCGTCCATTTTTATACGTTTTCGTCCGTTTTTATATGTTTTTCTTATGATTTTATAAGTTTTTCTTTTGTTTTCATACATTGTTATAAGTTTTTCTTACGTTATCATACGTTTTTGTCCGTTTTTATACGTTTTCTTCCATTTTTATACGTTCTTCTTACGTTTTCATACATGTTTATCCGTTTTTATACGTTTTTATACATTTTCATCTGTTTATATACGTTTTCGTCAATTTTTATGCGTTTTTCTTACGTTTTTATTCGTTTTAATACGTTTTAGTTCGTTCTTATCTGTTTTCATCTGTTTTTATACGTTTTCAACTGTTTATATACGTTTTCCTCCGTTTTTATACGTTTTCGTAAGTATTTATAAGTTTTTGTCCATTTTTACACGTTTTCATCCACTTTTTTACGTTTTCATCCGTTTTCGTCTGTTTTTTACGTTTTCGTCCGTTTTTATATGTTTTCGTCAGTTTTTTTACGTTTTCATCCGTTTCGTCTGATTTTATACGTATTCGTCCGTTTTTGTCTGGTTTTTTTCATTTTCGTCCGTTTTTTACGTTTTCATTCGTTTTCATTCGTTTTTATACGTTTTCATCCAGTTTTATACATTTTCGTCTGTTTTTTTACGTTTTCATCCGTTTTTACGTTTTCGTCCATTTTTTAAGTTTTCATTCGTTTTCATCCGTTTTTATACGTTTTCATCCGATTTTATACATTTTCTTCCGTTTTTTTACGTTTTCGTCCGTTTTTTTATGTTTTCGTCTGTTTTTATACATTTTCGTCCGTTTTTTAGTTTTCACCCTTTTTTATATGTTTTCGTTTGTTTATTTACATTTTCGTCTGTTTTTAAACATTTTCGTCCCTTTTTTTACACTTTTGTCCGTTTTTATACAATTTCGTCCGTTTTATACGTTTTCGTATTAGAACGGATAAAAATGTAAAAAAAGTGACGAAATGTATAAAAACGGATGAAAACGTAAAAAAATGGATGAAAACGTAAAAAAAATGACGAAAATGTATAAAAATAAAAAAAAAAACTGACGAAAACGTATAAGAACGGGTGAAAACGTAAAAGAACGTACTAAAACGTTCAAAAATGGATGAAACGTATAAAAACGTATAAAATGGACAAGAACGTAAAAAAACGGACGAAACGTATAAAAACGTAAAAAATTGGACGAAAACGTATAAAAACGGACGAAAACGTAAAAAAACATACGAAAACATATAAAAACGGACTAAAACGTACAAAAACATCCACTTGACAGTCAAACTAATAGAAATAGTGGTTAAGGGACCAAACCCGTAACGGGTCAAAACCGTAGAAAGAAGATTTGCAAATTAAAAAAAAATGTGTATGGACTAAATATGTAAAACCCCTTCCAACACAGGGACTATTTATGTAAGAAAACTAAAAAGAAAATAGAAAAAGAAAAAGACAACATCAATGACTAAAATATCCTTAGTCTGTGTGGACTAGGGGTGTGCACGGTCTGAAAACCGGACCGGACCGGCCAAGACCGGACCGGACCGACACCTGAGTTCGGCAAAAATCCTAGACCGAGACCGGACCGAATGTGGTCGGTCCGTCGGTCCGTGTCGGTCTGGTCGGTCCTTCGGTCGGTCCGGTCCAACAAGGCCAAATTCGTCGGTTTTGGTCCGGACCGGACCGAGGACCGAATTAGCCCAAAAGCCGAGACCGCGGACCGGACCGAATGTGGTCGGTCCGGTCTCGGTCCGTGTCGGTCCTTCGGTCGGTCCGGTCCATTCGGGTCAAATGCTCACCTCTAGTGTGGACCCAGGGACCAAACATGCAACGAAAACTTGAAAATGGGGACCTCTGGTGCACTTTCAAAGTTTTAAGTACCAAATCTGCAATTTGACGATACCACAGAGACCAAAAATGCAATTAACTCTATATGCAATTATTAAGCTTTGCAAGGATATATAGGGCTGAGCGTCGGTCATAAACCGACCCGACAAAACCGAGGACCGAAAACCGTTAAAAACCCGAACCGAATGTTGTCGGTTCGGTTCGGTTTTTCGTCGGTTCGGTTCGGTTTTGTCGGTCTATGTGTATTTTGGCATGTTTTTGTCGGTTTTGGGCCGAACCGGACCGAACCGACCCGAAACCGAAAGCATGTAGGACCTGAAACCGAAACCGAACCGACGGGCTGTCGGTCCGGTTCGGTTTTTGTCGGTTCGGTCGGTTTCGTCGGTCCGGTTCGGTTTTGAACCATCGGTGCTCAGCCCTAAGGATATATATGCAATTCTCCCTACATCATATAATAAATAAAACAGACATAAACACTTATATGACTCTTTATGAGATCTAGTTTCTCAACTTTTTTTTTTTTTTTTTTTTTTTTTTTTTTTTTTTTTTTTTTTACTTACTTAAAAGACGTTAACCAACCCCAAAAAATTAACTTAATAATAATTAGAATAACATTAATACCCAGCTTTGCTAAAACATACTCCATCCGTCTCAAAATATTAATCCATTTTGACTTTTTAAATCATGCTTTGACGTTAAGTATTTTTATTTGTATTATACACTACGTGATCCAAAATATATAAATGGATTGGGTTTTAACTGTATTTTCAGTGGTATAATTTTTATCAAAATATTATATAATACAAACAAAAATATTTAAGGTCAAAATTCAATTTAGAAAGTTAAAATGGACATATAGTTTGGAACGGAATTAGTACATGACAAGAAATTAAAGCAAATGAAACAAAAAAAAAAATAGAATAAATTGTATTTTTGGTCCCTAAGGTATGGTCAAACTACAGGTTTCGTCCCTAACGTTTTGAAAGTGCAGCAGTAGTTCTCATTTTAAATGTTTTGTTGCATGTTTGGTCCCTAAATTGCAGATTTAGCCCCTAAAACTTTGAAGTTTCCGTTGCATGTTTGGTCCCTAAATTGCATATTAGGGACCAAACATGCAACAAAACCTTCAAAATGAGGACTATTGCTGCATTTTTGAAACATTAAGGACGAAACCTGCAATTTGACCATACCTTAAGGACCAAAAATGCAATTTACTCAAAAAAATATATATATATAATTGTTAGTGGGCTAGGTGTGTATGGGTTGGGCTTGAACAAGGAGCATATGTATAAAACCTATTCTGTACATCTAGCTAGGGTTTGAAGTTTGAATAAATGACAGAAGATATGTTTTTGTTAGATGCTGCGCAGGAAGTGCTTTTAAAGTTGACTGTGAAAGATGTTCTTCGATGCAAAAGTGTTTGTAAGTCATGGTATTCTTTGATTTCTAGTCCTTCTTTTGTTAAACTTCATCTTAAACATATTTGCAACAAAGAGGACAAAAATAATAAACAACATGGAAACAGAAGAATTGCAATGACTAGAAGATATGTAATTAGGAAGGGAGATGGGTATAGTATACCTAAAGAGTGGGGACCCTACAATTCTTTGAGAATTCAAGGTTCTTCTAATGGCCTTGTATGCATATCTTCATATGATAATCGGATTTGTTTAACCAATCCTTCGACTCGAGAGTTTCGAAAACTGCAAAAGCCCCCAATACTTCCTAAAAATGTCTCTTATGCACAACGTTACGGCTTTGGTTATGATTCATCCACTGATGATTACAAACTTGTTGTGGTCATCAACCAAGGCGGGTGTGATGGGGCACTTGTTCAAATTCTATCTTTGAAATCAAATATTTGGAAACTTTTTGGACACGTCAATTATAGGTTCGATGACAGAGAGCCTGGTATCCTATTCAACGGGGCTCTTCACTGGTTTATGCCTACTGCTAACAGGGACAAAGGTTTCATTGTGTCTTTTGATTTAGCTAAAGAGCAATTTAGAGAAATTCCCCAACCTGATGACAAGAGATATGTTTGGAGTTGGCATTACAAACTGGGGATTTTCAAAGACCACTTATGCATTTTTCACGAACGCAATGATGGTCGCCCCCATGGCATTTGGGTTATGAAAAACAACAATCTCAAACCGTCTTGGGAACTGTTGTCAACTGATTGTGAGATGATGGATCGTGTACATTACATGATTAAGGATTCTCTTCTATCCAAGAAAATGCCGTCTTACTTTTGTTGTGAAAATATATTCTTGTCAACTAGTGGAAAACATATTTGGTCTCCTATTTTTGTGCAAACCCTTGTTTCTCCTTTTGTTAATAATCACGGGAGACCAAGTGACGCAAAGAAGAACAAGAGGACTGTTGAAGCGGGGAGTTCTAAGGTGGGTTTTGCTTATTATTTCAGAATCTCTTCTCTTAATACAATTTAGTACTAGTATATACTTTAGAATTACCCTATTAACTTTAATGGTTTTTATATATTAACTTTTTACTCAATTGATAGTTGTTACAAAAGAGAGTCCTATATTTTCCCTTGATGACAACGATGTTAACGTCTAGAATTTTAAGACAATAATACAACCTACAAACTATTTTGTTTGTGTATTATAAAGAATTGACTAGTTGGTGGTTATTGTAATTGGGAAATTGAACTGATCCAAACCGTATTGTAAGGCAGGTTCTTGTAGTGTTGTTATTCTAAGGTCCTTTATCCACACTAGTAATCATGCATCCTAAGTAAATTGAACATTGATGATTGATCTCTGTTGAGCAAGTTATTTCCCTGTTTTATTACTGCTAGATCATTACTTTTATAAGTAAATAAGTTTTTTCTTTATAAGTAGTATAGATATGTGCTTTACCAAAGTTGCTGAACGAAAGCGCCAATGCTGGCTGCTTTCATCGAAGCGACGATTAGGAGGTTAATGAAGTTCCCAAACACGAAGAAATAAGTATGTTTATTATCTTTCATCAGTTTACCCTACATTTGTACCATGTTTCAAATTGATTATTGATTTATCATTTATAATTTTCAAATACAATTCTAGGAATGGAGAGAGATTGAGGAAGCTTGTACTCTGAAAGATGGAGAGAACAATGCATTTTATTCTGATGAAGATAGTGAGACTTAGAGGAAGAACAGAAAGCGGAAAAAACGGTTCAAAGGTACAACTTTAGCTTATTTTACTCTACAAGTTTATCGAGTTTAGAATTTTTTTTAGCTCCCTCTATGTCATTTTCTAAAAAACACTTATATAGGAATTCAGAGACATTGATATAACCATCATAAGCTAAGAGGTCATGAATCGAGAAGTTTGATGCAGAAAGAGGGAGAGGTTGGAAAGAAGAAGAGATCGAGGAACCAAAACAATTCGCAAGTGTTAATTTTCGAATAAGAGTATCTTGTGTTTAATAGTGTAATCGAGTTTTACTAGGTTGATTTTAATAAATGTTTTATAACTAGAAGTCAAATGAGTATTTTGAACATCAATGTTATTATATCAGATGTCATTCTTTCTTCTGAAGAGATACACGCCTCCCAATCAGATTGACAAAGGGTCAAAAAGGATTTCAAATGTGCTATTAGCCTATTAGACCATTATTTTTGCCATCAATCACAAAACCTTTTGTCAGAGTTGCACTATTTTGACATGCACAAGACCTTTTTCTTGATAGAAGCTGCTCGTAATACACTTAACAGTTAACACAATTGGTTATTCACTATCGAGCCAAAGGCAAAACAGTAATTTCAAACATGCATAGTGACATAAAAATGGAATAAAAGAACATAATCTTTCCTTATTGCAATTGCTACAGATTCTTCTGCATTAAGAATCACATCACGTTTGCACAAGCTGCATGTCAAATCCAGTACTCGCTCCATATGAGCAACTTGATCTCCAAGGCAGTAATAGACTTTAGCTTCGATTATACATGCCCAACCCCAGGCCATAATGTCAATACCCCTTGCTTTTCGCCAATACAGATGCGAACGACAGTGACATCGCAAAGTCCAATCTCATTCATGTACCCAACAAAAAGGCCAGAAAACAAAGATGAAAAGAACAAATTTCTCATGACAAACAAAATTAGTATCATGAAATCCTTGAAAATCTTACAAGAAATCAGCACCAGTGTACAAGGATTGTCCTCGTGAAGCTTAATAAGATGTTAGACACAACATAATCACACAGAATTTAATCAATAACTGATCAGGACTATTGAAATCAGGATGGTCTCTTAACCCTTACGATCATTGATTACACATTGCTATTTTTGTAAATGCATTTGAAATGTGTTGTGGTTTCTTCTCATCCCTCTTATTTTAATATTTCTTCTTATTTGATCCTAACTCTAAATATAAATGGATATAACAATGTGTAGAAAACTAGAAGGGGGTTGAATAGTTTTTACCGATTTAAATTTAGTTTACAAAAACTTTAAGATTGATAATATGCGAAACCTTTGGATGTTGAGATAAAGATAATGCAAGTTAGTATGAAAAAATTAAATACGAGAATAGTAAAGAAAGAAAAAGGATAGAAGCTTGACACAATGATTTATAGTGGTTCGGCTACTAGGACACATTCCTAGGCCTACTCCACTCCCCGAGTACTCAACTCGAGAGTTCTTAAGCATTATGTCAACAAGTTCCTTTAACGAGTGGAGAAACCTCACAACGTCGCTTACACTTTTTCCGGTACTAAGCTAAATATCGGGTCATTTACACGGAAGAACCAATCCAACACAACTATCACAACTACTTTATGAATACAAGGAGATGTATCAACAACAAAAAACAACTCAGTGGTCTTGAGGTGATGAAGAAACCGAGCAAACTCTTCTCTTGAAGAATGGAGGACTCGTATGCAAGAAATGTGATCTCGCCTTGTACGAAGAACCTTGAGAAACACAAGAAGAAAGCTACAAGAACGATCCTTGGATCTGAAAGTTAGAGAGTTATAATAATGAGAGAAGAATTATACAAGATTGGGTGGGGAGACAAGAAAATGGTTCACTATTTATAGAAAATCTGTCCACTGTTCCGCCGGATCCCGTACCAGAGGGATCCGGCCAGTGTAATCCAAAGGATCCGGCAACTGGGTCAGTCCAATCAAGATTTTGGGTTACAATACCGAGGGGGGGTTATGGTTTATGGACTATGGGTCATGGGTACTAACATGATGTCATGCATGATGCAAAACATACTTTGGGTTATGGTTATGGACTTTGGGTCATTGGTCATGGATTTTACCCATTGTGATGTAATGCATGATGCAATGAGCATGGGTCATGGGTTTTGGATTTTACCCAACACATTTACATATATTACTTATTATTACAAAATAATATATAACTAAACAAATGTAAGTAGTAAAAATGGATATAGTTGTTAACTAATAAGGCCTATAGGATTTGGTGCGTGTGATTGTAGATGTAATGGGTCGGTGATAATTAGTATAACTTTGGTGCGTGTGATTATTCTATCGTTTCGGGTTTCACTTGAATTTAATAATATATTGGTTTATTTATTTGGTTCAGTGAAAAGTTGTATCTATTTTGGAGTGCTGATTGTTAATTGGAAATTTGAAAGTAAATTAATTTGGGGCTTCCGCATTCGGTTAGTAATAATTGTGTGGCCATTTTCATTTTATAATTGGTTGACTTTGAATTGTTATACCTATGGATTTGTGGATTTTTGGATTCCGTATGAAGGTAAAATTTTGTTCAATTCGTTGGTATTTCATTTGGTATTGGTATTGGTATTGGTATCGGTATCGATATCTGGTAATCACTCGGTTTCGCAGTTCTGCATCTATCTGGTTTCACATGTAGTTCTGCATCTGGTTTCGTCTGAATATGAATCTATCTGTCTGAATTTGCATCTGTCTGTATGAATCTGCTGTTGTCTGAATTTATCTGCTGTCTGAATCTGCTCTTCGTCTACCTCTGTTCAGATATCTTTGCTGCTGAATCTGTATTTGTCTACTGCTTCTACTCTTCGTCTACCTCTGTTCGGATCTCTCTGCTGCTGGATTTGTCTGTCTGCACCTGTACGTCTGATTTCGTAGTTTTCTTGTCAAACTCTCAATGTAGCATTGTGAGTTTGAGAGGGGTGTTCACTAATAAGGCCTATAGGACCAGCCCACTTGTTTAGGCCCGTTGCACTTAGGGTTTTGTTTTTGTATTTTCTATTTAATCATTTGTAATCTCAGTTATTTAGTGAATCTAATCAATATAGTTTTTTAGTATTCCTTTGATTTTTACAATAGTAACATGTAATCTTTTAGATTTGTATTTGATATAATTTTATGTTGTTATCGACAAAACTTAGAGAGATTGAGAAATATTAATAAACGTTTTTACGGTTTATTTGTATTAACACAATGCTCTTTAAAAGAAAATGAGCTTCGGATATATCAAACTACATTAGTACTCTTAAAAAGCTTTTAATATACGTATCAAATTACATTAGTGCTCTTGAAAAGCTTTTTACATCTTTGTTTGAGTGCTGTTTTACATTTATAAGCTTCACTTCATATTGTTTTGCCAAAAATATTTAAAAGATAAGCATTTGAACTCTAGCTCTTAAAAAACAAGTGTTTAAACTCGAACACTCATAAGATAAATGTTTGAACTTCATCTCCCATTAGTCGGCCATCTAGTGAAGTTTTAAGAGTAATGATATAAACGCCTAAAACCACGACTAATCTACTCATCTTCTTTTGGGTAACCATGGTTTCCGAATTTTTGGCCGACTAATCTATAGTGTTTGAACTCACCGTCAAACCCCTCCATTTTCAGAAGGTTGGTGTAGCTACTTCAAAGTAGTTTGCATCTACCAGGTTTTGAACTTGAAACTTCACACATTTTAGTGATGATAATCATAAGTAGAGTAAAGTCCTAAAAACATCCCTGTGGTTTGCCCTGTGGTGTGGTTTTCATCCCTATACTTTTTTTTGGAACAATTACATCCCTCCGTTAGTAAAGTTGGCACAAAATCATCCCTAACGAGAGCTGCAAAGAAGTCGTTAAGTCCCACGTATAGTCACGTGAGGGATATTTGTCAAAAAACGGGTATATCCACCACCAACCATCATTATCATCACCAACCTCACACACTTATCTCTCTTCATCCCTCTCCTTCTGAAAAGGACGCGCCACCACCCACCGTCGGCTCCACCACACACCACCCACTCAAAAGACATCATTTCCTTCCCGATCCACAACATCAGAAACCCTCCCACTCTCTCCTCGTTCACCACGCGCCACCTAACCACCACCCTATCACACCACCAGTCTCTATTGTGATAAGAGGAATGTATGTTGAGTTATATGATCTATCTTGTGAAGTAATCGAATGAGACTTATGAGCTTGAAAGCAAAGGCAGTGGTTGTATCGAATGTTCAACAAAGTGGAATATCATGATGGACTTAGTTAGCAATATCCAGGAGGTATAAAGTTGCGAAAAAGCTATCATTCGAACATTAGGAGTGTTTGGATGTTAGATGGGAATATGAATGTCGCGGTTAGCTTGAAATGGAGATAGTTTGGTAGCGTATGGCTAATATCTTGGTTTACTCTTCTTTTCTATCCACTTGGTAGTCATTTTATGATTGTGGGTGGTGGACTGGTGGTAGCTTTTGGATGTACTTGCCAACGGATTAGTTTACAGGAGTAAGGCATAAAATAGTTTCTGCTAGGACTTTTATGGATTAAATATGCTCACTAGGCTTAGAGTATGTATATACTCAATAATAGGACTTTTATGACTAACACGTGAGCTATGAGTGAGAAATGACAAAATACCTCACGTGACTAGCACGTGGGGACTTAACGGACTTCTTTGCATTCGTTAGGATGATTTTGTGCCAACTTTACTAACGGAGGGATGTAATTGTTCCAAAAAAAAGTATAGGGATGAAAACCACACCATAGGGCAAACCACAGGGATGTTTTTAGGACTTTACTCTCATAAGTATTTTGCCGCTAGGCCACCTAGGTTATCGGTTACTAATCTACTCATCATTTGACAATGCCATTTTTTGTTCCTTTTTCATCGTCACTCTTTTTTTGGTGCAAAAGGGTAAAACTTATATTAATGAAACATTTTACATCATCATAACATAACTGAGGTTTGGAAAGCCCGAAACTCAAATACAACTAGACTACTAATACAATATTAGAATATTTCTAAACTATCTCAGACAATACAACAACATATATCTGCTAGCACAATTTCCACCAACAAAGCAGTCAACTTGCAAGCTATCCATCCAAAACAGGTTTGGATAATACCCTTATACGCACCAAGATCATACCTTCACAATTACATTTCCTACCCATCTGCTCACCAAGATCAGTCAACTAACATCCACACTGAACCAAGGGAGACAAATGAAAAGGCTTCATTATGCTAGGTATAGCCACCCATAACCCCTCTAAGTCAAGGGTTATATCAAAGGTCCTACATTTCCATCTTTTGAAAATGGCTTCAACCCTTTGGGAACACACACCTTGAGAGAGGACAAACCAAACCTCCTATGGGTAGTGTATAGTATGGACCAAGTAGGTTCATCTTTGACTCCTCAGTCCTCACTATTCCATACTTCATACACTACCCCACCTTAACTCACTTATCCTTCACATGTGAAAACCTACTTTATCGACAAAATAATTACCTGTTCACTAGGATTTAGCCAATTTTGAAACACAGAACCTACCCATATGTGATTCTAATAGGCCAAATGTAGTTTACAAGTAACTAAATGCCAATGTACAAGGCCATCACATGTAGTGAGTTAAAAGATTCTCAGGTTTCAATTAGGATCGAAACATAGAGAATATGGTTATACCATTTTTTGCAGACCAAACTTGAACCTCAACTGTCTGCTATAGAAAATCAATATATGTAGGAAGACCATAGTGATCAATCCATACCATTAGTGATCCAAACTCAAGAGATGATCAATAGAGAACTTGCAAATCACATATTCAGTAGGAAATTACATTTTAGTCCCAACTGTTTGTACTGAGCCAATGAGTAAATGTATGCCCTATATGTTGGCCCAACACCCCATAATAACAGCAATAGAGTCACTCAATGCAGAGCAAAACAGAGGAACTAAGGTACTAGCCATCTGATATTCACAAACCATTCTTCCAAACACCCTTTTAAGTACTTTTCAGTTTCTGAATGTCCAATTGAACATTCCATTTTGCTGCAACTCTTCTGGTAGCAGCATCATCTTTGAGTTTAAGACTCATCAGCTTCATCCTAATGTTCTCATAAATGGCCTTTCAACAGTTTTGCTATCTTGCCTCTTGTCTTGAAATAACCTGCAGTTTCTCTCATACCAAATGTAATAAACAGTGGCATCAATAACCAACTTTTTGAGAATGTTAACAATGCTACTACTATTTGGCAAAAGGCACAAGTCTTGGATGATCAAGTCCCACTTATTAGCCAAAATTTCATCATTACACAACTTCATTCCTGTCCACACTTCTTTAGAGAATTCACACTTAAAAAATAAGTGGTCATGAGAGTCACTACACCTCTTACATAAAGAACACTTCATGTCCACATTATTGTTCCAGATCATCATCTTATCCTGAGTTTGTAACCTTCTTTGGATAACCATCCAGAGAATAAAGGTGTGCTTGATATTACATTGACCGAACCATATAGCATTCCCCCATTGAACAGACACATGGTTATCTCTGAGATCCTTCCACAAATTACTTATTTTAAAATGCTTAGACTCCCCATTATTAGTAATCCAAACAGCTTTATCTTCCTTATCAGTCACAATAGGCATCTGTATAGAATCCAATATAAGGAATTTAGAAAGTCACTAGGCCACAACCAAGCACCATTGTTGATAATGTCATGGACTGTGGACCTTGAGGACACCACTTATCATACCAAGCAGAGATCTTACATCCATTACCAATTTTGTGAAAAATGTGAGGCGTCAACTTGTCTCTAAGCATCATAAGATTTTTCCATCCCCAACTGTCTTGATTCTCCACATCAATTTACCACATGTCTAAAAATCATCGTCACTCTTAAATTTACCACATGTCTAAAAATCATGGGTCTAAAAAAGATAAGTACACATGAGACACATTAACGAGACATAAAAAGAATTGGATATCATCGTGACTTCAATCAACATAATGAGCTAGTTCCATTGCACATGATATACTTACAAACTTACTATCAACAAATTCATAAGCCAATGGACCAAAGATCTACATGAAAAGAATAAACTAAAGAATCAAAGTAATAGCGTAAATCGCCAAACGGCAACTTATTGTAGTACATTCGCCAATCAAACAACGGAATGCTTTGTCATCAGGTTGTTATATTGGCGAATGACCTAATGTACATTTACTTTTTTAGTACTACTAGTAATTCAAACATCATCTTCACATAAGGGCTAAAGAATGTGGTCATGGGTATATCTATGCGCGTTAGCATAGAGAACCATAACACTGCTAGATCATTCAAACCGGCAGAGGTCAATCAACAGTTCCACCCTGTGATAGTAAGTAAACAATTCCTGCTGTCACTAAGCCCAGCAACCCACCAGCGAACACCTGAAATATAAATTAATAATGATTTTTACATAGGTGAAGTCAAAGGATGGATTATTGAACTAAGAAGCTATATCTTTCTTCGCATATTTATAGTAACTAGGTGATGAATCACACCGTAAATAATATATTCTAAAAAAGTGGTTATTATCAGATTTGACACATGATAACTTGGAATTTTTTTAGCTTAGTCTATCAATAGTTTAAAAAAGAGACTTAAAAAGTGGTAAAATGAGCGTGAGCGGGTAGTAATGGTTTGGGTCAATATGAGTAAATGAGTAATTTGTTGATATGGGTCGGGTTGACACGCCATATTGACCCACTATAAATTTTAAATTTTCAGATACTTGGTGTTTGAAATCCCACTATAAATTTTAAGGATTTCAATTGTAATCTGGCTTTTTGAAGAAAAAATTGATTACGGATGTTTTATCCATTAACAATACAAGATGGGTAGCTTTTGACTAGGTTCCTTTTGAGCTAGATATTTAAAATTTATCGGTTTGATCTGCAAGATCCAAAACATGAACCGAACTGGCACATGCAAATGTAGATGGGTCGAAAGTCAAAACTGCCACCTAATTACTATGCTGGGATCATATTGGGACTACGGAGGTCTTGTGATGATAAAAAAAAAAAAAAAAAAAGCAGTGAACTGATCATCTCATCAAAGTACATTTTCAACAATATTGAAAGTTCTTAGAGGCCGAAGACTTGAAGAAAATGCAGAAAACAGACCTGTGGAGGGGTGTGGCCAAGAAGTTCACGTAGTGGTCTGCTCTCAGCCAAGGGATGTTCAGCCGGAAGTTCATATACAATTTGATTCAGAACCTGCGATTTTGTGAATTTTTAACCATTTATTGACAAGAACACATAAAATTGTTATGGTGACAACATGAGGCGGTGTGTAGGGGATCAAACCTCTGCCTGGCGTCCAGCTTGTAATCGTACACCAGTAGCATCATACATTACCTGTCACACGCCACTTTTCATAAGATATTACAGATTGTTACAGCATCATTTACACAAAGTCTATCAATTCATATTGGCATCTTCCTAAGCACACATATTTTATCCAATGGTTGTCGAGATTATATCCGAGGTATGTATACTTTTCAAATGATAATAACAAACAAAAAGATGAGCGACGAACATAAATATAAATTTTCTTAAAGAAAACATTTATATGCTTCCAAAAATTGGGCATTTTGACCCTAGCTTACTTTAAAATCATAATCAATCTTTGGCAAACTCTCGATACTAACGCACATCCAAACCTTCCTTATTTTTGTGTATCTTAAAGCTAAAAAACAGTAATATATTTTACAAGATGTATCCTAAGCAGAAGTAGATGATGAAAGGAGCTTCAAATCATAGACAGGTTAAAGAGAGAAAGAGATCATACGACGCAAGCTAATATGAGTGCAGTTGCAAATGTAGTCCCGCCAATGCCATCATAGAAACCAACAGCAACAGCAAGAGCTGTGACGGTTGCAGAATGAGACGATGGCATGCCACCTGATCCCATGAGTTGCTTTAGATCCCAACGTTTTTCCTTATACCTGCATGTCTACGACAGTTTCAACATTCTTAGACATAAACGATACAAGTAATGTAGCCACAAGAGTAGTGATTAGCTATATGTAAAGATAGAACAAATGATATGGCTACAGAATGACATAAAAAAGATCATGTTTAGCATCTTTAAGAATAATAGAGACAATAGACAAAGAGATAAAAGAACATATAGTAGTTGAGCTATTTAATATGTAATTTAACATGATTTGAACTCATATGACATGAATTGAACTTATGTCAGATATGCTTTCACCCGGATGATTTTTCGGTTCAAACTAGCCATTTAATGAAATAACCTTTATATTAAAGGTCAGTCATCAGAGGCCAGCATAACCGAAACCTATGAACGGAAATCAGCTGTTTAAGAAGCATTGACTTTTTGTTGACTATGTATTTAACGGTTTAACCTGATTCATATTCATGTCCTAGACTCGCACATCATTACATTACATATACTTCACATTCTTCATAAAGTTATTTAAGATATAATCCTGATCACCTCTTGAATAAACTATCCATAAATCGAAAACATATCATGAACCGTTTGAAAAGTATACATACATAAACTGAAATGTCCATAATCAAAAGACATGACATAATCATAAACATGAATATATAAATTAAAATGTCAACCTAGATATTACATTCTATATATATCGACATATAGGAAACATAAACAAACGAAATAATTTATGATTCTAAAGCGAAAATTTAATAACGTTAAACATGAGGATGAAAGAAACAAAAAACATACCAGGTTGTGACGACCTTAATAGATTGAGCGAGAGCGAAAGCAAGAAGAGCGGAAAGAAGAGGATAATTCATATGATAATCTGGTGACGATGAATCCTGGTCAGACGATGCTCCTCCTCCCCTCGTTTCAGCCATCATTCTCATTTTTCCTTCCTTTTGTCGTACGTTTAAGATAAACAAATGTGCGCTTGTTTTGCTGGAATCGAAACTGGCCGGGTTAATGGAATATGCCTAACGTGAACCGAAGGATGATGATGATGATTGTTTTAATGCAGTGTATAAGCAATATTCGATTTGAAAATGTTGTACTTTGTTTGTACGTAAAGGTTGATGGCAAAAAGGAGTTGACAAACATGTTTTAATGAATGAATTATAATCGGTATATTCCAATGTTCAACTTTACGTTATCTAAATAATATTACACGTCATTTTGACATAAAATATAATACTACAAGATTATGTCCTCATCATCTTTTTTATATTTACGACCAAATGAAATCCCGATTAACCAATTTTGTCGTCTCCCGACCATTTGGTCTGGTTCTGTTTAAAGAACAACTTCCACTGCGAACTTTATATGTAATTTAAGTATTGTCTTTTTTTATTTATTTATTAACAAAAAATTCAAAATATTTTTTTCACTTGAACATATAAAGTTCTTTCGAGATTATGTTATTCTCACGTATTTAAAAGAATAAAATAAAAACGAAAAGGAAGAATAACTTAACAAATATTCTCTCTTTTCATAGTTTATATCATAAGAGCATCTACTATATTGTTTCAAAAATAGGTCTAAAATCTTTTGAAAAAGTCCAAAAATTTGTGTATCATAGTGAGAAACTATTTCATGTCTATGTGGCGTAAATAAGTGATTTTGAAGAAGTCTAAAATTTAGTGTTTTATGATATGAAAAGGTTCATGTCTATATGGCATGAATAGGTTTAAAATTTTGAAAAGGTGTAAAATAGGTTTATGATTTGAAAATGTTTATACATTAATGGAGTTTTAAATGTATAAACTTTTTAATAAGTTTATCATAGTAGATGCCCTAAGATCGAGCATCTTCGATGAAGCTTGAAAAATGACTCTTTTTTTTCTATGATAAATTATAAAAATAGACATTCAAAAGTTTTTTAATAAGTGTTTTTTTTTTTTTTTTTTTTTTTTTTTTAATTTTATTTGAGCTCATTTTGATGAATAGCTATTTTTAAGACAAACAATTAATAAAGCTTGAGACACTGTGGATGCCTTAATGAAAAACATCTATAAGTTTTTAGAAGCGTTTTGCATGGTCGCAAGTCGCAACAATCTCCATTCTTATGACTCACTAGTCACTACTAGGGGTGGCAATCGAGTCGTGTTCGTGTTAACCTATTCGGGTTCGCGTGTTGACGGGTTAGTATAGCCTTTACCCAAACATGACTCATTTATTAATCGTGTCAAGAAATTCAATCTTAACCCAGACCTGCATAACACGTGTAATCCATTTGTGACCCGTTTAACTCATTTAAGTAAATAGGTCAAGAAATTCAACCTTAACCCAGACCTGCATAACACGTGTAATCCATTTGTGACCCGTTTAACTCATTTAAGTAAATAGGTCAAGCAGTGAATAAAATTGATGGTTTGTCGATTTAACTAGTTTAAACGCAAAAAATGATATAAGGATCTAAAATATGATAAGAATAACATACAAATAACTATGCGACGATTTTCTGAATTACAAGTGTCAATTTTCATGATATTTAAGGTATAAAATTATAATTCACTCATACTAAGTAAATAACAAAATACATTTAATCCACATCCAACATAAAAACCAGGTTATATATTTTATTTTTAAGATCGTATACTTAAACGGGTTTACGGGTTGACCTATTTAATACTTACTCAACCCAAACACAACCCGTTTATTAAACGGGTTAGATGGGTTGACCCGTTTATTAAACGGGTTAGATGGGTTGACCCGTTTTTGACCCAAACCTATTTATCTCAACCCCCAAACTTGTTTAACTTCGTATCAGGTTCGTGTCGTGTCGAAAATTGCCGCCCCTGCACACTTTCTCATTATGCACCCCAGAAAACATACTTTCTCACATTTAAAAGTTAAAAACCCCTTTAAAAAACTATCTGCAGACCTCACAAAATATAAGCTATTTCGGCGCTACATCATCCCCGCCCTTCTGATTAAGTCACCAGCACTCACACCCCCGTGACTCTCGATCGTTATTTACTGATACCTAATTTTATTTTAAGTAAATAAAACACATACAAACACACACACACACCCCACACGACACCTTGTCCGAGTACCACCCTCACCCAACACATACCAAAAACACCCCCTTACGCGTGACCATTGAACAAAGGTGTGCCTACGCAGCCTCAAAAAAAATATTGAGCAAACAGAATGGATCCCAAGTATGAAGTAGCTGTGTTTACTGATCTTTAAGCTATCACAACTTACAAAAAAAAAGTTTCTGATTCTATTCAAGAGCTTCTTAGCTCAAAAACTAGCATCAATCATTTTGACTTAGATGCAAACTCAATGAAATGACTTATATTTTATGACTTAGAAAAAGCAAAATTTAATCTACATTCAACATGCATGATCAAGATCATGATGGAATATATTTTCTTTTGCGAATCCAAATATGCTATCAAAGATTAGATTAATTTCTTCTAGTTTTAAATAAGAATCATCGGCAGAATAAAACTGATGAACTTGATTATCAATTTCAATCCAACTGCAGCCCGGTATCTTATGAGCCTTTTGCTCCTTTAACATTCTCCATACCTTTCTTGCCTTATCCCACTCCCCTAATGCTCCATATATATTCGCTAACATCGAACCATACCCGCCATTGTTCGGATCAATCTCGATTAGTTTCTTGACTGCAATTTCAGCCAAATCCATTCGACCATGAATCTTGCAGCCGTTAAGCAATGAACCCCATACGGCTTCATCAGGAGTGGTTTTCATTGCTTTTATAACTTCCATTGCCTCATCAAACTGACCAGCTCGACCAAGAATATCTATAAAACACCCGATATGATGAATGTCGGGTTCAATATTGTAGTCACTAACCATTGACGTGAAAAAGGTACGGCCTTTATCTACAAGTCCACCATGTGCACAAGCGTTTAACAACCCTACAAATGTAACATTATCCGGTTTAACATCATGTTGCATCATTTCATCAAAGATCATTATCGCGGACTCACTTTGGCCATGAAGGGCGAACGAGTTAATCATTGAGTTCCATGAAGTTAAATTTCTTGTCGGCGTTTCATCAAAAACTCGTCTTGCTTCTATCAAGCTCCCACATTTTCCATACATATCAACTAAACCATTCGCTATACGTGAATTAGGCCCAATCCTATTCCTAAGAATATAACCATGAGTCGATTTCCCAAGTTGCAACATACCCATATGCCCAAACGCCGAAAGAGAACACAAAACAGTCACATGATTCGGTCTCATCCCATTCCCAATCATCCTCCTCAAAAGCCTAATCGCTTCCCCAAACATCCCATTATGACAACACCCCGCTATAATCGAATTCCAAGACGGAATATCCTTATCCGGCATCCGTTCAAACAGCTCGACAGCATTCTCCATCTCACCGCTTCTCGTATACCCGGAAACCATAGCAGTCCAAGTGACCACATTCCTCTCAGACATTTCGTCAAACAGTTTACGCGCAACCCGTAAACCCCCACCCTCAAACCTGGAATAAGCATCAATTAAACCCGTTTTAACAACTGGGTATTCCTCATAGCCCGTTTTCACAATCTGGGTATGCACCATTTTCGCCCCATTCGGTCCCAAGACCTCTGGACAAGATTTCAACACATGTGGGTATATAAAATGGCTCACCTTAGGTCGTTTTATTCGCACCATATCGCGATATAAGCATATCGCTGAGGCGTGATCTGGCTGCATTGAATAAGCAGTGATCATGGCAGTGTAAAGGTATACATTGGGTGAAACGAGTGAATCGAAGATTTTTCGCGCGTAAAAGGTGTTTGAGAGTGTGAGAATGCAGCATCTTGTGAGTTTGAAAGTGAAGAACTGGTGTTGGGAGTGGCCTGTGGTGATTAGGTAAGATTGAAGCTGTTTGAGGTGGTTAAGGTGGGTGATTTTGGTTTCGAGGATTGTTAGGATTTGGGTTGTTAGGTTTGCTGACATTTTATGGTTATGTTACTAACTTTGACTCTAAACCTCGGTACTTATATAGTTTATGGTTTATACTCTATACTCCTGGCTTTAATAAGTCATAAGATACTATGATCGTAGGATATAGCCGTAGGGATGGTGATGGGCGAGAAAAAATCCATAGTCCATGGGTACTCGCATGTAAATGGGTGGGTAATCCCGTCAGATTTCACTCACGGGTAGGTCGTGGGTGAAAATTTCTATCCATCGATGAGTGATATCGATGGGTGGTGGGCGGGTGACGGGTAATATATACCCATCACGGGTAAAACCCATGACACCCATTTAAAATACCAATGTGCTTAGCTATCAAAATACACCCGTAGGTGTATCCGTAAACCCATTTTTGTTAAACTAAAATTTATTATACTGCTTAAAGCTTTGTGAGGTTCTAGTTATAAATTTAATAACTACAACTCTCTAGAAAACACGGTAAGATAACAGTTTATTTGATTTACAAGACCAAAAGGTATGAAAGATCAAATCATCAAAGATATATACATGATACATCTCAGTTCTGATCGTCAACACTCGAATACTCCTTTTCGGCTTCTTGCTTGAAGTTCTGGTCACTAACCTCATGGGCAACAAATACCCACGGGCATGGGCATGGGTAAAAAATTATACCCGCTGGTGGGTGATGGGCTGGTGGCGGGTGAGAAAAAAATCACGTGGGTGGGTGATGGGTCTGAGGTACCCATGCCTATTGCCCACGAGTGCCAACGCTATATAGCCGGCTTACGACTTATTTGGTTTTGGACTTATGTTTCATAAGCTCGCTTTTTGTGGCTTATCTTGAAACTTTTCGGCTTATATAAAGAGTAAATTGCAGAAATCGTCCTTGTGGTTTGTCAAGATTGCAGAAATCCTCCCTGGTCTTCAATAAGTGCAGGCGGCCTCCCTGTGGCGAAACCTTTGGATCGTTTTGGCCCCTGGTTTTGACGGGCGTTAAGCGGATTCCATTAACAGTTACACGTTAGCTCCTTTTTGCTGACGATCGTTGCAACATCTATCCTTTAAACTAACGACCGTTTATAATTTAATATTTTTGGTTTATTTAAAGTTTTTTGATTTTTTATATACATTTTTATAAAAAAGTATACATTTTTTTGTAAGTTTTTATATAAGTTTTGTATACGTTTTTATACACGTTCTTATATACGTTGTTGTATACATTTTTATATACCGTACTTTTTTATAAAAATGTATATAAAATATCGAAAAACTTTAAATAAACCAAAAATATTAAATTATAAACGGTCGTTAGTTTAAATGATAGATGCTGCAACGGTCGTCAGCCAAAAGAGGCTACGTGTAACTGTTAATGGAATCCGCTTAACGCCCGTTAAAACCAGGGACCAAAACGATCCAAATGTTTCGCCACAGGGAGGCCGCCTTCACTTATGGAAGACCAGGGAGGATTTCTGCAATCTTGACAAACCACAGGGACGATTTCTGCAATTTACTCTAAACATTATAAGCTGAAAAGTTTCAAAGTAAGCCACAAAAAGTACGCTTATGAAACATAAGCCTAAAACTAAATAAGCCGTAAGCCAGTTAAATAAGCTGAAACAAACGCCCCCTTAGCTTAACTACATTTGTTGTGTACATTGTTTTTAGTTTTGTTACAGAAGTAAAATTAATTTTAAAACAGATGCAACCAACGATTCATGACGAGCTCAAGCCCGAGTTGATATAGGCTAAGGTTGAGCTAAAAAATCCATTACAACAAAGTTGTGTTTGATGAACTAAGATCAATTTGTTCTAATCATATAATATAAACACATAACAAACTTGATATTTGAGTTGCTTTATTTGTAAATTCAAACTCGTCATGGAGTTATAGACTTGTAATAGTATCAACAACATTAATTTCATTCGGTTTCAGTTGAAAATTAAATAATTAATGATGGTTCCTTGAATCACAACTGATCTACTTGGAACTTAGATGCAGAAACAACTAAAACCAAACATCATACAATACAAATTTAGTTAGCTGACACGGAAAAAGAACAAGTGCTCCATAACTGAAATAATACCACCTAATTTAAGAACTGCAAGCATAGTTTAAACCAATAATACAATATTAATTACAGCATGATATTAAGATTGTTAAACATTGTTTTGAAACTAACTGGTGATGTTCTTGCTACTGAAATTCAGATACTTTTATCTGGTTTTTGCTGAAGGATTATTCTATATACGAATGACTGAACCAGAAGAAGAGTCAGGGCTGCCATGGAAGTTAAGTTCTACAAAATGACCACCTCCTTCGCCTCTAGCTAATCTTCCTGGATTCACACACATGCATTTCACTTCTTCTTCTCCTTCCTTTGTTCCCTCCAGGCTCAAAACCTACACATTTTTTTTTAAATCAATCACTTAATAAGTGAAGCAAAAAAAGCCCCTTATTATATCGGATAAAAAAGGAGTGAAATAGGTTGAGGTTCTAAAGAACATCTTAATAAAGCAAAGTAGTTCAAAGTGGTTGTTGACAATAGCCACAGGAACTACTCTTAGCAAGACACTTCAAAAATAGCTTAAAAGGGAATGGGTCAATCAGTTTAAAACGGGTTGAAAGTCTCCCAACGTCTATGCATGAGTTCCGTTTTACTATGTTGATGATTCCACCAGTGACTATTATCTTACTGAACGTGGCTGCAATTGCGGTTGGGGTCTTTAGGACCATATACAGCCCGTTTCCAGAATGGAGTAAGCTTTTGGGGGGCGTATTCTTTAGCTTCTGGGTGCTGTCACATTTGTATCCGTTTGCTAAAGGGTTGATGGGAAGGAATGGAAAGATATCGACGATTGTGTATTTGTGGTCGATGTTGATTTGCATTGTGGTGTCTCTGATTTTTCTATATATTCATCCACCAGATGGGAGCAGGGGTCAGAGTTCTTGATGAGGCCGCAGTTCCCTTGATTCATTATAGGTGCTTTTGTGTAAAGCTTTATGTACTATTATGACTATTAAGAAAGATGTTTAAGTGTTTTTAGGCACCAAGCCAATTGACACTTTGGCTCATGGGGTAGATTATTTTGTCCGGTGTTATTAGTAACTGTGTAATCAGTGGTTTGTTGGTTCGTTTTGTACTACATCTTGTAAGAAATTACTACTATCCCATCTTCATTTTCACTAGAAATACTCGAGTTTCCCATGGTGTTATTAGTTGCAATTATTCTACAAATCAAGTACTTTGGCTTTAAATTGATATATATGTCAAAACAATGTCTATTCATATGAATTAAATGAAGAGTGTCTATGCCATTTCTACCTAAAACCAGCTACTTGAGATGTAAAAAGTTGCAGCAAGGAAATTTGACTTCATCAGGACTGCCTTTAGCTCTTAGCATGGATTCGGACCAAAATGTATGCTGGTTCGGATGCAGACATAACCTGAGAAGAGAATCATCTGGTTTGCCTTTATAATCAGTGAGTTATTTTGCCATTCCTCCAACACATCGAATGGTTATTACCAAAAAAAAAGTACTAATTTGGTTCCTATCTAATTTGTTAGAGCAGAGAATCTCAAGTACAAGTGTGTTACATCAGTTTTTATACTTTTATGGTGTCACATATATCTAATCAACGTTATTCACGAAATTGCATTTAAGGAATTTGTGCGACCGAAGGCTAAAAGTTTGTGCGACTTAGCACCACATTCATGTTTTTTGGTCGACTTGAATAAAGTGGACACTACCCCTTATACCTACAAGACATAATTTCACATATTTTATGGTTATTTGCAGTAATTTCACATATTGTATGGTTATTAGTCCGTTTTAGTGTGTTTTCCGATATAAAAATGATGTGCGAAAAGATCATTAAGTGTGAATTAATCGTTTTAAGTGATTAATTAATTAATACCCGTCTAAAAAACACCAGTATTTTCTCACAACGTTGGTTTATTTTGAAAACAATATATTCTTTTTCTTGGTAAAAATTTGGAGATTCTTAGGTTGTCTTATTGGTGATTAACGGATTATTGTCTGTAGTTTAATGATCACTTTGGAATACCGATTATATATGGTGATCAAATAGGGATCCTGAAACGTAGGTCTTACATGGATACTTGTGGTGGTTCCTGCATCTGGGTAATATCTCTATGCATGCCGTATGATTGGTTCTTGTTTGGTCTTGTGTTGACAGGAGCGTAGCTCCTTTACCTTCTTTTTGTGAATTAAACATCCTTTGGAGCTGAGAAAATGTAGCAAATGTCAATTATGCTTATACTATTTCAAATGTGTGTGTTCTTTTAGAAATGTAAAATTCAAGCATTTTGGGATTGTGGCAAGGGTAAATATGAGCACAATCAATTTTATATTTAATGAGCATAATACATTATTTCGATACAAGACAGATGTACTAAGTGGCTTGGGCCACGCGTGAATCACCACTGGGATAGTCGAAGAATATTCATTCAAGCAAAGTAGAAGGAAATCAATGAATGAGCTGAAACATAATATTGTGTGTACACTGGGGCGTGTTTGAATGTGTTATGATGTATATATGTGCGTTTAAGTGTGGTATAGATAAATGGTAAAGAACGTGGTACTCACTACAATGGTAAATATCATGTAGAGGTGATGATAAGAGCGATGTAGTGACGCTAACGTAGAGGTTGTGAATACTACCGTTACACCACCCTAACCAAGAACAAAAACATTTTAAGTTCAAGGGAGAGCATGACCGGTACAGTAGGTCTAAATGAAAAAAATGGTCATAAGTTTTATGACTAGGCATATAAACAAACATTGAATTTGACCAAATAAGATGCCGCGGGTTTCCAAATAAAACTTTCGACTTACACAGCAAAACGAGGAGTCTGAAACGATCCAACAAGGTTTAAAAACATAAACAGATAACTTTGACATGGAAGTATAATAATAATCATACGAACCGATAAAACTAAGAAGCATGCTCCTGAAACGATCCAACAAAAATACTTTTACCCAAAGAGAAAGTAAAATATCATCATCTTCTTCATATGTCCGGCAACCCTCTATCTTTTCATTCATCTCTTCCTTTTTCTTAAATTGTAGCTCTTGACCGCCCTTATCACCTTCGCTCCTGAGGGATTTGCTACTTCCACCATCACAATATCGTTCAAGACTTGACAAAGATGATCAAGACCGGTCAGAGCATAGTAATCATAGTCCATGAGCAACTTAAACTGATCGTCGTATAAATCGTCAAAAGATTTGAAGGCGATTTTACCACCATGCTTGTGTAGTAATTCTTCAACCTTCTCCTTCAAATAGACTTGTTGTCTGATTTCTACCATACGAGCAGACATCAGGTATTCCTCCTCCTCGCTATTTCGCCCTTGAAAAAACACCACCATGCCTTTGTTGCGCATCTTATCAACAAGCTGCTTAATATCTTTCACACCTAAGGACTCATAGTCCAGTGATTTTTTAAACTCTTTCTTGTACCAACTCTCTAAACGAGGCATCCAAGACATTGGAATTCCAAAAAAATAGCTTTCAAGTATCTGTTGAAGCCTTTGGTAGACAAGTTTGGATTGCCTTGACATATTTGTATCAGTCATGTGTAGATCATAAAAGCTTGAATGTACCTGTTGATTGCCCAAAAATATAATTATCATCAGCATCTTTGTTCATCACACTCAACAAAAGTTTATTTGCAATAAATTTTGGGACTCCGTGCTTCACATCCAGATTTGGGAAATCACTTATATTAATCTTGAAGTGCCTAAAGTTTCATAAGTTTACAGCGAACATGTGATCGACCAGTAATTCAGAAAGCTCAAAACGACATGCAAGCAAATTGAGAAATCAAATAAATAAGAACTATAAAGATTTATAAGCCCATATATAGTAAAGATTATGAGATTAGTTCCTACTCCAACTAATTTTATACTCCGTACTAAAGAGTGTTACTGAACCGATATTTTCTTTCCAAATGTTGGGTGCAATTCTGGAAAATCTAAGCGTTCTAGAAGAACTTAACAGAGTGAAACACCAAATTTTACGTCTGTAAACAAATTTGCTTAAGAAATTGCTTATTCGTAGATGATTTTTGTCTATCAAACATAAAAAGGCCCTGCTTGATGATTACGCTTGTGACATCTAAGTGGGATTTGAACTTACTAAGCTAACAAGCCAGCTCAATAGATCAAAACTTAACAGAGGCAAACCCAACAGAGAAGCTCTTTAAGAACTAACAAAGAAGGGCTTTTGCGGTGATTCCAACAAATCTATTGAGCAATCCAATCAATAAATAATTGCACATGACCCACAAGCTATAACAGATATCGCTAACTCCATATACATTTTCATAAGCTCATATAATATATATATCTCCTATAGATCTAATCTACATGTAGCCAACCCAACTTAGTAGGAAGAAAAACCAAGTACACCAGCATCAAACCTATACAAGGGCTTCCCTTAAAAATAGTGTAACTTCCATTCATGGCGGTTAACCCATTGAAAGGCTCATTACAACTTACAACTTAGGTGATTTAAGGCGTGTGTGTATTAGAGCAAGCAAACCGAGAAAGAGTTGCACAAATGACAAAAGCACCCGCAATTGCTAATATCATATACACTTAATTTCCAAATTATCTAGTGTCTACCTATATAATGTTTGTTGTAAGCGTACAATAAACCCACAAATTTAAGAACACAAGTATTACCACGTTTGATGATTTAACTTGCATTTTAACGTTACAGGAAACGTCCTAAAACAAATAAAACTATGTATACCAACACCAAGACTTAGAAGCGCAATTTAAAGGAATCATCCAATGACGGTCATATATGTTATTCTTAGATCCGCAATGCACATACTAACGCGAAAAACTTTTTGACAACTAATTTCGTAACCTAATACAGAAAAACTATGTATAATAAACCCCCAAAGTCAAGAAGAACACATGCATGTATTACCACGTTTGATGGTTTAATTTGCATGCATTTACGTTACCCTGAAACAGAAAAACCATGTATACCAACACAAACAACTTTAATCCAATAAAAAAGAATCAAACCCTAATTTTGAAACCGATTATAAAACAAACATAAAATTGTATATTATGAGAATATGAGCTCACAATTGAGATTGAAATTGAAAATTATAATATTCACGGAGGATGGATATGAATATGCTGGTGATGATTGATTAGGACCCAAATTTAGATGACAAAGGTGGGTTCGTTTTGGTTTCGAGGATTGTTAAGATTTGGGTTGTTAGGTTTGCTGACATTTTATACTTGGTGTAACTAACTTTCAGGGGCTATCCCATGGATTTTGGGGGCCTTGTGCTGCAATCACAAAGTAACCCTTGACACGGTTTGTTAGTAAATTTAGATTACTTTTATATACTAGTTTAAAGTAGAGCTCTAAAACGCGAATGATTTAACATTTGTAAAAATGTACAAAGATTGCAACATGTATCATACATAATAACAAATGAGCAAAAAAACAACAGAAATTTTATTCAAAACTTTATATATTTAAATGCAACATGCATGATGTTATATGTTATCAAATGTATAGCATTGGATTGCTTTTAGCAATAAGGTATCAAATAAGGGCTTAACATGTCCATTTTTGAAACATTTTTGCCCATAGCACTATAAAAGTTACACAATTAGGCATATTATATAAAAACTATAAACATTGAGGGTGTAAACGAAACATCTATACTACTTTATAATGCATTTAGGCCTTTTAAAATTAAAAGTCTTAAAAATTCAGACTTTTTTTACTTGCTTATTATAGAAAGAGTTTTTCTAACCAAAAATTAAGATAAGGAGCTCTAATAATGAGATGACATGTGTCACTTCTTAACAAACTCCAAGCCTAACTTCTAACAAACTCCAAGCCTAACTCCTAACCACTAAAAATTAAGATAAAGAGGTTCAATTATAAAATGACATGTGTCATTTCTCAAATAAAAATTCATCTTTATTTTTAAATTAAAATATCTTTTTATCTACTTATTTTTTTTATAATCTAATTTCACCATATTTTCTAAAATTTTACGCTCTTTAATTCAACATCCATTTTGATATATTTTTACGAGTTTTTAGTTTTTATATTTTTAATGGGTTTATTTTATTTTAATTCAAATTTTTACAACTTTAACCTTTATTTCATTTATTTCAATCAATATAATCTTGATTCGTCAAAATCATATACTTTTGGGGTAGTGTTTGACGCGTAAGAGATTGCGAGGGTATTTCTATATGCGGGAATAATGATGTCGCGGGAAAGCTACGGGAAAGTTACGGGTAACCCAAACAAACACTTACAACTAACACATATACATTCGAAGTGTTGTGAAACGAATTCACTAAACGGGTAAGCAAACACATATAACTATACTTATCGCCGCCGCTGTGCGCAGGTATCCGACTAGTAATCAAACAAATCATCTTCTTTCTCCGACTTTTTGCATACACCCCTTTACACGTTTCAAACTCTTTTTATTTACCTCTCTTCAGACAAATCAATAATAGAACACATTATCATGATTTTTAGGCTAAAATTAAATTTAATCGCTCTTGAGGCTTGAAATCTTGAGGCCCCTCACAAAATGGAGGCCCTGTGCGTTTGATCACTTTGCACTCCCTTAAATCCGGTCATGAGTAACTTCGGTTCTAACAACCTCTGTACTTATATAGTTTATGGTTTATACTCCTGCCTTTAATAATCCATAAGACAAAGGGTGTGCGAATTGTGCAACCGCAAAGGGCCTCAAAATGTACACCTTTTTATATGTTTGGGGTCTCAAAATTCACTTCGAACAAAAATTGTTAACCTCGTACAATTTTATGTTGTAAATATTTGTTAAAACTTAAGATAGATCATTAAAATACTACGTAGTATGTTTTTAGTTTCAATAATTGGTACTCCGTATAATATATTTTTGACCATCATATTTAGTTTTTGTATAAGTTTTCGCACAGGGCCTCCATTCGCTCGGCTAAATCACTGCCATAAGATATTATGATCTTAGCGTATGACTTGTAAATTACAATTGTTGTGTACATTGTTTTACTTTTGTTACAGAAGTAAATTTAATTTTGAAACAGGGCAACCAACGATTTGAGATGAGCTCAAGCCCGAGTTGATATAGGTTAAGGTTGAGCTAAAAATATCCATTATAACAAAGTTGTGTTTGATGGAGTTATATAGACTTGTAATTACTTTGAAAAAAAAGTCTACAAGGCCGATTAATTGCCGCCTATGCGCTACTGGGCCACCAATCTTTTCGATTTGCGTAAATCGGTTAACCGTGGTCGACGACAAACGACCGTCAGACTAACCGAAAACTTGCAAATCTTGCCAGAAATACCCAAAAATCACCGTAAACTAGTTTTAATCAGTATAGTATCGTTGTTTATATCTATTACAAGATTATTATTTTATTTTTTATTTCATTTATTTATTTATTTATTTATTTATTTTATGAAAAGCTTACTGGGAATACCCAAAACTCACCTAAACTGATTACACTGCCAATCAGATTCAACCGTTCAACTACCGATTCGTGATTTTTGTATTCTTGCTTGTAACAGCATCAACAACATTAATTTATTAGGTTTTGGTTGAAATTTTAAATTATTAATGATAGGTTCCTTGAATCACAATTGATACTACTTGGAACTTAGAAGCAGAAACAACTAAAACCAAACATCATACAATAGACTACATCATAATAAAAACTTGTTAAACAGTAAGCTCACATGGAAAAATAATAAATGCTACATAACTGGAATAGAAATACCACCTAGTTTAAGAACTGCAAGCATAGTTCAAACCAATAATACAAAATTAATTACAGCATGATATTAAGATTGCTAAACATTGTTTTGAAACTAATTGGTGATGTTCTTGCTACTGAAATTCAGATACTTTTATCTGGTTTTTGCTGAAGGATTATTCTATATACGAATGACTGAAGCAGAAGAAGAGTCAGGGCTGCCATGGAAGTTAAGTTCTACAAAATGACCACCTCCTTCGCCTCTAGCTAATCTTCCTGGATTCACACACAAGCATTTCACTTCTTCTTCTCCTTCCTTTGTTCCCTCCAGGCTCAAAACCTACACATTCATTTTTTTAAAATAAATTACTTATAAGTGAAGCATAAAAAAGTCCTTATGAGATCGGATAAAAAAGTGAAATAGGTTGAGGTTCTAAAGAAAATCTTAATAAAGCAATGTAGTTCAAAGTGGTTGTTAACAATAGCAAGACACTTCAAAAATAGCTTAAAAGGTAATGGGTCAATCAGTTTAAAACGGGTTGAAAGTCTCCCAACGTCTAAATAACACATGCAACCTTCTAAATCATTTTCAACGATTTGGATTATTATTGGTTTTATAACTGTAATTAACGCATCGCTGTACATAAATAATGAAATCAATTGAAAAAACTGTGTCGACCCATACAAAATGACCCATTTCAACCAAAACCCGCAAATTACCTTAACAAACTGTGTCAGGTCTGAGGGAACGATGAGGATATCTGGAACAATTGACATTTGTAGAGCTTCCGGAGCAAGAGACAAATCCAGAGGAGTGTCTTCTGCAGGTGGGTACAAAGGATAGAAGCTGTTCTAGCAAGTTTAAAGATAGTAAGTATAAAATTAAATACAAAAAATATTATCTTTTGTCATGTCAACTGTCAAGAAACATGCCTGCGTTGGCTCAAGAGATGGTTAGTTAGGGTATTCATGCGATTCTTGATTCCTCGTGTGACCACATCTGTACTAAGTTGTTTCAGTACGTCCACACTGCAGCAGCCTATCTTCACCTATAGATTCAAAGTTGATAAATGTTTTTGTAATACTTTATCTAAAGTCGAACTTTCAACCCATTCATTTCGGTTATATCTGACCTTAAAAAAATGAGAAAAATAATCTAAAAAACTAGCTAAAATAGTACTCAAGTTTAAATGGATTAAATGGATCAAAATGTGTTGCAGATTACCTAAGTGAATTTAATAAAACCTCTTATTAAATCGTTTATACTACTAGTGAAAAAATAAAGTTTTGTGATCATACTTGACACATTAAACAAAGATGGGATTTGTTATGGTCAAACTGGCCTATTTAGACCCGAATGAATAGACGAGTTTATGATTATAATAACCATGATGGAAGGACATTAATTTTACCTTATTTGCTGAAATGATTCCTGGATTTGTAATGCAAGTAATCTGGATTTCATAAAGACAAATTCAGTAACTTGGTATAGCCACCTAAAATAGCTTGAGAGAAAGAAAAAGAGCTGACTGTACCTGCTGATGTGGATCAGCTACGTTGATATAGAAAGGAGGCTGCAAAACGAGAACCAAACGATACAATAAGCATACTGATTAATGAAGCATTACTAAGTGAAACTAACATTGATAAAATATTTCATTGGTGATTAATCACCTGAGGAAATACAAAGTCGTGATGTGCATCACGTATGGATGGCACTAGAACAACACGTGCAGCAGAACCCATATATTCCACGTAATCTTGAAGCTTTAGAATGTTTGATATCATATAAAGTCAGAGAACAAAACTAGCAATAAAAAAACAACAATTAAAAACAAGAAATCAGTTTGAAAAAAGTTACCCTTCTAAGAATTTCGAGACGGAATAACTCGTCATATGTCCTGTTTAGAGCTCCTTTCTTGATCTCAGGGTGCTCGGAATCAATAAACGGTCCCAACTGTCAAATAATTATATACCAAGTTAGTCTTTTCAAAAACAAATTTAAGCTACAGGAGTAAAACATAAATACGTACCAGTACAAGCAATTGAGGCTGCTTTCTTTGTGCATATGCTAGAAGGTCAGATAGTGGCTCAAAGATCATATTATCAGCGGTGGTATAAGGACCCGAAGCAATAATCTGGTCAACATGTCATATAATGAGAACCAGAGAAAATACTTTTTTGTCTTTTTATACATAACTTATGCATTGACTATGATTAAAAAACTTTTACTATTACAACACTAATATGTATCTTTATAAGAAAATCTTACAACGCATTAAAAATAGATTTCAAGTAACTCTAAACCCGTCTAACCTATTCAACCGTTTCCCCCTTTAGCTATTTGACCCCGTTTAAGATAAAACACAGCCTAAATCCAGCCATTATAAGTAGATAGCTAAGAAGCTTACACACCAATGATAGATCTGAGGTTATATCAGATGGATCAGCAAGCTGGTTATCCGGATCCAAAGCTATTCTCTTTGTTTGACGAGAATCTTCATCATCAGGAACTGATAAGGGCACATAATCAACAATTTTTGTTGCAATCAGATAGTGTCCACTTGGATTATGTCCTTCAACACCTACCACCTGTCAAATGTAATGTTAGATTATCTTGAGTTTATGTTTCAGTAAACTGTTTATTCCCTGTCTCTATTTTATAGTAAAACTATTTATATACCTGACCAGGGAAAATGGAAAACTGATCTAATTTTTGCAGGTCGAGACGCACACGTTGTCCTCCAGAATGCTCAACACTGTTGAAATAGATAAAACCATTTAGCAGTGTCTGACATAACCATAATTATCCAATTTCAATTATATGTATTTCACCTGCTTTGGAGCATAATTGGTTTTTCCTTTAGACGACCTTCTTCTTCACAGCAAATCATGCCAACAGCGAATATACTTTTCTGGAAAAAGATTATAGCAAAAAATAAGTAAGAATTGCCAAGAACCGTGTGAAATTGAAACAAACATGAAGAGAAACTGCGGAAGAAAAAGAAGAGAATTACTTGTGAAGCAACTGAAGGATCCACCACTTCCTCGTAAAGCTGGGATGCAACAAGTGCTTTTGAATACTTCATTATTCTATCTTCAAGACAATTGAACTAATTTCCAAAAAATCAGCATAATTAGTACTTTAAATTCATGATCACGGTGATCGAAAAAACTAAGAATAACAAAATGTTAAAATACCTTGTCTTCTATCCTGTCATACATATACATGCAGCCTGATGCAGGCTTGGATCCATGAACTTCAAGGGAACACCTTTTGACGGGTTGCACCCTCTTAATTATCATATCTTCATCAGGTTTCTCTTCGCCCTGCTCCACTTTAATGCCATCAACTATGGGTAGGTTATTAAGTGTGGAGTGTACGACAAACTTGTCCTTTCGTTGCCCAAAGGGTGTCACCAGTTCCAATGGTTTCCCCAGCGAATGCATTTTCCCATTCGTTACAGGTGTGGCATCAAATAACTCCAGACGTAAAACATCTTGTGCTGCTGGAGAAGTAGGGACAACCTCTTTAACATCTTCTTGCCCATCAATTAACTCCTCCCTGTGGTAAAACTTTGCGGTTATTGATTCTGATATTATAAAGTAGTGCACAAGCATTCGATTATACATCCAAGTGAGAAATTTGTGACGTTATCCTTGAAAAACATATAGCAAGTACAGACATGTATTTCAGTTATATTTTCTTTGGTGTTAGATTCATCATTTAACTAGACAGCAATCTTTGACAAACTGAACGAGCAGACTAAAATGTGGGTCCAGATAATAACAAAAGAACAATAATTGAAGAAGCAAAAGATTGGGTCAATATGAAAAGCTCACATGGTGAGATCTGTGTACGAATGCAGTCCTTGCTCTTTTTCAATAATAGCTTGTTTCTGTTCACTTTGTAGCTGCTGTCGGAATGCATCCATATGAGCATCGGATACTGTTACATCTAGTTGCCTGTTGAAACATGAGATAAATGTCAACATTGATCAATCTTCCTCCCTCTTTTAAACCCTCCAACATATTCCTTGTTTAACTTGGAAAGAATGCAAAAACATCAATTCAGCTTTAATAACAGATGTGTTAAGATAACTGTGTTCATAAGGAAGTATAGAATGAGACGAAACAAAATAAAGAGTAGGAATCGTGCTAAGGCAGCCTTCCCATAGACCTGTAGTGCAAAGGCTGTTTAAGTGTTGATGATTAATATACAACGACGTGACTTTATGTAAAATATGATCATGAGATTCATCATTTTAGTTGAGAATGATGCAAAAGTCTTTAGCAGATGCATATAGCAGAAAAAAGAAACACCATTACAAGATTCATTCAACATGCAAAACAGTTTTCCATCCATAATTTTTAGAAAATGCCCAGTTTTTCAACTGTTGTCTTTAAATTTTCACAATCAACCAATGGTTTGAATATTACTACCAGGCGAAAAAACAGCCTAACCGCTTAATCTGAAATATACATGCCACCATGCTACTCCAGCGTACATTTATTTATTTACTATTTCAAAATTACTTACACATGTTTTTCTTAATTTTTGTAACTGTATTTGACTATTTTCTGATTTAACATAGTGCAGATATAGTAACAAACTATCATATTATCATAATCTTGCATGCTATTGGTTGTTTTAATGTAATTAACAACTATTGGTACACTATGCAGTTTTTGATTGGTTATGGAGCTAAGTGCTACAGGACCGAATGAACAGTACACACTCCTTTTAGTTTACCAACTTCTGTATACCAACTCTTTACAATGTTGTTTCCCATGTACACATTAATTACAAATGTACTATGATGTAACATAGGTTGCCAAATGTTGTAGAAATTGTATGCCACATATACACTAACTCACATATCTTCATTAATTATACATTGTACCATGCTATATTATCATCCTAAACTAGAAAGTTCTAAACATTAATAAAAGCCCAAACATTTAGTTATAAAATAACACATTTCTATCTAATAAAAAAAAAAGGCATAAAAAAAACATTTTAAAACATATACATTATAAAACCGAGAACACATAATACATAAAACAACACACTCCCGCAACAACGAGCGGTTAACCTGCTCGTTTGTACTAAACTACATCTAATTGTGTAATTGTAAGTTATTGTCATTTATAACACTTTGCACAGGCAACAAACTAAAAAAAGAAAAGCAATGTTTTGAAAGCCGGGTCTTTAACCGACCCAGTCGAGTCACTGGTTACCCAGTTTTGAGACTAGTCCATATATTGAGACTAGAAAAACAATTACCAACAAAGATAACATGTAAAAATAATCAAAACCCGGACCGGGTTAGCAAAAACCCGGCGGGTTTAACTGGGTTTGGAAGATTAAAAAACGGGTTGACCGGGGTTACCTAAAACCCGGCGGGTCCTTGGTTTCAAAGATTAAGAACCGGGTTGACCAAGGTTACCTAAAACCCGGCGGGTCTAACTGGGTTTCAAAGATTAAAAACCGGGTTACCTAAAACCCGGTCGAGTGGAATAAAAGTGAGGTCATATATCTTCCTAAAAAACAAAGTAATGAGATTAAAGCATAGTAATTGAGTAAACAAAAACTAATTAATAGTTATACCTGTTGATAGAGTAAAGATCCCAGCTGGAAACAAGGTCCGACGGACTTAAATTGTAATTTATACAAAACGTTACACCTGAATAAAACAACAAATTAACAAAAACTGTACGGAATATAAATACACAGGTTAATAAGTAATATATGTTACATTTCTGAAGTATTTGTTCTTCCTCGACTAGAACGAAGTTGCTTTTCTTGAATTCGGTTCTGATTTGGTCTTCCATTCTCGATCTAGGGTTTGTAATTTGGGGGGAAATGAAATGAATAAATGGCGCCAAAACTTGGTTTTTTCTTGTGAAATGAGTGTTTTATAGGGTGGGTGGGTGTATGTATATGGGCTTCTGACTTAAGCTTGTTGGGCCTATAGATTCGGCCTGTATGATTACTAGGCTTAGATAGGTAGAGGTGAAGAAAAAACCGAAAACCGGTTTCTCTAAAACCGGTTTGAGTCAAACCGAATTGTCGGTTTTACAACCGGTTACATTTTTGTGCCCAATAGGTTTATAAATTGGTCCGATTTGAAAAACCAATTATTTGTTTTCTACCCAATCAGAAAGCGACGTGACAAGCAGGAGAGCAGGAGGCAACAACTTTTTTCCATTTTTTTCAAATTTCATCCCATCCCATGTAATCCATAAATCTCACCTCAAATAGTTGGAACCAGCAATTAAACAAAACCGATCAATAAAAAGACAAACATTTTTTATTAAAAAAAAAAACTAAAAATTAACTGATGATTGTTTCTTTCGGGTATGAAAGCTGATTACACTGAAGAAATTGTCGGTCGGCAAGATTTGGGTCACTGAAATTTCTTTTGTGTGTGTGCGTGTGTTTTGATGATTCAAGAATTTTCTGGATGTGTCATTCTGATTTGTGAGTGTACAGGTTTAGTTTACATAAGATCAAGAAGCTTCTTATGCAGGTTTACCATAAGATATTACCGATTTGGTTTACACATGTATGGCTGTCGTTAAATATTACAGAAATTAGGTTGCTAATGACGGTTAATTTTGTATTACATCGTCATTACGTGATAACGGTAATGAACAGAAAAAAATGCAACACCTTTGGGCCAATCACAAAGTGGCACATGGTCCACTAAAGGACTGTTGGGCTACTGTTTGTACTTAATCTCTTAATAGAAACCAATGTGGAAGGAAATTAGTTGAAAACGGAAGGGTTAAAAAGTTACTAATTGCCCCGTTCAAAAATCCTTTTTAGTATATATTATATATAATATATAATAGCGGAATTTTTTTTTTGATAAATATAATAGAAGAAATAGCATATATATTTTTCTAAAGACTCCTAATTGCGTATATATATATATATATGCAATTGCCCCAATATAATATGTCAACTCTATTTAAGTAAGAGCATCGGCAATGCACAAAGCTATTAAAGACTTTCTCTAGATAAAACATTAATTGTTTCATTTATTTTCTTATACAAAAAGCTTTTTTTCAAAATCTCTTCCAATGCTAAAAAGTATTGCAATAGCTTTTTTGTGTACCCTATTTGTGTACTTCAAGTCTTCAATTAATGAAAATGGCTTTGTAAGAGCACCAGCAATGGGTCAAACAAGAAAAAGTTTTCCCCTATTCTAAAAAGCCATTTAGAAGTGTTTTGTTGCATTGCTTCAATAGTTTTTTAAAAAGCTTTACACAAAGATTTAACAAACATCAATTTTTTTTTTCAAAAACTTTAGTTAATAAATAGAATATGCATTAAATACAATGCTTCAAGTCATTGAAGACTTGGAGCATTGTGGATGCTTAATAACATCAAATAATCCTGAATATTAAGTGTCATTTCCCCCCGATAATGCTCGTATTTTACATCATTTATATGGATTTACGCTTGTTTTTCTATGTTTTACACTTTCAGATAATTTACGAGCATTGGAGCTAGGGAGATGCGGATTTGGAGAAATTATTAACGATATATCATAGTATGCTAATTTTGAAGAAGTTACGGCGTAACCATCTGATTGGTGCTGAACCGTCAAGTTATCTCACGCAAGCTAGCCACTTGTGAATGACCAACCGTAAGAAACTCAAAACAGCTCAGAAACCAAATGCAATTTAGATCAAAGGAATATAATGAATTCCCAGGTCGTTAAGTCCCACGGAGGATGAATTGGTGTATAAACACTTGATCAGATGATAGAATGATCACTAAGGATAGTGATCAATAAGGATTTTGATGGATAATTACCTAAAGAAAAGATTAATAAATTATAGCGACTTAAATGCAAATTAAAAGAAATAAAAGATAAAATATATTAAATAAACGCTATCACTATTTTTACAATGATGTTTATGTGATTTATAAAATAAAATGACTTAAATAAACTATTTTAACTAAAACGTAAACTTAAATTATCTAAAAATGTGATTTAAAATGAAAACGTACGTTATGTCTAAAAATTACGCGAGTGCGCAAGCAAAAACGTAAAATTTATGAAATAAAAGTTCTACAAGTGTAAAAACAATTTTCTTACCTACTATATGACAAAAGAAAATTTTAGGAAAAAGATTTATATTTTTTAGACTTTTATATTTTTTATTACGAATTAAAAACCAAATAACACTAATTAAATTATTAAAAATACTAAAACACTTTGGAAAAATCTGAAAATTTTACTAAAAATACTTTATCCTAAAAGGGACTTAAGAAAAATAAAAAAGGAGCAAGAGCTTATACAGATAAGCTGTTAAAAATGGAATAAGCTAAATGAGCTATACTACTCAAACTACCTTATATATTTAATGATGTAAACTTAAACCAAGAAAGACCCATGGGCGCAATGGTTACAGGTACACACTATATCACCCCTAAAGGGTGGGAGGTCTCAGGTTCGAGCCTGCCTCCCCACCCTTTTTGCCATTTATTTTTTTTTTCGATTTTTCTTTTTAAAACTTATTAAGACCAATGAAATAAGCACTTTTCACAACTGTGACTTTTTCCAAAAACGACTAATAAGCTCAGTTTTGAGCTTATGATTCCAACAGTAAGCAAAAATGAAAATAAGCACAAGATATTAAGCCAAGTGGCTTATAAGCTACTCAATAAGCAAAATGTAAAATGGAATAAGCTAGGAAACTACTAATAAGCTAGTATTACAACTTAATAAGCTCAATGAATTAGAAATAAGCACTTAATGAAGCCAAATAAGCATAAGCTTATCTGTTTAAACAGTGTACTATTTGGTTTGCTAGCTACCTTCTAGCTTAATTTTAAGCACTTATATGAGCTTGGAAATGAAAATAAAAATTGGGACTAACTAGCTAACCAACTGAGCTTTATAAAAATCTAATTTACAAAGATTAGCTTCCACTAATAAGCTTGTGACTAGCTTTTGAAAATCTTGTGAACTCTGAATATCTGGTACACTTAAACAAAATGGACAAAACTAAAAAGCTATTGCAGGCTATTCTAATAAGCTAAAAATTGAAAAGCTAATATTGTAACTTTGAAATGGCTAGTTAAGCTTCTCAAAAAGCTAAAATATGCAGGTTTAAGTTAACTGATAAGCTCTTGAGGAGCTTATGAAACTGTGTACCAATTCTGTGCACAGGGGAGCTTTTCAGACAAGGTATCTAAAACAAGCTAACAAATAAGCACTCTATAAGCTGATTAAAACTGAACTAGTATTTTTCTAATTTAGTTTAGCAGCTAATCTTTAATGTCCTAGAAGCTTATGAGCTAAATCTTATTATTAAACACATAGTAAAATTCCAAAGTTTATTCAAAAACGACTATTAAGAAATTTTGACTTTTTAATGTAAACTAAGAAATTGACTTTTATGAACTTATAATTAATTCTACTTATTAAATATGTTATATTAAGCTGTAATGAGAATTATTTAAGCTAAAGCAACAAGTTACAAGCTACTTTGATGAGATTAACAATCTAGCACTTCAACAATTAACAGGTAATAAGAAATTAGAAGCTATTTTGACTTTTTAACTAATGAAGACTGATTTTATGACTTATCTGAGATATTAAGTGCTCATGTGACACATAACAACCAATAACAACAATAAGTATACTCTTGAAGGCCATTTAATCAACAAATCCAAACACCCTTTATAAGGACTGTTTTCAAGCTTTTAACACACAAATAAGATTTTAATCCAAGAAATCCATTAATTCACTTACATTAACTGTTTTTAGACAGATTTAAACCAGAATTAACAAGATTAAATAACTATTTCTAGGAAATGCAAATTTCAAAGAAAGTGCTTACAATATGAGTTCATGCACAAAACAGAAAACTGAGGATTGAGAATCACTCCTATATGCTTACCAATAAGCTCTAAACCAACATTAATCCAAAATCAGCTCTGTTCCATCTTTCTTGTATCATCTCCATGATTTTTTATTTTTAGCTAAATTTTTGGTATTTTTGGTGATTTATCTGTTTTTGATTCTAAACTGATTTTTTAAGGTTTCTAAAAGCTTAGATAAGCTTTATAGGAGCTTATGTTGACTTATCAGTCCAATACAACATCTACAAACAACAGTGGAACATTCATGAGATTTTGAATAAGTAAAATTTGCATAAACTTGAAATTAGTCACTGGAAAAGATTCAAATACACTAAAGATACTTAAACAAAGTTCTTAAAAGCTTAAAATTACACTAAGAAGCTTAAAAAAAATGACATACATTAAACTAATCTATACTACTTGGTTTTCTCCTCTGCTTTTCCTTCTCTCTTTATAGGCTTTTTGGATTCCCCACATGCTTCTGAGTAAATCCCACCACCATTGGATCTCTGAAACTTATCTCAGCCTTTGATTTTGCTTTTGGCGCCAAAAAAGTCTTGGGCAGGTTTTCTTCAATTAAAGCTTTTGGATGGATGTGGAGGTGTTAAAGAGTAATTATCCAGCTGGTGAAATGAGGTGGAAAGGTTAAAATGAGAAACCATGGTGGTTTTGATAGGTGTCTGGTTTGGCGGGATTAGTGTGAGAGAGATAAACAGTGAAGTGGTTTTGGCGGTTTTGACTGAATTTGACCGGGTATTAATAATTAAGTGGGAGTTGGGCTGGTGTTGTAGTTGGGCCAGGATATGGGTTTGGGTTTGGGTTAAATACAAAGGGGGTCCGGTTTGGTTGTTTTGAAATATAAGCCCAAGGACCATTCATGTAATTTTCTGTTTTATCAAGGACTGAAACTGTAACATTTATAAAGTTAATACAAGGGCCTATTATGCCAAATATGATAAACCAAGGATCACACATGTAATTATTTTCTATTTTTAAATGTCTAAGGACCAAAACTGTCAAGTTTGAAACTTGAGGGACCAAATATGTAATTTTCCAAAAGTTTACCATAAGGACCAATTTTGTCATTTATAAATAGTACAAGGCTTATTTTTGATAAATTTCCATTTTTAAATTCACCAAGGACTATTTTTGACATTTTTCAAAGTTTAAGGACTAAAGTTGTCATTTTGTAAATTTTAAACTTTAAAGGGTTTATTTTGACAACTTTTGAATCCCATGGACCTTAAATGACATTTTACAAGTTTTTGAATTACCAAGGACTAGTTTTGACAACTTTTGAAACTTGGGGGACTAAAACTGCCAATTATGCAAACTTGATACGTTTTTCACCTGTTTTTGGTATTTTTGCATTTAAAACACATAAAACACTTGTTTGTGATATTTTCATCATTTTGATGCATTTATGAGTGTTTTCAGATGTTTTTGCAGTCTAGATAGTACAAAAATGATGAGTATTTAGACACTCATCACCATCTCTCACATTACGCCGTAACTAAAGCGTGGCTCAGAAAATCAACTCAACAGAAGATTACGACGTAACTCCCCCAAAGATTACGACGTAACCAAATTAGGTCAAATGAGGCTCCGCGCCGCTGCAAGCTATGCCGTAACTCTTGCATCAATTACGGCGTAACCAAGATTTATTGAAAATACGGCGTAACTCCTTCCATAGTTACGCCGTAACCAGCAGTTTTAGTGCAAAATGCGAAAAATTATATGTTACGGCGTAACTCTTATAATTAGTTACGCCGTAACCATATCTGGCCTATAAATACCCCACGATTTCCAGCATTTCAAAGCATCTCATTTCACACACAACATTCGGAGAATGTTAGAAGAAGTCGGAGGCAGATCTAGAGGAGCATACGGAGCTATCTCCAAGAGAGAAATCACTCCCCTACGACAAGCATTAGCTTTTTATCTTTTCTTTACTTTCAATTCATGTATTTCGTAATGTTCAACATTGAATCGATTGTTATAGTTAATATGAGCGGTTAAGCACCTCTAGGTGCTAGCCTAGTTATGATTCCTTAATTGTTTTGTTTGCGTTTACATTGCTTCCGTATAATTATTTCTAAGTGTATGCATGCATAGTTTATTGGTAGCTACCATTGTTTCGGTAGTTTTGAATGGCGGTAGAGGCTAATTGCTTAGGAGATATGACCAACTGACCCTAAGTGAGCAGACTGAGACAGGAAGGGTAAGATATGACCAACTGACGACCCTTTCTACTTGTGCGATTTTACCAACTAATCACCTACCGTTTGGATGAACTTAAGAAGTCGGGGGTGAGTGTTTAAGTTGCTAGCGCCCGGGCACTCACTATTATGAATCTAGCATGTAGCGGTACTTAATGACTTGGCTTAGGGAACCAGGAACAATTGGACTTATGAAGGGACACCTGATTTCTCCAGTGGGACCCTTTGTTGATAGGTTAGGACGAACTGACCAAATGTTGTCCTAGCGACTTTGACCCCACCTGAAGTAATTAGACGTAAACACTACTACTTATGATGAGTAACTAGGTTAGCACCCCTCCCCTCTATTGATCACAACCTTTGCCTTTATTTGCTTTATTAGTTAATTATATGAAAATCATATTAAAATCTATGACACCTAGACTTACTATAAATCCGCACACATAGCTCTTGGGACGACCTCGGTTTTACCGATTACTACACTACACACGACCGGGTACACTGCCAGTTAGTGAATTAGGGTAGACCATAGATATAACGAGTAATTATAAATATTAAAACCTGGTCAGTAAAACCTGCATCAATTTTTTGGCGCCGCTGCCGGGGAGTTATATTAGGATTTTTATTAAGTCTTTCATTTTTGTTTTGTTTTAAAAATTTTCTCAAATTCTCACGATCTCTTTCAACATGGAAGTTGTTAACATTAATGACCTCACTCTTGAGGAATACTTGGCGTTGACAAGAGAAGAACAAGGGCCGGGGCTCATAAGACCGGCAATTGGAGCTAATGTCCGAGGGCCGGGGCTCGTAAGACCGACAATTGGAGCTAATGTCCGTTTCGAGATTAAAGACCAATTTATGAGGGAGCTTCGTGCTAACCCTTTTTCTGGAAACAGGGACGAAGATGCGTATGAGCACGTTGAGAATGTCTTGTACATCGCAAGCCTTTTCAACATTCTGGGTGTGTCTCATGAAGCTGTTATGCTAAGGGTGTTCCCCATGACTCTTACTGGGGCTGCGAGAAGATGGATCGAAAGATTGCCCACCGGGGCAGTTGATACATGGGCTCTACCAAAAAAAGCACTTCATCCAGAGGTATTGTCCTCCGTCGAAGATATCTAACCAGCTCTTGGAGATCCATAATTTCAAGCAAGATGACGATGAAACGTTGTATCAAGCCTGGGATAGATACAACGATCTCCTTTACAAGTGTCCTACACATGATCTAAACAACCAGCAAAAGGTCAACATTTTCTACAAAGGAATCAACGTGACTACAAGACAAATGCTGGACTACCAGGGACCAATTCTGAGCATGATGCCTACTCTTGCAATTGAAGCCATCCAAAAAATGGCTGATCATTCTCAGAAATGGCACGATTGAGGAAGCAGAAGAAACCAAGGCGGAAGTCTTGATGGAATTGCAACCATCACTAGCAAAATTGAAAATCTGAGTCGAGATATGCTAAAAATCAGAGAAACTATTCATGCCATCCAAGTAGGTTGCGAAAACTGTGGAGGAGGACATCTTACCAAGAATTGTCCTCACATTAATGAAGAAAACACTATCGAAGAAGCTAAGTATGGAGAAAATCGACCGTTTTATGGGGATAATCGTAATGGCTATCATGGAGGACCATCCCCATATTATCATGGTGAAAGAAGAGCTAACTTGGAGGAAATAATTAACAAATACCTCGTTGATTCAACTAAGAGACAGAAAGAGCAAGATGAATGGATGAAAAACTTCCAAGATAATACAAACAAGAGCCTTTCTAGCCATGACGTATCACTAAAAAACTTAGAAACTATGATTGAGAAGCTTGGCGACGAAGTACAAAAAAGAAATGAGGCACAAAAAAACAAACCAACAGTGTGTAAAGTCGTGTTTTCTGATAATGACAAATCTACTGACGAGTCTAATAAAAACAACGATGCTGATGGCAAAAGGGAGTTACTCCGTAACCAAACATCGGAGTTACGGCATAACCAGGATACAAGCAATGACAAGTCTCCCAAAATAGATGACTCCAAAAGGAAAAATCACTGGTGTAAGGCTATTGCAATTGATAATGAAGAATGTTATGATCTATGGGCCTCATGCGACCCGCGGAACGAGGCCTGCGATGGAGGGATCGATAAGGAGAGGATTAATGATGACAAATACATGTGGACTACACTTAACGATGAAGAAAGGTTAGCCAAATTCTCGATTAATGAAGAAGAAGAAAAATCACCCATCAAGCATTGCTGTAGGCCCTTACTAATCACGGAAGATGAATTCACACAAGCATGACCGACTTGCAAACCCTTTCGTGAGTATTGCAACGGAGGGGGAAATGTGAAGAATGAAGTTTAGATATGCCCATATGAATCATGAAGACATGACGTTGATTTCGGGAACCTATCCTTCAGTGATTGGTTTTCAGTAAGGTTCGGGGACGCAATCATTAATTAAGTCTTGTTGAGAAATTTGGAGCTCAAAGATGAAAAACATATTATTCGAGGAAAGACCATTAAGCCTCTCAACGATATTCCTTCCAACAACAATGATGACAAAGGAATTGAATAGTCATTGGTGTGAGAAAATTAAAAACCCTAAAAGAAATTTTTGGGCATCGTGCAACCCTTTTGATTATGAATGTAATGGGGGGAGCAGTATAGAAAGAGTTGGGGAAGATGAGTTCCTATGGACCTTAACTAATGACTCGGAAAGAACAGAATTACCTTGGCTAGACGATTTAGGATTCGACAATTGGGTAAAAATCAAATACGGAAAGATAGATTAGCTAACTAAGAAGAAGATCTCGAATGGATGTATGAGTAAAGAAGAACCAAGCGAAGAAGTTCCAATTTAAGAACCAGAGAGTAATGCCAAGGATTCATCGAGGAAAGAAAAAGAAGAATGCAAACAGGTGCTAATGGAAAATTTAATTGACAATAAATGGTTTAAGGATGCCGATTTCGACGATGATATAGATTACCTTGAACTACAAGGCGAAGACGGATTCACTGACCCCGATGATGAAGCGTATGAGCAAAGAAGGTGCAAACTTCTTGGCATTCCGTATAAGAGGCCGCCACCAATCATAGCCGAAAATTTTGAGTTCACTAGATACCATTTGGGGCCGGACGAAAAATTTTGTAAAATTCGAAAGATCAAGACTAAAGAGTACCTCCGCACTGCTACCAATGTTTCTTGGGTCAGACATAACTTGATGAAAGACATGGAGGAAGTTGGCCAAGTTCAAAGGCCACGATAAAGCCCCGAGGCTCTGAGTCTAACTTAAAGACTCGTAAATAAAGAAAAGTGCTTGTGGAAAACTAGAAGGGGGGTTGAATAGTTTTACCAATTTAAAACTTCCTTTTAAATATTTAGATCGACTTATGTCAATCTATTTGGTTGTTTATGTTGGATGTTGATGGATAGATATATAAAACGTGTAATGAAAGATAAAGAGTAAGAAGCACATCACCATGACATAAGTTATTTATAGTGGTTCGACTACAAGGACACCTTCCTTGCCCTAATCCACTCCCCGAGTCACCTACTCGAGAGTTCGTAAGCACTACACCAATCTCCTTATGGCGGAGAAGCCTTCACAACGTCGCTTAACCTTTTTCCGGTACAAAGCTAAATACTGAGTTCTTTCACACCAAGGCGAACCGCACCTAACACAACGTCGCCTACCCTTTATCCGGTGCTAGGATAACCACCGAGTTCTTTCACACCAAGGAGAACTAATCCTATCACAACTTTGCCTACCCTTTATTAGGTACTAGGCTAAGCACCTAGTTCCATTAATATGGAGGAACTACTACCCTTCACAACACAACACCTAATATCAAGGAGATCCACTCCTTGTTACAACATCATCAAGGATATCACCATCCTTGGAAATAAACAAATACTTATATGTATAACGATGCACCTCATCGATTATACGACCTAGGCATTCTTCCCAAATGCAACTTGATTTGATTCATCGGCATCCTTCACTAATGCCTTTGACACAACGCTTAGCACCCTTCACTAATGCCTTCGTCTTGACACCTTTAGCATTCTTCACCAATGCTTTGACACGGATGATGAGCACCTTTCACTAATGCTTTCATCTTGACACTTTCGGCATTCTTCACTAATGCCTTCAACCCAACATCTATGGAGAAAGGAAGAACTATCAACAAGAGAACCTTAGTTGTCTTGATAATGGCAAGCATGACAACTCATGGACTTGAGCTTCGTCTTCAAGAAGTGGTGATCTCGCCTTTAAGAGGAACCTAGAAGATCACACAAAACAAAAGACAAACTACATAGATCACTTGGATCTGAGGTTAGAGGGTTATAATACTTGGGGGAAGTATGTGTGTGAAGTGATAAGTAGAAAGAAAGAAATGGCTTTCTATTTATAGAGAAAATTCTCTACTGTTCCCCGGATCCCACGGATCCCTTCCACTTGGGATCCGGCTAGCACAAAGCTAGGAATCCGTGGAACACTCCTCTTTGCCCATGGGTATTTTTGGTTATGGGTCATGGGTCATGGGTTATGGGTTGATCCATGGTTTTCTTTCTAGATACAATGAACTTGGTTAAGTGGTATATATAAAACCATGAGTTATGGGTCAATACCATTTGCTAGTTTTTACCCATTTAGTATATACTTGTTTTTACCCATTTAGTATATACTTGTTTTTACCCATTTAGTATACTTAGTTTAAGTATATGCTAACCCAATATGTAAACACTAGTTGTTGTACATATGTATCTAAATCATAAAATCACTTATACTTGTTTTAGTGTTTTATGTGAAAACGTAAATGTGTTAGGAAACTATTATCTCAAACTATTTACGTATTCTATTTGTTTACGTTAAAATGATTTTCGACAAAACATTAGAAGATCGTAAAATATAAATAAACGTTTTTACGGCTTATTTGTATTAACAATCTCCCTCTTTTTGTTGATGACAAAACATAAAATTATTTTAAGAAAAACTAAAATTCGTAGTGGGTTTGAATTAGTAGTTTTTACTTTCTTCTCCCCCTTTTTGTCGAAACAAAAAGTGTTAAAAGAAGCTAACACAATTTTTTTATAAGAAAAAATATGTAAAAATGTAAAGAGAGCAAGTGACGGGAATGGTACTCGTCTTAACTCCCCCTTGACGAGTCCATCCCTTAAAAAGGGTGTCAAGGACATGACGTAAAATAAACTAATTGTGTTTGCAAATGGTTCGTCTACGTGACAAAAACGTGCTCCCCTTTGAAGATTGCAAAGTTGCAATGGGGTGTCATGAAGTATAGTTCAAAAATTGGATTAAGTTGCAAATGTTTTTGCAATTGCGTTTGACACAAAGCTCCCCCTAGCTTTATGGTGTCAAAATGTTCATGTGTATTTTGAAAATCTACAAAGTAAAGGTTAGAAAACAAGAGTATAGTGCAAAATTTCCTGCAAATAAAACTCAAGTTAGTAGAAATTTGTGTTTCGTACACACTAATCCACGGCCTTCTTGGAGGGATCCGTCTAGGTATTTTGAGGGATCCGGTGTCGCTTGACAGTTTCTTCAGCAATGAAAGTGTTTCAATCAATGTTAACAAATATGTGAGATAGTATATGATATATCAAGCACAACACATAAAGCACATAACAACTATGGCATATAAATATTCATTCAATAAAAACAAGAGATAATCAACTAAATCTATAAAACTAAGAGAATGAACTATTCATACAAGCGCTACTAATGCTAATAAGTTATCCAAACTTTAGATTTCAACTAAAATTTTAATGATGATCAAGGATGAGATGAGTTTTCCTAAACATTCTAAGTTTGAGCTTGTGACTATGATGCTCATTGTAGTTTAGGCTTGTTGACCTCTTCGAAACGTTCGAGGAGGTGATAAAACATGAAACGTTGCTCTTCACGTAGTTCATGTGTTAACCTTTCAACATGTTTACAATGATAGCAATCCTTGTCATGGTTTTGAATTTCTTGAAGTGGAAGTTCAAGTGAAGTGGATTGAGGATCTTCAAATGAAGGAGGAATTGGTGGAGGCTCATTAAGTGATGGCTCTACAATGTTTGAGGGTGGAAGTAAAGAAGCATCAACTTCCACGTGGTCGGGTGGTTGCCTTTGATGTCTTCTCATAATCCAAAATGGATTATTGGAGGGAATGAGAGAGTTTGCTATTGGAGCAAGTGTTGATTCAACACTTTGATTTTGTTGCTCAATCTTTTCAAGTGAATTTGTTGGTAATGGTGAAAGGTGAGATGGCCAAGAAGGTAAATCTTCTACATTGTGAGAATGTGGAGATGATTGTGAGGTGGCTCTAGGCACTAATGATGTTGGTTGAGTTGTGGAGGGTATGTTTGGTATAGTAGAGTTTGGTGATGAAATCCTAGTGGGAACACTCTTCTTGGGAATTAGTTTGATTGGTTTCCTTGGTGTAGGGAAATCCTAGCATTGGTGGACTTAACCGGAGATGATTCGGTTGAGGAAACTTCGTGTATGATTCTAGCAAGTTTCTTGGGTGGTTCTTGAGTGGATGAGTTAGCACTAGGAGCCTTTCTCATGATGAAATGACTAAGGGAGATGGTTGCAATTGCTGATAATTGTGTTTGTGTTTGATGACTAAAGTGTTCTTAGCAACATGACTTATAAAGGGAAGAACTTGGCAATTGCATTTAAGACTTAACCCACTAATGTTCTTGGAAATGTGATGATTAACATGCACAAGGTTGTGGTTCAGAGTTTCACTGATCTAGGAACTCATTTAAGATGAGATGGAGTGTTTGAGTTAGGAAGATGAGTTGAAATGATTTTTTTAGTAATGTTTGGCATAAAGCGTCACCGGATCCCACGGTTCTCTCCTTGGAGGGATCCGGCTAGGCTAATCCTAGGGATCCGGCTCTCAGCAGTTATGACAGGTTTGAAATGAGGTTTCTAGGAGCTAGAGCCTATCTCATTTTGAGTGTTTCAGTTCTCCTAAGTGTTTTAAGATGAGAGGGTACTTGAATGATCAAGGGTAATAAGTGTTATAGCAAATGATTGCTTCTTATGGAAAGGAGATGGGACAAGATGACTACCAATGGATGTTCAAGAATAACACTAAAATTTTTGGTGGTATCAAGTCATAATAAATGATCATAGTGATCAGATTTAAGCTTTAGGTGAAATTAGAAAAATTCTTAAAAATCACAAGAATTGAAAAACTAATTTTTGTCTCACTTTGAGATAAAATGATTAGAAACAAATTCCTAAAATTGTTTAATTTGTCCACTTAAGTATTTTAAAAGATAAGAAACAGTTTGTGAGTATTGAAGCGGAAATATGGTGAGTTTTGATGTGTTGATAAATCAAGAGGCATTTTGACTAAGATTTTAAGTAATCCTTTAGTGAGTCTAAGCCTTTCTTATCCTTGAAGTTGTTCTAGTTGGATTCTAAAATCATATGCTTAGCTAATGAGATGTTATCTAGAAAGTTATCTTGATGCAAGAAATGTTGTATTGCTGTTCTGATGTCACGGATCCCACGGTTCCCTCAAAGGAGGGATCCGACTAGGCTAATCCTAGGGATCCAGCATCTACAGAATCGAAATCTACATAAATGATGTGCAGATTTTGCACACTAATAAATCTAAAATAAAGCAATAGAAACAAGCATGTCATCACAAAAACACTACTTATAAAAGGATGATAAAGTAACAATATCCAAGTTACCATAAACCAAAAGTGCTAAAACGTAATCATCCAAACATAAGATAAGCATATTCCTATTGTCTCTTTCGTCAATCATTTCTTTTCCTTTTTGACGGCTTAGTAAGGTTGTAAACGAGGTTTTGAATCATGCCCCTCAATTGTTTAAATTCCGCGGTCTCGTTTGGAATGGTTGGAAGTTGTTCGTGGTATTCAAAGATTTCCAATTTGATGTTGGCTACGGGGTCGACATATTCTTCATCTTCTTCTTCACCGCCGGGAGTCCGAGAGAGCTTCGGTTCTCTCCATTGACCATGAACCATTTAGGGGGTTGTTTGGTAAGAGGTACCATGACGTGATCGAAAAGGTAATGATCATCGTTAATAGGAGATGGTTGCAATGAACCAACATACTTACAAATTCGTGTTAGGAGCATACCATACGGAAGTACCATGTTGGAAGCTTTGAATACCCTAGCCATTCTCCTTACCATGTAATAGGCAATATTAAATGGCCTTTGGTGGGTAAGACAATAGATCATTTGCACAAGACATGCGTTTGGATGATCTTTGTTTCCAACTAGGTTAATGACATTTTCCCTAAGGATTTCTTCCCATTTTCTAAACATGGGATGCATTTCGAAAAGTTCAATTTTAAAGGGATCACGGTGAATGAGCTTTTTGTTACGGTTGTAACGAGATTGGTCGGTCCTAACTTTGAAGATAGTATCTCTAATGGTTTCAGGATTGTCGAGAGGAGTGTTATAGAGAGGCTTGGGATCAAGTGCAAGGTTTTGAGCGTTAATTGCCCAATCTTGAGAGTACATACAAATTCCTTCACAAGGGATGCGAAGAATTTGAGCAAAGGTGTTGAGAGGAAGAATAAAGTTTTGTTTGTTGATGATGAAGGCGATTGAGATGCTATCGTCGGTGTTTCTAATGATCCTAAAGCTTTTGTAAAATTCAAAAATGAAGACCGGGCAAATTTGTTCATCTATGTCAAGGAGACAATCAAAGTTGATTGTCGAGAAATCTTGACGAATTTTAGTATCTTCAAGGAAACATTCCTTGACTACACGACCTTCGTGGATAAGTCGTTTTACAAGGCTTTTGAATATTTTACGATCGGTTTTGGTCAACCCCTTTTTATGATAGTAATGAGTAAGGTAATGAACGGTGTCATGATGATCTTGTTGAGTGGCTTTGGGCATGATTGGTCCTAAAAATACAAATTTTCTAATTAGGTAAAATTAGTTGAGATGGGTTTATGGTTTTGATTTGTATTAACAATGTTGTGAACACAATGTGATTTTGTTAAAAGCCCCTTTACATGATTAATTTGAAGAACCCTAATTAAATTAATTGATTAGAGATTAAGAAACCATAAACCCTAGGATGAGGATGAATGAAAATTAGAACAAGTTAATGTAATTACTTACAATGGTGTTCTAGGAAGGATTACTTGAGAGTATGGAAGCCAATGAGGATGAATTCAGTAGCTTAGTCATTTTTGTGTTATGTGAATAGAGGGAAAAAGATCAGTGGTGATTTTTGAAAGCGTATAGCTGAGTTCTGTTCCACGGTTCCCCCGGATCCTTTGTATTTGGGATCCGACTAGTACAACTAGAGGGATCCGCTAATGTGGGAAAAAAGAGTTGTTTGGCATTATTTTTGTAGTAGGCTTATAAATTAGCTTACTAAAAAATAGCTCGGAGATATTAGATGAGGATTGTTTTTGGATGACGGCTTTTGAAGAATCCCATATCGAGGGTTCATATGTGATGACGGCGTTAGTTTGACGAATCAAAAGGAATACCATTCCGGATGATGAAAAAGACGGAAAAAGTGACGAGAGAGACTTCTATCGATGCTAGTGATTTAATAAACAAAGAGAACTTATGAAATAAATTGAACTCATGTAACCTATCTAATGAAAAGTAAAACATACCTCTATGCTTCTTGGTTTGGTATAATACCAAAAATACTTCATGAGCTTTTAAAGTAATCCTTTGTACTTGGTGTACGTAAGTTGTGATTAGTTTTTAGATCCTTCCTTAAATATTGACTTCATTATTCATTGAATGAAGATTTTTGGAGAGATTCTAGCATGAAGATTTCTTGAGAACAAAAGTTGTTAGAATCATCTATTAATGTCCAACAAAATGATTTAAAATAAAATATGACCTTTAGAAAATTCTTCTTTGTAGTTTTCAAACATACACGGATCGTATCAAGTCTTTAAAGTACAACATACTTTAAGAAACTTGGTAACGAAGCTCTGATGCCAATTGTGGAAAACTAGAAGGGGGGTTGAATAGTTTTACCAATTTAAAACTTCCTTATAAATATTTAGATCGACTTATGTCAATCTATTTGGTTGTTTATGTTGGACATTGATAGATAGATATATAAAACGTGTAATGAAAGATAAAGAGTAAGAAGCACATCACCACGACACAAGTTATTTATAGTGGTTCGGCTACAAGGACACCTTCCTTGCCCTACTCCACTCCCCGAGTCACCTACTCGAGAGTTCGTAAGCACTACACCAATCTCCTTATGGCGGAGAAGCCTTCACAACGTCGCTAACCTTTTTAGGTACAAAGCTAAATACCGAGTTCTTTCACACCGGCCGACACCAACACAACGTCGCCTACCCTTTATATGGTGCTAGGATAACCACCGAGTTCTTTCACACCAAGGAGAACTAATCCTATCACAACTTTGCCTACCCTTTATTAGGTACTAGGCTAAGCACCTAGTTCCATTAATATGGAGGAACTACTACCCTTCACAACACAACACCTAATATCAAGGAGATCCACTCCTTGTTACAACATCATCAAGGATATCACCATCCTTGGAAATAAACAAATACTTATATGTATAACGATGCACCTCATCGATTATACGACCTAGGCATTCTTCCCAAATGCAACTTGATTTGATTCATCGGCATCCTTCACTAATGCCTTTGACACAACGCTTAGCACCCTTCACTAATGCCTTCGTCTTGGCACCTTTAGCATTCTTCACCAATGCTTTAACACGGATGATGAGCACCTTTCACTAATGCTTTCATCTTGAAACTTTCGGCATTCTTCACTAATTCCTTCAACCCAACATCTATGGAGAAAGGAAGAACTATCAACAAGAGAACCTTAGTTGTCTTGATGATGACGAAGCATGACAACTCATGGACTTTAGCTTGCACGTCTTCAAGAAGTGGTGATCTCGCCTTTAAGAGGAACCTAGAAGATCACACAAAAACAAAAGATAAACTACATAGATCACTTGGATATGAGTTTATAGGGTTATAATACTTAGGGGAAGTATGTGTGTGAAGTGATAAGTAGAAAGAAAGAAATGGATCTCTATTTATAGAGAAAATTCTCTACTGTTCCCCGGATCCCACGGATCCCTTCCACTTGGGATCCGGCTAGCACAAAGCTAGGGATCCGTGGAACGCTCCTCTTTGCCCATGGGTATTTTTGGTTATGGGTCATGGGTCATGGGTTATGGGTTGATCCATGGTTTTCTTTCTAGATACAATGAACTTGGTGAAGTGGTATATATAAAACCATGGGTTATGGGTCAATACCATTTGCTAGTTTTTACCCATTTAGTATATTCTTGTTTTTACCCATTTAGTATACTTATTTTAAGTATATTCTAACCCAATATGTAAACAATAGTTGTTGTACATATGTATCTAAATCATAAAATCACTTATACTGGTTTTAGTGTTTTATGTGAAAACGTAAATGTGTTAGGAAACTATTAACTCAAACTATTTACGTATTCTATTTGTTTTCGTTAAAATGATTTTACGTTTGTTATCGACAAAACATTAAAAGATCGTAAAATAAAAATAAACGTTTTTACGGCTTATTTGTATTAACAGTGCTCTTTCAGGAGACAACCCGAATTATCCATTTCATTTGTTTTATTTCCTTTCTCTTGGGTTTTGTTTTTTAACCATTTTTGCAGGGAATCAAAGAAAAATTGTTGCTGCAACATACTGATCCAACCATAGTTACGGCGTAACTCACAATCTTGGTTACGCCGTAATAGGCCGTTGTGCAGCAGAACTTCTCAGAAGCATTACCAATTACGGCGTAACCCCAACTATGGTTACGCCGTAGCCACACCCCTGTAGCATCTATCAGGTTTTGCTTAATTACGGCGTAACTCCTTATGGGAGTTACGCCGTAACTACCCTCTGTAACATTTCTTTCATTTTAAACACAATAACCTTGTATTAGTTTTCAAATGAACTTTGTGGGTATGTTCCCTATAAGCCCTCACGAGACTACACTCGTCCACTTGGGACACCAAGTGGTTTAAAAGGCTTGTTGCATACGCTAAATACAACCGTGATTCATACGAAAGTGAGTTAGATTTCTTTTTCATTTTTCTTTTTCTTTTTAGAATTATGCTTGTTAGTAGTGTGATTTCAGGGATTGAAGTTTGCTCGTGGATGCTTATGCGAATGCACGACTCTTTCGTGGGCCTTCTTTCTTTTTGGAGCAATTTTCAGGGAAGTTCTCGCTCTAATTTTACTTTTCTCTTCACCTTTATTAAACGCTTAGTACAAAAGGGACTTTGTACAATTCAAGTGGGGGGACGGGAGTAGAATTGTCTCCTGAACTTTATTGCCCTCGTTTTTCTAGTTTATTTTGAAAAATTATGCCATTTTAAAAATTTTGACATGTTTTTCTTAACCTAACTAGGTTAGACCTTAGCCAAGCACATTATAACCCTTGATATTATATGGTAAGATTAGCCTTATCCGTTTCCAAATTTTTACTCCAAATCCACCAAATTATGAGTGTGCCAGTAGCTTGTAAACTTTAGAACTTGGCCTTTGCATCATTTCGAGACCATAGACGAGGTATGTTGAGTTAGCTCGATGTATTTGGACTTTTTAGTTTAAGAAGACAGTATTATAGGATTATCACCCAAATAGCCTACCATTGTGTGTCTATCGATTAGTCACCTCGACTTTTCGACCCCCATGTTTAACGCTTTTTTTGCACTCACCTTTAGTGCAAGATACCCCTAGATACACCCTTCTGAGCCATTCCTTTCATTTTGATTAACCCAACATATTGTTTTGATACACCATTACACCTTAGCCTACCCCTGTAGTCTTTATTTGTAATTGGGAAGTTATTATTTGCCTAAGTTCAAGGTTCAAGTGGAAAGATTCGGGAATCACGCTCTCGTCGACGACATGTCCTTAAAGATCATTGAAGACCCCCCAAATTCTCATATTGTTCATCTCAAGTGGGGGGATGTTATGTTATTAAGTTATGATTCAAAAAAAAAAGATGTGCTTCAAAAAAAGAAGGTTATGTATTTGTTATTCAGTTGATTGTAAAGTGTGATGTTATAAGCACTATTGTTATGAGCTTAATATAGATCTAGTATCGAGGAGGCCACCTCGGTCACATTTGAAGAATGAAGTTGGAAGTGTGCCCATAATGACGTCCTCTAATGGCACATCTACCTGATTATATCGTGATCCGATTTCTTGACTTTGAAACTTGAACTTTGGGCGAACGGTAAGTGGTGATGACCTAGTTGTAGATTTTGACTATTTGCTTGATTTTGTTTTACACCAAATTTATCCCATGTCTTATTCTACCCTTAGTCATGAAGCGTGTCTAGGTGATGCAGCGAGCAATTTTTGGTGTCTTGGCCATGGATTTGGTCATATATCATTGATTTTGTCCACTTCGCTGTGACATGTTAGTAATGACAAATCACCCTTAACCTTCATCGTGTCTACCCATATTGCCTTCGAGAATTGTTTAGTCCTTAACTCTAGTGGTGGAGATTTGTGTAACCGCCAAGCTTATGATAGAATACATGCTATGACTGTGCAATGAGTGATCACCCCGAAATTGACACTTAGAATAGTTGAGAGATTTGAGTGTTTTGTTCCCATTTCGTGAGGTGTTCACCTTTGTTTTATTCTAGCATAAGGGATTTGTAAACTTATATTTTAGGAATCTATCTAATAAAGTCTACTTGAGGGCAAGTAGAGTTCAAGTGGGGGGATATTTTGATAACATCAAATAATCCTGAATATTAAGTGTCAATTTCCCCCGATAATGCTCGTATTTTACATCATTTATATGGATTTACGCTTGTTTTCCTATGTTTTACACTTTTAGGTAATTTACAAGCATTGGAGCTAAAGAGACGCAGATTTGGAGAAATTATTAAAGATATATCATAGTATGCTCATTTTGAAGAAGTTACAGCGTAACCATCTCTCACATTACGCCGTAACTAAAGCGTGGCTCAGAAAACCAACTCAACAGAAGATTACGGCGTAATGTTGGTCCAAATAATTGAGTAAATCTTGATAAAATAAAGAAGAATTTCATTAATAATGAAGAACAATAAATACAAGATTTCTCAATACCAACTAGACTACATGATAACATCCTCAACTTTTACGGGGATAATCTCGGTATATTATCCCCATTGAATGACAAATAAACTCTCATTGATCAAGCTATGCTTGTGTTTCAATGAGAGGATAATCCTATCAACTAATACTATGTATTTTGTGTGTTTAGAATTCATACCTATCTATTACAAATACAAACATTATATAGGAAAAGAATAAAGACATGTGATGATGGTGACATGTGGTTCATCTTCATTATACTGAGGAACAAATACTTGTATTGGTCCTTCATGTGATTCATCTTTCTCTTTTGTGTCATAGAATATTCTCACTTCTTTTGATAAAGTCTTGTACTTGTTTGACTTCTACTCTTGGAAGTTCCACCCATATTTTCAGGTCGTATGTAGAGATAGGTCTTCAGGATCACCGAGACATTTGTCAAAATCTCAGTGTCACTGGTATTGTTTGTAGCTCATATATTTTACTCACCGACACCGTATCATAGGTAAAGAGCAAACAACACTCACTGATTTCTTTTATCAGTGAGTCACTCACTATATTATTTAGTGAGTTAGGCTATTTTATTTTCAAATCTTGTTCAGGGTGATTGGGTCAATTTATTGGACCCAACAGTCTCCCCCTATTTGAATATACAAATAGCCTAAAGTGATTGGTAAAAGGTGTAGGACTGAGGGTTCAGTCTCAGGGTTCAGGTTGTTCAATGACTGGGGTTCAGTGCCCAAGTTCAGTGAGAAGGGTTCAGTAAGTGAGGTATCAATAAGCTGGTTCATTGGTCGGGTGACGAGTTGAATTCAGTGACCTCATTCACTTTGGCAGGTTTGTGGGGTTCAGTGTGAGAGGGTTCAGTGTCCTCATTTAGACCCTGAGGGACCTGGTTCACTTTGATTCATCAGTGTCCACTACCCTCTTACATGTTTTGATTCCAATGATACAATTAAGGGACCTGGTTCAATTTGATACATCAGTGTCGATTGTCTACCCTCAGTTGCAATATGAATTTCCCAGGTAAGTGATAAGCATTACATTTCTTTTTAGTCTAAGCCTAGAAATATTAATCTATTACACTTACTGACGCCACCAGGGTCTCTGGTTACCAGGTCTTCGGGTTCTCAATTTTTCAGTGACTCAGTTTCAGTCACTACGAGCTCAGTGGCTCGGTTTAGGGAACTTTGGTTTTTGAGCTTCATAAGTCACTTTGGTTTTAGGGACTATTTCAGAAGCTTCTTCATGTTCAGGGAGTCAGGCTTCACGGACTTGAAAAAATTTCAGTCACTTTGGTTTCAGGGACCTGAATATTCAGGTACTTTCTCGAACTTGGTTTTAGGGACTCTCACGGTTTAGTGAGTTCTCAAGTTCAGGGATTACAACTCATGTCCCTGAATTTTTTCTCAGCTCGTTCAACCATTGACCCATTTTATACCTTTACATTCACTGATGTTGCAAAAAGCTCGGCGTTTTCATTTAACGCCCAAGTATTTGCACTGTATCCTGATAACATTTTATCAGTCACTATCTACCATCAATTTCAGCCCGACAATCAACTTTACTCCCAAATATCAATTCTTGATTACCCGTTCAGTCACAAACATCAGTTGACTCGAAATCAACATATTCGCGAACATCTGAACTAGATACAGTGACAACTCCATGAGTTGCAAAAAGCTCACCCTGATAATTTCATGCGCCCCCAATATTCATATACCCACTGAATCTTTTCCCATAGGTACAACCCGTTCAGGCTATCCCTGAACAAACGAATTAACACACCCTGATTCACGTCACACAACTTCGACTCAAGATACTTTTCAGGCTTAGCCTGACAAAAAAAAACACTCAGACACACTCTGATGTTTATCAGTCTTCAGACCTGATTCTTACCAGACCTTGATTATTACCCCTGAGTCACAACCATCAGTCCATCCTTATCACTTCTTGATTGATTTTAATCAGCACTCTGGAGAACTAAGCGAGCCCACCAACAGATTTCATATCAATCCCTTTTAATCACTAGCCTACTGACACATCTTCTGAAACCTACACTTCTGGGTTCCTCCTGTTTTAGTCTTGTTCACCGGAGCACTCGCCGGAGAAGAGTCGGCTGTGACTTTTAGGTTATATCGATTTATAATCGAGAGTCGTGTCAGTAGGAACTTCCGTCCACGCCAACTGTTGGGTAATGGATGAGAGTGATGATTGTTGGATCGGTTTTTTATGTGGGTAAATCTGTAGATCGAGTGTGTTTGTGTGAGCAATATTTTGATGTGTGGATAAAAATATTTCAGGGTTTTGATTTTGATCGAAGGTGAGAGTGTGTGTTTAGTGTTTGGATTTGTTTGGATGAAGATAGGTGATAGATGCATTCTTTGTAAATCCGGATGTGGGATTTTTTTGTGATTTATATCTCGTTTTTTTAAGTTGAAGAATTGATATGTGTTGGATCTGGATCTGATTTTTGTTGTGTTGGGATTTTTTTGTTGTTTTTGTTTGTGTCGGTTTGTGTATTTTGTGGATAAGATGTGTGGGGTTAGGAGTGTACACCGATTATTTCAATCAGTGGGTTGTGTGGGTGGTGTTTTTGCCATTTAGTCAATATCTCTGTGTTTTCTCTCCCTCAAAAATTGCTATTACAGTAGCAGTTTTTGAAGGTTCACACTTGATAATTGACTATTAAGAATGTTATCAGCAGTCATGAACGGATCTGGATTAGAGAAAAATCCACCCGCTCTGATACCACTTGTTGGTCCAAATAATTGAGTAAATCTTGATAAAATAAAGAAGAATTTCATTAATAATGAAGAACAATAAATACAAGATTTCTCAATACCAACTAGACTACATGATAACATCCTCAACTTTTTACGGGGATAATCTCGGTATATTATCCCCATTGAATGACAAATAAACTCTCATTGATCAAGCTATGCTTGTGTTTCAATGAGAGGATAATCCTATCAACTAATACTATGTATTTTGTGTGTTTAGAATTCATACCTATCTATTACAAATACAAACATTATATAGGAAAAGAATAAAGACATGTGATGATGGTGACATGTGGTTCATCTTCATTATACAGGAAACAAATACTTGTATTGGTCCTTCATGTGATTCATCTTTCTCTTTTGTGTCATAGAATATTCTCACTTCTTTTGATAAAGTCTTGTACTTGTTTGACTTCTACTCTTGGAAGTTCCACCCATATTTTCAGTCTGTATGTAGAGATAGGTCTTCAGGATCACTGAGACATTTGTCAAAATCTCAGTGTCATGTATTGTTTGTAGCTCGTATATTTTACTCACGACACCGTATCGGTGGGTAAAGAGCAACAAACAACACTCACTGATTTCTTTTATCAGTGAGTCACTCACTATATTATTTACTGAGTTAGGCTATTTTATTTTCAAATCTTGTTCAGGGTGATTGGGTCAATTTATTGGACCCAACACGTAACTCCCCCAAAGATTACGACGTAACCAAATTAGGTTAAATGAGGCTCCGCGCCGCTGCAAGCTATGCCGTAACTCTTGCATCAATTACGGCGTAACCAAGATTTATTGAAGATACGGCGTAACTCCTTCCATAGTTACGCCGTAACCAGCAGTTTTAGTGCAAAATACGAAGAATTAGATGTTACGGCGTAACTCGTATAATTAGTTACACCGTAACCAGATCTGGCCTATAAATACCCCACTATTTCCAGCATTTCAAAGCATCTCATTTCACACACAACGTTGAGAGAACGTTCAAAAAAGTCAGAGGCAGATCTAGAGGAGCATACGGAGCTATCTCCAAGGGAGAAATCACTCCCCTACGATAAGCATTAGCTTTTTATCTTTTCTTTACTTTCAATTCATGTATTTCGTAATGTTAAACATTGAATCGATTGTTATAGTTAATATGATCGGCTAAGCACCTTTAGGTGCTGGCCTAGTCATGATTCCTTAATTGTTTTGTTTGCGTTTACATTGCTTCCATATAATTATTTCTAAGTGTATGCATGCATAGTTTATTGGTAGCTACCTTTGTTTCGGTAGTTTTGAATGGCGGTAGAGGCTAATTGCTTAGGAGATATGACCAACTGACCCTAAGTGAGCAGACTGAGATGGGAAGGGTAAGATATGACCAACTGACGACCCTTTCTACTTGTGCGATTTGACCAACTGATCACCTACCGTTTGGATGAACTTAAGAAGTCGGGGGTGAGTGTTTAAGTTGCTAGCGCCCGGCCACTCACTATTATGAATCTAGCATGTAGCGGTACTTAATGACTTGGCTTAGGGGACCAGGAACAACTGGATTTATGAAGGGACACCTGATTTCACCAGTGGGACCCTTTGCTGATAGGTTAGGACGAACTGACCAAATGTTGTCCTAGCAATTTTGACCCCGCCTGAAGTAATTGGAAGTAATTAGACGTAAACACTACTACTTAGGATGAGTAACTAGGTTAGCACCCCTCTCCTCTATTGATCACAACCTTCGCATTTATTTGCTTTAGTAGTTAATTATATCAAAATCATATTAAAATCTGTGAATCTGAATCTGATTCGCACATCTGAATCTAAATATGCGGTAGAAAAGTCTGAATCTGATTCCCATCTTAATCTGAATAAGTGGTTGAAAAATCTGAATCTGACTCAAATAAAACTGTTTGTTTTTCTAAAAATGTTTGGATGTTTTAAACTATTAGTTTTTACAATTTAAATATAAAACTATTCAATTCGCACAATAAATAAATTTTATTAAATATAAAAAACCAAATTTTATAACATAATCAATTTAAAATTAAAATTATTTTAAACAAAACATGCAATTTCATGTTTATTTTGACAAAAATAAACGTATCAGAGTTTAAATTGAACTTTTTAAAATGATTAACTACATGGATCGCGTTAGAGTTGAGATATATGAGTCCGAAATTGAAGCTTTAAACTTGAAAAAAATATATGAATTGTCATATATCATCTTATACATTTTTTATCTAACAAAACATATGTAGTGATTCTATTTAATTCTTTTAATACTAATAAAGGTGAAACAAGACGAAAAAAAAAGAAAAAAAAAAGAGAAAAAAAAAAGAAATGAAATGAAAAAAAAACACACCAAAAAATATATAATAATAACAAAATAAAATAAAAAAGTGACATTAAGAGGTGTTAAGACACCCCTCAACATCTAGTTCAATAAGAGGTTTATGTCTCTTATTGCCTCTTAGTGGTCGGGAAAAAACAAACACTCTTAATAAAGATTGCTTCTTACCGCCTCTGAATGACATGAAAAAAACAAACAGTCTTAATGATCTAAAAGTCTGACCGTGTCTGAATGAGTTAGATTAAGAGGTTGTTAAGAGACATTTTTGGATAAACAAACACCACCTTAGTATAAATCCGCACACATAGCTCTTGGGACAACCTCAGTTTTACCGATTACTACACTACACGCGACCGGGTACGCTGCCCGTTAGTGCATTAAGGTAGACCATAGGTATAACGAGTAATTATAAATATTAAAACCTGGTGAGTAAAACCTGCATCAATGCTCTAAGTTTCATGTCAAAAGCTTGGTATGAACCAAGTCATTTTCCAACAAGTTTTTTGTAAAGCTTTAATTACAATGCACAAAGTCATTCAAAAAGCTTTTTAAATAGTAAAAAGTCTTTTGTAAACCAGTGCATTGCAGTTGCGATGCCAAATTAGAGTTAAAAATCATGTCATTGCTACCACCACTTTAACAATTTCCAATGTAAAATACAAACAAGTAAAAAATGTTGTAGTAAAATTCATATCACAAAATCATGTCATTAGGCTGCCTCCAATAGAGCCCCACGATCGATAGAGGTGATCGATCGCCACTCGATCGTCCTATTGTGAGGGATCGATCGCCACCCAATTTTCACACATGTTGGTCATGACCACGATCGAGTAATTGTAACATTTAATTGTCAAAAAATGTGTAAATTCCTACCGTTATGCAACGGTTTAAAAAAAATAACCTTTATAAATACACAATACAAACACACTTCAATCCACAAATCTATTTCACACAATTCAAACTCAAAATACTTCTCAATACAAGATTTAATATGGCTTGCCGTCTCCCCCATTCCGTTGAAGATATGAAATGTACGTTAACAAGCAATGCGAGGAAGATGATGTTGCTCGAAAAAACGCTATTATAGACGTTATCCATCTGTTTGAGCAGGCAAGGGCAGAGAAACAACTGATGAGAGAAAACTACAACAGTTGCAACGACATTAAGCCTGAACGAAAAGCTGTGATCGACAAATTTTTGAAAGATCAAGCCCACAAAGACGACGAGATTGCTGACAAGTTGTGGCGGTGTGTTCAAAAGGTATCGGACAACGTCAGCACCAAAATCAATTGGAGCTACCGGGAGAACGAAAAAGATGGTGTAGGTGCATCAACTTCGACTACCAATTGTTTTGGGGAACCTCTGCTAGACGAGGAAGATTTGGCTCGCATCGAGGAATTTGTCGGTTATCGGACTCCCTCGTATGACTCTGCATGCGGGGAGCATTCAGATTAGATTTATGTTTTATGTATTTCGTATCGTTTTTATATTTAATATATTATTGTTTTTATTTAGTATTGTAACATTTTAATTATTAATGAAATTTTAGTTTATGTTAAAAATGTGTGTGTGTGTGTTTTTTTTTTTTTTTTTTTTATAAAATAAAATAAAATAAAAAATTGATCTTGGTCGCACTCTTGGGCACCTAATCGCCTGAAGGTCGCTGGAGAAAGAAAGCTGACGTGACAGTGATAAGTAAGGGGATTGAATCCCCTTACTGAACGAGCCTTACATCAATGGTCAAATAAAAAGCTGTATGAAACTATGAATTGGTATCTTAAAAATCTCTCCATTTGTGTGAATGGTTACAACTTCATTAAGTATGGATGAGCTCAACAAGCTAATATGTTACAACAAAGAGAGGAATAGATTGGATTTGTTTTTGTTGTGCTATCATCTTGTCCATTAAAAGTGCCATGGTGGCAATCCTTGTGAAGTGATCCAAGGGTGAAAATGCTTCCCATGAAAATCCTTGTTTGATAAGGATGCTAGAAGCCTTTAAACCTGATACAGTAATAAAGTTTGAGTTGAAACGCTATTTGTACAAGCGTTTAAAAAATCATGGAGCTGTTTGTATAAAAAAAATACCCTCAATCACTTTACAAAATAATGTATATAGACTTCCAACTTTTAATTTGCGACTTTTTACTCCGGTTGATACATTTTTCCATTATTGTCATGAAGTGAAACAAGTACGTATAGGCTATTGATAGTTATTTAATCTTTAATAGTGTCAATAAAATGAGAGCCCACTAAACGTGATAAAAGATTCTAACATGAAAAATATCGATTTATAGTTCACTACAAGTTTCGAGCTTGGGGTTTTATTGCCATATTCAAACTCGACTCGACATTACTTGCCTAGACTCAACTCAGTTACGTCACTCCTCAGAGCTCCAAAAAAGCACCTAATATGATAAAACATATACAGTACTTGTAATGATATTTAATAGTTAATGCACGGTGTCAATCATTTTGAGTTGGGATCCCCTAAAAAGTGGGTGCAAATTAAAAAGCGTAAAAAGTAATCTGCACCATCCGATCACTCCTATTTCTCATTCAACGGTACGACAATTATAAGGCAAAAAAAAAAAAATACCGCCCGTTCTATTTTAGGGGTAAAACAGTAAATTTACAAAAAATCACCGCCCTAACTAGTTTCCCTCGATCAGAAACACACACACACTAACTCATTTCTCTCTCTAAAAATCGATCAAAATTTGGGGAAAAAATTAGGGTTTCTATTTCCAATTAATCTTCATCAATTATACACTCAAAAAACATGAAACCAGCTGGTAATTTTCCTTTAATTTAATCTTTAAGGTTTATAATTTATGTTTTATTTTTTTTGAATTTTTTTTTGTTAATTTTAGTTTGTGTATTTTTCAGAAAATAGAAGAAGTTACAGAGTAAAAGAGCAACAAAAAAAAAATGAAGAAGAAATGAAAAATAGTAAGAATTAGAATTTTTTTTATGAGTTAATTTTTTAGTTAATTTTTTTTATTTATTATTATTTTTATCAGATTATTTATTATTATTTTTATTTATTATTTTATTTACTTTTTTTAATTATTGCTAATGCTTTTGTATTTTTTAAAAGTAAGTTTGATCATCTGTTATAGAAAGTAGGTTCATCAGTTAGTGTAGTAAGTTTCATCATCAGTTATAGAAATTCGGTTCATCAATTACTGCTTGTGTGTTTGATAATCAGTTATAGAAAGTAGGTTCATCGGTTACTGCTTGTGTGTTTGATCATTAGTTATAAAAAGTAGGTTCATCAGTTACTGCTTGTGTGTTTGATCATTAGTTATAGAAAGTAGGTTTATCAGTTAGTGCTTATGTGTTTGATCATCAGTTATAGCAAATTTGGTTCATCAATTACTGCTTGTGTGTTTGAACATCAGTTATAGAAATTGGGTTCATCGTTTACTGCTTGTGTGTTTGATCATTAGTTATAGAAAGTAGGTTCATTAGTGTGCTTGTGTGTTTGATCATCAGTTATAGAAAAGTAGGTTCATCAATTACTTCTTGTGTGTTTGAACATCAGTTATAGAAATTGGGTTCATCGGTTACTGATTGTGTGTTTGATCATTATTTATAGAAAGTAGGTTCATCAGTTAGTGGTTGTGTGTTTGATCATCAGTTATAGAAAAGTGGGTTCATCGGTTACTGCTTGTGTGTTTGATCATTAGTTATAGAAAGTAGGTTCATCAGTTAGTGCTTGTGTGTTTCATCATCAGTTATAGAAAAGTGGGTTCATCAGTTAGTGTAGTAAGTTTCATCATCAGTTACAGGAAAGTAGGTTCATCAATTACTGCTTGTGTGTTTGAACATCAGTTATAGAAATTGGGTTCATCAATTACTGCTTGTGTGTTTGATCATTAGTTATAGAAAGTAGGTTCATCAATTACAGCTTGTGTGTTTGATAATCAGTTATAGAAAGTAGATTCATCAATTACTGCTAGTTTGTTTTAGCATCAGTTATAGAAAGAAGGTTCATCAGTTATTTGTTAATAAAATTGATCAACAGTTATAGAAAGTAGGTTCATCAGTTATTTTTGCTACTGTATTTGATCATCATTTATTTCAAATTAGAAGTTCATCAGTTATTGGTAGTACATTTGATCAGTAGTTATTTGCTAGTGTATTTGATCATTATTTATTTGCTAGTATTCTTTGAAAGTAGGTTCATCACTTATTGCTTTTGTGTTTGTGTTTATTTCGTATTCAGTTTAGTAGGTTCATCAGTTTAATAATTATTTTGTTTTGTTGGATAGGAAAAAAAAGGTAAAAAGACAAAGAAACCAATACCTTTAAAAATGTATTCACCCAATGACGATGATTTTGTGGAGGATGCGTTTACTCAAAAAAATAAGAAAACGTTCAACTGCTGCTATATGCAAACCTTCAGGTTCATCAAAACCTTCCAAACCTTCAACCTCTACTACTTCCAAACCTTCTTCAGATAAACTTGTTCTTCCTGAAGATCTTAAGCCTGGTCTTAATCTTCTCCAACCTAAACAAAAAAAAATTCCAAGGCTTCTGATAAAAAGTTTCCCTGGTCCATTATTTGAGACTGTTCAGAAAATGACAGTGGACCAAAAACAAACAATTTCAAGATTGGGGTTTACATCATTGTTAGATTATGAAATAGATATAATGCCAAGCCATTTGGGGTACTGGTTAATAGAAAGGTTTGATGGTAAATCGGGAATCCTGAATGTCTTTAAGAAATCTATTCCAATAACCGCTGAACTATTTCACAAGACATTCGGATTCCCAATGGGCAAATTTGCAGTTGATGTCCAGGATGTTTTGAAGGAAAGGTCAAATGAATCTTACATTGAATGGAAGCAACTATTCAAGGGCATTAAGAGATTGTATGCTACACATTTGTTGAAAGTGACCAGGAAACAAATTAGGAACAATGATTGTGGAAGTCTATTTCAGAAGAATTTCCTAGTTATGTTTGCCACTATCTTGGCCCACATCGTTTCAACAGGGACTCTGAATATGGAATTCATCCCGTCTCTTACTTCTCTTGAGAATGTGAAAGACATGGATTGGTGCCAATATGTGGTAGATAATTTGAAGAAAGAAAGAATAATCTGGAATCCGAGAAAGCGATTCTATGGTCCAGTCTTGCTGTTCTACTATAACTTTAAAATTAATGCAAATTAAAATTGATGAACTAAAATTTATTTTTATCTAACTTTAACTTATATTGATGAACTAAAAATACAGGTGATATTTGCCAACTCTCTTCTAAAAAAACCAAAAATCCTAGCATTTAAGTAATGGAAAACAGAAGAGATTGTTACGGTTGATGAGATGATGTTTGGCAAAGACAGAAACAAAACAAAAAAAACCATTAAAGAAGAAGGAGAAGAATCGGATGAGGAAGAAGAAAATGAGGAGGAGGATGGGGAAGAAAGGGAGGAGGACGATGGAGAAGAAAATGAGGATGGAGAAGAGAATGATGAAGAAGAAAAGAAGGAGGATGAAGAAGATGAGGAGGATGAAAATGAGGAGGATGAGAAGGAGGATGATGAAGAGAATGATGAAGAAACAGAGGATGATGATGATGAAGAAAATAACGGTAATGATCAAGAGGATGATGATGATCAAGAGGATGATGATGAACAGGATAATAAGGAGGATAATGAAGATAATGATCATGAAGAAGAGGGAACAGAAAATGATGGAGCAAAAATTCAGGATATTGGAGAACCCTAAAAAACAAAATTTACAAAAACCATGATTAAGAAACGGGGGAGTCCTGAAGGTAAGAAATATTAAAAACATTTATTTATTTGTTCATCAGACTTGTGAATAAAATGATTGGTATTTTTTTTTTCAGCAGACCAACAAGAATACAATGATGAAGAAGAATTCAATGATGCAGTCGAGAGTCTACAGATGATTGGAGGTATGATTTTATTAAATGTTCATCAGTTTTATAAATACGTCTTTTTTACAGATGATTGAATGTGTTAAAAAATTACTTAAAACAACTTCTGTCTAAAATAGAGGCAATGACAGAAGACAATGATGATATGTTGATAAAAAATCTAAGGACTCCAAGAAAAAACAAAGAAAAAACAATACCTGGTATATATTTTATAAGAACATATAATTTTATCGTTTGTTCATCAATTATATTGTTTGTTCATCAGTAATCTTATATAATTTTATCTCTTAGTAATTGATGGACCACAAGAAGAAGCGAATGAAGAACCAGGGGACAAAACTGATGAACAAAGTACGTATTGGTACATTCACAAGTTATATTATGTTCATCAGTTATATTATTTGTTCATCAGTAATATTACCTAATATTTTTAAACATTTAAATAAAAAAAACTTGTATCTGAGTAGAGAATGAAGAAGCAGTGACACCAATCCCAAAAACGGTTTCAGTGAATGAAGAAGCAGGGGTCAAAACTGATGAACAAGGTACGTTGTGGAAGATTATTTTTAATGACTTGTGTACCATTTTCTTAAAGATAATATTGAGGAATTGATGAAGAAATAATTGATGAACATTACTTGAAAACTGATGAACAACTAATTGATGAACATGTACGGAGCAAACGGAAAAGGAAAATGTAGGATCGTAAATATTATTGTGTTTGATGATTCAGGTGGTCTTGGATGATGGAAATACATGTTAGACATTTTAGAGAGAGAAAGTAGAGAGATGGTGTTTTTGGTAGAGAGTTGGTTCAATAAAAATGTAAGGTTAGATTCCAAACCACACCCCTTCCATGGATGGAAGGGGTATTTATACTTACAAACAATACGTCCTCCTATCGGACTGTGGATTAGGCATACAGTGGGTAAAGACCCGTCCTTCCTCCACGGTGTAGCACTAAACTAAACTATGCTACAAACTAACTAATTAACTACTAAATAACGTAAATAACGACACGTCTACGAGCTAACATATGCTAGACCATAATTGGGGTGACCGACACTTTAACATGGAATTTTCTAATTCCTAAAAATCTCCCCCTAAGGGAGGTCACCCCATGTTTTACATTTCGAATCCTAGCATTCTATTTTGTCTTCTGTTCTGAGCTCGTAGACTTCAATTCTTCAATGTCCGCATTCTTTGTGCATTTGTAGTGACTCTTCATAGTCCGATTATTTTGTACTTTCAGTGGAGGTCTTTGAACTGATCCACATCTTGATGATCTTCGAGCTTTCTTTGAGATCATCAGCACGCAGATAAATCTCTGGATCACACTTTGTAGTGTTGCCTTCATGTGATGTTGTGACTTTTGGACCGACATGCTCACACTTTCGGATCATGACATCTTTCCATCGAGTAGTGGAAGCTTTACTAGTTCATGATATTTGCAGCCGCGTAGCGAAGCATAGTATAAAAATATCGAACCGGGTTATGTAGATATGAACCATTCATGATTTCTTCAATTAAGTGTGGATGCTGTGAGCATGCGGCTTTGGATTGAATCCTCAATTTTGATCACACTGCAACCGTCCAAATGTACCGCAAATAACAGTTAGCAATAAAACACACGAAAGTGTCTTTGATCACTTTCGTTGAATTGAGGTACACGCCCACGGTTCCCGTTGATCGATTACAAGTCTTGCTTGTGATCGGTATAATTCGAAGAATCTCCTTGACAGGGTTTCGCATGTTTTCTAGCCGTTCTCATACCGGAACGTCTCAAAGAAGACAACACGGAGTGAGTGAACCAGCGAATTGAGATTCACTGATTGATGAAAAATGATTTGAAAACAATAGTGTATTGCTTAGAAGAAAGAGTTTTGCAATACGACGAAGGTTTTATGAGAAAGATCAATTTTCAATCAAAATACTTTCTGTATTAGAAAATGAGTACACATTCGATGTGCTAGAGAAAATAAGTGATTTACACATCGAACGGTTTTTCCAAAAGTATTTTTCAATCAGAGATACTTTTTGTGTTTGAAAATGAATACACATTCGACGTGCTAGAGAAAAGAAGATTTGCACATCGAATGGTTTTTCCAAAAGTATTCGTCAATTCCGTTCCTGGACAAAGGTTGATTCAAGAGTGAATCGCCCCATTGTTTCTATCCAGTTGTCACAAGCTTGATCTTTAGAAAAGATCTCACATGTCACCCACCAAGAGCTTGTTAGATGTTGGCTCTAGAAGGATTTCCATCTTCATCGTGAATATTTAACATATCACTCGGATGTTCTGGCAATACCACAAGGATAATGCGTAGGACTCTTAATATATTCTTACTTTCCACATTGTGTGAAACAGCAAGTCTTCATCAATTTAGTGTCCTAATGAGATATTGTGGATGATCTCTTGGCTCTAGACTCAATAGTGCACATTTGGTTCCTATGTCGGAGACTAGGGAGAGGGTCTCTTTCTTCAATATCAACAATCTCTAAGAGAAAGTGGATAGATAATGTAGGTTCCCCGTGAGAATGAAACAAGTCCTTTTAAGAGGAACTTGAGTAGCTTGGGAAGTTGTAATGCAGTGCGTCACTGGGTCCATGACGTCTTGTCTTCAATACTAGTGTTACCTTAGTAACCACCAGGAGCATATGTATTGAACCCGGTTCTGCCCTAAGGTTGAATTATTGGAGGGCTATTTCTTTTCACCCTTTTCTCATTTCATTTCTTTTCATTATTCAACCCTTCAGGTGCTTACGAGACTTCATTACTAGAACCTTGTTGGGTTTATTCCAGTTCTAGCTCTGTCTCAGTCGGCACTCTTTCCATATCTCACTTTTCTCCTTTTTTTCAATATACCTAAGGACTCTACACTATCTAGTGGATTGTCCCTGGGTAGATCTCTCCGGTTCTGGCGGATCGTGGGAACTAATACCTAACCTCACCATCCTTATAACTCCATGCATAAAGTAAAATGGTCGGTCTTTTGGTACAATTCATTCTTCCTTAAAACCAATTGAAAAATCATTTGGAAAATCAATCAAGGTACTTGTGATATAAAATCAAAGCATTTTGTACCTTAATAGTTTTGATCATTTAGAAATGCTCCCCCTCAACATGTGCATGTGATCTTGAAATTGTTTAGCACATGGAGGCAAGAGTTCTTTGAAATAATTTCTTGATCACAATTTTCGTAGAAAAAGCCATTTGATTTTCTTGGTAAAATTCTCCCCCTCAATATGTGTGTAGGATATTTGAAATCATTTTATCACATAGAGGAAAGAGTTCATTTGAAGTACATCCACGATCACAAAATCCATTAAGAAACCATTTAAAACTCAATCAAGGTACTTTATATTAAAACATAAAAGCCTTTATACCTCGATAGTTTATTTTCATTTGAAATGCTCTCCCTCAATACGTGCTTCAAGATTCGAAAGCGTTTAGCACATATGAGAGAGCAGCCTGCACATTTGAATCAACAAAAAAACGATCACCTTTTATCAAATTTCATTATTAAATCACAAATTCTCTCCCGATCAAAAATATCAAACCCTTTTAGATTTTGGATCCCAAGTGATTTAATACGGTTTAGAAAACATGGGAGAAAATGTGCCTGATTTAAAAACTCATCTAGTTTTTTTTGGATAAATGCTCCTCCTCAATCATGTTAATCATATATTGAAATCGTTTGGCACATGGAGGCAGGAGTGCCTTTGAAGGACTAAAACCAATTCCATTAAAACAGATTTGAGATTTAAATCACGATCTCTCCCGCGATCAAAAATTTCAAACCATTTGAGATTTGTGATCCCAGAAGATTTAAATCATTTAGAAAATTTTGGGGAAAGACGTGGCAAGATTTGATTTTTGAAATTGACTGAGATGGACCAATTATAGACATTAAAGATTGTTAGTGTCAGGTATGATAGTTTTTAAGAGATCTTTTAAGTAAAATAAAACAATTTCACAATCAAACAAGAACAGAAAAAATTTCATTTTGAAAGACCTTGATTTTTAAAGAAAATCATACCATGACATAACATTAAATCTTTAGATCGCCACATTAAAAACATACAAACGGACTTTTTGATGAAATATCGTTTGAAAATATTTAATTTGAAATCACTGAAGATTTGACAAAATAAAGTCCGGTTGATTTCAAAACTTTGAATCCGATTTATTTTTCAAAAACAATATTTTTCCATTTTCAAAACAATATTTTTCAAGGTTTTAGAAAAATGGTATCATCACTATTATCCCTGCACAAGGATACGTTAGATGGTTGAGCCGCTTTTGTTGTTGTTGCTGTAAGGCAGGAAGAAAATCGTCTGCTGATGCAGTGAGACTTCTGACGTTGCATTTGTTATGCCAACTCTCCATAGAGGTCCAATTAAGCTCAGTTTCTTCATTTGATGATGAAGAAAACCATCTGCTGATGCAGTGAGACCTCTTACGTTGCACTTTATCATGCCAACTTTCCATAGAAGTCAAATTAAGCTCCGTTTCTTCATTTGTCAACCCAAGATATAGTTACCATTTCCTTTCGGCATCCAATCAACATATTTTGTGGGATCCGGATCGGAAACATTCTTATGAACCATGATATCTGCATGCGTTAGTAAACATACAAACAGATATATGGTGGTCGACAACACCCAAACAACAATCGACTAATAAAAGTCTATCCAACATATCAATCAGTTCATATAAGGCATCGGAATAATGTGTTTCATCAAACTATAAACATCTAATTCTAACAATCATATCCTAAATTCCTAGTCCTTCGACATAGGCAAATATCATTTTTAATTAAGCACGTAGGATAATTAAGAAAGCCCGTTAGATGATATAGATTTGAAAACATTATCCCCCTCAATTAATGACTCAATTTTTGAAAAGTTTAAAAGCGCTGAAGTCATTGATTGAGTTTGCAAATTTAATAAAAACTCTGAAACTGATTGTTGTTAAAGCAACTCATTTTACCACCATTTTTGGAAAACAACAAATATTTTTCTGAAGAATTTTAGACAAAAAATTTTGTGTAGGAACAGCAGTCCTTCGACATACTTTCCTCAAATTGTTTTAGGATAAGTGCACGATATTTTTGAAAATATGTTTAGTGCAGCACTTTCCTTCTTTTGAAGAGCGGGTTGCTATCAGAAATAATAGCAAGCCATGGTTTTAGCGCGGGTCACAGTTTGAAATAACTGCAAGCCATTTTTGAAGCCCGGGTTACATTCTGAAGAAACTGTAAGCCATATTTAGAGACATGTATTGGAAAAGAATATTTACACCTCCTGCTCCAACTTCATCTATGGTCCCGTGCCATTATTGAATGACATTTCTAAGACCGTAGATGTTATCGATACCATAAGACATGTCTTGAGAAAACATATTTTTGGAATTTTTCAAATTTTCTGATTTTTATAGGTTTTTGTTAGTTTTATATTTTTTTATTTTCTTTTTGTTGGTTTTATATTTTTGTATTTTGTTTTTAATAAATATATACAAAGATAGATTAGATGATATAGTTTAAGAAAGATGATGATACGAGTACCGAGATAAAGATATTGAGTAGCCCCGTTGTAGAAGATAGAAATCGCCATCTCTTAAACATCCACCACCAAAGCTTCCAAGGCTCTTGAAAAGAAGAAATTGAGCCTTTAAGAATGTGAGACTTTGGCAGCTTTCCCTCAAACTGAAAATCCTTTAGTGAGCGATTCAAAGCTTTCTTTCAAGCTTCCATTAGCCAGGTGTACGAAGAAGCACACCATTATCATCGATCTTGCTGCTCCTTTTAAGAATAATCACTGTGATTCTTCGTTCGAGGTTATATCATCAACAAGAACAGCAACGTATCATCCCACTCTTTAAATTTCTTCTCATATTTCATTACCATTGAAGTCTGAAGCAATCCATTCCAAAAGGTGTCAAGAGAACACTTCCTCGAAGTAGTTGAAATGATGCAGTCAGTCTCTTTGTATAATGCTCAAGAACTCTCCCGAATACACATCATGAGGGAATGAAAACACCTCCCCATGTTCACATTTTTCTTCCCTGATGATCATGTATGAAGCTCAAGAACCCGAAGTACACCAATACCCAAGAGCTTTCCCGAATACACATCATAAGGGGAATGAAAATACCTACCCAATGTTCACATTTTTCTTCCCGATGATGTGTATGAAGCTCAAGAACCAAGTACACATTACATTCCCAAAGAAAGAATAACCGATAACATTGAAGAAGTAGGCCGAATCACTGATTATCTCTGCGAATTACAATCTCTGCGGATGTCAACTCCGGAATAAGTGATTATATCTTTGAATCACTGATTAAGCACTCAAGTGAGACAACTGAGCATCCCCAATGTACACAATCTCTCTCCCTCATGTTATACATTTATATCCTCTGAATATGTCATACTTGTGTACCTCTTTTATCTTCAGAAACTTTCTCTTACATCTCTTCCCCCACGTAGTTGGAATAAGAGCACTAAACGTCATGAGTCAAACCTTTAGTTTCTCTGCGGTAATGACATTTGTCTTCCCGGGATATCTTCAATCACTTAGAAGTATTAAGTTCATCAAGTTTACTCGTCATGAGTCAAACCTTGAGTTTCTCTGCGGTAATAACATTTGTCTTCCCGGGATATCTTCAATCACTTAGAAGTATTAAGTTCATCAAGTTTACTCGCATTTAGATACGTGTCTCCTTCCCTTCACGGTTTTGATACTTCAAAATCAGCAACTCTTTGTAAGCCCATATACTTGAAATCTTTTGAGAAGAACACATGTAATCATGTGGGAATTAATCTTCTTTGAAGTAAAATGTGAGCAAGTCTAATTGAGGATTAACTTAGCTTATTACTCTTCCCCAATTAGTGCTCTCCCCTAAACCGATAATCTTTATGATGAATGCTTGAATTGAGAAGAAGTCTTTAGATCGTTAAATGCAATTCGTCTTTAGTCTTCTAACATGTAGCCGAAAATGTAGAACCGACTGTAGACTCGACCTTCTTCAAGATTGTCCAATTGGGGAATAGATAGTTAACATCTTCATCACACCAAAAAGCATCCCAATTAACTTACATCTTGCAAATCCCCTTAACTTAAAATCCCTCCCAATCAAACAAGAACAGAAAGATGTTAATCAAGGAAATCACAATCAGCCCGCATAACGAACACACGAAATGGAAACACCAAGCAAACAATCACATCAAACAAGAATAAAAGGTTGTTCGGAATCATCATGTTGATGTGCACGTGAAGCATTAACAAGAAGCACTTTGTCGTTAAACTCATATCAGCTTGTGAAGATGTCAACCAACGGCTCTAAGAAGAAACTACATGTGAAGATGATCCGACAAGAAGAAGCTCGGTTCTTACATGAGTTAGGAGCCGTTTGACCATAAATTCAAAAATATCAATCAACCATTCAAAAAATTCACACTTCTTCTCCCCCTCAAGAATTGCATACGGAGATGCCATTCTTGATTAAAAAAGTGAATATCATCCAAATGTATTCTATTCACACTTCTCCCTCGCAAAATTAACACATAATATCGCCATCGTCATTATAGTTGAGCAAGTGGAATTAGAGTAATTATCAGTAGTCCGGTTCACTTGATGACTGAAGCGCATGGAAAAAGCATGAAGCATGTTGATGATAATGGTCATAAATGAGAAGACTTCTCTTCTTCCGAAGATAATGCGCACTGACACGTACACATTTCTTTTCTTTAGAGAACGAGGCTTGAACTGTTGTGTTCAAACGTCATAATCTCTCTCTTTTCAAACTCTCTTGGAAAAATATGTAATCAACCCCATTATCATTCAGTAGGCTCTTTGTCGTGACAACTGATGGAGAAAACACAATATGATGAATTTGACCCTGAAGTAAACTAACCCGAACTCGTGACTTAAACTTGAACATATGTACCAAAGAGCGGTGCCGAGACTTCATCCACCATTGAATCTCTAAGTACTCTATACTCTTCATCGAACCAACCATCAAGTATAAGACGTACATCACCTTTTGAAAATCCACAATTGAATGTGACACTGAGCACTACAACGTAACTCCTTAAAGTGATAGTTATTTTGAAATGATAAGAGCCCAATTCCCCCAAGTGGTAAAAGAAAAGGTAAAAGTCACCCAACAATAACTAGATTTCCAAGTCTTCGTTTTTTGATAATAAGCTCGAACAAGGATCATGAAGAATCTTCATCCATCCATCCCCGATACCTTCAGATACTAAGTACACTTGCCCGTGATATTTCACTTCAACCTCAAATAAATAATAGTGAATTAACTCCGTTGTCACATTTTCTGATTAAAAGCTCAAATCTAGCCTTCTTTGACGTTTTAAGTGAACTATGAAAATGGTTTCATCCCGACCATGGTTAAAAGAATATCACCCCATAAAACCATGTAATAACCAAACTGCCATGAAGAAAATCCAAGCAATCACCCAATTCATGAAGTACACTCTTTTATCCCTTCTTTGACGTAGAAACTGTAGCACCAGCATCAGATAAGATCCCAAAATACACTTTCCTTTCTCCAGGATGGTTCAATCATCACGGGATTTTACAATTCTATGGTTTAAACCGAGAAATAATTTCTTTCGCGGGATTTTACAAAACCAAGAATAAACCGTAAGGTAGATTCGAAAATGCACATTACAATTACCAGGATGTTTCCATTGTCACGGGATTTTACAAGTCTATGATTTAAACCGAGAAATAGATTCTTTCGCGGGATTTTACAAAATCAGGACAAAACCATAAACAATGTCAGCTTGAATGTGTAATGACAACTTTGGTTTCAGTGAATATCTGTTTTAGGGGAACATGCAGTGGTTCATCAATGATTCATTAACCAACATCAACAAAATCAACAACCATCCAATAAACACTTTGGTAAACACATCATCCACATATTCTGTCGGCTGTTGCTGTGACCACTTGGAGAAGTAAACCCGATATACCAAACTTGATTATGAAGTATAATTCCCCAGATTTGTTACTTAAACTTGTACTAATCCTTGTGAAAAAGAAACGGTGTACCCAATGTACAAAACCTCTTGACCAATTCTCAACTGCGTGAGGCACCGGAGTGATAGCTACGTAGTGGGTTTAGCAAGAAAGAATCACACACGTAACTAAATAGTCCAGTCTTTATCACCCTCTATAAAAGCCCATACAAGTCATCTTCGCGGAAGGGTAGAAAGAAAGAAGACGAAATAAGTAAGCACGCCTGGAAAATCTCACTTCAAAGTCAAATAATAGATACCGTCCAAACAACCCGGTAGTCAACCTTGATCAAATATCAATTCAAGCCGTGATAAAATATATTATGTGAAAATGTATACACCAAAGTCTCAAGCCCCACAACAAACTTCATCATCACTCCAAATCACATCGTCGACAAACTTCAACAGATCTCGTCATCAAAACTCATGATCAAGTCTCATAATCCATTAAATTTTATCATCAAGTCTCTTATCACAAAATGCTTAATTATGGTCCAAGCCCACACACAATTTAATCCATTTGGCCCATGAAAGTGATTTCCCTATCCGAATTTTAAATCCAATGACGGATAAGCTTGGTTCACAGAATTGGCAGAACACACCCGATCAAAGGTAATTCCAAAAACAAATCCAATTTCATCCCTCGAAGCAATGAGACATCCCATTCAAATCATAAACACAAGATGTCCTTGAAAAATTACCGCAAGTGTGCCAAGGGTCATCAAACTTTTGTACGTCCCACGTTTTAACATGATCTGTCCAACTGAAAGTATTATCCAATATGTTAACCGGCCCATGTGAATCAAATTCCCACACTACAACACTCGGCCCACGATTAAAATACTTAATACCCAATGCAATCCCATTTCCTTTAACACTCGTTCGGCCCATAAAGCCCTCAACAAATCTGATCCAGAAATGCCCTAAAATTCGGGGAGTATCTAATACTTACATACTCACTTGACCTAATCCCTAATATCACTTAACTCAAACCCTAAATATCCTCTCAAATATTCAGCCTCCATCTTTCTCACTTAGCAGCTTAGCCAAAAAAAATGGATTAAAAGTCCTTTCATCATCAATCTGAGATGAATTATCACATCAACAAACACGAATCATAAACAAAACAAATCAGCCACTCCATATCCACATGATGCACACCCGTATTACTCACCACAGGGATGGTTAGAGTCACTTTACCAACGCCACAGAGATGGCTCAGTTTTTAGATGCTACTGCACGATCCATATCGGGTAAGGTTTGATGATGACTCTTGAACAATTTATAAGTAATTCCCTTAAACGAATCTTCAGGAAAGAAAGTAACAAATAATTGTTATGTTTCTTAACCTTCAATATTCGGATATGATATAAGTAGCAGAATAAATCTTGATTTGATTTATTTTTCATTTAACGTCATAAAGATTTGAATCAATAATATTGTTGAGATCATCTCTTTGATTTCGGAAAGAATTGAAGGCTTTTAGATCAATGATGTTTATTCTTATTGTGTATAGATCTTTATAGATCTATGTGTTCCATGAACCGCACACAAGGGATATTACTGAGATCAAACATATATCATTTTCTTGTTTATTTTCCTTTGATCATGGTTCGGATCAGTGAAGTAATGTCGTGAATATTGACCCTTGATGGTCATGATGTATTATGATTTTCACACGACCAAACTGAGATCTTGGATGGATAAATTTGTTTGAGTCTAGATCTATGATGTATGTTTCTCTTGATTGATTGACCTTTAAGTGTCTTGATGTTTCTATGAATATTACGAGAGAATAACTGAGATCTTGTTAACTTTTCATTATCGTTTAGGGTTTTGGTTGAAGTGGATCTGTGATGAATGGTTTGTATTGGCAAAGATCTGATAGATCATGGTTTCTCAACAGAAATTCAAAGCCAAACAAAGCTAAACTGAGATCATGAATGTATGTTTTGTGATAAGATGTGAGTTGGGGAGTGATTGTGAGGGTCAATTGGTGAGTCTAGATGTAGGATTTGGTGAATGATTTTGAATGTGTTGAGTTGTTTTGACCATCTTCTTGCTCGTTTACATCTGCTCGTACATGGACTGATGAAGTTTGAAAACTGAGGTCGTGATGTAATTATGCTATTAGGTTTTACTGGTCTTGTCTTTAGCAGTCAATTCATCTTCTTCATTTCTGTCACCAAGTCGCTTCATTAAAGGGTCACTACGACAAGTCGCTAGACCAAGTCGCTACAACTAAGTCGCTAGACCAAGTCACTACGACTAAGTCGCTAGACCAAGTCGCTACGACTAAGTCGCTACGACTAAGTCGCTAGACCAAGTCGCTACGACTAAGTCACTAGACCAAGTCGCTACCATGAGTAAAGACTCATGGCAAGTCGCTAACAGTTTTTATGAGTCAAGTCGCTATCTCTTTTGCATTTCAAAACACAAATCGCTACATAGATTCAAAGAATCTGGACATAATGGACAACTCGCTATAAAGAAACATAACAACTCGCTATGAAGAATGACCCAGAAAAAACTGCATAAACTGCATCTGTTTTGACCACTTGAAGCTGACCAGAAAGAACCCAGAAAAAACAACATAAGGAGTCATTATTTTCGACCCATTTTGACCTCGTAAATGACCAGATGACCACAAAAGTATATGGTTTGACCTCATGATATTAATAAGATTGTTAAAACCAGTTAAAACAAAACATGTAAAACTGTTTTAGCAAAATAGTGTAAAATTTTTTCTTGACCACAAAATAGTACGAAAACAGTTAACAACATGAATCAAAACAAACCACAAACAACAACCATGGTACGGACCACACAAATCAAAGATAACACAATGACCCTGGCTCTGGTACCAATTGTAGGATCGTGAATATTATTGTGTTTGATGATTCGGGTGGTCTTGGATGATGGAAATACATGTTAGACATTTTACAGAGAGAAAGTAGAGAGATGGTGTTCTTGGTAGAGAGTTGATTCAATAAAAATGTAAGGTTAGATTCCAAACCACACCCCTTCCATGGATGGAAAGGGTATTTATACTTACAAACAATACGTCCTCCTATCGAACTGTGGATCAGGCATACAGTGGGTAAAGACCCCGTCCTTCCTCCACGGTGTAGCACTAAACTAAACTATGCTACAAACTAACTAATTAACTACTAAATAACGTAAATAATGACACGTCTACGAGCTAACATATGCTAGACCATAATTGGGGTGACCGACACTTTAACATGGGATTTTCTAATTCCTAACAGAAAAGGAATTCAAATTCTCCTTATCAGAAAGTCTGTTCGATGAATCTGTTCAAAAGCCATTTGGCATTCAAACGGAAAAGAAACTCAAAAAGTCCTAAGACAGATCTTGTGAGGAATGAGCCTGACATTGATGAGCAAGTAACTGATGATGTTCATATAGATGATATTGAGGAGCATCAATGGGTAGATGCACCGCGGATTGGTAAAAATCTTTATATTATGTTCTTTTAATTAGTTGATATATATTTAAAATTTAATTGAAGAATTTAAATCTTTGATATTCCAATGATCGAAAATGATGGAAACACAGAAATGGATGTTCCAATGACCGAGAGTAATGAAGACACTGAAATGGGTGATCCAATAACCGGAACTGACCAAACATCTGAAACTGGAAATGATGAACAAAAGAGCTCATCATCTGCAAGTTTTAAACTCACCCAACAGTTATCAGCAATGATATTAGAGTTTCAAGGGATTTATTCCCAATTCAAATCAGCAGAGGTAAAAATATTTAAACTTACTACTTTAAATAACTTTAAATATATATTTTTAAACCTATTTGAAAGTAGGTTCATCAGTTATTGCTAGGGCGTTTGATCATCAGTTATTTGAAAGTAGGTTCATCACTTACTGCTAATGCATTTGATAGTCAGTTATTTGAAAGTAGGTTCATCACTTATTGCTAATGCATTTGATAATCAGTTGTTTGAAAGTAGGTTCATCAGTTACTGCTAGTAATCATCAGTTATTGCTAGTGCTTTTTGAAAGTAGGTTCATCAGTTATTTTGAAAATAGGTTCATCAGTTATTAATAGTGTGGTTGATCATCTGTTATTTATAACTAAGCTCATCAATAATTGCTAGTGCTTTTTGAAAGTAGGCTCATCAGTTATTTTGAAAAATAGGTTCATCAGTTATTGCTAGTACATTTGATCATGAGTTACTTAAAAGTAGGTTCATCAGTTATTGATCATCGTTATGACAGGATTTCAATCACTCCCTGAGGAACATGTTAGCCACATTTCAAGAACTGAAAATTGATATTGATGACATGCTAAGGGCTGGATTGGAAAAATTCCCCCAAGATGAATCATTGTTGGAAATCCGAGACTGGATGAACAGGTTGGTAAACAGAACGACGTTTGAGAGCTCACAGAGTGAAGATGAAAGCTCAATGCAGATGGTTGTGCATGAAGCTGATAATAAAGAAGGCTCCGAGGAGAAGGAACCATGTGAAGAAAAAGATGAACCTCATCAGGACATGCAGACAGAGAAAACGTTAACTCAAATGTTCTTGGATCCAAGCTTTATGGAAGAAATTGAAAACCTTGAATGTTAAAAACAGGTAATACAATCAAAAACCAATTTGTAGCTAACTGATGAACTTATAAACAATTTGAATTATGCGAACACTTGATGCAAAAATAACTGATGAACTATTATCTGAAAACAGATGCAGAGGCCAGAATTCCCAATATTCAACACAGAGCAGTATATGTGTCTGGATATTGTTTTGTATCAAGAGAAAAAAGACCCTGAGCAGATCTTGGAAGAATTGCTCAAAAACACACCTTTCTTGCAGACATCGTCAGAACTGTTGAGTGAGGAGATTGACGACGATGCTTGGAAAAAAATTCAAGAAGATGCTTCGAAAATCTCACCAGCAAAGTCGAAAAACCTCTCCCCAGAAGATGAACAGATCAACAGGATGCCAAAGATGATAACACCCATATCATTTGTACCCGCATCACACGAAGAAAAAATAAAAATGAATGAAAAACAAGATGAACCTTTCACCACACCACTGAATTCTTTCAACACAATCGCTAGAAAGCTTAAAATGCCTGAAACGGAGAAGAAAATTGAAGTAAGTGAAGATGGCTTGGAAAATGTAAAAGAAAAGAGAAAAATCAAGCCTACTGAATCTCTAAAGTCTCCGTATATACGAAGAGTAGTTGTGATGAAGAACAAAGTAAATGAGTTGGAAAAAAAGGTAGCTGATACAATTTTCTCTGCAAGAGGAGAAATCGAGTAAGTAATTTGTATTATGTTCATCAATATAAAATTCTTATTTGTTAATCAGATTTATTTTTTTATTTTTAAATATTATCTTTAAATGAATTTGCAGTGATGTGTTATTTCATTCATACTTTGTTGATGGTCAAAGAATACACTTTGAGAGCTTCAAGGAAGGCAATGAAATCACTTCAGGAGTGATTGATATGTGGGTGTATCTACTGAACATTGCAGAAGGGAAAAAGAGTATAGGATCAATGAGGAAGCTATACGCCCATACATCAATTATTGTAAGTTACAAAAACTTTATCAATTATGATTCAATACTTGAAATCGGTTAACTTATGCTTTGACTAATATTGATTAACAACAAACACAAGAAATGATGAATGCAAGTATAAACTCGAATGCTCTGTATTCAAAGTTTGCGGAGAACATGGACCATGTTTTCTTTTTGTCTACTACTTATCAATCTGTCAAAGACATTGACCTAGTAAGCTTTTCATTTTACTAGTTTGTATGAGATAAAAAACTGACGAACAAATAGATAATTGGAAATTTTAACACTTTATGTTTAACAGATGTTTTTCCCGATGATGCTCGCTGATGAACACTACTATATGGTCTGTTTCAACTTGAAAGAGCCTCAAATCCATATTCTTGACAACATGAACCACAGTGATTCAATCAAGGACAGATATGGGAAAAAACTGAGTTATTTGGTAAGAATTTTATGTATATTAAATTTATGTTCATCAATGTAGTTAAAATTGAAGCTCATTGTTTTTAATTTGTTATTACAGAGAGTACTCTTTTTGAAGTACTTGAAAAATAACGGGTATCCACATGTTCAAACACTGAACAAAAACAGAGTGTGTAATGTGAAAATGGAATGGCAAACCAAAGATAATATCATTTATTGTGGAATTTTTGCTATGAGGCACCTGGAAACATATTTAGGAAACAAGTTCTTTGATTCTGGATTTGTAAAAGAAGGAAAAGAACAAGACAAACAGATAGAAGACTTGAGAAAGAAGTACTTGACAAAGATTCTGTTGTCCGAGTACAATGAGAACAGAAAAACAGTAGAGACGGAGGTTCATGAATATCAAAGTTTAAGTTTGAAGGAAAAGAGAATGCTCCAACATATGTCTGAAAAGGCTATTGCAGAACGTGCCTCTGAATATTTTGATAGAGAAGCTAGTGCTCTACTTCGAAAGAAGTAAAAAACAATATGGTCTAACTGATGAATGTTTGGAATTTATTAAGTAGTTATGGTTATTTGATGAACAAGTTATGGTTAAATACTTTTGGCTGGTCAGAATGGGCAAGTTATGGTTAAGTTGTTATGGTTATTTGATGAACAATATGATATAAACTGATGAATGTTTTTGTAATAGTTTGGTTAAATTGTTATGAAAATTTCCCTTTTGTTTATTAATATTTGCTCTATTCTTAAATCTGATAGAATATTACTCTTCAGGATAAAGACACTATCTTTCTGCATAAAGACACTATCTTTCTGCATAAAATAATTTGTGGTTCTGCAAAATTTTTTGTGGTTATGCATATTCAATGTTCTGCATATACACTATGCAATTGAAATGACTAAACTGAAAATTGATTCCTCCATATACTGTTTTGGTCTATCTTGTAAATTGATTCCTCCACTATATAAGGCCATAATCTCAATGGCATTTTCATCACACATCTATAACAACAACAAAAATTAACTGAACAAAATGAGTTCCAAAGATTTCATATACATTTCCAGTGACTCTGAAATTGAGGAGGTTAGCCCACTCAATATAATTGAGCCACTACTTGAAATTGAGCCATCAAAGTTTGGCTCAAGATAGAAAACAGAAAAACCTAGCAAAAACCTAACCCGAAAAGAACTTGCAAGGAAGGTTTTTGATGAAAGGAAGAAAGTTCTTGGCCTCCCAAACAAGCACTTTTGTGAAGAAAAAGGTATCAAACCTTTTGTGGTTAAAGATGACAAAGCTGAAAAGGGGAAGGGAAAAAAGAGATCTGTTTAGGGAAGGGAAGCTTTTGGTTACATCTGATGTATATATGCATGTGGTTTAAGTATCACTTAAATCAAATTTAATAAAACTGTTGTAACCAAATCTATCAATGAATTGTTTATGCTTATGATTTCAATAGTTAAATAACAACTGATGATACTGAACAACAACTGATGAACATATGATACTGATGAACAATAACAACTGATGAACCTATGATACTGAACAACAACTGATGAACATAAGATAACACATGACAAAATAACTGATGAACCTATGATAACTCCTAACCTGAGATAAAAATGCAGTAACTGATAAACCTAAGATAATATATGTTCATCAACTAAAAAGTATATAAAAAAACAGCATAAACTGACTAACCTTCTTTGGAAGATTTACAATGGTCTCTTCTGGTTGCGACACACCAAGAATAGAAGCAAGCCTATCTCGTTTATTAGTCTTTTCAGGTATAGGAACATCAGCATCTGCCGTCGCCATTAACTGAACCTGATGATCTATAAACTTTTGTAGTAGCTCGGGTTCATCTGCATAACGATTCACACAATACTCAACTGATCTAAATATCTCACGCAGGATCATATCAGGATTGTCACTAGTGGCTTGAATGACTGATGGAGGTGGTAATGAATCCTTTGTCCAACGCCTGAGCACATATTTCTTTGGAAACTTTTAACCTTTGACAAGCAAGCACATAAAGATATGACGACATAACAGTCCATATGACTCAAAACGTTGGCACGAACACTCATAAAAATCTTCAGCTGGTTTACATAACACCTGAAAAAAAGAAAAATAGCACATACAGTGGTTAATTACAAAAAACTAACGACCAAAAAATAATTATATAAAAAGATATGATGATTAGAAAGAAATTTTATAACGATAACAAACTGATAAACAAAAACTGATGAACAAAAACTAATGCACAAAAAGTGATGAACAGATTAAAAACACATGTTACCTCGTAAAAAACTTCATTTACAACGCCTTCCACTTGACGATGTCGCCTACTAATCTGCTCATCTTCACCCGTATCTTGAATAACGTATTTTTTGCCAGAATTAACATCCATAACACTCACTGACATACATGAAATCACTGAAGCATAAATCTCAGTTTGAACATCAAAGAAAATAGACCTAGTATATAACTCTGAAGCTTCTTTTTCTAACTCAAGTTCGGTGTGCATATCTGGAACAGTATACCGACTATCATGATCATTTTTACGTTGAGCAAACCTTTGGCAACCTACCACACTATCAAAATGGTTATAGAACTCCCATAAAGTCAAATCAATACTTGTCAAGCGACCGTAAGCATTGTTTTCACTCTCTGAACTAGAAGAAGTACGCATCAAACCGGCCATCAACTCATCCCTATAATAGGCTGGAATCCACTTATGCCTTAAATTATACATATGTGAAAGCCACTTGTGACTCTTCAAATCAAAATCAAATAATAGACGCTCCCACAACTCCTCAAACTCTTCAGGCTCTATTCTATCAATCCAAACAATATCTGATATTCTTCTTTTAAAAGTATGATGTTTAGCTAACACGGGACCAACCTACAAAATCAAGATCAATATTAATGATGAACAGAACTCATTGATGAACATTACTTAATAAAACTAAATGATAAAGAAAAAAGTTAATGAACAAAAGCTAACTGATGAACAGAAGTAACTAATAAGCAAAATCAGAGGAACATACCTTTGATGTCAACTTCTGCATGATATGCCACATGCATAATCTATGCCGAGATAAAGGGAATACGGTATCTATTGTAACTTTCATGGAGCCGTCTTGATCAGTCACAATGACCTTGGGTGCTCGAACAAACGCTCTTTTAAAACATTGAAGTAGCCAAATGTAAGATTCTTTCGTTTCTGATGACAACAAGGCAGCTCCAAATTTAATACAATGATTGTGATTGTCGATCCCAGTGAATGGTACAAAAACCATTTTGTACCTATCAAAAATAAATGATAAACATTATTATATAACTGATGAACAATTATAATATAACTGATGAACAATTTACATTATTATATAACAGATGAACAATTTACATTCAGTACATCATTTTCAAATCGCATCAACTTATAACAACCAAATACATAAGATTTAAAAAACTTGTTTAAATGTTTCTAGCTTGAAGAATAACTGACCATTATTATATAATTGATGAACCATTTACATTCACTACATTATGAATAAACTTATAACTTAACAAAAAAAATTCATCAGTATCATAGGTTCATCAGTTGAAAAAAGAAAAATATATAACGAAAAAAATATTAATATTAGACTTACTTATTTGTTCTGAATGTAGCATCAAATGACATCACATCCCCAAATGCATAATAGTTCCTTTTTGCATATTCATCAGCCCAAAAAAGATTCGTCAGAGCGTTATTCTCACTAGTTTCATACTCAAATGAAAAATTAGGAAGAAAATCCTTCTTGCTCATCAGCATCTCAACTAACATCTGGGCATCATTATTACCAATGAAATCAAGCACATCTCTCCTATAATTTTTACAATCAACCGAACTAGCACCAATAAACTCATAGTCCCCGTAAATCTGCCTAAGTAAATTGAAACCCTTCACTGGACCAAGATTTACTTGTGATGCTTGATATAGAAAAACTTGCTGAGTATACGTAACATCACGAGAAGAAACCAAAAAAATAGTATCCTCCTCACTAACAAGGCTGTGATTATGACCCTCAACAAATTCATAACACCAATATCCTTTTCCTTCAATATACTTCACACAAAAAACAGCCTTACAATCAGTACGCTTGGACGGATGTTTCCTAGTATTAGGTTTTGCTCCTACTTTCGGGGCAGGCTTTGTACCTTCTTTACTAGAAACAAAATACTTCAAATCTAGATTTTTTTCCTTATTCTTCTTAGATATATACTGTTGACCTAAACGGACCTCAAAACCAGCTTTTTTTGCATAAGCTTTATAATACTCATAAGCCTGCTCCAGAGAATGATACATCAAACCATAAGTTGGCTTCTCAGCAGCAGGAATATCAGGAACCCATAACTTCTGACCCGCCTCCTCAGAAACAATACCAACAGAATATGGAACAGGTTCATAATCATTATCTGTAAAAAAAATATAGGACAGGTTCATAATCATATATTTTATTGATGAACAATAACTGATGAACCAAAAACACATAACACAGAAAAAAACTGCTGAAAAAAACACATAGCACATGACAATAACTGATGAACAAAAAACACATAACACAGGACAATAATTGATGAACCAAAACACATACAGAACAATAATTGAGGAACCAAAAAACACATAAAACATGCAAAAAAAATGATGAACCAAAAACACATAATACAGGGCAATAACTGATGAACCAAAAAAATAACACATAACAATAACTGATGAACCAAAAACACATAACATATTCCATAACAATTCTCTTCCGATAAACCAATTGAACACTTAAAAACACTAATTCTCTTCCAATTCATAAACTAATATAACTGATGAACCAAAAACACATAATACATGGCAGTAACTAATGAACCAAAAACATAACACATAACAATAACTGATGAACCAAAAACACATAACATATTCCATGAAAATTCTCTTAAGAACACTAATTCTCTTCAAATTCAACAACTAATATAAGAAATAAGTGATGAACCTAACTGACTGATGAATGTGATAAAAATAAACACAAATAAAATTCATAAAAAGATCACAAAATTGATGAACATGAGATAAAAACAAGCAAATAAAAAAAAGCACTAAATTTGAACCAAAAAATGATATTACCTTGATTAAACACATGAGTATCAGTTTGAGCCATTAGAAACCGATTTGATGATGAAAATCCCCAAATTTGAACGGTTAAAAACCCTAATTCTCTTCCAATTAACCGATTGAATGGTTAAAAACCCTAATTCTCTTCCAATTAACCAACTGAACTGATAAAACCCTAATACTCTTCTAATTAAACGATTCAATGCTATAAAACCCTAATTCTCTTCCAATTAAGCGATTGCACAGCTAATTCGAAACCGATATAAACAATTAACGATTCAACTAAACGAATATTAATTGAGAGCCAAAAAACCCTAAATTTGCAAAATATGAACAAATGAAAGAATGAAAAAAATGTGAAATTGAATGAATGAATGAATTGAATGGATATCATTGTGTAAAATTCGTTTATATATGGCCGGAAAAAATGGTAGAAATCTAACATAATGAAAATAGAAAGAAGATCAAAAAAGAGAAAGAAGAAAGAGGGAAATAAGGAAAGAGGCGGGAGAGGGTAAAATTACATATATTTCCTTGGGTGGAAAAAGGACGGGGACACGTGGCATGACCACAACACTTTTTAAACTTTTTATTTTTAAACTCTTTTTAAAAGATCCGGTACCCAATCATTATTATTATCATATTATCTTTAAAAAAACATTAATTTTGTTATTTATATTCTAAGTTTTGAATTTCTTGTTTTCCTTTTGTTATCAATTATGCATACATTCTTTTATATCATTTTACACTTTATAATATAATTACACCTAATATGTTTATTGCACATGGAGCAAGTACCTCGATTTAAAAGTCTCCAAAATTGTGGGTAATTACTCACAAATTTCCTATGGAATGATCATATCAGTTGGTAATCCGTGAGAAAGTCCCTATAAATTTCCCACAAACATAACCATTATTATGTTGTTGTCACACTTACACATTCACAAATATATACATTCTTACATATAGAGGTATAAAAGTACAATT
>OU343219.1:209862313-209973506 GCA_910596185.1 Chrysanthemum makinoi | reverse complement strand
GGGCAATATTCATTCTCTTAGTGGGGGGGAATTCTCACGAATTTTATCATATTATCCACCCAACCCCGTTTTGGCCAAAATTTTTTTGGGTAAGTGTTCTACACTTCTACCTTGGTTATCATCCGCCATGTCTGTAAGACAAAAGGATTGCTAATCCAGAGCAAACGGCGCCTTGTAAAGATTTCTCAATTCCGTTTATATGGCTTGCAATTTGCCCAAAATTGTATGGTTCTCAACTCCCCATCATCCTCAAAAGATAATGAGTTGGCTAGCCCGCAAGGTTATGGCTTCAGGTAAAGGCAAAGCAGTAGGAAAATCCATAATTGGTATTCAGGCTCACCAAAGATAACTCGATAATTTATCTAAGAGTTGGCTAGTCCAAGGGTACGGCTTGGTAAAGACAAATCAAATCCGTTAAGTGATTTGCTCAAAATCATTTAGTTATCATTGTACCAAGGTTCTTACTTGAATCAAAACAATTGGCTACTCCGTAAGAATTGCTTTGGTTAGATGAATCCATTAAATTTTTCTTAAATCATTGCTAGGGACTAGCAATATCTTAGTGTGGGGGATTGATGAGTGTCTAAATACTCATCATTTTTATATCGTTAAAATGCAAAAACATCAAAATCGGATGAAAAAACGATCAAGTTTGCATAATTGGCGCTTTAGTCCCCAAGTTACAAAAGTTGTCAAAATCAGCCCTGTAATTCAAAAACTTGTAAAATATCATTTTAGGTCCATGAGATTCAAAAGTTGTCAAAACAAACCTTTAAAGTTTAAAAATCACAAAATGACAACTTTAGTCCTTTAACTTTGAAAATAGTCTCCGTTAATTTAAAAGTGAAAATTATCAAATTTTAACCTTGTTCTATTTATAAATGACAAAAATGGTCCTTATGATAAACTTTGGAGAAAATTACATGTTGTCCTCAAGTTTCAAACTTGACAGTTTTAGTCCTTGGATTTCAAAAAATGGAAAAATAATCAAAGTGGTCCTTGTACTAATCTTACTTGGCAGTTTTAGTCCTTATGAGAGCTTTGGAAAATGTTCAAGATAAACCCTTAACTTTGGCTAAATTGCATAAATGGTCCTTGTGTTTAACATTAAACCAAACGGATCCAATAATCCAATCCGACTACTAGCCCAGCGAACCTTGACCCGGCCCAATATTTGAAAACAGTTAAACCGCCTCCCCTTTGTTCACCATCTCCCTCACCCTTTTGTTTCACCAATACCAGTAGTTTTTAACCACTTGATTTTCAATCCAGCTCACCCCAAATCACCTTTCCACCTCACCCTCCACCTCGTATCAATCCAACCCCAATTAATGAGAAAAACTTGCTCATTGAAAATTGGCGTAAAATCGCCAAGTGGCAATTCAATGATCGGCTCAATCCAATGGTCAATATGTGGTGGGATAGTCTCGAGGGTCGACAAGAGATATTTTCAAGTCTATAAAGACAGAGAAAGAAGCAATGAAGAAGTAGTTAGAGTAATTTTTATTTAAGCTTATGTCGTTTTAGTTAATTTTCTACTTCCAGTGTATTTCTTAGCTCTCAAGCACTTTATTAAGTATTCTCAATGTATGTTGAAACTTTTTCAATAATCAATTTCAGTATTCAAGTTCTAATCTCAGTTTGTGAATTTTCAAATTTCAAAGAAATCTCAATATGTTGAAATGTTGTTAGCAATGGTTAGTTTGGACTTAGAAGCTCACATAAGCTCCTTATAAAGCTTATTAAAGCTTTTAGATACCTTAAAAGCAGTATTAGTAGCCAAAACCAAAAATTCACAAAAATATCAAGAAAATAAAGAAAAAAATAAAAATCCATGGTGCAAGGTTCTAGAGGTGGAGCAAGGTATATAGTGGATGGCCTTGGGATTAGTGCTTCATGGGAAGCTTTAGGAGTGATCTTTGAGCCTAAGTTCTCAGTTTTCAACTCAAAGCCATTTGTAAGCTTTTTACTCAATTTGGCATTTTTCTTTGTTAAGTTGTTAATTAGCTTGTATTGTTTGTTTCCATGTTAGTAGTCATAATTGAGTATTATTAGGTCTTTAAACAGTTGTTTGCTCATTTAAATTAGTAGTTGTTAAAAACTTTATTTTCACAGTCATAATAACATAATCTTCAATCCTTTGTTTTATGTTTTTAGTATTGTTTTTTAGTGTTTATTTAGTCCTAACTTATGATAATATAAGCTCTGTAATCATTGGAATAGTCTTAATTTGTTTCAGTCTTTGAAAAATACCAAAACAGTTTGGTTAAGGCTTTGTTTGGATTTGTGTAGTTCTCTGTGTAAACGATTGTGCAGCACTGGCTTGTGGTTGTTTTGTGTCAAACTTGATCTAAATACTCATATCAACCAAGAAAACTAGTCCTTATTTTGTGAAAAGTCAAACTTTCATTTAATCTCATTTATCTTGTTCTTGTTGGGATTTGGAGTATCAAAATCATCACAGTAGATTAAAATTTGTTAGCATAGCTTAATCTAATCTCATTATACCTTAATACATCATAATAAATCATCTAGGATCATCAGAATCTCATAAAAGTCAAATATCTATATCTGTCAAAAGTCAAGATATTTGCAAAATCCAGTTTTGGGCCAACTAGAGGGATTTATCACAGGCTCATCTTTGGGTCAAAACAAGTCAAACTTTGGGTTTTATAACTTGTCTTGGTCTAGTTTCTTATAAGCATTTTTTAGTTTTTGTTAATTTTTCTTAAGCTTCAAATAAGCTCATCAAAAAGCACTTAGGTGTTTTGCTCCCAAAGCTTGTTCAGAACTGAGATTTTCCAAGCTTTTTGCTAAGCTTGTCCTGAGCTCATAAGAGCTTCTCAGTATCTGATTTTTGGTTCTAAGACAGTTAACCTGGTCCTTTTCAATTTCCAAGTTTTAAATTTCCAATTGCAGCTTATTTTCATGGGCTGCATGTGCTTATCATTTTGTCCCAACTCAATGTATTACTGAGTTTTACTTTCGAGTTTTTGTCAGGTTTTGAAATAGCTTCCCACAAGCTCATAAGAGCTTATCATGGTCTGAGTTTTGGTATAATTGGTCTCAACCAGGTCTTATACAAGTTCCATTCATTGCTTTTCAGTTTTAGCTTATTTTGTGTTCTGTGCATAAGCTCAAAGTAGCTTACCAAAATCTGTTTTCATAAACAAGCTCATTCCTCAAATCTGTGATAACTTGCAATCCAGAGGTTCAAGCTTGTTGTTTTTAGTTGCATTGGAGTCATTTTAGCTTAATATAGCTTCTGTGTAGGTTTGGTGGTCTTTGGTTATCAATTGGCTTTTTCAAGTGCTTATAAATAAGCAGTTGCCACTGCAGTTGTTTATTTCTCCACACATGACCATGTTTTTCTATTTTTCCTAGATTATACATATTAAAATAAACTTTTCCTGAAATTTTCATAATTTTTCATAACTGTTTGCTATTTTTCTTAATTAAAAACAGTTTTTAGGTATTATTAAATAGCATTTTATAAAAGTAAAAAAAATAATTTTCAATTTTATTAGGTTAAGATAAATATAAAAGTTATAAAAGTATTTTTCCATAATTTTCTTAGTTTAAAAAGTATTTTTTAGCATTTTAATTAGTTTTAAATAGTTTTAAATTAATAATAAATACATAATAAGTCTAAAAATATATTTTTAGTTTTAAAATAAGTTTTATCATATTTTAGATTTTTCCAAGTTATAATTTCATTTTTCTAGGTTAATTTTGTATTTTCTTGTATTTTAGTGCATTTTAAATACTTAATAAATAGTTTTAATTAATAATAATTAAATAATAAGTTGTAAAAATAATTTTATTTTTCTAATAATTTTCTTTTACTATTAGGATTGTAAAAATATCATTTTCATATTTGTAGGTCTTTTATTTCTTTAAAACTCACGTTTTATTTTGTACGTAAACGTAATTTTATTTTAAACGTAAGTTTTACGTTTTAGGTTTTAAAACGTTCATCGACTTTAAAAATAGTGATAGCGTTTATTTAATATCTTTTATCTTTTATTTCTTTTAATTTGCATTTAAGTCGCTTTAATTTGTAGATTTTCTCTTTAGGTATAATTTTCCATCGAAAACCTTACTGATCACTATCCTTAGTGATCATTCTACCATCTGATCAAGTGTTTTAACACCAATTCATCCTCCGTGGGACTTAACGACCCAGGAATTCCCTATATTCCTCTGATCTTAATTGCATTTGTGTTTTAGGCAGTTTTAAGTCTGTTACGGTTATCCATTCACAAGTGGTTAGCTTGTGTGATTAGACTTGACTGTTTAGCACAAATCATCCCTCCCTACACTTAAACTGAACATTGTCCCCAATGTTCCCCGAAAGTATCAAAGTTATGATAATGGAAGGTAATGAAAAACGAAAGAAACTAGTACTCCGCTGATTAGCTCGGTAGGATCCGTGTGTGAAGTAGTGGTTAAATCCTTTCCAAGAAGAATGTGTACGTGAAAAGCTCCTTCCAATCTTTTGTTTCTTCTTCTTGATAAATGAAACCTGCACATTTGGAAAACAACGAAACCTTCGCGTAAAATCAGTGGTAATAATATATATAAGACTCTACTAAACTAGGATATAATGCTTGTGGAATGGATGTTTTACAGAATTTCTGGAAAATTAAGACCTGGAAAATTCCAAAAATTTATAAGTAGCTCGAAACGAGAAAAAAGTAATATGTTGTTTTTACTCCTTCCCGACGCCGTCAGTTATCCTGACAAAAACGGTCATGCGATTTTCTCGGAAAAATTCGGAAAATTTACATCTTTAGCATCTGGAAAAATTTATGCAAAACATCCATTATGACTCGATACAAGCATTTGACTCGAACAAACACACATATATATCTTTTAATGAATTGCTATACTCATGTTTACGTTTCTTTTGAAAACGTGTGTAATCCTCCCTACACTTATCCTTTATGTAAAATACCTTTATATGCAATTAAGACGAGGTTAAAAACAAAATAAATCATTTTTACAAATTTAAACATGAGAATAAACAATTAATAAAAGATATATGACACTAACAAGCAAACAATTAAGCATGGGTTGCCTCCCACAAAGCGCTTTTCTTTATTTAAGAGTCTTGTATCTAGACTCGTAGTCGTGCCCTCACGTACCGATATAAGTAAGCTTATCCTTAACAATGTCATAAGGATCAAACTTATCATTTAGGTTCCTAGTAGTATTAGGTTCGATATGCCTTTACAAACTTCTCTCCATCGGGATCATAGATTGTTATCCTAATGTGCCACTCTCCATTACCATCGCTAGGTGGTTTATTCCAATCCACTTATGTTTAGGCTTTTCAATTTTCCACCTATTCATAACAAGGTTAACGGGCAAACTTCCTAGGAACTCGGTCATCTTCCTAAATACTAAGGCGTCCTCGAACGGGTTCACTTCCATGTCCCTAGCCATCTCTTTTTCATGGAAAGTTGCTTTACTAGCAAAGGCTTCATCTAAGTAAAAAGGTCTTTGGGGCCTATGAGGTTCTTATCTATCCAGGGTCCATATCTAGAAGGCGTCCTATCCAACCTAATCTCATGTGGGATTCCTCTTCTTTGTAGTACGTATGCCTTTTGACATCGTAAATTGACCTAGCACTCCCCTCTCCTACCACTATTTTAGACATCTTACAATCGATGATGGCACTAGCGGTAGCTAAGAATCCTCTTCCTACTAGTAATGGGCATGTCGGGTCCTTATTCATGTCTAGCACATGAAAGTCGGCCAAAAGAGTCAACTCTCCTACGTGTACTACCATGTCTTTTATTATTCCTATCAGATGTGCAACACTACCGTCTGCTAGACCTAAGATGGTTTTCGTTGGTTCTATCTTACCTAAGTTAAGGCTTCTATGGAGGGACAACGGAACAAGATTGATGCATGATCCTAAGTCGGCTAGAGCATCGAGAGGTTTGGAAGTTCCAAGCCTACACGGAAGAGTAAATAGCCTGGGATCGTCTAACTTCTTAGGTAAATTATTTCGCACAAAAGCGGACCCATGTTTTCCAAGTTTAAGTTCTAGCTCATATTTTTCTTTTAAAGCATTATAATAAGGTGCATGAGCTAAGACTTCAAGAACCGGTTTTTCTTGATGAAGTTCCTTGTACTCCTCCTCTAGACTAGTTTTGGGTTCTTGGTTGACGGGTTTCTCAAGAGTAGGTTCTACCAATGGTTCAGGGCCTTGGTACCTCATTTTGGATGGCTTGGAACCTTTTTTGATAGCATTTACCGAGTGAACCATTGGGTGTGAGGGGCATGGATGACTCTCCTATGGTGAACAAGAACATGAAGTCGATGAAATCGAATTCACTTTTGGGTTCTTTATAGTATCACTTAGGAGTGATCCAATTTCCCGTTCATTAAAGGCTTTTAAGAGAGCATCAAGCTTGTTTGTCATCTCGCCTTGTCTTTGCTTAAAATCGGCTTCAAGCTTAGTCAATCGAGTCTCTTGAGATGACATGAATCTAGATGCAATCTCCTCAAGATCAGTGGGGTTCCCGGTGTTTAGAGAATTGAACCTATTAGGTGGACTAGATGAGCTTTGGGGTGTGCTTGAGTTTTGGTTCCACTTAAGGTTAGGGTGATTTCTCCACGAGGGGTTGTAAGAGTTTCCTAAGTTGTTTTGTTCGGGCTTGAAAGTGTACCACTTCTCTCCCGCTCCGTCGGTACGCACGGAGGCGTAGTCCACAAAAGCTCGTTCGGGGAGTCTTGTGCAATCACGAGTGTCATGAGGACCACTACATAACTCACAAGGAAGAGTGATTTCATTCACTTGATGTGAAGACTTAGGATTTTCGTAGGAACTCATTAAGAATTTAACTTGATCTTCAAGTTCGATCATCCTACGGTCGGAAGATTGTGAGTTAATGGGAGGCAAGGAGATTGCCTTAACGGTTTTGGGCAACTCACGGGGGTCATTCCAACTTTCGTTGTCATAGAGAGCAAGGTCCTCTATTATACCCCATGATTCTTCCGCGGTGAGATCACTAAGTTTTCCACCGGCCGCTTGGTCAATGGATCTCTTGGTGAGGAAGTTGACATGATCATAAAAGATTTGGACTTGAAGCCAAAGATCAATGCCATGATGAGGGACTTTATGAAGTAAGTCCTTGAATCGAGTCCATGCTTCGTAGAGAGATTCATCTTGACGTTGTTGGAACATCAAGATGTCATTCCTACGTTTAGTGGTTATCCCGGTGGGAAAAAATGAGCAAGGAAGCGAGAGGTAAGATCATCCCAACTTGAGATGGAGCCGCCGGGAAGTCGCTCAAGCCAATTACTAGCTTGGTCCCGTAGAGAAAATTGGAAGAGACGCGGTAGCGCGTGGTCTCCGAAAGTAGTAGCATCAAGGTCGATGGAATCAAAAATTTTAAGGAAATCCCTTAGATGCTGATTTGGATCTTCAGAGCGAAGTCCATGGAATGCACATCCGTTTTGCACCAACCGGATGGTGTCGGATCGCAGGGCCGTAGTTTGGGTTTGGTCGGGAAGCTCAATGGTGTTCCTATAGCCTAGGTGGCTTGGTCTCGAGTATTCACCAAGAGTACGGGCTCTTGGCGGGTCATTTGGTGATGGGTTGATGAATGGTGGGTGGTTATCACCTTCCATGATGAAAAGTGATGGTGTTACGAATAAAGGTCACGAATAAGGGGGATAGACTATGAGAAAGCTAAAAAATGAGAAAAATTTACTTGATAGTAATCAAGCAAAGAAACCTAAACGAGGTGGACTACTAACTAGCTATTCTATTCCCCGGTAGCGGCGCCAAAAACTTGATAACGCTACACGCGTCGTTCGGGGTCAAAGGAACTTCTTTTTCTTCGAGCAAGTTTTATAACACCCTAGGCAGTGAACCTAATCGTTGTAGTGTAGTATTAGGGTAAGCCACGGGTATTGATATCGTTCTCTAGGGGAATAGGAATGCTAGTGAGAAGTTACTACGCTAAGGTTGGGGTTGAGGAAGATTATTTTTTTCTTTTTTATGTTTTTTAGGAAATGGAAAAGTACGAATCTCGGGGTTTGGATTTGGGGGTTGGTATTGCTACCGATTACTCTACTTATCTAATTATCTAATCTAAGGTGTATGTAGTCTATGTCTAATTATTGTGTGCTCGTATGATAGTTTAAAGATGTGTTTACTTAGGTTTTACTACTCCTTAATTATCTCCTATTGGTGGTTGAATTGTCACGTCCTTATTCTTAATTGCGTTGTGTGTCTAAAGTTGTAGGGTATGCGTTTATCCCTAACTCTTTGAAGTTACCAAAGGGTCTCGTCTACAAAATACCACTAGGGATCATAAACTCTAACTCTAAGGCCTCTTTGGATAATTTAGCTTACAACCGCTCAAGGTGCTATAACCTAAGGTTCACAAAGATTAATCAAGCATTAAGTACACAACGAATGACCTATCGCATTACTAGATCATTAATCAACTAAGATAAGAGACAACCAATCAATATTCAATAATTAAGTTTCATATTCCCTAAGCAAACACACAAGTAAATTAGCCGGACATGGAGAACATGCAAGCATACACACAAATAATCAAAGACATAATTGTATTAATGAAGTAAAGCACTTATCTTGATGTAAGATATGTAACACCCCCAATTTTGTGATATGCAGCAGAATTCAAACTGGGTGTTACTTCATGGCACAACAGTCATAACAATAGAAAACGTACTCTAATGGAGTCGTTTTAAAAGATTTATCATTCGATTTATATAAATATCAGAGTTTACGAAAATGAGGTCCCAGATGGTTCCAAGTTTACAAAATACATTAAATGGGTTTTCGAATGATAATAAAATTTATAGCCTTCTTGATCTAGTCCTTGCTCTTCCGTGCCAGCTTCCGACATTATGGACCTGAAATACATGCTTAAAACTGTCAACACAAAGGTTGAGTGAAATTCATAGAGTTTGTTTGATGGTTGAACACATTATGTTGGTAGTGTGAGCTATAGACTCACACCAATGGTTTGAAAACAAAACAGTTATTATTCACTAAGCATCATGCAATCAAGGCGTTAACTTGCTGTCATATAATAGTAACCGATGCCCCAAGTAAGTAAAATTTTCCATTTTACCTGATGTACTCAAATATAGTGCGTTTGTTTACCGGATCCTGGTCAAACAAACGGGATTCGTCAATCCCGATAGATCTATCCACAATATTCGCGCTCACTTCACTCGTGATTAATGATTCATCATTTAGGGACTTAATATTGGCAAATGCGGTAACTTAGTGCAAGTAAAATAATCAGATAAGTATAGAATTTGAAAGCAATGTGTTCGGTTTAAAATAAAGCATGTATCTCCCCCCTAGGGTTTGTAAAACAATTAAGTAATAGAAAGTGGGGCTATGAACTCACCTTAAAAATGATAGCAAATGTATAATGAGAATGATGGATATGCCGTGAGAACTTTAACGAGCAACCTAAAATAAAATGTTGCGACTTAGGTTTGGAATAATGTTTAGGAAAACATAAACCATCCTATATATATTTCTATGTTGATCATGATGTAGACAATTATTATTTGATGTTTATAGAAAGATCTTTAATATGTGAAAACATATTTTAGTTTATAGATATTGTACTACCGTTCGGGCCATCATAATTCAGAGGTCATGCAGTAAACGTTCGAGGAGCTAGGACACTTTAAATCGTAAATCCAGCAACTCGTCGATACGTTTTACTCAAATAAAACCCCTCACATGAAGCTCCCTAGTTTTGTAGTACTTAGTAGATAAAACATAGATTTTGAATGAAGATTGTTATATAAATAAGTTTATCATGTTTTTACAAGTATCTAGTTTTTACAAGTTCTCGTCGTTTTCATAAATATGATCACCTTAGTTAACGGTCTTGGGTAAACAAGCCTTAAGGCTTTAGCCATGGCCTTGCCGTGACTTTGGTCTTGACTACCATAGTCTTGAGACTTTGCTTTGGCCTTAGCCGTAGCCGTGGTCTTGGCTTATGGCCATTAGGCCTCTTGGTTTGCTTGTAGTTGTGACAAAAGTATAGTTGTGAGACTATAATTACGGCAGTTTCTGTTTTTGAAAGATTTTGGCCTATTTATGCGTTTTCAAGTTCCGAGCTTTTTTACAATAGAAGGAAAACGTCGTTCCGGACAAATTTTGTGTTTTAACATTTTGATGATTCGGACCAGAAGTACCACTTTTAAAAAGACAGAACTAAAAACAGCTTATACATGGTAGTTTTGGCGTTTAGGCTTTGCTAACTTCTTTTGCTTATAACTTTTGACTCGTTTGTCCGTTTCGGGTGATTCAAATTGATATGTTTACCTTTTTATCTTGTCTACCATATTATATAAGTTATAAAGTCCATATGTTACTGATTTTAATGGTCTTACATGTGTAGAATATGACTAGTTTACTAGTTTGTTACTTTTATGACAATGTGTGAATTAAAACAAGTGATTGAGTATATGTACATCATGAATCAACATAGTAACTATATATATAACATGAAATAGTTAAGATTATGAATAATAAAGATGAGATGATGGTGGTGATAAGTTGCTTACAACTTTTGGCTTTCAATAAGAAAGGAGTAACTTAGTAAGGATAGGACTTTGATTGATCGCGAAAGACTTCGGATTGAGCTAGCTTTCCACACCTTGGCACCCTTGAAAACTTGAAGAGTTGGTGATGAAGTACTAAGTGACTTGAGTGGATTTAAACTCAAGAAGATCACTTAAACTTGCTAGAGATTTGATGTAGAAGCTTGATCTTTGGAACTTCCTTGCATAAACTTGGAGTTTATAGATCAAATGATGGAAGATATGTATGATTTGTGATATGAACGACCCAAAACAGATTGTGAGGGTTCTTAGGATGCATATCACTTGCTATTTATAGGAGGGTAAGTTTGGTTAACCATATATTGGGTTAAATATTAACCATGGTTAAGTTAGGACACTTGTAAAGATCTAAAGGAAGCATGGTTAGGATTTTGCCACCAAAATGATGAATCCCCCCCCCCTTAGGTCGGCCAAGTGAAGATAAGATGAATTAGGTGGTTAGTTTTGGTATTATCTTGGTTACGGAGTGAGTTTTGGTTCCGTTAAATGCCAACCGAAGCCATAAAACGTAAAACCGGGTATCGTAAAAATACGAAACTTGTAGGAATGATGAGACTCATCATTATACTCCATATAAAAATATAAAATGGGTGATAAGTCTCATTGGGTGCAAAAATACTGCTTAAAGCTGGAAATACGGGTAAAAAACGAGTAATATGCAGTTTTTCAGAAAAGAACGAAATTTCAGGGAAACGACCGTGAATTTATTTAGATTAGCCTAAAATTAGTCTAAAAGTGATATGAGATGTTAAAATGTGGTTTTCGTCATACGCGGGATAGCTTTACAGTTATACGTGAAGTTTAAAAGTTACGCGATTTAAGCAAAAACGTAGAACGTACAAGCTTAATTTCTTTATGGTCAAAGGAGGAGGGAAATATGTTTGACTTTTCCAAAAAATGTAAAAGTGTCAAAACATATTAGAAACACAGTGCAGAATCGTTAACTCGGATGTAAGTAGAATTGATTAAAACGTAAGTTTAGTTTTGCTGCGCTGGGCTTATTTGGTAACATAAAAATAAATCTTAAAAATTCTCAAATTAATTGTGAGTGATCTAAAAATTTATCTGATGCGAGGAAAATTGTCAGAGACGGTTTTCGTTAAGCGCGTGATGACTAAATGGTGTTCCGACCAAAATGAAACTTTAAGACGATGTTTTCTTAATAACTTTTGCGAAAATGATCTAACGATGGTCGAACTCTCAGGTTATTACTAAAATAATTTATCTTACGAGAATGTGGATTAAAAATTTTACGGGATGAATAGTGAAAGTGAATAGTAAAAGAGAATAGTAAATTCTCGAAAATGAAAAGTAACCTAAAAATGCTGGTGGTTACAAGATAGGGTTTGGAACCCTAAAATATTGTACAAGACAGCATTGGTTCGGTTTAGGTTTTTACTCCAAAAGACTACACACTAATACTGAAAAATTCGGATTCTATATATAAGATTACATATGCGACGGCGTCACCTTATGTTTTGTGACGCCGTCGGATCGCCGTCATTAGGGGTTCGTCTTGGCCACGTTAGACTTGCGACGGCGTCACCTTGTGCTTGTGACGCCGTCCTCCTTAGCTTCTGACGCCGTCTGGATCAAATCTAGGCCATCTGAGTTGCGACGGCCTACTCTTTTATAACTTGACGTCGTCACTTGAAAATAAGAGTTTTGGCTTCGGTCCCGTCACAAAATCCTCCGACGGCATCGCATATAAGCTGTGACGCCGTCACCTTGTCATTCAGCAGCTTTGAGTGTCTCGATTCTTGACTTTGGCCATTTTCTTCGTATATTCGTACCTTTTCGTCCAAATAAGTGCCATTACAGCAATTTGCCTTCAAGAGACCTAAAAAGTGAAAAGGAACGATATTAAGTAATAACAGATACAAAAGTGATCAAATAAGGGCTTAAATGACCCCTCAAAAAGGTACATTTTAAAACCTTATCAATCGGCACTCACAGGTTTCCCGTCCCCTTTCTTGCAACTGTGTAGAGCATCTATCAGATCATACAACTCTACAGTTACAGGCTTTTCAAACAACCGAATAAGTTCGGTGAGCATGTCTTGTGGGAAGTAATTTTCAAACTGTTTTTGAAAGTTTGAAGTCATACTTCCAATCATAATGCAGGCAACCTCATTAGGTTTATCATACTCGGTTTGCCATGCAGCTCGTGCTTCAGCAGTAGCATCAGCTGCAGGTTCAGGAGGACAAGGCGTAGTCAAATAATCTAGTCTTTTGGCAACCCTCAAAAAAATTCTAAGTTGCCGATACCAATCATTGAAATTTGCGTTGCGAGTCAATTTCTCGCGATCAAACATGGATTTGAACGACGAGGCTAGTACATTAGTTTCAAGTTGAGCCATTTCTACAGAAAATAAAAGTTCAAAAGTTAGTACTTTCGGGAATTCAACCTTACCCTTAGGTCGATATTCATATATATTAACCATAGAATTTTCCTTGAATCTAGGACCCTCGTTATCATAGTTTCACCACATCAGTTGATCTGCTAGTGATGAAAGTATAGAATAGGTAATTGTCGAAGAAAAATAATTGAAAAACAAGTTTTCAATTCCTAGAAAATATGGGATTTACAATTTTGCCAAACAATTATGCAAAACGTAAGCATGTTTTATCCCATCTTATGCCTTAAGTTATAGGTCTCACTAACTAACTTAATTAAGTTATCTAATTTAGAAACTGCAAATTATTTAAGCTGAGGTCTCACACAACATAAAGATTCACCTTGTTATTGTAATATATCTCAAGGTCTCACATAACTAAATTACAACTTCAAGTGTTTCATATCATTAGATGACATAAACTTAAATTTAAAGGGTACAATTTTGATGTGTAATCAAAACTTATGTATGAAAAAGCATGCATACATCTTCATAACATAAATTTTTTCAAAACCTTACTCACAGTTTTAAATTACTAAGATTAATTCTACAAAGTTTTAATCGATGCGTTGAGAAACTTACAAATTTGCACTAAGATGCTTCGTACATAGAATATTTATACTAGGTAGCTCCAAATATAACTCACAAAGTGGCAGAGAAGCTGGTCAGCGTGAAGCACATTATGAATAACCCTTCTTCTTTCGAGTCGCAATTTAATGTCGAACCCTCCTTAAACCACTCACACAGTTTGTTATAATGTGTAAGCCGCTCTAACCATTTAGTACAGTCGCATCAGTCGATTAAAAGTTCAAGATTTAATACTTAGAAAACAAATCAAATTTCGCCATTATTTAGTCCATTTAATTTTCTATTCTAAAAAAAACCTTTTTTGCTTACTAACGTGTCATACAATATAAACAAAAGGCACTTTAATAATATACATATAACTTAACAATTAACATATGTAAAAACAATTAGCCACATGCATAATTTGTTCGATAAAACCTAATTACCAATTCTATGTGTAAAAACTATGCATATATTAACTAGGGCTTTCACCTACCAATAAGGTGAGCCACATGCATCGACAATTCGATTGCGTAAGCCAAAGTTAATGATGTACCATATTGCACATAACGAATTATTATTAGATATATTGAGGTCTTCCCCAATTTTATATTTATCGAACTAATTAACATGTGAATTTTACTTAACAATTAATCAAAACAAACAATATACAATAATCCATGGCAAAACATGCATGTTCCACCATGGATTCCTCATAACAATTATATCCCAAGATACGCATATACATGACACATAACAATTATTCATTAAAACCACATAAAATATACATGCAATCTTAGGGTTTCTACAAGTTTTACAAAAAATAAAACCTAATTAAAAAAAATAAGCGTAATCGACCCATATAATAAAAAATTAGGGTTCCAATTTTCAAAACTCTCGAAACTAGTAAAAGCATATAATAATCACAAAGATTCAATTTTTATGTGTTTCGGTAATTAATTACAACATATTAACGACTCGTGATGCCACTGTTGGGTTTTACTAATCATAACAATTATTGAAAACAAGTAAACATCATCAAAGCATGCAACGAAAGTAATAGGAAAAATACTTATAAATTAATTAACCGAATTAAAAGAATATGTGTACCTTTTAGCAAATCAAGAAACACACGATATCAAGAACTAGGAATAAAACCCTAAATTACGGTTTATAAACTTTCGACACCCCTTAAGATGTCGAATACCAGAAACCCACAAACACAATTGTATTTGTTCTTCGTTCCTGTACACACGTACTAATATCGATTTGATGTGAAAAGCTAGGTTCTTGATCACGAACAAACCAAACACTTGTTCTTGTGAATGTAAAAATCGAATCCCTTGGGGAAGGGTATTACACGATCGGCCAAACACAAGGATAAGGAAAGAAGAAGAGAAATTAGGTTTGCAAGTCACCAAGATTAGGTTATGAATGAATACAAGGGTTTGTATTTATAGGTAACTAATCTTGGAGAACAAGTTAAGCCTTCCTTGGGCTTCTTGAATACCCACGACCGGCCATAAGGACCCAAGAGGGGTTCTAGATCATTCTTGTCCACTAATTTCATCTCTAGTCCTTTTAGTTTACATTTAACGACTGTCAGTCTAAACTCGTTAAATATTAACTATCGTTAAGTATTTATTTCGTGACAAATAATTAATAATAATAACATTTATACATTAATTATTTTAAACATCAATTCTCATGCGTAATGTGTGCAATCCCGAAGTCTTGAGTTCGAGTCCGGTCATACGCATATTAAAAATATCCATAAACCTTTCACATTAGACGCTTCCAATATCATGCATTATGCTACAAGAATCGGGGATTTTAGCCACAACGTAAACCGTCGCAAAAAATCCATTAAACGACAAAATAAGCGATTTCAACCTTTGACTTTAATTTGTGGCGTGGCTAAAAGGCCCCATTCGTGTAGTGAATTACCTGATGCATCGGCGTTTAGTCAACAATGTGTTTTATCGTCACCTGGTTTTGATGAATAGGGCCTTCCTCAAATGAGGCCCCCTCAACTAACCTTCTATAAGTTTAATATGTTAGTATGTTACATCAATGAAATAAAATATTTCACAGGAATGTATATCGCCCTCTTAATATATTGTTCATTCTAACGTAAGATCATGTGATCTCACTAACTTTATATATGTTTCAGAAAATAGAAGTTTCAGTGAACATGCATTGTGAAAAACTAGTTGGATACCCGCGCACAACAGCGGCGATAAATATAGTTATATAATAAATATAGTAAATGAATTGCTAGCCCAACTCTCCACGCAATTCTCTACCCGTTTAGTGAATTCATTTCACAACACTCCAAATGTATATTTGTTAGTTGTATGTGTTTGTTTTGGTTTTTCGTATCTTTCCCGTGACATCATTATTCCCGCATATAAAAATACTTTCACAATCTCTTACCCGTCAAACACTCTTCCAAAAGTAAATGATTTTGATACATCAAGTTTGTATTGATTGAAAAAAAAGTTAAAGTTATAAAAATTTGAATCAAAATAAAATAAACATACTAAAAATGTAAAAACTAAAAACTCATAAAAATATATCAAAATGGATGTTGAATTAAAGAGTACAAAATTTTAGAAAATATGGTGAAATTAGATTATAAAAAAATTAAACGAATAAAAAGATATTTAAATTTAAAAATAAAGGTGATTAATTAGTTAAGAAGTGACACGTGTCACCCAATTATTGGAGCTCATTATTTTAGTTTGTTAGAGCTCCTCCTTTTTTGTTATTTTTTAGTTAGAGAAGTGATACATGTCACTCAATGATTGGAGCTCCTTATCTTAATTTTTTGTGGAGCCCACAAGTTAAATGCTTTATATAATAGTATAGATGCAAGACAGAAGTACTAAAGGCAGTAACAAAACTATCTGGCATCAATAAAGTGTCAGTGAATCTAGAGAAGAAAATGTTAGTTGTAATAGGATATATTGATCCTGTGTGTGTTGTAAAACGTGTTAGAAAAATCGGAAAGATAGCAGAAATTGTAAGTGTTGGACCACCCAAGAAACCTGATGATAAACCAAAGACAGATCCTTGTGCGATATTCTGCCCTCCTCCTCCTCCTCATCCCCCTTGTTACAATGGTTTCTATCCAGCTGGCATTGTCGTTGGACATCCGCAACCATGTGATGGTGGAACTTGCTTCATTCTTTGATGAAATTGAAGGTATATAAGTATATATGTTGTATTGAGTTGTTCATATTGATCAGCATAGCCTATGTCATGGTTGGTATGTAAGTATATGCTTTGCTTAGGTCTTTATATAGATACTGCATGTTGTAACACACACCATACATAACTTCAATATTGGAAATACTATTTGGACCTACAAATGGGCTTTCTGTGCTTTAGCTCAATTGTAAAGGTTTTGAGGCTCATATTCGGCCTCAAAATACAATGTCGTCTCTATCAGTCGGCCTCAAAATTCATATGGTTGAATTATTGCATTTCATTGAAACAAGTGGCGTGTAGATGGTTTACATGGTTTCATTATGATTGCAAATGAAGTTGGGCCAAGTATCCGGGCTGTGTAGATAAATGGGCCGTGTATACTGTTTTATTATTTACGGAACGGCGTCGTTTTAAACGCTTTATAATATATATAGTAATGCAATAATTCCTCTGGTCCACCATTATTGCATTTCATTATTGCATTTCATTGAAATGCAATAATTTCATTGATTCTATTAAGAGCATTATTGCATTTCATTATCGAATTTTGCATTTCATATTACATTTCAACTGTAAAGGTTTTGGGCCAACAAATGGGCTTTCATTGATTGTAAAGGTTGTGATGCCATGTTGGGACTTACTAGCTCCAGTTATGATTTCTCGCGACGGGGAGTTTTTAGCGACAACCAATGTCGTCTCTATCAGTCCACTAAACTACGAAAAACTCATTTTTATAGCCTCGTCTTTGACAGAAACTTTTAGCGATGACATGTTGCTAGAGGTTCGTTAGAAGACAAAAAAGCTCGTGTTATATGTTTGACCTTGACTTTTGCCTAGTCGTCGCTATAGGTTTGACGACAATGAAGTTTTTTTGGTATTGATCGAACAAAAATTTCCTTCCGAGATGAAAGCTTGCCGCTAAACCTTTTGTGACGACAATGTCGTCGCTATAGATTTAGTTTTAAAGATAATGATTTAAAAATTTAAAATATTTAAGTTAATTATTTGTATTTTTTTTAAAAAGGTAAATTGCATAAAAAGGTACCTATCTTATGTCCAATTTCAATTAAAGATACTACTATTTTTTTTTGCTCAATTTAAGGTATCAGACTTTTTTTTGGGCCGATTTAGGTTTTTTTCTAACTTCCGTTAACCATTTCGTTAGTAAATTACATGTTTGGTCCTTGAGCTTGTATAGGCATTTCATATTTGGTCTATTTTTGTCCGTTTTCATACGCTTGCATACGTTTTCGTCCGTTTTTATACGTTTTCATCCGTTTTTACACGTTTTCATCCGTTTTTGTACGTTTTCGTTTGTTTTTGCACGTGTTCATCCGTTTTTACACGTTTTCGTCCGTTTTTACACGTTTCCGCCTGTTTTACACGTTTTCGTCTGTTTTTGCACGTTTTCTTTCGTTTTTACACGTTTTCGTCCGTTTTTGCACGTTTCGGTCCGTTTTCGTCCGTTTTAACACGTTTCCGTCCATTTTTACACGTTTTCGTCCGTTTTTACATGTTTTCATATGTTTTTACACAATTTCGTCCATTTTTGCACGTTTTCGTCGGTTTACACACGTTTAGGCTGTTTTTGCGTTTACGATGTTTTACACGTTTTACACGTTTCTGTCCGTTTTTACACTTTTTGCACATTTTCGTCTGTTTTTACACGTTTTTAGTCCGTTTTTACACATTTCGGTTCGTTTTAACACCTTTTCGTCCGTTTTTGTATGTTTTGACGTTTCATCTGTTTTTACACATTTTTATACACACGTTTATACACTTGTAAAAACAAACAAAAATGTGCAAAAACGGACGAAAACATGGAAAAAAGGATGGAAACGTGCAAAAACGGACGCAATGTCAAAAACAGATGAAAACGTGTAAAAACAAACGAAAACGTGCAAACACGTGTAAAAATGGACGAAAACGTGTAAAAACGAATGCAAACGTGCAAAAACGGACCGAAACGTGAAAAAACGGACGCAAACATGAAAAAACGGAAGAGAAGGTGGAAAAACGGATGAAAATGTGTAAAAACATATAGAAACGTGTAAAAACAGATAAAAACGTGTAAAACAGACAGAAATGTGCAAAAACAGACGGAAACGTGTAAAAACGAATGAAAACGTGAAAACATGGACGAAAACGTGTAAAACAGACGAAAACATGTAAAAACGGACGAAAATGTGCAAAAACGGACGAAAACGTTTAAAAATGGACGGAAACGTGTAAAAACGGATGAAAACATGCAAAAACGGACCGAAACGTGCAAAAATGGAAGAAAACGTGCAAAAACGGACGAAAACGTGTAAAACAGACGAAAACGTGTAAAAACAGACAGAAACATGCAAAAACGGACGAAAACGTATGAAAGCGTATGAAAACGGACGAAAATAGACCAAACATGAAATGCCTATACAAACTCAAAGACCAAACATGTAATTTACTAACGAAATGGTTAACGGAAGTTAGAAAAAATGTACCTAAATCGGCCACAAAAAAAAGTCGGGTACCTTAAATTGAGAAAAAAAAGAATAGTACCTTTAATTGAAATTGGACATAAGATGGGTACCTTTTTAAAATGATTAAAAATATAAATTATTTAAATTAATCTAAATGAATTTATATTAATTATAAAATATAGTCTCGTCAGTCACAACACTTGCCTAGGTAGATGATGCTTGCGTATTTGACTTATGTAGTTCAAAAAATATTGATTCATATGTGTGCTCTTAATACAATCAATGAAATGCAATAATTCCTCTGGTCGAATGGCTAGCATGACACTTTGTTTTATATGAATCACTTGAATAGTCTCGTTAGTGACGAAACTTACTTAGGAAGACGATATGATACTAACGTATTCCACTGATGTGAGTTGATTGCAAAGCAAGCTTAACACTGCCATGCCAATGTACCTAATTGATATAGTTTAGTAAAAGAAAGTCTGGGGGTTAATTTTTCTCCAGGAAAAGTGAGATAGGCTCGTAAAGTATGACGAAATAATCTAAGGGAACTAAAAGAGATTCTTTTTGGTATTTTTGTGTATTTTAGTTTAAAGCAACTAAATTATTGGGGTTTTGGGGATATGATTTTAAGACTAATATGAACCTACAAAAGATAACTAAAATAAATATTGGTGAAATCTTATAAGATGAGAAAACGTATTTACTTAGAGTGCACTACTCTTGTTATTACCTAGTTGTATATACTGAATCTGTCACGCCTTGATTGGTGATCATGGAGGATATTTCTAGATTAGTGCAGTGCCTTGGTCCAACTCCTATACGCTATAGCAACTAGCCTAGTGCCTTGGTCCAACTCTTATAGCTAATCACAATGCAATACCTATCCAACCCGTTAATGTCTTGTAGTCCAACACCGCTCTACAGTAACTATGTATTGCACATAAATTTGATCAAAAACCCTAAGTGACTCAGCTAGACCAATAACCTAATAAAATTCTAAAATTTATATGGTTCGTTGTCCGACCATTAACCGCTATCACACAATTATCACTATTGAAAGATCTAATTAATTTGAAAGCAATAGCTAGATAATCATAAACACAAATAAGAAATCGGTAAACATAGTGATGCGAATGTCATAAAGCAAGCTTTACAACCCTCTAGGCAGTGTACCTGACCATTGTAGTGTAATATAGGAAAGACCGGGGGATTGATCATTCTTTAGAAGAATAGTGAGGTAGGCTCGTAAAGTATGATGAAATGATCTAAGAGAGAAGAGGAGATATTTTTTGGTATATTTGAATATTTTAGAAAGCAAGTAGATTATCAGGGTTTTGAGAATTTTGTTTTAAAACTAATATTAACCTAAAACAAATTAAATGATAGGAAAAGTAAATTGGTGTGAACAAATACGTTGGGAAGCATATTTATCTAAGGTGCGCTACTGCTCACTGGCGATCTAACTATGCCTATTGAATTGTCACGTCTTAATTGGTGTAATGGTGGATATTTCTGATTTCCAATTATGTAGGTATTTACTACAACCTATGCAAGATAGTCTATGTGACCAGACATACAGTTACAATGTACACAAAATAACTATAAGCACGCAATAAATATCCAATCTAATTAATCATCTAACAATCAACCCATTCTTACAGTCACAATGGTTGAGCATAAAATAGTTAAACTAGGGTTTATGTGGTTCTTAGTTCCATGTTCAGTTGGTTACTTGTGGTTAATGGTCAAGCTAGGCGGTTCCTAACTAGTTTTTAACAAGTAAATATCATTCACCAATCAAGAAGACAATAAATATAATTATACACTAGCAAGTTTCATGCAATATTAGATAAACACTATTTTTTTGGCCTAGCATAGCAAACAAAGGACAAGCAAACATAGAATCAAGACAAACAATGATAAACATGATTGAATGATTAAAGGTAAGACTAATGTTGATGTTTTGATAGGTTTACAATGAAGAAATATTCTAAAAATAGCATCAATATTCGGCTAGGGTTTAGTTCCCAAGGGCTGCACATGAATTATGAAAACATAGCAAAAAGATATATATAGAAAACTGGATGTGACGGTGTAGGCTGTGACACCGTCACCTCATCGTCATTAATTTATGGTTTTTCCACCTACTTGATTCTGACAGCGTCACTCTTTAACACGTGACGGCGTCACGACCCCCCGTTTCCACACACAGGCCGATTACAAAAATAACAAAAATTATTTTCTGGGCACTTCTGGTGACGACGTCAAAATGCCGTTCACGACTTGAAACTTTTGTCTTTTGTCTTCAAAACTTCATTTAAATGAGCCTTAAACTTGTATGTTTTCAGCAAATGCATAATCAAGACCTAAACACCAAATATGAAGAATTTTAAGCGATAATAGAGATAAAATAACATGAAATGTACAAATAATGAGGTAAATGACTCCTAAAATCGTTACCAATTTGCACCTTATCACACAAGTAAACAATAATATATTTCAAGCAATCCTAATTAAAAAAAAAAAAATCTAACCTAACATAACATACGAAAAAACAAGAAATCAACATAATCAAGCAAAGAATGATAAACATAATTGAATTATTAATTCAATAACATATCTTGATGTTACACTTGAGTTATAATAATGAAAAAAACTGAAAATATCATAAAAATCGGTTAGGGTTTGATTCCCAAAATTCCACTCGGATTATGAAAAGTAGCAAAAATATATATAGGAAACCGAAGGTGACTTTATCAAGCTTTAAGGGCTGACGGCAACACCTCGTCGTCTTTGATTTTAGGGTTTTCCACCGACTAGGCCTCACAGTGTCAGGCTTAGAGAGTGACAGCGTCACGTTGAGTTTGTGATGGCGTCCAAGTATGGGAGGTGAAGATGCCTCCACTCACCGGTCGATCATAAAAAATCTCAAATCTTAACTTTTTATGCACTTTTTGTGACGGGATTAGCTATCCCTGTCACAACTTCAAACTTTTGTTTTTTCTTCCAAACTTCGTCTAAATGATCCTAAAACTTGTACAATTCCAGCAATTGTATTATCCTTGACCTAGAAACCAAATAGGAAGGATTGTAAGCCAAAATAGAGATAAAAAGAGATAAAATGCATAAAATCATGGGGTAAAATGACCTCTAAAATTGTTAACCAATTGCACTTCCTCATTGACTTACATAGTTCTAAAGATACTGATTCGTATTTGCGTTCTCAATAAAATCAATGAAATGAAAACTATTCATATCGATTGAATAACAAGAGACACTTCATTTCATATGTAACGCATGTATAGTATCGAATGTGATAACACTTTATTAGTTAGAGGATGCTTTCATATTTCACTTATAACACTTGCTTAGTTAGACGATGCTTTCATATTTCACTTATTAACACTTTCCTAGTTAGATGATCCTTTCATATTTCACTTACGTAGTTCAAAAGATATTGATTCATATGTGCTCTCTCGATACAATCAATAAAATGCAACAATTCCTCTATATCGAAAGCTAGCAAGACACTTTGTTTCATATGAATCACTTGAATAGTCTTGTTAGTGACGACACTTGCTTAGGAAGACGATGCTTGTGTATATGACTTATGTAGTTCAAAATATATAATAAATGAAGTGCAATGATTCCTCTAGATGTGCGCTCTCGATACATTAAATGAAGTGCAATGATTCCTTTAGATGTAATAGCTAGCAAGAGAATTTATTTCATATGAATCACTTCAATAGTCTTGGATGAGATACCATTTACTTAGGAAGATGTTACTAACATTATAATCAATGAAATGCAATGATTCATTTTGATTGAATAGCATTGTTCGCCCAAACCAAATCTTATGCTCAACATGAAAGGCGTTATCAACGTTAATGGTTTAACACCTTCGCTATTTAGTTACGTGTTTTTGCAACACTTGTGGTATTTTTGTAAGGGTTAAAGCCATAAATACCAAGCTATTTTCAGAATTATACCGACTTAAAACACTTATCTTTTTATTAACAAATAACCCATCAAACTTGTTTGTAATGTGTTAATATTACCACTATTGTCGGTTCATGCCACACGTAATATTGTAATATCCATGTGGATTTTACTAAATTAAAATGTCATATAAAAACAAAAGTAAATTTCAAAAATCGTTCTTATGGTTTGACCAAATTACAGATTCAGTCCCCTAACATTTCAAAAGTGAAAGAATAGTCCATGCAGGTAACTTTCGAGTGCACTTTTGGTCCCGACTTGAAATGAAAAAGGACTAAATTACCCTTGTCTTCTTCCCTCTGAATTTTTACATGAGTAGTTTCCCCAAACATACAAAATTCCTGAACACATATCAATTACCCTTTTTCTTCTAACTTCATCAATAAATTGAAATCACACAAAATTCACAATATTCATCTCATCTTACTTTCACACCAACACATACGAACAACTTTTGAGTAGCTTCCCCATTTTCTTTTGCAACAATACCATATTCATCATCACAATCTTCATCAACCTCCCTAACCATCACACCAAAACTACCATATGTGAGGTTTGTTTTGTTAGTTGGAACAAATATATGGTGGCGATGAGATACGTTTCATCCGGTTGGAACAAATCTTTGGGGGTTGGGGACGCCGGCTCAGATCCGACGAGTTGGAGGAGATCTGGTGGTTGGAATACATGTCTAAATGAAACTAATTGAAAGATGATGATCACATGTGATGGTGTTGAAAGAAATAGCTGGTTTGGATAACGATGAATGAATTTTGTTCGGTGATGATGAATGATGGATTAGAAATATTTGGATGCTAGCTCCGATTTGAAGAATTTTGTTGAGTGATTTTGTGTTTGACAGAAATATTTGGTTTGAGTGATGATGAATGAATTTTGTTAGCATAAAATACATGTGGGCAAGAGAAATAGTGACTCCATAAAAAATTACGCGGAATTTGGTAAGTAATATAATAGGTGGCTGGTTACCGTTAATAATGAAACAAAATTTAAAAGTTTCATTGGTTGTTTGTTAATACAAAGTAAGGGGGTGTTTACTTTCTTCTTAGTGGGAAAGAAATGTGGGCCTAAAGCCTTAGTCCCTCTTAATTGGGAGAGACATTAAAGCTTCCCTCTCCTTTATAAGAGGGGCCTTGTTTACTAAAATAAGTGGCGTGAGCCATTTACATATGAGCCACTTATTATAGAGAGACCATTTTTTGTAACTCCCCAATTAAGAGAAAATAAGGGTTGAGCCCACTCATTAAGTGGCTCATATGAAAAAAATAAACACCCCCTAAATAAGAGCCTTATATCTCACCACTTAATTTGGTAAACACCCATTTAAGTGTTAAAAGTTGGTACAATTTAGAAAGTAGTTTGTTATTTTATTGCTTTAACCCTTTTCTAAATTAATACACTACAATTTTTTTTTTATTAATTTATTATTTAAATTTTCTAATCAATAGAGCATATAATTTTTTTAAAATACTTTTATATCTTAATTAATTTATTATTTAATTTTAATTTATGGCGACAACATGTGTTTTGTATAGTCGTTTTTTTCCGCCAGACTTAAAAGTGCAAATACAGTCGCTATAAGATTGACTAAACGACAAAAAATTCAATGACTTTAACTAACACCTATACCAACGACATGTAGTCGCTATAGGTTTGGAATCAAAGACAAGATTTGTGTCTATACTTATCCTCACAACCACAAAAGGCACTAGTTTCTTTAAAAAAAAAACCTCTCGTTTTTCATTTAAGAAATCCCAAATTTCACCACTTTCACCACCACAACCCACCAGCCAGCTACCACAGCTACCTCCCAAGGCCACCACCACAACCCACATTCACCTTCAACAAGTAACTTTATTATTCTTTTTATTTGGTGGATTTTGTTTATTTATTTTGATGAATATTTGACTTTTTAAGGTGGTTTATGATTTTGTATTACTACATATGTCTCAAATTTTATGTCCATTTTGACTTTTTGAATCTAACTTTAATCTTAAATATTTTTGTTTGTATTATATAATACTTGATGCAAAACATATGAATAGATTGGTTTTAAATGTATTTTTCATTGATATAATTTTCATCAAGTATTATATAATACAAACAAAAATATTTATGGTCAAAGTTTAATTCAAAAAGTCAAAATGAACATAAAATTTGGGACGGAAAAGGTATAACTTTAATTGTAGTACCCACCACCACAATTGTTGTTGCTGACTTGCTGTTGGTGTCCACTATCACCATGCCGCCTCCGCCGATGGACATCACGACCACCACGATAACCCACATTGTTTTTCAACAACTAACAAAGTAAGTGACTTTATGTTTTATATTTATTTCGTATTTAAAATTTTGTATAATGTTTAAATGTGTATTTTTAAAATGTGTAAATGAGTATATTTTGTATGATGTTTTAATGTGTTTATTTTAATGTGTTAACATTTCAGTATTTAAATGTATTAATGTTTAAATGTGTAAATGATTTTAGGAAGTTAGGATTAATTTAAGGAAGTTATAAAGTTAATTATCTCATAGGAAACTCGTCCGAAATTAATTTATTAAAAATTAATTTTGTATGTACTGTGACGATGAATAATGCCTTTGAGCGTTTATCAATTTGGAATGTGATTTGTTTGTTTTAGTTATCGTTTGTGTTGATTTGGAAGATCTAGAAAAACTAAAAATTCTGAAAAATATACTTGCGGAGATGAGTCGAAAAACCTGGAAAAAATGTAGGTAGCAACCTATATTTTAAATCGTGCAAGTCACCTATAGCGAGCACATGTTGTCGCTATAAGTCGTCTCTGTAGATAAAAGTAAAAAAGTAAGCAGATCTATAGCTACCACATGTAGTCGCTATAGGTTGTCTTTATAGCTCACTGTCAATGAGTAAAAAAGTCAATAAGTCATAAAGGCAAACAATCAGAGTCAAGTCAAGTGTATTTATAGCGACGACATGTCGTCGTTATAAGTTGTGTCAAAAAGTCAAGCCAAGATCCGTAGTCGCTATAAGTCGAATCTGTCTTTGTTATAACTTTCAGCAATGGCTCTATGGAGACGGGATTTGTGGAGGCCACGTGTCATTGCTAAGTTATAGCCAAGACATTTTTTACTTTTAGCGACGACTTCTCTCGTCGCTATAAGGGGAAAATATTGTAGTGATAACCTATGGCCACAGACACTCTTTTTGTTTACATCTATACTACTTTATAATGCATTTAGGCCTTCTAAAACTAGAAGGCTTAAAAATTCAGACTTTTTTACTTGTTTATTGTGGAAAGAGTTTTTCTAACCAAAAATTAAGATAAGGAGCTCTGAGATGACATGTGTCACTTCTTAACAAACTCCAAGCCTAACTTCTAACAAACTCCAAACCTAACTCCTAACCACTAAAAATTAAAATAAAGAGATCCAATTATAAAATGACATGTGTTATTGACTCATTTCTCAACTAAAAATTCATCTTTATTTTTAAATTAAAATATCTTTTTATCTACTTATTTTTTTATAATCTAATTTCATCATATTTTCAGATTTTCTAAAATTTTATGCTCTTTAATTCAACATCCATTTTGATATATTTTTATGAGTTTTTAGTTTTTATATTTTTAATGGGTTTATTTTATTTTAATTCAATTTTTTACAACTTTAACATTTATTTCATTTATTTCAATCAATATAATCTTGATTCGTCAAAATCATATACTTTTGGGGTAGTGTTTGACGCGTAAGAGATTGCGAGGGTATTTCTATATGCGGGAATAATGATGTCGCGGGAAAGCTACGGGTAACCCAAACAAACACTTACAACTAACACATATACATTCGAAGTGTTGTGAAACGAATTCACTAAACGGGTAAGCAAACACATATAACTATACTTATCGCCGCCGATGTGCGCGGGTACCCGGCTAGTATCTATAGTATATATAAAAGAAAAACTCATATTCTTGAAAGTGAAAATTAAAACTATATATGAAAATCATAAACTTTTATTATTATTTCGTTTATAACCCATAACCAATATTATTTTCAATCACTTTAAATCTTGTTTAATCCTCAAATTCTTAAACTTTTATTATTTTTCGTTTATAACCCACAAACTTTTTTATCACTACATTTATATAATTTAGCAAGAGGTTGAGGACAAATATATAATTTAACTGTGAAGGCTCATCGTGTAATCGAGCAGAACTTTAGCTTCACAAAAAATGTCGTCGAGCCAAGCTCACACTCTTGGTCTAACACTCATGCAGCCCTAGCTATGGCCAAGGACACTCTTTTTGTTGGATATTGAATCGTAGTAAATTAAAAGTAAATCTGTATTGCGACCATGGGTGGCGATTATCTTGTATCCCTACTGATCATGCATGTTAATTATAAGGTGCTTTTTTCATGTATTGCAAAAGTATAGAAGAACTACACTTTAGCAACAACTTGAAAAAGAGATATACACACCAATGAACCATAATCTGAATGCTAACGTACATACGAAGAACTGAACTGAAACATGCCTTCGAAGCCCCTAAAAGATACTTGTCACCCATGCAAGTATGCAGCCAATGCACGTGAAACTTGAATGCAAATCAAGATCCAATGTTTTCCATAACCTGATAACATGTTGAGGATATTCAAACTTGAGCAATGCTGCAATCCAAAAAAGTTTACAAAATTATACTCACACAATGAGTTAACAAGTTAGCAAGTGTGTTAATCCAATCATATAACATCATAATCTTTCTTTTTAATTTTCCTTTTTACCCTCCACATTTAGTTGCCAAGCCATTGTATGTATATAATTTTGTAAACTTTTTGCTATTAAAAAAGGGTTAGCGGCGCAGCTTGTTGCCCGTTTACCGCTGCGACGCAGCTTGTTGCCCGTTTGCCGTCCACCTCTTCGTAAATATCATAAATGTTTAATTTATCCAAGATGAATATAAAATATTTATATGATTAAACTTTAATGTTTGTGAATGTAACAATTTTTGTTCGACAAATTCTTATATTTTCTTTTTATTTTTTACAATACCTTTATTCGGGTTGGAGTCACGTAGGTTTATGCTAAGGATAAAATTAAATATTTAGTGCTTGAAACAAAAAAATATAGTAAGTATCAACCAGGTTTGTGATAACGAGATCGAAACGGAGTCACATATATTTGTTTGATGTCCGTTTGCAAGTGAGACGTGTGGCTTAATGTATTTAAGTGGTGGAATATTCAAAAATCAAAACCTCCAAGTCTCATCCAATGAAGACATCACCCTAGTTGATCAAGAGGACCTTCATTCATCTCCAGCTATATCCCATTTTTTAAGTGGTGGTTCGATCTATGACGTGGATACTTTGGCGTTTTAGAAATGGATTTGTGTTTGGGACAAAGAGACCTAAAAAAGATCTCATCTTTAATGACGTTAAACTCATGACGTACAATTGGATCTCCAATAGATATAGGAAGACTTTTTGTAATTGAGTTGATCGAGTGGTTTTCTGACCCTCATAACGCCCTTACCTCTTCGTAATCTCTATCTAGCTTCTTCCTCTATTTTATCTCAATTTTCCGTTCAGGAAAAATAGTTGTGTTCATATCACTAACTATAATGAAATGGTGAAATTTTTTGGGCTAAATATTAAAAAAAGTACTATACTTGCCACTCTTTTCTCTTCAGGGTAGCGAACAAAAATTTTTGCTTCCGTGGGTAATTTACTTTCAAATTCATCCTCTTTAGGGTATTTTGCAAAAAAGTAGGACATTTTTGCCCCTCTTACCCACAAGAGCAAATGATGACAAGTATGATATTTTTTTTTTTTTTATCATTTGCCCTAGTTTTTATTATGTTAAATTTTGGATATGTATTAAGATAATTTATTTAATGATTTATAATTGTGTTAAATCTATGATAAAAATGTTTTGTTTTATCATTTCCCCTAATTCACTTCAAGTTGTTTAACGCTTCAAGCGTTAAACCGAATTAGGTTTAACGCTTCCGCGAAATTAGGAGGAATTATATCACAACCTGAAGTACTTGCATATAAATTTCGTCACTTGTTGAAGCATATACTAGAGAGTATACTATGACTAGATTAAGGGTGTGTTTGTTTGATTAAGATGTACACATCTGAATCGACTACCGCATCTGAATCTGACTACCACATCTTACTAATAAGAGGTAACTATAATGTCTGAATCTGAATGAAAAAGTGTTGTTTGTTTTTTATAATTGTCCGAATGATTTTAATTTTCCCTTTTTTAAGTATATATTAAATTATTACAAATACGATTAATAAGTAAATAGTGTAAACTTAAAACAAAACATTTTTATCATAGATTTAACACAATTATAAATCATTAAATAAATTATCTTAATACATATCCAAAATTTAACATAATAAAAACTAGGGCAAATGATAAAAAAAAAAGTATCATACTTGTCATCATTTGCTCTTGTGGGTAGAGGGCAAAAATGTCTACTTTTTTGCAAAATACCCTAAAGAGGATGAATTTGAAAGTAAATTACCCACGGAAGCAAAAAATTTTGTTCGCTACCTTGAAGAGGAAAGGGTGGCAAGTATAGTACTTTTTTTTAATATTTAGCCCAAATTTTTTTATATTTATTTATGTCAACAATAATAGCACAGATTAGATGAGCTACTGTGCTAATTAACACTAGTATAAGTGACGTACTAATTATTCTTTACAACACAAAAGTTGAAATATAGTATAATTGCATTCATTATATAAGAAATTTAACAACAAATATAAAAAACTGGTTGCATGTTCATATCAAAGTATATAGCACCCTCCACGATCACATGATTGTGGATATCCCACCATAACAGGACCATAGACATCATTACAAACAGGCCATGGATTCGGGTAAATTATTTGGCAAATATCTTTGCAAGACTCAGGATTAGGTTTAGGAGGATCGGGTTTCTTGGGTGGTCCAACGCTTACGATTTCTGCTATCTTTCCAATCTTTCTAACACGAGCCACAACACACACCGGATCAACATCTCCAATTACAATCAACATTTGTTTCTCTGAATCCACTGATACTTCATCGATACCTATTACTTTCGTCACGGCCTTTAACACTTTCGTCTTGCATGCTTGAGAATGCATGTTCACTTTCAGCTCTATTTTCTGACAAATGATATATATACTTTCATATCATTAACAATGATGTAAAGATAATTAAAACGTAGCATATCAAGTGCTATACTAGAAGCATTACCTTAGACATTGTCTTTATGCCTACAACAACTGCAATAACACAAACGCTGAGCTACTGCATGTCGTCCTTCGTGATACATAGTACGTATCTTATTGAGTATATGTCTATATATATTGTATGTCTGGTGTCAAAATATATCAACTAGCTCGTCAATTTGCACATCCAACACGATTATATATTTATATATAACCTAAGTCAAGAAACATCTGCTTTTAGCACCTTTTTATATAGGACTGAAAATGATGTTTATGAGACTCACTTGGGTTTAGTTTAATGCAATTGCTTGGATTAAGTAGCAACTATCATAGTAAGAACCAATCATAAAGCAAATTAAAGGGTCAAAAGCATATTTATTTGTTGATCTACCCTATTAAACTTATTCAAGTTGTTGAATTACTAGTAGAGTGGTATTTGATATAGCAGGTCGTTGTACTTTGGAACCCTACTTTGATGATCGATATTAAAGTTATCCAATAATAAAATTAAACAAAAATCACACACGTAGCTGATGATGTGATTAATGATTATATCCACGCCTCAAACATTATAAGTACGTATTTACGATAATCATCTAAGAAACCATTTGGTTAAAGAAAAGGAATTAGTTTGGTTAAAGTTAATGAAAAGAGACAACCATTTTTACGTCGGTTCAGTTGGTATACATTTGTAGTGGAATTAATGTGCACAAATTTAGTTGAACGAAGTACAAACAACTTTTATATTTCTTAAAAATAACTTGAACTAAAACAAGTTGTTTTCGTTTAGAAGATGTTGAACATTAGATAATAGTAGTGTTACTACGACAACAACTACCTCTCACACATGAGTAAAATACAAGAATGTGATGCCCGCCGCTCCGCGGCGGGAGTTTTTCTGTGCCTCGGTTTTTTGTTGTTGGTTCCGAGGCTGTTTCGTTTGTGTTTTAAGACTTTGGATTTTTTTTGTTATATTTTTTTTCCTTGTATTTGTTTTTGGTGTAGTTTTGTTTCTTGGCATTATGAGTGAGTGTTCCCCTTTTTTTTGGGCTTGTTAGAATAGGGCAAGCCCATTCTCGTTGATTATACATATTGGTTTTTTTCTCATTTTATGCACTTTCTAACCTAAAAATGGCCGGCAAACCTAATATCGATGAGCTAATCGCTGCGTGTGGGTCTGATAACCTAGCCACCGCTTTCAAATTCTTGTTTAGCAGTGAGCTTGCTGAAGATCGTAATCTGGTGAATCGTTTGGAAGAGGAGCGTGCTCAGTTGCGCCGTAAAGTCGAGAAACGGGAACGTACCATTGCAGAAACCCATAGGTTTAGTCCTTTTGCTGTCAGGGCTGTTAATGGTTTAGGGGGTTTGGAAGAGCTTCATCGCGTTGATAGAGAGACTTTGCTTGCTTTTGGTGCGTTATTAGATGTTGTGCGTGACGGGATTGCTGAAAGGGAAAGGCAAATTGGCTTGATAGGGAATCAGTTGCTGTTGGTGGTACCTTTTTTTTAACCGTTAGTCCTAAGGGTTATTTCCAGTTGTTAGGTTGTTAGGTTTGGTATCGTTGTTAAGTGTCATTGGTAGTGTCTTTATAAAATGATGTAATGTCTGTTTGGTGGATGTAGCCTTTATCAGGTTACAATTTTGTTCATGTAAGATGATCCACCTTTTGTAAGGTACTTGTTGTAACTGTTCTTATGTTAATGGAAATTGGCATTTAAAGCCTACTTTTATTTTGTGCCTCTGTGTGGTGTTGTTAAGCTACTATTGTGTTGTGTTATTATATGTATTTTTGTTGCCTTTGTGTCAGGTATCATTTCTCAATTGGAATCTATTAACATTGTTTTTGTTGTATTATGCGTGTGTATAGCAAGTCATTGTAGTATGTCAGGTTTCGTGTACCAATGTGCACGCTTCTGTATATTCAAGCTTTTGTATATTCCTGTTTAGGAACTGATTGTAGTTGTTTTGATGTTAATGGTAGATTGGCCTGTTAAGGCTGTTTCTATCTTTTCTTTTTGTGTTGTGATGGTTGCATTATGCTCGTGTAGGGGGGTGCCTGCGATTGTGTCTGCAATAAAGTATATGCAGTGATTTAGCAAGTGGTGGTAGCGTGTCAGTTTTGCAGTTCCATTATGCACGCCTCTGTGTGTTAAACCTTTTGCATGTCCCTTTTTTGTATATGTTTTTATAGTGGGTGTGTAACTATTGATAGTGGATCCGTTATTGTGGCTTTTTTTTGTATAAATGTGCTTTGCTGGTTGTGGTTAGGCATATCTAGTTTTGTTTATTGGTAGATATTGGTTGCCTTCCATGTCTCGACCTGGTTGCTTAGGAGAACTTGGGTTTGCTTGTGATAGTGATGCTCTCCAAGATCGTATGTGCCTGTTCTTTGAAAGGGAAGTTATCGCTGTGCGTGAGTTTGAGACCATGGTGTGTGTGCGTTGCTTTGAAATCGCGACACGTATCAGATACTTGGATGATCTTATCCAAGAGGTTCTTCAGGAGCCGCATGATTCGGTGATGGTGAATTCAGTTGTGTTTCTGAGAGAGGTACAGGCACGGGAGCGTTCCAAAAAGGCCACGTTTCAGGCGCTGTTGCCTAGTGCACATGTTGCTCTACGTGCTGCTGCGCGTTATATCAATAGTATCCATTCATTGTGAGGAGCTATTGTATGTGCCCAGTTACTGTTAATGTCGTCGGCTTACTTGTTGTAGTGGTTCCTTTGTGTTGGTCATTTGTTTGTCATTGTTTGTGTTATGTTTGTGAAACTTGTACTGAATAAAAGCCCTGTTGCGATGTCTGTATGGATCTGTTCTGTTGTACCTATGTAGTGTTGCAGTGGTAATTTGTGTGTATATGATAAGTGACTATTCCAAAGACTGTTCATATACATGGAAAATGGCAAGACTTAGCTTGCCTATGTACAGCCTAGGCACTGTAGTAGTTGCTTTACATACATCATACAGTTACTTAGAGGATAGATATCTGTAGTTACTACTGTACATATCCTAATGCTTACGGCTTGTACCTTGGCCTATTAGTTTAAAATAAGTTATATAAAGTAGAAGGGTACCACTCTTGGTTTGTTTCGTCATTCCTTTTTGGCCTTCTTAGTTTCTGGTTCAGTGGGGTCGCCTTCTTCCTGCGGGAAGAGTTCCTTACGGATACCTGTGGATGTAGTTGCTCCGGTTTCTTTTTTCTTTTCTTCTGGGTCTGCTGTCAATGGCGGTGGGGTGATTGTTTCTGTCAGTATGATGGTCGGCGTTTCAGCGATGGGCGTTGAGGAGGAACTCCCTTCTCCTTCTATTTGTGGAATAGGTGGGAGTGCTTGGATGTGTGTTGATGGCGGGGCTGGTTGTGGTCCTTGAATTTTTGCTGCGCCGTCAAGGATGAATCTAGCGTTGCCGCATCGGCTTCCTGTTGCAAAGTGTAGTTTGAACATCCTTCTTGTTTGGTGAAGGTCCCTGATGATTGGAGGCAGGTCATATGGATCCGGCTCAGGTATGTAGCTTAGTATCTCACTACATGGTGGGAGCAGGGAGTTGGCAGCAAGACTGAAGCAAGTGACTCCTATCGTTCCAGAGTTGTCGGTTAGAGATGCTCTGAAGCAGTAACTACATTTTGGTAATTTTACTAGAGGTCAGTGTTAGTTTTCTATATATCCATGTGTACATGTGTAGTAAGTTATTAAACACTGAATATTTGTACCTGTAGTTGGGTGTAGGATTCCCTCCGTACTGTTGACAGTGCAGATGTGGCATCCCTTCGTTGATTTTTGTGTGGCATGTACAACATCGATTAAAATACCAACCTCTTCGTTCGTGTATCCATGTTATGGTAGCGTCAACCAAAAATTGCTCTTGCTGTTATGGATTTCAATAAGGGATTTTTTTTTTAGTTTTTTGATGAACTGTTTGCTTATGTGTTTTTACATGGGTGGAGCACTTACCCGGTGTGCCTCCGGATTCAGCTCAAGTAATGTGCCAATAGTGACTGGGCGCTAACCTTTTTGGCTTCCTGATGGTATGCCTTCAACCGACGGAAGCTGCAGTGTTGGGTTTGGACCAAGGAATCCAGGAGCCCTACCGTGACAGGAAATGTAGAATGTTATGTGATGCCTCTTTAGTGTAGGTCAAGTGAATTGTTAGCGTGTCACTTACATTTCCCTGATTCGGTCTGTTTCAGGAATCCTTGGGTTTAGGTAGTAGGTTGTAGCCGGGGTGGCTGACAGTTGAAGCCCTCCTATTTATATACCCTTTGTTATATGTCTGTAGTAATAACTGGTGAAGCATTATGTCATGGATATTAGTAATTTACCTGCGAATCGCTTGACCCAGCATGAGGTAACCGCAATTATAACCGGCTGCTCCATTGCTGATAATAGGTTGACTACAAATCCGATAGCTGCCTCATTCCACAGACTAAATACTATGCTATTACCGCTGTGAATTTTGGAAGCAGTTAGTCTGTGATAATTTACAGTCATTTGCAATTAAGAATTATTTTCTTTAGTTGTACCTGAGATTCTGTATCGTTATGTTTCGGCGGGAGATCCTGTTCGTGGTCGTGTCTCTAAATTCCCTTATGTTGGTAACGTTTCGTATGATACCTATGTAATCTGTATATTATGGTTAGTATGCGGGGTTTAAGAATAGATGTTTGTTATGTTCATAGGCGTTACCTGTAAGAACAGAGTCCCTGTTTTCCGTGCGTGTTGCCACTTCATTGTAAGAAACGAAATTAAAGTAGTGTTCTGGATAACATGTGTCTTCAATTTCAATCACCTTTGTGTACTTGCCGAATAGCAATGTTAGGCTGTTATTGATCGTTTGTTGCCAATGTTCGGTCCTCTTACAACCGTACCCTTCAATACGATAGCATTTGTTAATCTCCAACTTCGTGTCATATAGCTTCATGTCCCATAGTTGCACGTTTGCCTGAATTGCTCCGCCCTACACTTGGTTTTCAATGCATGGTTAATGTAGTTTTCTTGTCTGCTTTCAAACAATTGTAAATGGTTATGTTTTTGGTATCGGTAAAATACCTTCTTGTCAAGTAACATGTAGCATAACCCGGTGGGGTTAGGGTCGGGCACGTTCCTGGAGGTCCAGCGTCGGTACACCCTTACACGTAGTGGCTTTGCTATGTCTGCCGGTGTCAGGTTCATTAGGTCTGTTTCTTCTTCCTCAATGACAATAGCCTTACCTTTGTCTATTTGGTGACTCTCCATAGCTGTTGTTGGTATTGTACACACTTCGGGTGACTCTGGCTTAGTTAGAGCTGGTCCTTCAATGGACGATTGCATATCAGGTTCCTCGAGAGGCGCCTTCCCTTTTCCTTCTCGTTGTGGTTCTGATCCGACGCCTGTGGATTTCATTTATTCACCAATTTCCTTAAGAGGGGTCTCTGGCTTTTTGTTGGACATATCTTTGAATATTCACCAAAATGTTAGTATAATTTGGAAGGGCCTATATAAGAGGGTGTTATGCAAAACATGGTATCTAATATTAGGAAAGTTAATGGTAATGCATTAATAACTTGTTCACATATGAATGGTTCTAGATTGCATACATGTACTACATTATTCTAACATCATATCTTTTACTTACAACGAATAATATCTATAGCATATGTGTGTGTTTTTTTTCTAAAGGTAGCAAATAGGCATCTATATGGTGTTGTTCGTTTTTGAAATGTACTTTTTTCTGTGACCCCTTTTTTGTTAACGCTATGTAAACATGTGGTGTCCTGATCATGCTTAGGAAGTCTTTGTAGACGATGTTCTTGGTAACGGTGTCGGATTGGCCTTCTGTGCCCCCTATAATCATTTTCAGCCCTGATGGTGATGTTGCTCTTGATAGTGCAACATACAGTTGGCCATGACCAAATATCGGTTTCGGTAAATAGACTCCTATCTTCTTCAGCGATTGTCCTTGGCTTTTGTTGATGGTCATGGCATAGCATATTTTAACTGGGAACTGCTTCCTCTTGAATATAAACGGGAGGTTTTCATCTTTGCTGCTGAGTACTATCCGTGGAAGAAATACTTTTTGATTTTTCCTTGTGCCTGTGATTATCTTCACTTCTAAAACTTTTGTAAGGAGTTGTGTCACGATCATACGTGTGCCATTGCAAAGCCCGCCGGCTGGATTGAGGTTGCGTAATAACATCACAGGAGTGCCAATTTTCAGTTCGAGATGGTGTGGTGGTAGCCCTGTTGGATTGATGGTGCTGAGGTATTCTGTGGGATACAACAATTCTGTTGAGCCTGTACGTGTGTGTTCTACCGGGAGTCTTTTCTAATATGGATGCGTTTATAAGGTCAGCGGTTTCATTTTTGGGACAGACAATAGCTTTTTCTTGGAGGTTATCCGCCGTGGGTTGTTGCAACGTCACACTGTCATAGATAAAATCTATTAACTGTTCCTTGCCATGTTCGTTATCAGGTAAAGAAAACCTATCTGGTACTTCGATCCACGACACATTCTCGGGGTCTGTAGCATCTGGTGTACCCGCATAGCCATCACCAATATCAAGTAACCACTTGGAAAATGTGGCGGTTTCCTCCCTTTCTATAACAACTCGTAAATTTCCCTACCATTTTTCGCGACTATATTTTTTTTTCTCTTCGATCTATAATAACACACCAGTTACAGTTAAAATATAAAAATAAACTAGCATAGCCGACGTCAGTATTTTTATAACAGTATTTCGAAGACGCTTCCAAAAATATAATTTTCATATTTTTCGGACACCCGAAGGTACGTTTACTCGAGGATTCGACAAAACACGAGGTACCAACTATACTGTATTGGTTAATAAAACAAAAGAGATAAGACTTTTATTCACTCTCTCCCCCACGTTTTTTTTTACTTTACCTGCTTTCTCTCTTCCTCTTGTCGACATAAACCCAAAGCAGACAAACCTGGAAATGGTATCATTTCTTTCTTTTAAGGAGTCCAACACAAAGTCTCACCTCCATCCTTCTCCAAATAGCTATCTACCCATCTAGACATCACATGAAGTTAGAGGCGTGGCTGTGAAAGAAAGACGCGAGCTAGAAGAAGGAATACCCTAAGCACTAGGTCAAGAAAAGATAAAGTCAAGTTTCCCTTTTGTTTTTATTTTATAAGGACGCACATCCACACGAAGTTCACACAAGCTTCTCACCATCTCACTCACACAAATTAGGGTTCTATCAAATTAGGGTTTCTTGAACGAAGGGGCTTTTGGAAATTGATAGAGGGGTTTCGTTCTTGAATGCATAAGGAAGGATTCCCAAGTGGTTAATTGTTTCAATTCATCCCGATTCCTTCCAACTGGAGCTTTTGGTGTTCGGTTCATAATCCCCTCGACCCACGATCTAGTTGTTGTAAGAACTATACTTTTGTTATTTTGACTAATTTGTTGTTTGATTTTTTTATAATTCGAACTTTGTATGTCATCTTGGTATTGCTGGATTAGTAAAGATGTTGTTGTTATATGTTGTTGTTACCGTTGTGAACGCAAGAGGAAAACAGAAAATATTAAAATTTAATTTCTTAACTTTCGGCTTATTCAAATTGGTTATCAGCTTATTTTTGTTTTCGGCTTAAGTGGGAAACTCTTAAAAGTTCATTCTTAATATATAAAAACTACTTAGTAGCTATTTCCTCTTTCAGCCTATTTAGAAAAAACTTGACAGCTTGGTTGTTCGGATAGGTCCCGTGTTTGGTTACCTTCTAGCTCGACTAGAGTCCTTCTTGCATGAGAAAATGGAACACGACCAAGTCTTCCTTTTCATTAGCTTGTCCTTGCCGTAGTAGATGGTTTAGATGTTGCGAAACTTAGTCTTTGCCATTGTTAGTTACGACCCGAGTCTTGACCCGTGGTAAGAATGTCGAGGTCTAGGCTTGTAGTCAAGAACCTCATCATGCGAACTCGAAGTTAATAACACCCGAGCGTAATACTTGGTGCATATATATACTCTTAGTCTTTTCAAAAATCTGTCACACAAAATTTATGTTATCATGCCAAAATTTTTCTGAGGTGTATTAGAATTACATGTGGGCCACTAGGCCCATTCCCTTTTAGCTCACTCAGCCGGTGTGACTATTGGGAGTCCGTTTGGTTTGTGTTTCGGGCCACAGCCCAAACACGACATCCGATCTCGTCCTACTTCTCAAAACTATTTTTCGGCTCTTCTATCCGTCATCCTTGACTCGTCATAAAATCTACAATACACTTATATATTGACACACTTTATACATTTGTCACATTTAAAGAAATAAATGGGTAACTTCTATATTGTAAACATTTTGATAAATAAAATCTATGATATAGATTTCACTATCATGAGATATGTATAAACTGAATATTTCAAAAACGCGACTATCTACGTTTATGATTTTCAAATGACAATATGTTCTAATAATTATATATATAAATCTAAATCATTTCTTTTAACTATAAAAACTTATGCCCTTATAAATATGTATGTATATATATATATATAGAAAACCAAGTTTTAAGGTATATATATGTACCTATTTTTCTTTCTTAACTAGATACGTTTTTTAAAACTCATATTAATCTTATAAACTAAGTTATACTTTATTATATTTTCAAACAATTAAAAGCTTGACATATATATATATATAAATATATATATATATATATATATATATATATATATATATATATATTTATATACACTTTACATACATATAAATATAAATAACTTTTCTCATCGACAAGCGTCTCATTTTATGTACTATATTTGCCGTAAACTATTATTATCCGTCTATAAGCCGAAATATACTCCATTATTTTGAAAATGATATTTTTAGACTTAGTAATGACACAACGACAACAACAACACCACATATAAATTAAATGGAGAAGATAGACTTTATTTAACTTGAAATCGGAAACTGAGATTTACCGCACTAATTTAGGTTGCGTGTTGGAGCTACTTGTTACTTGAATTCTTTGTGCTTTATTCACCGAGCTGCTAAGGTGAGTTTATAACCCCACTTTTACTCTTATTTACTTGCTTTATAAAACTTTGGGGTGAGAAACATGCAAAACTCTTTTCGGACCTGAAACTGAAAACACTATTACGTGAAACAACCTTGAATCCCAACTATGCTACCGTTAGTTCCCTTTGGGGAGGCGATTGTTATGAATAGATCTATTGGGGATGACACCCCCGTTCGAGTTTGACTGGATAGGCGAACGTCGGGCGTATATCATATCGTATTGATTGAGTGTACTGGAAATACACTTGCTGGGCTTTTATTTATCATGCTTCTAGATGCATGCACACTGTCGTAGTTTCGGTTGCATGAGCTTGGTACTAGCATAATAGATTTTTACTGCATATAGTATCATTCACAGAGATGCTTATATGTACACCTATGGTCCAACTTGAATATTTTAATTAAACCTATGAACTCACCAACCTTTGTGTTGACATTTTAGCATGTTTTTCTCAGGTTTACTTGTTGGCGTGGGCAATGGCAAAGGCATTCGTTGAAGACTGGCATCCGAAGTGTTTCCAAACATTTTAATACAACTTTTAATGGGACAACATATATTTTTATGGGCTTTACTTCCGCACTTTGAAACAATAATGTAAAACTATTTCTTAAATTAATATATCTCTTGAAAATGGAATAGAATTTCCATTCTTTATTACCTTGTGTTGTGTATATTGATTTAGTAGCACCCCATGACCCGAACGATTCCGCTGTGAAATTTTGGGGGTGTTACAGATTGGTATCAGAGCCTAGGTTATTGAGAATTAGGTATTTTCCAAAACCTAAACTATAACCACATTTCCTTAAAAACATTTCAACGCCGCCACAACGCCATTGTATGCGCCATTCCTTGCCTCTACTGTTACATGTAGTCGTGCTATGTGTTACTATTGTGTTTTAGGTTCTTATAAACTCTTATTTGAATTAAATTAATTATTTCTCAAAATCATTAAGTTTCTTAATTAACTCACATTTAAACTTTAAGACTGTTCTTGTTTGATTGGGTTGCGAAGTTTAAATGTGTATAAGCTCATTCTCATTTAAACTTTAAGGCTGTTCTTGTTTGATTGGGTCGCGAAGTTTAAATGAGAATAATATTGATGTAACAAACTTAATGAGATTAAGGAATAATTAACTTAAGGATAGTGTAGAGTAGACTACGAATGCTTATACTTGTTACCCCTCTATGTTAAACTGCTTAACATGCCCACTATTACAATATCGCACTATGCTATGCTTCCATAATTGCTTCTATGTTATTTCTTTATGTAACATACAACTACTTGCTTTATATTATTCTCACACATATAGTTAAACCACCTCTGTCACTGGTCACGATCTCTTATTACACTCTTTTGCTCCATCCTTCGTAACCTCATATGACTTTGCTCTTTCTGTTTTGAACCTAACTATCTTACTCTTTTATGAAACCTCGTTGTATTCCGCTTAATAAATCCTTTATCTTTTATTTATTTATTGTCTTTTGTCACTAAATCTTTTTGAACAACTAGCCCTTTTCCACGTCACATTTTAAGAGTATAAATGCTCACATCTCTTCACGGTATCGACCTCAACAATTCTCGCATCTTAAACCACGAGGACGTGGTTTCTTTTAAGGGGTGAGTACTATAACAACTCGTAAATTTCCCTACCGATTTTTCGCGACTATATTTTTTTTTCTCTTCGATCTATAATAACACACCAGTTACAGTTAAAATATAAAAATAAACTAGCATAGCCGGCGTCGATATTTTATAACATATTTGAAGACGCTTCCAAAATATAATTTTCATATTTTTCGGACACCCGAAATCGCGTTTACTCGAGGATTCGACAAAACACGAGGTACCAACTATACTGTATTGGTTAATAAAACAAAAGAGATAAAGACTTTTATTCACTCTCTCCCCCACGTTTTTTTTACTTTACCTGCTTTCTCTCTTCCTCTTGTCGACATAAACCCAAAGCAGACAAACATGGAAATGGTATCATTTCTTTCTTTTAAGGAGTCCAGCACAAAGTCTCACCTCCATCCTTCTCCAAATAGCTATCTACCCATCTAGACATCACATGAAGTTGGAGGCGTGGTCACAGAAGAAAGAAAGACGTAGCTAGAAGAAGGAATACCCTAAGCACTAGGTCAAGAAAATATAAAGTCAAGTTTCCCTTTTGTTTTTCTTTTATATGGACGACATCCATTGGGAGGTTCACAAAAGCTTCTCACCATCTCACTCACACAAATTAGGGTTCTATCAAATTAGGGTTTCTTGAACGAAGGGGATTTTGGAAATTGATAGAGGGGTTTCGTTCTTGAATGCATAAGGAAGGATTCCCAAGTGGTTAATTGTTTCAATTCATCCCGAGTCCTTCCAACTGGAGCTTTTGGTGTTCGGTTCATAATCCCCTCGACCCACGATCTAGTTGTTGTAAGAACTATACTTTTGTTATTTTGACTAATTTGTTGTTTGATCTTTTTATAATTCGAACTTTGTATGTCATCTTGGTATTGCTGGATTAGTAAAGATGTTGTTGTTACCGTTGTGAACGCAAGAGGAAAACATAAAATATTAAAATTTAATTTCTTAACTTTTGGCTTATTCAAATTGGTTATCAGCTTATCTTCTTTTCGGCTTACTTAAGCTTAACATCTTTTGTTTGTTTTCGGCTTAAGTGGGAAACTCTTAAAAGTTCATTCTTAATATATAAAAACTACTTAGTAGCTATTTCCTCTTTCAGCCTATTTAGAAAAAACTTGACAGCTTGGTTGTTCGGATAGGTCCCGTGTTTGGTTACCTTCTAGCTCGACTAGAGTCCTTCTTGCATGAGAAAATGGAACACGACCAAGTCTTCCTTTTCGTTAGCTTGTCCTTGCCGTAGTAGATGGTTTAGATGTTGCGAAACTTAGTCTTTGCCATTGTTAGTTACGACCCGAGTCTTGACCCGTGGTAAGAATGTCGAGGTCTAGGCTTGTAGTCAAGAACCTCATCATGCGAACTCGAAGTTAATAACACCCGAGCGTAATACTTGGTGCATATATATACTCTTAGTCTTTTCAAAAATCTGTCACACAAAATTTATGTTATCATTTCAAAAGTGAATATAAAAACTTGGCTGCCAAAATTTTTCTGAGGTGTATTAGAATTACATGTGGGCCACTAGGCCCATTCCCTTTTAGCTCACTCAGCCGGTGTGACTATTGGGAGTCCGTTTGGTTTGTGTTTCGGGCCACAACCCAAACACGACATCCGATCTCGTCCTACTTCTCAAAACTATTTTTCGGCTCTTCTATCCGTCATCCTTGACTCGTCATAAAATCTACAATACACTTATATATTGACACACTTTATACATTTGTCACATTTAAAGAAATAAATGGGTAACTTCTATATTGGAAACATTTTGATAAATAAAATCTATGATATAGATTTCACTATCATGAGATATGTATAAACTGAATATTTCAAAAACGCGACTATCTACGTTTATGATTTTCAAATGACAATATGTTCTAATAATTATATATATAAATCTAAATCATTTCTTTTAACTATAAAAACTTATGCCCTTATAAATATGTATGTATATATATATATAGAAAACCAAGTTTTAAGGTATATATATGTACCTATTTTTCTTTCTTAACTAGATACATTTTCTAAAACTCATATTAAACTTATAAACTAAGTTATACTTTATTATATTTTCAAACAATTAAAAGCTTGACATATATATATATATATATATATATATATATATATATATATATATTTATATACACTTTACATACATATAAATATAAATAACTTTTCTCATCGACAAGCGTCTCATTTTATGTACTATATTTGCCGTAAACTATTATTATCCGTCTATAAGTTTCGAAATATACCCATTATTTTGAAAATGATATTTTTAGACTTAGTAATGACACAACGACAACAACAACACCACATATAAATTAAATGGAGAAGATAGACTTTATTTAACTTGAAATCGGAAACTAAGATTTACCGCACCAATTTAGGTTGCGTGTTGGAGCTACTTGTTACTTGAATTCTTTGTGCTTTATTCACCGAGCTGCTAAGGTGAGTTTATAGCCCCACTTTTACTCTTATTTACTTGCTTTATAAAACTTTGGGGTGAGAAACATGCAAAACTCTTTTCGGACCTCAAACGGCGAAAACACTATTACGTGAAATAACCTTGAATCCCAACTATGCTACCGTTAGTTCCCTTTGGGGAGGCGCGATTGTTATGAATAGATCTATTGGGGATGACACCCCCGCTCGAGTTTGACCGATAGGCTTAACGCCGGAGTATATCATATCAGATTGATTGAGTGTAATGGAAATACACTTGCGGGATTTTATTTATCATGCTTCTAGATGCATGCACACTCGTAGTTTCGTTGCATGAGCTTGGTAATAGCATAATAGATTTTTACTGCATATAGTATCATTCACGGAGATGCTTATATGTACACCTATGGTCCAACTTGAATATTTTAAATTAAACCTATGAACTCACCAACCTTTGTGTTGACATTTTAGCATGTTTTTCTCGGGTTTACTTATTGGCGTGGGCAATGGCAAAGGCATTCGTTGAAGACTGGCATCCGAAGTGTTTCCAAACATTTTAATACAACTTTTAATTGGACAACATATATTTTTATGGGCTTTACTTCCGCACTTTGAAACAATAATGTAAAACTATTTCTTAAATTAATATATCTCTTGAAAATGGAATAGAATTTCCATTCTTTATTACCTTGTGTTGTGTATATTGATTTAGTAGCACCCCATGACCCGAACGCTTCCGCTGTGAAATTTTGGGGGTGTTACACTTTCCAAGTCACTCATTCCTGGCCTTTCCAATCTCATGTTTTTCTGCAACACAAACACTTTAAAATGCTGCCATAGATAAGATTCTGATATTGATGATGCTATAATTTCATTCTTAGGCGCACCTTTTTTGATAGGTAGCGTTTGCCTAAAATCGCCTCCAAACATTAAAGATTTGCCACCAAATGGTTCTGTTGGTGCATCACAAATATCACGCAATGTCCTATCCAATGTTTCAAAACTTTTGCGGTCATTCATTGGCGCCTCATCCTAAATCACCAAGTCTGTTTGTTTCAGCAAGTTTCCCAGCTGCGTCTTTTTCTTAATGCTACAAACTGATTCATCCGTTAATGCCAACGGAACCTTGAACCTTGAATGAGCCGTCCTACCAGCTGGCAGCAACAGGGAAGCGATTCCTGAAGATGCAACTGCAAGTACTATTTTGCCATTGGATCTTAACGTTGTTATGAAAGTCTTACATAAGAAAGTCTTGCCGGTGCCCCCATGACCATACACAAATACCAGTTCTTGTCGGCCTGCCTCCAGACTTTCCATAACTGTTTGAAATATTGCCTTTTGGTCTTGGTTTAACAGAGGTATAAGAACATCCCTTTCCTTTGATAGTTCAGCGCGATTGTAGCATTTTTCTTCCATGATAGCTTTGTTATTAAGTATATTTAGTAACTCTTTGGATGGTAATGGTAAACCAAATTCTTCGCGGATCTGCCATGCTGTGACAAACTTGACTCGAGCTCGTATAGTATACCTGCTTTAAGCTCAGGTTCGTTCACATGAAACAGATGCACCCCGAAGAGTTCTGAGAGTGTCCTTGGAATGTCATCAGACATGTGCTTCCAAAATGTGTCCCACAACGTGATTGGCTTGCTTACGTCGCAGAACAGGAGGATCTGCACAAATAGTGCACGCATTTCTGCCGCAGACGCTGTTATCGCAACTTCCTCTAATGCTATAGACCATTCGTTATCTTTTTCTAATAAACCCATAGCTTCTGCCACTGCCCTATTGGTTGGGTATAGGATACCATCTACCGTCCGTATATCGGGAAATGAGGTACAACCTACTTGGTGGCACAATAGTAATCGTTGGTAGAAGAGGTCACCTGAACTGGGGTGGACGTATGTCAGCCTCCTGATGGACGGTTTGTTAAGATATGTCCTTGGAAACCATTCCCTGTCCTTTTTTGACCAAACAAATTCAGATGGGAATTTTAAGTATGTCAAATGTCTACCTATGGTAGATGTGGAGTTGAAGTCTAGCCATTCTGTGAGAGTTATTTTCTGAGAATGAGGGTTATCGATGACTGACTAGATCCGGTGGCCAGCTTTGAATGTTACCCGCTGCATGTTTTCTAAATGCACTACAAGAATCTGCACTGCAGGTTCTCTAAAGTGGATCTCAAAACTGAAAATACGCCAACATGCCTCATGCGGACCTATGTATCGAGCGTCTACAAAGTTCTTTATCTCATCTACGATTTCTGGCACGCTGGAGGACGCTTGTTGATTTGGTTCAGCTGAGCTAGCTAAACCTTGTAACGGCCTACTTTTCCTGGTTATACGTGCCATGATTTTGTCGGTTCCTTTTGAGATGTATTTGAAGAGGTATTTTATCAGCATAGTCCAGCTGCAACACTCGACATTGATGTGAGCATAAAAGCGTAGACATAACAGAAGACTATAGGGAACTACATATCCGTTGTCTACCTGCATATTTTGCCGCGTCGCTACAAACTCCTTATCTCTCCGATGGTAGTGAACATAGCCATACTCATCTATGTACGTGGTGGCACAATATTCTTTAGGAAAATGTTTTTGGATGTTTGTCGGTTACGCATACATGGGGCATCCGGAAACGGCATGCCACATGGTCCTTGCATCATGAGTTCCGTGACAACTCTGAATGCCTCAGGTTCTGCATGCTCATCATGTAACTCTGCAGAGATGAACCTGTCAACGTCCCCTGGGTTCGTTACTTTTGAAAAGGCATCATTCCAAAACAACAGATGGCAACGAGGAAGGCCCCGTTTTTGGAACTCTATTGTGTACAATACTGCAAAAAAAGGTTTCAATTAGCATAAGAACATCATATGAACAGGGAAATGGAATGGAATTTTACACAAGGTTACTAAAGAGTGGAAAAAACAGTATAATGAATCGTGGTCGGTATCACTAACCTGCTGCAATGGTACCCAAGATCTTTTTATCGCGCACATACTTGACCAATCTTTGGACCTTTCGTTCAAAGACCCTATCAATTACATCCGGCCTGTCAGTAGCGGTAAGGTGTGGAAATTGTGCCATGTACTCTTCTATCTCAGGCCATTTGACGTTGCACGTGAAGGTGACAAATAAATTTGGATTGCCATGGACTCTGCATATTGCCAACGTGTCAAGATAGTGGTTATACATGTATCTTGGACCCCCGTGAATGATGCAGGAAATATTATTCTGGAGCCCACATCAGAACCGTCATGGTCCCCTCGTGCCACAGCATCGTATAGGCCGCTCAAATAGTCTCCACGTATGTCCGATTGGTTTTCCGAACGAAGTCCATCCGATATTTTTCAACTGCACAATAAGCAGTGACAACATATTGTTGGAATAGGCGGCCACCTCGGGTAAGCAACGTGTAACGGTTATAACGATCATGCAAAAGATAAGAATAGTAAGCATTCATCGACATCTTCTTATCAGTTTCATTGTCCTGACCAACAACATTTCGTAACTTTAGGCCTTTGTGGTATCCTTCCTCACCGTACACAAATAATAGCGGAAACTGCAAAGACATGTAACATGGATGTACTTTATTAATACGCTGAGGTTCCCCAGAATGCAAGTCTATTATGACATCAAAATCGGTTAGTATTTCAGGGCCTGATTCAAACACCATCGCCCCAATATTGTCTGCTGTTGGTAACTCATGCGTTGCTGAACCAACAACCCCGAAAAGTGATACTTTAAAATCTGGGATCGCTGCATCTTGAAGCTTGTCACGTGCCGTCCTAAATAACTGCACTAAAGCGTTTTTGTGGTCTAAGAAATGTATAAGGCCTTCAACAATATTCCGATCAAACACCCTTTCTACATCCCTTCCAAAATTCGCCAACCTATTATCAACTTCATGGTCCGTGTCATATAGATACAACTGTAGAAACCTTGGATCATCCCCTTGCACCGGGCACATATGACCAATCCTATGATAGATATGACCAGAGACCTTGAAAACATACGGTCCCCTTCCACTGTTGACAGTATCATCTGTCGATGCCCCCAAGGATGTCATTGCAAACATTTGATTGTAGCCGCGAATGTTGGCCAAAAACTGTGGGTCTTGGAACAAAGCCTGTATATAGAGAGGATAGTCGCGGGGTAGGAATAAATTGACCTGACCTCTCATGCAACACCTATGTTACAACAGACCAGATGAACGGGTGGAATGGGTTAACCTCTCTTCATACCAAAAGCGTGCATGAAAATGTTTGCAAACGCGATCACATGGCCCAAACATTTCATACTGTGATGGTGCACCTATGTTTTAACCAACAGTTACATGAGATATGTGAACGCTAAAAAACACCAAAATTAATCATGATAATGTGGTCTTACGAATGAGCATAACCATTACCTCTGGCTGAATGCGACCTTCCCCGTCCCCTAGTTTCAGTATTGTGTTCAAGTGTCGCTACATTAGGTGTAGAGGTACTGGGCAATTCAGTCGAAATTCCTGCAACGGAAAACACAGAATATTAACGCCCACTGGTACCAATACAACACCAACATTAGGATCGCTTAACATAAGATCCTTAAGGCAATTAACATGACCATCACCGCTTCTTGAATATGGCATCCAAAAATAGCAAGATGAATCATTATAACGTGGCCTTGCAAATAAGCACAACCATTACCTGTTGATGAACGTAACCTTCGAGATGCACGGGATCGAGTATTGTGTTTAGGTGCGGTTACATTGGTTGCATAAGTAGTGTGCAACTCAGTTGGAGTCCCTATGGCAGAAAGGAAAAAAAAATTATCACCCAACGGTAGCAATAGAGGACCAAGATAACAATGAGTTAGTATAGGATCCTTAAACCGATTAGCATAAACATTACCTCTTCTCGAGTTTGGCCTCCCCCGTAGATGGGATCCAGTATTGTGTGCACCTGTGGCCACATCAGCCATTGAGGTGTTGGCCATCGTGGTTGGGATTCCTACAATGAAATAGACAACACCTTGTAATCAAGAAGTCTCAACAGGACGCCAACATTACAACTGGTTAATATATGGTGGGTAAGCGTAGACTAATAAATTAGCGTCATGAAACATTATAATACCTGTTCCATGACCTATTCCTGGTAAACCCATGGCAGTTGTTGCAGAAATAGCGGTAGACACACGTTCACAGGTTACTATTGGTAAATGCTCATCCCCTCGCATAGGCAAAGATGCAGGGATGGAAACCACTGCATTCACGTAATAGGCACACGATGATCGAGAAACCAACAGGTAACATATGACATACTCTAACAACTTAAATCAGTTGTGGCAGCCCAACTGACTTACAGTCATCAAGAGGTACTGCCGTTTGTTGTGTTGGATCCCGGGGCAACATAGGCAACACACCAGGTACTGAAGGCCCCTCATCATTGGCTGATGTTGCAGCACATGCTGCTACCGGCACAACACCTGGCATATGGAAACATAAGGATACAATGCAAAAGGCACGTAAAAGAAAACAGTCTCTGAAGAACAATATATTAAATAATATACACTACCCATACGTCGACGAACTGATGGACATGTAAAAAGGACCGAAGGTGAGGCTCCTAGATCAAGCCCTCCGTCAGAGGCATTCACTGTAACAAAGAAATTGTGTTTATAAGACCACGGTAAAATGGCGACAAACATCTACTATATAACAGCACAATTACACGCTAGAAACATAAACCTTTTATAATAGCCATTCTTCTCCTTTTCCGGCTTGGCACATTGCCAACGGGCATGCATGGAGACGTGGTAATAGCATTAGAAACACCATCTGTCAAGGATGGGGTCATCATAGCAGCTTCAAAATCCAAATTCAATGGACTGGAGCCTACAGGAAGCCACCAAAAAATGATGATGCAATTGATAAAGGTCATGGAAAACCAACACACTAACCACACTATCAAGAAGAACACATACATGGCTTTGCCTGGCCAGTGGAAGGACCTTCCATCGCCACAAAACCTATCACAAAGCAGGTAAATGAACAAACGGCAAAAATAAAAACACAGAAGAAAACAACATTAAAGCAAACAAAGAACACAACGTAGGTTGCATGTACTGGTACCCTTACCTCCACCTTCTACACGTCTTTTTTTAGCCTGCTTCCCCCCACCACTTGCATCAGGGTTACGAACATTTCTTCTATTACCACACAAAGCAGCACGCGGATGCCCTTGTGTTCCAACGGCTCACACAGGCAAATGATCAGTGGCTACCGCACTCCTAACAATGTCCCCTACAGTATTCGGACTAAAACCCATCGTAATGTGACCTAATGAAGTACTAATGTCCCTTTCCCGAACCGATGTTTCAACACCAGCCACACCATTACCAGGAACACTAACACTCAACCCCAAAGGATCTTTCCTACGCACAGCTTTACTTTTCGTTTTCATGCTCAAGAAAAATAATGAAAATGAAAAAGCAACGATACGAAAATGCTATGAAACAAACTAACAATATATATACGTATAACAACTTTTGGAAAATGATCAAAAAAACACCATACAATTAAAACGTTAGAAACAACTTTTAAAAAAAACAAAACTGGAAACTAACACACTACACACATATATACGAAGCATACCAACAAACGACCACATCGTAGACGCATAACAACACTTAAAAATTAAAAAAATCATGCTAAACCTTAAACCTAAGACACATGCAGCATCCACATCTAACACGAAACAAACTTAAACAGCAAAGAACATGCAACAACTCTAAAGTAGCGACAATGAAGAAGAACATCATAGATCTGCATGACCTACCTAACCCAGGAGTGCAACCTTTCTTCTGTGAGAAGCAAGCATACAAAGCGTCAACTAAAACGTTATACATACCTAAGAAAACGGGTCAAAAAACGGAGCCACCAAAGGGCCAGCACTAACACGGCCCAAATAACCAAAGATGCTAAGGCCCAATAACGAATGAAGAATAAAATATATAACATCCGGAAAACCGCCCTCCTATTAGTATATATAAACTAGTATCTTTTTAACGTGATTTGCACACTTTTAAAATTGATTGTAAGGCTCAATTGTATAAACAGATAAAGCACATTGTAAACATAGTACAACTATGTAATGACATAGTTGAGTGCATGTCCCAATCATTTTTAAGAGTGTGCAAAATCAATTCCCATCTTTTTACAATCATAAAGTCAAAACATATATTGTACTCCCTCCGTCCCATATTAAATGTCTGCTTTGACTTTTCAAAGTCATTCTTTTTTAACTTTGACTTTAAATATTTTTGTTTATGTTATACAATACTAGATGCAAAATATATGAATGGATTGTGTTTTAAACATATTTTTTATTGGTATAATTTTCATCAAATATAATACACCACAAACCAAAATATTTAAGGTCAAAGTTGAAAAAGAAATACCTCAAAAGTCAAAACAGGACATTTAATAAGAGACGGAGGTAGTACATTTTAGAGCACTCGGTGTGATAACGCAACACCCGAGTTAAACCTTAACTACCCTGTGTTAAGGGTGCGTTAACCACACCGCGGTTCTGAGTTAAGGGTGCGTTAAAGCTCCTACGTTAACCCCTTAACGCTGCGTTAAGTTTTTTTTTTTTTTTTTTTTTTTTTTTTTTTTTTTTTTTTTTTTTTTTTTTTTTTTTTTTTAATATTTAAGCTTTAACCCCCATACCGCCCCTGCCTTAAGGTTTAACTCACTTTTTTTTAGTTGAGTTATGATAAAAGTGGGGCCCAAAATGTTGTGTTGATTTTGAGTTATGATAAGTGGTGTTTTTTTAGTTAAAGTGAAAAGGTTAAAGTTGATGTGGCGCTGACGTGACACTGAGTGAAACCTTAACTGAGGCTATGATACCTTATGCTCTTACCGGCTAAATTAATATCCATTGAAACAAGATTGCTTCTTTGGCTACTCAATCTTCATAGTTTGTCATTACATACTCAATCCAGTTGATTGTTTATAGTCATACTTGTACCTGTACTTAAGCAAATATTTTATACACTAAAAGATTCAGTGTCAATATTGAATGCAAAGTCATCATGATTAATGTGGGTAGTGTTGGGGAACTTTTCTTCACGCCTCAACAAAGGCGATGTGAATGCAGCCATCAATGGAGGATTTGTACAAGTTTTCAGTTAACATGCTCAATTAATTTGCACATTATTGTGCAATTACAACGCAAGCCTGGGAATTTTAGAAGTCCACATTAATCATACATAATTACATCAAAATCCCATGATGGGTCGAAGGTGTATAAATATTGATATCATAGCCCAGGTTGCAGGCATCCCCACCTCAATTTGCTCCTCTTTATAATTGAATTGCTTCAAAAAAAATGGCAGACAGGTCCAACCAGGCAGCTACAGGTAAGGCCATTAGGTCAGACATGCCAATTGAGGGAAAGAAGCAACTCTTCATTGATGAACTAGAAGTTGGTGTATCCGGCACTATTGTAGTCATGTTGTGCAGAAATTGGGATGTGAATGCTAAAATCGACTGTTATTTGAGTAGGGATTTCATTGTGTCCGATGGCAAGGTAGCGTGCGCCTTTGTTTTCCTGCAAGTTATTAAAATTGTCAGGCTGAAATATGCTTTTGTCAAATATGATTCACTAAATAGATTTTTTCTTTTGCAGGGCAATATCATGCATTGCACCTCAAAAGCTGCGGTTTCTCATAATTTTGTAGGCAAGTTACACAATGGCATGATTTTCTCCATAAAAGATTTTACCGTGATACAAAATAAGGAAGAGTACAGGGTTATCAAAGATGCTCAGTACATGATTGAATTTGATGGGTCTACGACGGTAAGGAAAGCTGTGATCAAGGCAGATGGTTTTGTCAGGCATCCATTTCAGTTGGTCCCTTTTGAGAGCATTTAACCAACCAACAATAAATTTCTGATTGGTAAAGACATTTTGCTAGAATATTTAGTTTTGATATTGACATTATACATACTATTCTTACTATAGTACACTGTACAGATGTTGTAGGTTACATCACCAATGTTGGCAGGTTAACTTATCATAAAACAAGTTCTAGAAATCTTGATTTCTATATTGCCAATCAAATGTATGTTTAATTTGTGTATGGTTGGCCTAACCACATGTTTTTCATTGTGTTCCGTCACCAGTGGACAGTCAATTAGGGTGACCCTATGGGCGGGGCTTTGCGATGTGTTGGTTGAAAAAAAGACAAAACATACAGGATTATGTGTCGTGATCCTAACTACGGTCAATGCTAAACACTACAATAGTAATTGTCCAGCCCACCTAATGTTTTCATAATGTTTAATACATACAAGAATTGACTTGGTATTTGTATATACCTTTCAGATAAGCTCTATTTGTCGAGTAGTTTGTCCACACAGATTCTGGAAGATGATGACATTCCAGCCCTAAGAGAATTCAAAAGAGGTGTTAGGTATGCACAGTTACATTTTCCTTGCACATTTAATAATTTTTCACATGGTATCGATTATCATTAATGGTGTATGTAGTGGTATGAATCCAAGGAAGGAAACCGTACCTGTTGATCACTCTGTACCAAAGCCAGGGACACTCGAGAATGTGCTTATGTGGGCAAGGAATAGGAGAAATGATGTAGTTATCTTTCAGCCTCATACTTAGTGAATATAATTATTCTCCCGCTTCTTCCATTAATATCCTTCATTCCTTTTCAGACATCAACCTTCCATTGCAAGGTAAGGATCAATAATATGATAACTAGGAAGGGGTGGAATTATCCATCATGCGGGGGTGAGAAATGCAAAAAAGGCATGACCAGGAAAGACGGCGAATTTTGGTGTGACTCCTGCAATCGAGCCACCGATTACCCGGTTATTAGGTTGTGCAAGTTTTATGTTTGTAAAAACTAGACCGTAATAACAGTTGCAATTAATTAATTCTTACCTTTTCTGTGTAATACTGGCTGCGCAGGTACAAGTTAGAGCTTGGTATCTCAGACGAGACGGAACAGACGGTTGTTGTCCTCTTTGACGAGACGGCCACCGAATTGGTTAAGCATCCAGCGGATTCACTTTTTGGGACAGAGGATGAGGTACATTAATATTCACCCATATAAATTCAATTATTTTGTCCAACCTATTCCTCTCTTTGCAGGATTCAGCTGATCAAGCTATGCTTTCGCGTGCCATTGCCAATATTGTGGGTACTACACACACACTGGAGATAAAGACTCATACTTACTACGAACATGGGAGCTACGAGAGCTTCACATGTTCTGGGATTTGCAAGGACCAGGATACAGCTGAAAGTGCAACCTCCACCACAGTGGAAGACAGTTCTCCGGTGGAAGCTCCTACCCCGACATCGGTTTCTGAAAACAACAAAAAAGAGTAAGGCAGCTAACCTACTGTTCATGTGCACAAATATTTTACGATAGGCTGCCTAACCTGTCATTGCCGTCTGTATAATTTAAGGGATCTACCCAATATGCCAGAAACTAAAATAGAAGAGGTGAATGTGGCTGCAACTACTTCTACGGAAAAGCGCCACTTGAAGAATATATCTAATGATCCATCTCTCTCTACTCCATCAAATCCAGCTGAGGAAAAACCACATGAAAGGTTAGACAATGATGTATCAATTCACATTTAACAAAATTTTATAAGTTAACGAATCAAATCTCATTAATGGTTAGCTGTTAAAGGGGTGAACTTGAGGATTCAAAGACTGAAATAGATGAGCGGAAGAAAACACAAAGGTTTTTATGGCATAATTTTTTTTTGCAATTGAAGTATAACCTACCATGACAAGTAATGTTTTTGTATGTTAGGTATGTTATTGAGGATTCAGGGTCGGATAAAGAAGAGATAGAACATAGGGGTGTTCAGTGTTTGGTTTGGCACCGAACAAACCGAAATATAAATCGGACCGAAACCGAATAAAACCGGACTGAAAATTTTAATTGGTGTATGGTTTGGTTTAAAACCAAACTGAAGTATTTAATTGGTGTTTGGTTTGGTTTTGGGTTTGACAAATACAAAACCAAACCAAACCGAAAAAACCGAATGTATATCTATCCACACAAAAAAGTTTAAATTATATATATACAGATTTTTGTCGAAGAATTTTTTATCTTATTTCGCTTTCATTTATTAGATATTTCAAGCATAAGACTTCTGAATATTTTTGTCGAAGAACTTTTTATCTTATTTCGCTTTCATTTATTTCCGTTAAGTTATGAAACCTTTTGGTTTCTTAAACTTTTGTTTTGTTGATTTACTTAAGCACTTTGTGAGACATTTTGATTTGGTAATTTTATTTGAACTTTTAGGCTTTTATTTGTAACTTTTAGATTATATTTAGAAGTTTACTTGAATTTGGTTTTCTTGGTTTTAACCGAAATCAAACCGAATTCCAATTTGGTGTATGGTTTGGTTTTATCCGTTCTAAAATTGGTTTGGTTTGGTTTTGGTGTAGACTTTTAAAATTTTCAAACCGATTAACCCGAACCATACAACCCACGAAACCGAAAATCGAACCGATGAACACCCCTAATAGAACATACCAAAGATGGGGCAGCTGTTAAGAAGAATATCAAGAAACGGTATATTTGAAATTATAATATATGAATTACTTAACCGCTATGTTGCTGCTGTAGTTAATGCGTGTTTTACGGATGTGGGCTCTTTATTGACGTGGCGGAACACCAGACAGAGGAGCAAACTGAAGACATCAAAAGGAGATCTTCTAGGAGAAGGGTTAAAAAGAACTAAGCACCTAGATTAAATTTACCCATTGCTTTGCTATTGTGTTACATCTTAACTGATGATTTGTTCCAATGATTTGTCAGGGATACTGATCCGGCATCGGCTACAAAATAAACATCAAACAAATAAGGCCTTTGTAGCAGCAAGGAAAAACTAGGATGTATGAAGTGAAGGGTTTCATTAATAATCAGATAGTAGAGTTGTAATAAATGGCTCATTATTGTTGATATGATCCTGAATTTGTGTATCTTTGAATTGAACACATTAATGTCAAATTCATTGTCTACACGATACGAGAAACTTTTCCATATTTGAAATTGTTGATACTTTATGTAAACAAATCTACCAAATTACCACAATGATTTATTATTACTGAAATATAAACCTAACTACACATACAACTGCCCAAATTACTACATTTTTTTTGTATATTGTATACCACCTAAATTCTAAATTTTGGGAGATATCAATTCTGGCACAACAAGGAAACAAACAAACCCAAAGATACTTATGTTACATTGTTGAGGAAATCAATGTAAAATAACTATTGAATACATGTTCATGTCTATTCAGTTGCTTATGCTTCAGTTTAAAACACTTCTATTTCATAGTATAAATATTAGATTGATTCTTACATTCCGAAACAATTCAACACTATGTCACATACTATCGATACACACTATACACCATCTCATGTTCTAAGGCTGAAACCAAATGTAAGAGTCGTACTCATAAGAAATGTGAATCCAAATGGAGGCCTATATATGGGAACCCATCTTATTGTCAATAGGCTAGGAAGATTTGTTATTGAAGCATAAATCATCAGTGGTCCAAATCTGGGAAAGACGGTTTTAATATCAAGATGTACTTTCATGTTAAACATAAATATATGGCCATTCAAGGTCCAATGTAAACAGTTTCCCATAAAACTATGTGGTGCAAATGGTGTCAGAAAAATACATGGAGGATGACTGAAGCATGCCATGAAACATGATGATTAAAAGTCTCAACAAATATGGAGTAACGAAAGAAATAAGAAGATGAATGTCAGCCGTTGTTAGGCTCTAGAATCCTTAAGTGTTATTCATCTAATATCGAATGTTGGATTTTCTCTTATTACCTAATGAATGGCTATGCTATATTTTATTAAAACATGTTTAAGTAATGCTCAAATCAGGTATATATGATGATTGCTCATGAACAATAAACTATTATGTATAACATTCTAAGTAGACTATTCACATTTTCAATTATCAATCAATGCTGCATTTAGAGCACAATATCCCAAAAGGCAGCCTATTGAGCCTCTTCATTTGACCCATGTCCAAATATATATGTGTGAGTTAAAACCTTATTTGACACAGTCAAACAGCCATCTCTATGATAAACAATGGATCATGGTTAAGTCAATATGTAATTTGTTTGAATATATAAAATTTGCTTGTGCAGCTTAAAGTATGTGAATGTTTATCTCATAGAGTTGAATACCAATCCCAAGAAGATCCCTTCTCTGTCTAGTCTATTCCACGGCTCAATGATAATTCATTCACATAAAAAAATAAGATCATATGGCAAAATTGAGACTTGCTGTGGGCTTAAAATAGAGGACATAACTGCCTATGAAGCACGTTAAGACATGTACTCCTATATGTTCATACAACGAATTATCATTTCAGTTATATTAAGAAATTATAAATGTTCGTTTAGAAACATCGGTAGCCAAGCAAATAAACAGGAAACAACTTAAGCAAAAAGGCCCAGTAGCTGTATCCAGCATACCTAAAGTAATCCACAAAAGAACACGGTCAACATATAAAGGTGTGCAGTTATTTTATTGAAGATGTCTGATTAATATAAAAATGAACTGTTCAGGAAGCACTTCGAATTACCAGATTCAAGCACAAGATATTATATTAAAACAGGAGCAACATGTAGGGGTAAAAGAAAAGAAAAAAAAGCAGGGTGCACCTCTAGAGGTAATTAATAACACCATTCAAGCAAATATGTCGAAGACTCTTAATATATATAACTTTAAAGTAGTTTAAGAGATAACTTATTGTTATTATTTCTTTGTGAACAAGGAGTACATGTCTCTTACCATAATATTGGCCCGCCAATGTCGCAATGCCAGAACTATGACGCTATGATGTGGTATGAAGAGAGAACTAATAAGGCACACAAGTATACAAATCCAACATTTTCCCTTTCTTGCCAAGATGGTAAAGTCCTCCTTCCAAAATTTAATGAGGCACCCGTGCCATTAAAAAGCTTGCTTGATTATACCAATTTCCTTGGATCAAAATTTAGAGATCAAGTTAGAGTATACAACAATATGTTTTGCTTTACGTCTTTTGGAGCAAAAATAGACCACTCAGTCAATGCACGTAGGGGTCCATATACGTTCAGGATTAAAGGCCAAAACTACCACCTAATACGGTCTCTACTTCCGACAGAAGGAGAGCAGCCCAAGTTTGCTCAGCTTTATTTCTTTGACATGCAAAATGAACTTAATAATCACATGCATTCTTTTATAGAGAAAGACACGGGTGACAAGATCGATGCGTCAACAGTTGCTAGCCTGATGGCAATGTTAAATCAGACAAGCGTTGTTGCCTAGGAATTTCACATGGCACGAGATTGGTCTGATACACATGGTAGGAGATAGTGTTCTTATACCTAGGATAACACTCGCTTCCACACAGTCAAAGTGGCCATTTATAATGAAACGCATGCAGTTTCCTGTGAAACCATGCTATGCGATGACCATTAACAAGAGTAAGGGTCAATTGCTAAAATATATTGGTGTTTATTTACTGAATCGTGTGTTTAGCCATGGCCAACTATATGCTGCACTCTCTAGAGTCACAAGCCCAGAGGGACTTAGAATCCTAATGATTGAAGACGAGACCAAAGACTTACAACAACGAACACGCAATATTGTTTACAAGGAGGCATTCAATAACCTAATTTAGATTAACACTATTATGTATCTGTATCTTTTCAAACAATTGAAAACTTTCTAATTCATTCATGATGAAATTCAGTCTCTCTTAAATTATAAATATCCAATGTGATAAAACATTCCACCTATCTGTAAACATTTAGCTTCAATTAAAAAAGTATGCTCAGTTCTAAAGCCATATTACATAGTAATGTTGAAGTGACAAGTATTCCTAAAAACTACATGTGTAACTTATAAAATTTGAAGTGCTAATGCTTTTTCAGAATCCAATAGTGTTAGCGCGAAACTCATATGCAAATTCCCTTTACTTTTGTATTTAAAATAATTTTGTATACTCTAGATATTTTCATTAGTTTAGACCATCGGTATATTAATCAGACCATACGTATTTGCTCATTTTAGGTGCCTATCAATTAACGGAAAAACCCGCACTGATTTATTTAGGAATATCTAAAGACATCATATTCAAGTAATTAAAAAAAGTACCAATTAAAATTCTCATAAGTAAATTTAGTTAATGAGTTTTAAGAAGTTACAAGACCTTTTTTGTAACTGCAAGGAAACTCAACTGCTTGGTTATGCTAATATAAGTAACCTGCTATCCTCTACTCATACTTATCCAGGAGTAGAATAACACATACGTATACACTATCCAGCTTCAAAGAAATGGCGTTTAGCAAGGAGGTGATAGCCCAATACTTTGACAAGCCAATAACTGCAGCTGCAAAAGAGCTTAACATTGGATTAACTGTTTTGAAAAGACAATGTGGAGATTTGGGAATTCAACGTTGGCCACATCGTAAGCTTAAGAGTATACAAGCATTGATCGACAATATTGAGGTTAGAATTAAACTTAAACTAACATGTTATTTGTAGTATTTGCCAATAATAAAGTTGCAAATTTAGTGGCTACCATATTACTTAGAACTTTGGTTGACTTTATAGGCTGAAAATGGAGGTGCACAGGCTGATGAGTACATGCAAGACATATTACAACCCTTAAGGAAGAAAAAAAGCAGATAAAAGAAAACCCAGATTTACAACTTGCGCCAGACACTAAAAGGTGGAGACAAGTCAATTTCAAAGCTCAGTACGAAAAAAGGAAAGCTATCGCATTGATATTATCATTAACAAACAAAACAACAACAAACGTGGATACTCAGGTGCAGTCTCAGTCTCTTAAAAATGACGCAACTATTGATGAAATTAAAGACGACTATTGTAAACACTGCGCGGAAGAAGAGTAGCTGATAAGTCAACTTTACATGTTTAAGTTTTTAAAACTTATTCCATTCTAAAGTATGAAAGTTAGTTACTTATAACAAGATTAAAAGTTGTGTGTGATCTAATGAATCCATATCAGCGAATGTCGCTATAAATATGCAGTCTTTTATTTTTTCAAAGTTGCCATATACTAATATTATCTGTTTGGAGAAATGTATCACACCTCAGGCATTTAAATAGCGAGCATAGGCAGACAAGCATAAAATGCTTTTGAATAGTCACTTATGCATACTACAATGTTGCATAGATTCTTAAACATACAGAGGCCTATTCCGGCTGCAAGCTAATGACCAGCTAACCTACTCTATCAAAAAAATGAAGGCTTATTCATTATTAAGAAAATATGTCCATAAATAAAAACAACTATCATCACATCAATATCCCCCTATCCTACTATCATAAATAATGTTTGGACACCGTAAATATCAAATTCAATCACACCAAAACATATATAAAATTTAAAACATTTTCATTTCACTATCATCACAGCAATACATCCCTATCTTCCTCTCATGAATCAGTTTTCATTATCATTTCACTAACAATTAAGACAAAACAATTACGACTATAATCAAACCATACCACAAAACATAACCAAGTAAGGTATTTTTTTTAAATCAAAATGGATCTAATCAATCTAAAATCTGAAAATAAGTTTTAAAAAATGATGAACATATAATTGATGAAACAATACCTGATACATCTAGCTATAAAACCTTCAAAAAACATATTTAAATGACATGGTCAAACAATAGGACCTGTTGATACAAAAGTTGGGCGTTCCTTGTTTGGGCTCCGGCTCTCGTACCAATTGATGATTGTTGCTTGAGACCTGCGCACTAAGAAGACAGAAAACACCGTTAGGCTTATCGTGGGATTGTCTCCCACGATTATCCTCCGGCGTGAGAGTAAGTAATCGGTTTAGGGGTTAAAGGAGAGTTAGGGTTTGTAGATCGTACCTTTAACGAGGGATAGGATTCCCTTTATATACACACGGAATCCTTGTTGGTTCCGTGTTCCTCAACCTTCGGCGTATCCTGCCTAAGTCGTTTGGGGAATGATTATCTCCATAATTAGGATATATCAGATATCATGTTACGTAAATAACATCGGGTTTGGGCCTTCGTGGGCCTAAACACTTATTGGCGTAGCCCAGTTCGTGCTGGGCTTATTAGTATTGGGCTTTAGTCGTGTTCGGGACCCGAATATAGACTATACGTCATCATGTCCCCCCAGTCTAGTATGCGCAGTGAAGGACTGCGGATGCTAGACTAATAACTGCAGACAATAAAAAACTATGAAGCGTAGCCAAGAAGCCAAAAAATATACCCGCCTATACATTGTATCTAGACATAGTATTTTAAAATGGACCCCTCGTAAATCGGGGGAAAGTAACTGCAGCAGCGTCACATCAAGTGATCTGAACCACATGTTGAAGATAGTGGGATCCACGTGTCGCTCATCGCGTGGATGAGGACACTTATATAACAAGCCGCCTCATTTTAACTGTGTTTTTCACAGTGAAAAAACTCAATCCGCCATTGTTAAGAAATCCTCCATTTGCAAAAAACAGAAAACTACCTAATCCAAAGGTAACCACGCATGCGCCTTTAAAAAAGAAACAGAATACCATGGTCAAACAGTTATCTAATTTTACCTCTGATATAACTGAGGGTGAACTTCTAGAGTTCACCTCGGATTATTATATACCACTTGACGTGCATCCGGTTGTTCCTGGTGCGCGGGCATCTATTGCAGATTTCCCCGAAGGGAAAATAGGGGTGTACACACGGTTTTTCAAGTTCGCGAATCAAAGTGTGCCCATATCCCTATTTCTGTACGACGTATTAAATTATTACCAGCTGATCTATCCCAGTACTGCACCGCATCGGGCGCGAAGATCACCAACTTCGAGGTTAATTGCCGATCTGGGCGATTAACCCAACCATCCACTTATTCCGTGCGTTCTACCACACAACGTGGTCGCACGGGTGGGTCTCATTTGCTAAACGCGCTAGGCGCTACCAGTGTTATACAGAAAAACTGGACGCGCTCCGGAACTGGAGAGAGTCTTTTTTCTGGGTAGACGACGTGTGCTTCCCACCGCGTTTTGAATTTTATACCCAGGGGACATTGCCGAAGGATCAGCGCCCCCTTCTTGGATCATATGTTGTGGAGGATGCGGAACTGATAAACGCCAACCGCATCCCTATTAGTTCCTATCCTGAGGAATTTCGGGTGCATATGGGCATTAGCCGTAATTACTTCGGTATGTCGATGAGATGCCAATCTTCTTAGGCGCGAATGGCCAGGGTGGGTGCTCATCCCTTCGCATCCTCTTTCTTAATTAATGTAAGAGCTTTCTTTTCCTTTTTGCACATTATGTAACCTGTGTACTTGTTGTCTTCTGTTGCGCAGAGATGGATCTGCTTACGTTGTGCAACTAGCGAAGCCAATTCAAGTAAGTGTAGGGACGCGGCCACTGAAAGATGGAGAAGAGCCCATACTAGAGGCTACTGCAGGGGGTACCCTGGAGATGAATATAGGGGAAACAGGGACTAGCTCCTCGTCGCAGCGGAAGCCGCCGCAAAGCTTGCCAAACCCCATAGTGCCATCGACAAGCGCATCCACCACCGTAGCAGTGGCGCAGCCTATGGAAGAAGAAGAAGAGGAGGAGCAAGAATCCGGGCTAAAACGCAAAAGATCGCTCGGAGAGGATGGCACTAGCTCATCAAGGAAAAAACGCCCGGTGGTCGTCACTGTGGAATCATCCTCCAGCGATGTTGCATCATCTCACCCCTCCGCTAATATCTCTGGTCCGCAGTAAGTAACTTCGTCCATATATTTTGTGCGCACCAACTATTTATATGGGAAACTGCTAATTCGCTGTCTGTGTATGCAGGTTTGAACAGGCTGCGGAGTCGCCCCCCAGGGCGGGTCCTGTACATTCCGCGCAGTCTGAGCCGCATAGCCAAAACGATGAGGACTTGTATGCTGGGGATGCATTAGTGGAGCAATTGGTTGAAGAGTTGGTGCAGGTGTCTGCGCATCAAGCTTCAATAGTTGAGAAGCTAAAGGTTCAAATTGCTGTGGAGAAAGCGCCAAGGCGCCAAAAGGATGAGAAAATTGCTTCGCTGGAAGCGCAGCTTGGCTAGTGCCAAGGCCGAGGCGAGAGTCTGAGTGTTGTACGCCGTAAGCAGGCTGAGGAAAAAATGGCGCTGATGGGCCAAATAAACCAAGAGCGCGCATAGTCATCAGGGTACAAGGCTTCGTGTCTCTGGGCACTAAAATATCTGGAGAAGAGCAAGGATACGTTGACCACGCAGTTGGAAGAGTTTGGTACAACTGTGAGCAGTGCGCTGGAAACACAAGAGATGAAGCTGCGTAAGCTCAGTTTGGAATATGATGAGGAATTATATCCTCATCTCATGTCTGTTATTGCTGAGCGCAGGTGGCTTATCAGCCATGGCCTGCTCCTTGCTGCTCTTACCACACTGGAGTCCAAGGAGGTAGTGGACGCATTTGGTAGGGTGGTCCAATGTGCCTTAGAGCGCGGTAAAGCAGAAGCTGTGGAGAAGCTTCATGCGGCAGATCTGTTGAAGGTACCTGCTGAAAAGGTACCCGACTATAATGCGCAGGCTTATGATGAGCTAGTGTCTGCCATGGAGAAGATGAAGTCTTTGGAGCTTCCAATGATTGCTGAAATGGAACGAGACCAAGATTATCTCATAACTGTTATTATGGAAGGGTTGACCTTAGCGCGCCATCGTATTGATAATGCGAAGCCTGGCGCACTATTTTCTCGAGCCCGATGTCTCGCAGCTCCAAGTGCCTGTTTTGCTCACCCCGGGGACATTCTAAATCCTTTTGCTTTAGAGAAAGAAATGTCATTGAAGGAAGTGTTGGAAGCGCATGCCACCAGACTTGCTAAAAAAGAGGGTATTAAAAGTAAAGCGACTATGTGCGGCGTTGGTGCAGCTCATCTTCCAAGGTCTGACGGGGTGCCAGTGAGTGTTGCCACTGTGTCTCGCCAAGACTCGGACTTATTGAAGAGGCTAAGCGAGAGTGGAGATGCTGCAGGCCGCGTAGGAACTTCATCATTGGAGCGGTCGAATAGTATATAGATAGGATCTTTTGTTTATGAACATCCTTTGTAATAACTTAGTTATTAATAGAAATCTCTTTTTGTGAAATGTGTGTTCATATTATGGCAACTTGGACTTATCTGTTTGTCTTTGCGTATAAGACATAGTCTACATGTCAAAGTTGTACACAAGCGCGAATAATGTAAGAAATCCATAGTCATGTATGAAGATCATAGTATTCATAAGAGATAATTTCTAAGAACCTCTTTTTTATCTTTTTTTTCTTTTTTATCATAATCGTGTATGTTGTGATATACAGCGAAAATAGCATATCAAGGAATCAAGTGTCTTGGTTCCTAAGTTGTTAAACGTGCACCATATGCATTGTTGCGCACCCATCGTGAGATGCGCACAAACTTATTCCAACATCTTGAGAACAAGGTGTTTAACAAGGATACGTGATCCAGTGTTGATGGGTTTGCAACCCTCTTACTCAATGAGTCCTTTAGTTGGTTGACTCATCCTTTTACCGTCGTGGGTTTTTAAAGTACATGCACGCCATGTAGGCAAAAAATAAAAAATTGTTAAGACATATAGTATATGGAAATAACAAAGTGAAATGTGTCGCGGAGTTAGCTAGAAACCGCGACGTTTTATTGATACTTGCAAGTTTTTATGAGAAATAAGTAAGACAATATACTAAGGAAAACAAAAAAGAAATACATAAATGTGTATTGGGCACTTCAATAAAGTGCAAGAGCATCTGTGCGCTGGGCCCTAGCCATTCCTATAGGTAGCACCTCTTAAGGTTGCAGATGTTCCATGTCGCGTAGCAGTTCACGCCATCCAAGCCTCGTAGCTTGTAGCCGCTGTTCCTAATGCTTCAGTACCCTCATAGGGTCCTTCCCACTTTGGTCCAAGCTTACCTGTGTCTTCTGCGTGGCTCGCATCATTGGCGCGATAAGAAGTCACCGGTCTGAATGAAACATTTCGCACTTTAGCATCATAGTATCCTTTCATCCTTGACTTTGATTTTGCTTCCTGTATAGGCTGCGTTGCGCCTTTCTTCTAGCAGGTCTAAGTCGATGCGGCGCTCGTCGTCATTGGTTGCCACATTGATTTCGCCGTGTGAGTAGTTGGCATTCCGATTTGGCTGGTATGACGGCTTCTGTCCCATAGACTAGAGAAGGGGTGTCCCTGTGGTTTTGATTGAAGTGCGCGCCCACGAACATGCGATAGTTCTTCCACCCATCTTCCTTTGTGCTTATCCAAGCGTTCCTTAATTCCTTCTCCCAGGCTTCGGTTCGCACGTTCAACTAAGCCGTTGGTTTGTGGGTGTTTAAGCGACGCGAAGTGCTGTGTGATGTTTAGCTTCTCGCACTGTCCTTGAAAGTGTTGTCGCAGAATTGTTTCCGTTGTCCGAGATGATTTCCCGTAGACCAAGCGGCATACAATATTTTCCCGACAAAGCGTTCAGGTTGCCGCTGATTGTCACCACTTGCCTTTGCCTCGATCCACTTGGTGAAGTAGTCTATGGCGACTATGAGGAACTTTAATCCTCCCGCTGCAACAGGAAAAGGATCGGCGATGTCTATGCCCCACTTGTAAAATGGCTATGGTGCCGTGGTGGTGTTAGCTCCTCGTTGTGGTTGGCGTGGCACGGCGTGAACTTGGCGTCGTGCACTTTCGATTAAGTCCCACGCATCGCGGTGCATGGTGGGCCAATAATATCGACCGTAAGCGCCGCCACCACGGACCGTGGTCCGAATGCATGTTGCATGAACCTTCGTGGATTTCTCACAAGGTACATAGTTTGCTTGTAGGGACCAACACAGGAGCCATGGTTGCAAGAAAGAGCGTCGATATAGTATGTTGTCCCTTAGTTCAAACCTTTGTGTTGTGCGCTGGATCCTTCGGGCTTCCTTCTGCTCTTGGGGTAATACTCCCTTGCTTATGAATTCCGCTATTGGTGTCATCCACGTAGGTCCGTCTTCCTCTATTACCGTGGATACTTCCATTTCGAGATAGATTTGTTTTTCAATGTTTCCACCAACACCTGTTTGGATAGGTGTGCAAAACTTGTGGATGCGATTTTTCTTAGCGCATCCGCCTTTCGGTTTTCCTCGAGGAACCTCGTTTGATGGTAAACCTGTCAAAGCCTTTGATTAGTGCCTTGGTTTTTCGAGGTATTGAATCATGTTTTCCTCCTTAGCCACGTACTCAGCCAACACGTGGTTGGCTACTAGCCTGGAATCTACATTCGCTTCCAAGTTACGTACACTCATTCGAGCTGCAATGCATAGTCCGTCTATTAGGGCTTCATATTACGCCTCATTATTTGTTCTTTGTGAATTCCATTCCTTCCGGGTTTTTGAGGATGAGGCCGCTCCGACCCATCCACGCATGAGGATCCGTCCGTGAACAAGATCCATGGATCTTGTAGTTCCTTCTTTCTTAGTGCGGTGGATCATCGGTTATCCGGTTTTTCGATGATGAAATCGCAAGTACCGCCCTTTTACCGCAGATGCGTGGTCTATAGGAGATGTTGTGCTCACCTAGCAATACACTCCACTTCTGCAATCGATCGCGCCGTGTTTGGAGATAATTTGCTTGATCGGTTGGTCGTGATCACCGCTATTGGGTGATCATCTCGCTTCCATTGCGCTATAGTTCATCTCTGTTTTCTTGAGAGCTTTGCTTACAAAGTACACTGGTGTTTGTACTTGAGTTCCTATCGTTAGTAACAACTGACCGCTCCATGAGTTGCGATAAGTACATAATCAACTCTTCCCCGGTCGGGTGCTACAAGTGTAGGGAGTGTTGCCGGTGTTGTTTAAGCCGTGCAAAGGCTTCTTCGCCTCGTAGTCCAACGAAAATCTCTCTTTTTTATACACTTCTTGAGCGTTTTGAAAAGAGGTAGGGATTTGTCTGCTGACTTGGATAGGAATCTATTTAGACCGGCCAGCTTTCCATTGAGAGATTGGACTTCCTTCAACGTCTTGCGCGTGAAGGAAGGTCGATGACAAGTCTTTTCTAGACACGCTTTATACCATCAGGTTCTATCAAGTACCCAAGGAACATGCCTTCAGCGCGAAGGTGCATTTTTTATGATTGAGCTTCATGTTGATCTCCTTGAGTGTCCTAAATGTTTCCTCAATATCGCGCACCAACTCATCCTCCATATGGCTTTTTATGACCAGGTCATCGACGTAAACCTCTAGGTTGCGGCCAACCTGTTTTTCGAATGCATTATCGACTAACCGCCGATAGGTGGCGCCTGCATTCTTCAAGCCAAAGGGCATTTTTGTGTAGCAGTAGACACCTTGGCTTGTATGAAAGGCCGTTTTTTCCTCGTCCTCCTTTGCCATCTGGATTTGATGGTATCCTTTGTATGCATCGAGGAAGCACTTTAGTGGATATCCACACAAAGATTCCACCTTCCGGTCTATCTCGGTAGGGGTAGCGTCTTGTGGACATGCTTTGTTGAGGTCGGTGAAGTCCACGCACATCCGCCAGCTACCATCACTCTTCTTTACCATAAGCGGGTTAGAAAGCCGGTCATGGTAGTAGACTTCCCGCATGATTCCTGCCTCTACTAACTTGTGTACCTCTGCCAGGATTGCTTGCGCGCGCTGGAGCTTGGCGGCGCTTCTTCTCGTATTGGTGAATATCCTTGTCGGATTTTCGCTTATGTTCGTGATTGAACGTGGTACCCCAGTCATGTGTTTTGGCTCCCATGCAAAGATGTCCGTGTTCTTTTGCAAGAATGCGCACACCGCCGCTTTTCCGTTGTCCGACAGTGATCCTCCTATCAATATTTCCTGTTCGGGGTAATCGGGATGAATTGCTACCTTTAGGTTTGGAGTTTTGGTTGCGCACTGCTTAGTAGTGGGTGCCGTTTCACATGTGATCGCGTTACATTCTTTAGGTGGTACGGCAGCTTTGTAGAGGGTAACGACACCTCCTTCCACTGGAAATTTGAGCATCCCGTGTCTGTAGACGGACCGGGCGTATGGTGATATTCCGGTCTTCTCGATAATGCCATTTTATGGCGAGGGGGATTTGATTACCATAAAATCCAGCCATGCCGTTGTGGAGTGGTCGTTATTACCTACTCTAACCAAGAGTCGTAATTGCCCCATAGGCCATATCTTTTCTCTGTGAAGCCGGTCGCGATCGTGCTCAGCTAATGCGATATCTCCGGTAGCTTGTTTGAAGCGATGTTCGTACATTATGTCCGCAGATGATCCACCGTCAACATACATGCGGTGGATGTCGTGACCCAGCGTTAATTTCGATGATGAGTCGTTCTACCACTGCGTTGTTCGCAGTTAATGTAGGGAAAGTGATTGCACTTCCATGGGAAAACTTCTGGCTAACCTTCTGCCTAGTTACTCTTTGCCATGATTGTATCATGTAAATAGTATCGAGCTTATCTTTGGGCCCCTCCTTCTTATTCCCGTCTTTTGTCTATCTTTCCTTTCTTTAATGTTTTGACCAAATGGTCCAGTCTACCTTCCTTGACTAGTTTGTCGATGAGCTGGCGTAGTTGGACACATTCGTTAGTAGTGTGGCCCTTCTGTCCGTGATAGTCGCAGCACCACTTCCTACGCGCCGATCCTCAGGGGTGCGCATTGGTGGAGGTCTTGGGAAGTTTGCTCCTTCTGTTGCAAGTATCTCCTTTGGAGTCTTTGTCACCGGGATGTACTTGTCATTGTCGTGCCCACTCCCCTGGTTGCGATAATTCCTGTTGCGGTTACTACTCGGTCTGGATTGTCTCCCAGGTTGTTCCTGTGACCGGTAGTTCGAGTAGTTTCGCTTGCTATCTGCCGCAGCGGCCTCTCCTTGGACGAAGGACCGTGTGCGTTTCATGAGCTCATCAAAGGATTGGGGAATCTTGTCATTCAACCTCTTGATAAGTTCTGGGTTGCTGATCCCATTCATGAACCTTGAGATTTTGGGCACCTCGGGACACGCTTTAACTTGCATGCATTCATCCTTGAAGCGCTCCATAAAAGCGCTTGTGGATTCCCCTTGGCGTTGTTTGACCCTAGCGAGTTCAATGGGGTTTTTTGCACACTTTTTCCGTTGAGTAAAGTTTAGGCGGAACGCCTTTCTCAATTCTTCAAAACCATTAATGCTTCTGCGTGGAAGCTTATTGAACCGCCGCGCATTTCCTACTAGTGTGGAGTTGAACATGTGGCACCATACGGTGGCGTTTTCAATTGTAGCGGCTGATTCAAAATTTTAGGTGATCATCGGGATCACTGTTCGCTATAGGTTTTCACGCTTGGCGGACATGCGCCTCCTTTTGTTCTCGAGAAATCATGATGCATCGAGTGAACGCATCCACCTTTTGACGGTGCCACGGGAGAGATATATCTTCCTCCTCTTGGTCATTATATCGTTTCGGACTTCCAATGTCCGGTATCGCTATCCTCGTTGTCCGAGGAATTATCAGAGGATGAATTTTCCTTTCTTGGCGCTTGCGCCGTGTCTCAGAATCGGACTTGAAGGGCTTTCACTTGGGGAGTATCGTCGCCCAAGTATGTCATGAATTCTCCGGCTACCAAGTCTGGCGTGGACATTGGTATGCTGTTCATCCTCCTCACTTCCTTCCAGATCTTTGTGAGTTGGATGTCTCATCGTCATCAACTCTCCTCCCAATTCTATTAAACACTGGGGGTCGGTGACTATCCCTCCCGCGCTTCTCCTTCTGACGGCGCGATGGGGATGTCTCTAACTCAGGCCAAAATAGAGCGGGCATGCAGACTCGACTGACCTCTTCTTTGCTTCTTTTTCATGAGAGCGACCAAGGTTTCAGTAGTTTTGCGATACAAATTCGTCTGGCGCTAGTTCTGACACAACCCCTTCTAGAGTAGGAGTATCGGTTTCCACCATTATACTCTTATTTTTATCGGGCGATCGGGTGCTTTTGTGAAGTTTGTCTCCACCACTATTTGGAATGGAGTGGCAAAAGGAGTGCGCATGGGTCTCCTCGCTAGCGGTGGTTGTCGTGGCTGGGTTGTCCCAGCGTGGTTCCACCGGAGGGAGACCAAATCTTGGCTGATCCACGGTTTTTAGCAACACCGGTTGTCCCAAGTTTGCTTAGAAGATGATCCAATGTGCGCTTTTTCCGGTAAGGTCTGTTTGTGATCGCTGATTTCCATGCTTCGTCATTCTAGTTCTTAGTTCTTAGTGAATGGTCCCACGGATGGCGCCACTTGTTGATACAAAAGTTGGGCGTTCCTTGTTTGGGCTCGGCTCTCGTACCAATTGATGATTGTTGCTTGAGACCTGCTCACTAAGAAGACAGAAAACACCGTTAGGCTTATCGTGGGATTGTCTCCCACGATTATCCTCCGGCGTGAGAGTAAGTAATCGGTTTAGGGGTTAAAGGAGAGTTAGGGTTTGTAGATCGTACCTTTAACGAGGGATAGGATTCCCTTTATATACACACGGAATCCTTGTTGGTTCCGTGTTCCTCAACCTTCGGCGTATCCCGCCTAAGTCGGTTGGGGAATGATTATCTCCATAATTAGGATATATCAGATATCATGTTACGTAAATAACATCGGGTTTGGGCCTTCGTGGGCCTAAACACTTATCGGCGTAGCCCAGTTCGTGCTGGGCTTATTAGTATTGGGCTTTAGTCGGGTTCGTGACCCGAATATAGACTATACGTCATCAGGACCATTTGAGATTAGTTTATTGTTTGGATTGGTAAAGATGCCCAAATCGATGTTCATAGTGATGATAAAACAATCAATCCCTTAAAGATAACGTTTATTTTGATTCTTTATTGTTTGATTTCATTTATATTACTTCAAACTGAAACCCCTAAAATCGCTCTAGAAACCTATTTCACCAACATACGTTTTTTATGTGTGTTTTATTCCTGTGTGTGAGAGATAAAGTAAGTCAACTACTTATAAATAAATTATATATAAAAAAAGTAAAAATAAAATAAAACATAAGATTGGGACCTTAAACCAGAAATTTTATTCATTATTTAACTACCTAATTACATCTTAGGTTTCCATCATGACATCAACCAACAACCAAGCAAAACACAGCTAAAACCCAGCCAAGACACCTACACCATTGACCAACACAAAAGACCCTAAACAGCCAAACCCAACCAGCCCTGATCATACTTGTCCATGATGGTGATATGCTCCTACTTTTTGGTGATAATAGCACACACATCAACCAACATGGCCAAAAGCGACTCCAACAAACGGCGCTCCATCACTTGAACCTCATGAAGGCAATCATAGGTCTCATCAGCGGCTTCTTCTTCATCAAAGTTAAAAGACAACACCTCACTCATTCTCTCCGTTTGCTTATCAACCTTCCTAACCAGCTCATTCCTTCGTTCCCCAAGCCACATAACCATCCCTTCATCTTCTGTAACTTCTTGATTGAATAAAAACTTGAAGCAATTGTGTAGCTTATCGGATCCGCACACATCTTTCATTTTATTGATGAATGGGGTTTGAGACATTTTCAGATGATGATTTAATAGTGGTTAGGTTTCAAATGGTGTTTTGTTGAAAGAAGTTAAATAAGACTAATGAAACTAAACCAATCACTAACATAATATATTGTAACTGAATAGACTTAATCATTGCAAATATTAAATCGAGTATTAATTGGTACTGTTCGTTCGTTTCCCATGCAGAAACATCAAATCCGTAATTAACATAAACTTCACAAATACAACATAAAACCCTCCAACTTGAAAATGCCTCAAAATTACAATTAAATTTTGCAATATAACAAAAGCAGCCCTCAAAGTGTGTGTATTATGATCAAACATAATATTTCCTTAAATCTACTTCATTAACAAATGTATTTTTAATGTATCATCTCTATCTGTGTATCATTATCATGGTTTTTAAAAATCTAATACGACGAAATAACCGAATACGAGCTGCTATCATGATAAACCTAAATATCCTCTTCATTATTTCAATGAAATTCAATTAAAATTAATTAAATAACATCACCAACATCCTTTATCCCGTGATCAGAAATACAAATTGCAAACTTTTTCAACAAAATAAAACAATAAAATAAATAACTTAGTACATTACATATAACTGATTCTATAAAACTTATATTACAAACATTGACACATCTTTGATAAAAAGTATAAAAACATTTGCACAAACATTACGTACAAAACACATACATATCTCAAATGGCAACAAACAACATCCGACACAATCTTGATAACACATTCATATAAATTCAAACATCTGCACACATCCTTGATAAAAAGTATATAAACATCTGCACAAGCATGACGTACAAGACACGTACATAACAAAATTCTTTCAACAATCAACAAAATTGTTACGAGACAACACAAGTTATAGATTGTTGTATATGGGCCTCGCCATCATACTAAGAACTCAACAATTTACACAAATAATACGCTATGAACACTTAAATACAACCTGTGTGCATTGCACGTTTATTTAAATTAAAGCTTTATTTAAGCTTATTTTTTAGACATGATGATAAACAAACATCTAATTATATTCATTCATCTTCATAGCATTTCCTTCTTCGACACGAGCACCGGCCTTTGCTGCAAAAACCAAGTTTGCTAACTTATGAAGTAATTCCCGATGTCTCTCTTGAGTTTTCCGTAGCGCTTCAAGCGCATCCAAAGCAACCACATCATTACCTTTCCATATTCGCAATCATACCTCGGTTTCTTGTCATTACCCTCCTCAAATGCTCACACTTAGCAATAAGCAATTTAGACAATGCATCATCTTCGCCAGCCTACTGAATAAACGACATACGCATGGAATCATTCAATTTAGAAGAACCCGAAAGAGTAATTAAGTTCTCTAGCATTTGAAATTGTGCCATTATATCAGAATACAAATGTTTTCACATCTAAGCATGATAATAGTGTCAAATAAATAGGCAAATATTCACTTATGTAACTTATGCAAATTTAAAAAGTGCAATTGAAAAGACTATTTTAAATAGTCATTATTTACTACATAATTGAAAAGTCCAACCAAATACCCAAAACTAAAACCAAAATTATGCTAACGTAAATCAAATAGGGAAAAAAATTGTCACAAGCATTACGCCTTACACATTTAGATTAACTCACACATGTCAGAATAACTCGTAATATACAATAATTTAGTTAGATTTTATATGGTGATCAGCATTTAAGATTTTTACAAATACTTGAAATGAAGTCGATATACATGTTTCCCTTTTGTTAAAAGATAAGGTTTACTTAAGTAGGCTTACACCGATCAAAATATTTTTGATCAAGCCAAAATTAGAAAAAAAAAATGAAGCAGGCTATTAAATATTTTAGTCGCATGAGTTCATAAAATAAATTAAAGTCGATGGAATAAATCAAAACTCATCATAATAAGGCATTTGACGCTTGCAAGAGTTATAAATTCAAGAATGAGATGTAGTCTTAAAAGACCTTTTTTTCTTTTATTTTATTTTATTTTTCCTTTTTTAGAATGAAAATTATAAGACCACCTTGATTCATGATCATATATCAAGTAAGACAAACCTGGGCTATAAATGTAAAACAACACATAATTGAAGAAGCATAAGAAAGAACCTAATAGCCATTGAGGCAACAACGTGCACCAATGTCTTAAGATACATAGATGATAGACTACAATTATGTTCTTCCAGAAATCATAAAGAAATGAGGAAGAATTATTCAAAAGCAGGAAACTCTAAACGATAAAGAAGAAGAGATTCGAACTTGAGAAATGAGATCTGTTATTAGACTGATGTGTTTGTTACAAGATAGGAAAAATTTACAAATCATGAATACTTTTAAATGTACTGCTAACATCTATTTATACAAATGAAATGGTATTAAAATGATAAGGCGGGAAAAGTAGTTATTGTGGATTGTTGACTTTAGTGTTTGACTTCTATGTTGACTTTAGTTGACTATCTCATTTGATCCATATCATTGCCTTCCCCTTCAAATGTTACTTTTCCACAAGTAACTAAGCATTGAGATCAAAACTTGGGAACCTAGCAGCTATATCATCATACAATTCCCATGTTGCATCTTCAACTGTACCATTGATCCATTGAATTAGAACATAAACTGCTGCAGCATTGCCCTTATTTGCCATTCTTCTGTCCAATACAACATATGGTTCTAAAGAAACTACCCCATTTGAGTCACACACAGGCAGCGTACTAGGTGTTGTTGGAATATATCCTCTATAGGTTTTGAGTTGAGACACATGGAAGACTGGATGAATTTGAGTATCAGCGCGCAAATCCAGTTTATATGCAACTTGTCCAATCCTTGTTAAAACCTTTAAAGGTCCATAATATCTAGGAGGGAGCTTGCAATGCTTACTTTTTCTGAGAGTTGATTGTCTATAAGGCTGCAGCTTTAAGAACACTCAATCCCCCACATTAAATTCTCTCTCAGTCCTTCTTTGGTCTGCCATTACCTTCATTCTATCTTGAGTTCTCTTTAAATGAAACTTCAACACTTGTATAGCAGCCTCCCTTGCAGCCAAAGACTAGTCCACTGTTTCTACTGCACTATCTCCTTGGTTGTAGGTGATATAAGCAGGTGGCTTTTGTCCATACACAACCTGGAAAGGGGTGGTATCAATGGATATGTGATAGGAAGTGTTATACCAGTACTCTGCAAGGGCAATCCAACTGAACCATTCTTTAGGCATGTGGCCACTCATACATCTTAAGTAGCACTCTAGACACATGTTGACAACCTCAGTTTGACCATCACTTTGGGGGTGGTAGGCTAAACTCATGTGTAGGCTTACTTGCAACATCTTAAACAATTCTTTCCAAAACCTGCTTAGGAAAATGGTATCTCTATCACTCACAATCACCTTTGGTAAGCCATGGAGTTTGTAAATATTATCCAAGAAGGCTTATGCCATAGTTATTGCAGTATAAGGGTGAGTAAGGGGAATGAAGTGACTGTATTTACTCAATCTATCCACCACAACGATAATAACTGACCTACCCTTGGACATAGGTAGCCCATTAATAAAATCCATGGAAACTTTAGTCCAAATATGAGTTGGGATAGAAAGGGGTTGTAACAGACCAGGATAAGGTACCAGTTCATGTTTGAATCTTTGACAAACACTGCGATTCCTTACAAATAACTTGACTTCTTTTCTCATTTTTTTCCAATACACATGGGCACTAATTCTTTTCAGGGTAGCCTGCACTCCTGAGTGACTACCTTGACCTTCTGTGTGGAAGTGTTTCAACAGACCTCTTAATTTCCTGTCCTTTCCAACCACCAGTTTCCCTTTCCTTAACAACTGATTTACAGACCAAGAGTAGTGTTTGGCAGAAGTACTATCTGTTTGTAACTTAGAAATAATGGCCTGCAACTCCTTGTCACTGATCCACCCTTCTTTAATCCTTCCATACAACTCACTACTGACTGTACTACAAGTGATTTGTAGCAATTCACCAGTGTTCAGGACTCTTGATAAAGCATCATCAAGCACATTTTCACTACCCTTCTTGTACACTATTTCATAATTATACCCCATTAACTTTGGAAGTCATTTCCTTAGAACTGGAGTAGTGAATCTCTGATCCATCAAATACTTCAAGCTAAAATGGTCGGTTTTAATGGTAAAATGTTAGTCAAGCAAATAACCCCTCCATTTGTCCAATGCCTGAATGACTGCTAAAAATTCCTTCTCATAGGTAGATAAACTGTGATGTTTTGAGTGCTAAGGACTTACTAATGAAAGCAACTGGGTGACCACCTTGTTGTAAGCCAACTCCAATACCCACCCCTGAAGCATGAGTTTCTACTATAAAAGGTTCATTGAATTCAGGCAATTTTAGTATTGGTGCTTGTGACATGGCTATTTTCAGTGCTTCAAAGGCTCACTCTGCATTTTCATTCCAAACATAGGCATTCTTTTTTAACAAGGCTCTGAGGGGTTGACTTATGAGAGCATAGTTCCTTATAAACCTCCTATAATAACCAGTCAAACCCAAAAAACCTCTCAACTTTTCAAATTCTGAGGTTTAGGCCACTTTCTCATTGCTTCCACTTTGGCTGGATCTGTTGCTACCCCTTTATCACAGATAATATGGCCTAAATATTCTACCCTTGTGACTCCAAAAGTACATTTACTTAACTTAGCATACAATTTATGAGCTCTCATTGTCTGTAAAACCAACCTCAAGTGTTCCATATGTGACTCCATAGTGGGGCTATAGATAAAAATGTCATCAAAAAAGACCAATGTAAACTTCCTCAAATAAGATCTAAAAACTGTGTTCATTAGAGACTAAAATGTGGAGGGAGCATTAGTAAGTCCAAATGGCATGACTAAAAACTCATAATGTCCCTCATAAGTCTTAAAGGCTGTCTTAGCAACATCACTGTCATGCATCCTAATTTGGTGATAGCCTGACCTAAGATCAAGTTTAGAAAAAATGACTGATCCACACAATTCATCAATCATTTCTTCTATCATAGGAATAGTAAATTTATCTTTGATGGTCAGTTTATTCAATTGTCTGTAGTCAATACACATCCTCCAAGAACCATCCTTCTTTTTCACCATGACAATAGGAGAGGAATAGGAACTTTGATTGTGCCTTATTACCCCTGAATCCAAAAGCTCCTTAACCATTGCTTCTATTGCATCTTTTTGAGTGGGAGGGTGTTTGTAAGGTCTGATATTCACAGGTTGAGCTCCTTCTTTGAGTGGTATTCTGTGATCATGACTTCTCTTGGGTGGAAGACTGGATGCAACAACAAAAACATCTTTAAATTCTTGAAATAATTGAGTTAATGAAGGTAGTGAAGTGGTATTATCAGTTTGCTCAGCATGTAACAAGGTAGTTGGATAGACACATTGAAGAGGACTAATTCTTCCCTGCATCCATTGTAGACTTGCTTTTGTAGTTCCTCTCAATGTCATCAGTTTGTTATTGTACCTAAAACTCATTCTCAACTCCTTGAAGTTAGAGAGTATATTGCCCAAACTTGAAAGCCACTGAATGCCTAAAACCATCTCACACCCACCCAATGGTAACAACATAACTGAAGTTGTGAAAGTTTCCCCTTGCAAAGACCAAGAAAATTCTTTACACATAGTCTCAATGAGAAGACTATTCCTCCCTGCAATGGCCACTTGCATGGGACATGTTCTTGTAATCTGACACCCAATCCTTTTAGCAATATTGACATCCAAAAAATTATGTGTACTACCACAATAAATAAGAATATGCAGCTCATGCTTGCCTACATACCCTTTGACTTTTAGTGTTTGGTAACTATTGACTCCAGTAATAGCATTCAATGAGATCTGTGGACTCATTGCTTCCACATTTTCTGGACCTGGTTCCCATGGAATTCCCTCATTCAAACATTCCAACACAATCTCTTCCCCTGTCTCATCCTTTTCCTCCTGGTCCACTTTTGCAATTACTTCCAAACTAAACACTTGTCCACTGCACTTGTGCCCTGGTGCATATCTTTGATCACAGTGAAAACACAAGCCCTTTTCTATTTTCTCTTCCAATTCCTTTTGGGTCAATTGTTTCCTTTGTTGGTAATTCTGTGAAATGGATGCCCTATTGCTCCAATTGGCATTTGGAGTAGGTAAGGCTAAAGGTTTTGGACTAGTGACATTGGTAGTGTTTTGAAATCTTGATGTATGTAGTATGGACATCTTTTGTTTCTGTTTCATGACACCATTCTTAGCCTCCTCCAATTTATACAACCCATACAACTCTGCTAAAGAGCTTGGCCGAAACATTCTAACTGCCAACTCAATTTCAGTTTGCAATCCAGCCATAAAGAAACTCATTGACCATTCATCAAGCAAATCCACTCTACTCAACAATGTGTCATAAGCATCAATGTAATCCTCCATAGACCCTACTTGTCTCAATTTCTTGATTTCACCCAAAGGATCATCATATTCTTTGCCAAATCTCTTAAGAATAGCTACTTTATACACCTCCCAATCAACATCATCACCCATAAATCTCACAAACTGCCTATGCCACGTAAGTGCTAGATCATAAAAATGAATTGAAACAAGATTGACCTTACAATTATCTTGCACCTTGTCCACTTTGAAGAACTGTTCACACTTGAATATCCACCCTCTAACGTCATCACCCCCAAATCTTGGGAACTCAATCTTGGAGACTCTGGTAAACTGCATATGTTGGCCACCATTGAAACCACCATGACCATGATTGCCATTGCTAGTTCCTTCACCAAATCTCAATCTCATCATCTCAGTAGCCATATCTTGCATCATTCTTTGCAAATCATTCACAGTTTGTTAAAGGGACTCCATTGTAGGTTCTTGAACTCTACTTGTATTTCTTGTTTCCACCATCATACCAATAACACTATCACTCATCAACAAATGGAATAATGTCTATTGGTCCTGTTCTTGATTACCCAACTCAATTGCTTTTGATCAGCTTGTTCAAAACTAGAGGATTTAAGCAGCCAATGCGCTAGTCTTGTGATCGTACAATTGGTTGGCACTAATCAGATGTAAGAAGAACAGTGAAATTAGTGGTGGCTAATTTCTTGCCGGAAATCTCTTTTTGTTACCGAAAATTAGCCGGAGAAGATGACCGGAGATCAAGAATTTCAATGAAACACTCTTGAACGTATCTTGCCAGGAAAGAGGCTCTTGATACCAAATGATAGACTACAATTATGTTCTTCATGAAATCATAAAGAAACGAGGAAGAACTATTCAAAAGCAGGAAAATGATAAAGAAGAAGAGATTCGAACTTGAGAAATGGGATTTGTTATTAGACTGATATGTTTGTTACAAGAGAAGAAAGATTTACAAATCATGAATACTTTTCAATGTACTGCTAAATCTATTTATACAAATGAAATGGTATTAAAATGATAAGGCGAGAAAAGAAGTTATTGTGGATTGTTGACTTTAGTGTTTGACTTCTAGGTTGACTTTCGTTGACTATCTCATTTTGCTCCATATCAATAGAGTGTTTAGCAAAAATATATTGTGCTGGTGCTGGTGCTGTTGCTGATGCTAATGTCGGTGTTGTTGCTGGAAAAAATTATTAAAAAAATATTATTTTTATAAGCTACATGAAGTAACATTTTATTTTTAAAGATTATGGAAGATTATTATTTTTTATAATATTTTAGAGCACTTGGTATCATAACTTGAGTTATGTCATAACTCAGCGCCACATCAGCTTTAACATTTCAACTTTAACTTAAAAAAAAAACCCTTATCATAACTCAACATTTTGTGCCCCACTTTCCTTTAAAAACATTTTTTTAGTTTGATGTTTGCTTCTTAACACGAGGTTACCATTGTAACGTGAAGGGTAACGCAAAACCATAACTCAATGATAACATGTGTTAAAGGTTGAACACGTAAGCAATAACGCGGATGCAAGGGAAACATACCGAAGACTCTTATAAGTTATGCGCTCGTAAATCAATAGTTATACGGCTGGAAATTACGTGAGCCTATCGGGGCACACACGTATACATTTAGAGAACGTTTATTAAATATAATTAATATGTTTAATGTATACTATTAATTATAATTAATATAATCCACGAAATATACATAACGGTCGTTAGTCCGTTAGTGTAATAGTTAACGGTCGTTAAGTCCGAAAATTGGCTTGATTTGAACATGTTAATTTTACAAGGACCAAAAGCAAAATTGGGGCCCATGGGTACCTATGGTGGCCGGCCATATGGATTAGGGCAAGGGGAGGAGTAGCTTTTTTTCTAAGCTATCTCTAGGTCTTCATTTATTCACACCTTCAATCAAAGCATTCTTTGATCTCCTCTCTTGCTCTCTACGATCGAGCAACACCCCAAGAAGGGAGTTGATTTCGTTTCTCATCTACGACTAGCATTCGTGTTTAGTTCGTAAGCTCGTGGGTTAAGCACTAGCATCCTAACGCTCTCGTTGGACGTGTAGTGTGTGTTTACGTTAGAGATCAACTCACTATAGTTGATTAGGGTTTCGTGGTGGTACGAGATCCATTGAAGTGTTCGTGATCAAGATCAAGACTTGGTGGTTATCTATTTTTCAATAGATTCGAGGTTAGTATTATTATGTGTTTTAATTCATAATATTAAATATAGATCCATCCGCTGCGTACTCGTGATATTGATGGTTTAATTAATATGAATTCCCAACAGAAAGCTCTTTTCACCTAATGCGTTTGGAGTCTAAAATTTGCACAAAACAGTAGTATGTTTAGTGCATCATCTTTCTTGAGATTGATATACACAAGATATGATGGACTTTAAAAGCATAAACATGTTACCGAAAGTAACTAGATTAAAACATTAGCAAAAGTGACATTTGGGCATTTATCCTAAAACCAAGCTAGATTAGTAGATTGTGTTGGCAACAAAAGTAACTAGATTTAAACATTAGCAAAAAACAAAATGATCGATTTGTTGTAGATAACGTGAAAAGAATTTGTCAAAACTGAGTATTATTTTATTAGCACTAGTCCAAGGTATACATGTAGTGGCAACCATTTCCATATTCATGAAAGGTGATTTTTGAGGTCAACCATGTTGTGATAGGCTGATCAGTCGTTTTCTATGTGGTCATACTGGCCACTTAATACGGTAACGCGGAGTTGTCTCTGATAATATATTTGTCACAACTAATAAGTTGCGGTAAGTCATGGCGGAGCAAAGAGGCAGAGGTGTGAAACACCTCAAGTTTGATGTGAAGTCTGGCAGTGGTGAAACAAGTAAAATATTGATTGCAAAAGATAATGTTACAGACCTAAGTTTTCGGTGCTATACCGATACAACTGGTCATCATGCTTCCAGTTTACGAGGTTATACTAGTTACGTTGCTAGTTTTTTCAATTGTTGCAATGTTTTAGGCAGAAAAGGAGATGATGGAACCTTTGCAATAGAGTGTGATGGTCGCATTCGGTGGTCCAATTCCTCTTACGCGAAAGGTTCTCAACTAGAATATGTTTCCACTTTCAACAATGATAACAAGTTTGGGCGTAATACTAACACCCCCCAGTTATTCAGTGTTGGTCCTTTTGATCCAGTTTCAGTCAGGTTGGAGGATCCGCTTGCTATGGTGGTGGTACAGGTAATATAAACCAACTGTCATCTGTTTCAACTTCAAGTAACCATGCTAAAATGAATTATAGTGATGATTCAAATAAAACTAGGAGGATTAACCGTCGATGAAGGTGGTAATAGAACTAGAACTCAACATGAAAATATATCCACTGTTTTTAGTGACAGAAGTACCATTGCCGGTGCTAGTCATGATATGTTGTCGACAAAGGAAAGGATGTCAAAAGGATGTCATAAAGGGGGTCCCACGACAATGGTAGAAGAAGTGGTTGTGTCTGGGGTGGTTCGCCAATAAGCAATGAAACTTATAACCACCATCATGCATGTTGTTCTAGTCATGATATGAGCGTTGTATACTTGTATATAGGTGTGATCATATTCATGTATAATTGAATTGTTTTTGCATGAATAACTGTAAAGCAAATCATATTTATTGTGGTAATTGAAAGTGTCATATAGAAAATCATTTTGTTTAGTTTGCCTTATAATGTAAAGTATCTCATTGTTATGTAAAGTATCTACATTATACCTTTCCAAGCCATGCTCCGACGAGATTGGATGTTGTTGTTAGATGGAAACGGCAACGATCCTCTACTGAGCCATGGCCGAAACCATATGGGCTATGGCAATCATATATGGTCTTAATGCATCAACCAGACATGAGGCATAGGTACGAGCCTATAGAACAAATCCTGTTTCAAGTAAGGCTGTACATCCTTGTATCATATATATTGGATTTACATTATTCCTTGGTAACTTAACAATTACCACACCAAAATCCATAACAGACACCTAATCAAAAGTGGGTCAAGGAAAACTTGTCCATGGCCGTTTCCGAAGTGAAATAACAAAACACAAACTCACAAGCTTGAACAGTTCACGTATTATGGCTATGAAAAAAGAGTTACAGAGTACAGAATTGCTTTTCATAAATTTTTATACGCTAAGTACATTTTGAATTTTCGGCAACTTTCTTTAGCCTTAAACTTTCCACCAATGTTAAAAGTTAGAAACAGTCCCTCAATGATTTCCTTGATTCATTATTCATAAAGCAACATTTCAGCTTTCCAAAATTAATAAGCCAAAATGGGCCACTAGCGTTCTTAATGTAATAACAAAAAGATACTCTACTCTCGTCCAGGAACTATACATATCTAAACACAAATATCATCACATATTCATAACCAAAATTAGTTTTATTCATTTAATGGCATCGTGAAAGCATGCACGCTACAATCAAAAAGAAGTTTAAACAATTACGCATGTTCTCAAAGTACTAGATAAAAACAACCCAATGACCAAAATGAAACCAATCCCGGACCAGGTTGGTTGACATAATCCATCAGAAAATTTAGGCTTGGACAGATGCAATGTGACAGATCAAATCGACAACACGGGAGCTGCAAGGTCAAATATAAATGTTTATATAAGAGAGTGCATCTTATTTATACTACATATAAAATAAAAATAGTCAATGAAAGTTGAAAATTAAAAATGTCAAACGTGAGAGAAATATATAATGTAATTAATACTCTTATTAAAACACCCCATTACTTATAAGTATAATTATTTATTCACATTGTACAACCAATTAAAAGCATAACTACCAAATTAAATACAACCAATTAAAACACCCCTTACTAAAAAGTACAATAAAATTTTGGGCTAATAACCTATTAAAACACTATAGTTGTCAACAATGGCAGTTCTGCGTAGCGAACTAAAAAAATAACTCTTTAGACATTAATGTTGACATTTTTGCTTTTTTAAAGTATTATGACCATTTTACCCTTCGAAAAATATTTCAAAAAGAAAAAGAAATTCGAAAAAAAAAATTCAGAAAAAATTTTTAATCTAAAAAGTAAAAATAAAAAATCGCATGTCACAAAAAAAATTATAAAAAAATTATTTCAGAAAAAAAATTCAAAAAAAAAAAGAATTTAGAAAAAAAAAATCATAAATTTTTTTTATACGTTTTACTCCGTTCTTATACGTTTTCACATGTTTTTTATTCATTTTTTATTATTTTTTTTGTCACAAGTGAATTTTTTTTCGAAATTCTTTTTATTACAAAAAAAAAAAATCAAAAATTTTTCGTGTGTCACAAAAAAAAAATTCTAAAAAACACATTTCACAAAAAAAAAATAATTGAAAAAAAAGTATTTCGAAAAAAAATTCAGAAAAAAAAAGAATAGGAACAAAAATTTCGAAAGAAAAAAATTATTTTGGAAAAAAAATTTTGAAAAAAAAGTATTTCGAAAAAATTCAGAAAGGGTAAAATGGTCATAATACTTAAAGAAAGACAAAAATGTCAACATTAATGTCTAAAAGAGTTATTTTTTAGTTCGCTACGCAGAACTGCCATTTTTGACAATTATAGTGTTTTAAAGGTTATTAGCTCTAAAATTTTCACAATATACAATTTAAACAAGATTAAACATAATTCAAAATATAAAATAATTAAACACACTAATCAATGTTATTTTTAAAACATCCTAAACTGAAAAGTACATGTTATTATACACAATAATTACACATGCAAAGCTTCATAAAGGCTAACAAGTTGATGGTACATATAGTTTTGAAAAACGAACCGGACCAACTAGTTCAATCGGGAACCGGTGTCGTCACCGGTTCGGCTAACCAATAAAAACCATCTGAAAACGAATCAGGGAGGACCCGTTGAAACTGATACAAACGGGTGAATCAGGCCTCATCGAGATCTATTTTTCCGGTTAATCGTCACAGGGCCGCAACGCGCGGGTACCCCAACTATACTATATATAAAGGAAAAATAAAAAAGTGAAAAGTAAAAAGTTGAAACTAAAAAAGGAAATGTTGAAAATTTTTATTTCAGAAGGAAGTCTATTACTCCGTAATACACATCGAAATCCGGGTTGACCTGGGACGCTTCAAGCCCGACGGGTTGACCCAATTTAATTTGACCCGTTTTCGACCCAACCCATCGGGTTGACCCGGTTTAAATCGACCCATTTTTGACCGAAACGGTTCAACCGATTAAACCACCCGGGTTGAACCGGGTTTCAAAACATTATGTTTGATCCTCAAATATTTAAACTTTTATTGTTTTTTGTTTATAACTCAAAAACTTTTTTTTATCACTAAACGATCTATCACTTTAAAATCTCGTTGCTATGCATGGGGTACTCGTCTAGTAAACAATAAATATACAAGGACTCATTATATGTGAAAAGATACAAGAAAGTAAAATTACCTGTATCCCCCATACATTGTCATACCATGACACAAGCTTCACAAAGTTGTCGTTCAAAGCGATTCCAGCTTTGGAATCAAAGATGCTTAACCTCAAAAGTCAAAGTCAACAAGTAACATCATAAGTCAACCAGACCGATAACTACTTTACTAGGGACAGCATGTTTATGTTCCTGGTATTGGCTACCGAACCAATAGAACATCCGTAATGAATAAGGTTAAAAAAAATTATTTACTGATATTCGAATCTGACCAAAATCAATACAAAGTGGAAGGAAGTTATACCTGTTGTCACCAACAAAGTCTGTGGATACAACATCATCTTCAGTATATCCCAATATACCCTTGAGCTTGCCCTCTGATAACTCTCTGAAATACCATTTTCCAAAACGTTAATATAAATTACAAACAACGACAAGATAACGAGGTTCCTGTGTTTTTATTGCAAACATTTACTTGATTGCATCCTTGATTTGCTCATAGGTAGCCTTCTTTTCGAGCCTAACAATCAAGTCCACAACTGAACATTCCGGTCAATTTACCATTAAGAGATGGCAAAACTTTACCAACAGCCTGCATAAACAATTAAACATGAATAAAATAAGTTAAATAAACATAAGATGTCATTTTGAATCAAAAAATCATTATGTGCCCAATAAACGCCACATTTGTCATGGCAACTTATTTACCTTAGCGGCTCCAGTGCTACTAGGAATGATGTTTGTACGAAAGTATCCACAACAACAAGTAAACAGAAGAACTTTTATTCAAACCTAAGCCTCAATAGTCGGCTTAGATTATATCAACAATAGTATCCAAAATGTTACAAGGTTAGATTAATGTCAATGAGACAATAATCATACAAATACAAAGAAGAGACAAGATCAGTGAAATGATCAAAGAGAAGAGAAGAGTGTGTGAGAAATGACTGCACACTCAAGTGTTTCTAACCCTAGATTAAGGGACTTGTTAAATAGGAGATTAAGTTACACTAAGACCCTCTAACGCTATAAATGACTCATCGTGAAATGAGAATAGCTTCAACAGAAACGAGCATCTTGGAACTTTAAACCTTTTATTCTTTGTCCATGATTAACCCTGTAATAATCCTTGCTTGAACATAACTTGAAAGTCATTAGCAATTGATAGAATGACATGTTTGTCACAGATTAATACCCCAAAATTTAACATTCCCCCTTAATATGATGAGCAAACATATCAAACAATATCAATTTTCACACAAGATTTTATCTTTGATAAGCAGGAGGTTTTTAGTAAGTATATCTGCAGTTTGGTTTGAAGAGCCAATCTTTTTGGCACTTATAACACCTCTTGCAATTTTTTCCGATGAAGTGGACATCAATTTCAAAGTGTTTTGATCTTTCATGGAAAACATGATTGACACAAGTTGTAAAGCGATTTGTTATTACAAAAAAGATTAACAGGAAGATTGATATCAACTTTTAGATCCTTTAAGATTTTTGAATCCAAATGATTTCACAGGCGTGATAGACATAGATCTATACTGCATACGTGGAAGATTTTGAAAGAGTATTTTGTTTTTTTACTTTTCCATGAGATCAAACAATCATTAAAGAAAACATAATAATCTGTGACAGATTTTCTGGTTTTCTTGCATTTGGCCCAATCTGCACCACTATATCCTTCAAGATGATTTTGAGTTCTGAAATTGTACCTTAGACCTTTTCCTGGAGCTCCTTTTAGATATCTCAGAACATTGAGGGCACATTCTAGATGAGATTTTAATGGAGAGTGCATATATTGTGCCGGACAATGAACTGAGTATGAGATGTCAGGTCTTGTATGGGTGAGATAGATAAGTTTCCCAAGTAACCCGATAACCGTGATGTTGACAAGAAGGGATCATCGGTGGGAATGTATGGAAGGACAGAGTTGGGTTCCATAGGAGTAGACACATGTTTGCACCCAAGAAGACCAAATTCTTTGAGGAGTTCAAGACAATATTTTCCAATGTTGCAAAAATCGGTCAACTCGGCCGATTAATCGTTAATCGGCCGAGTACCTTGTCGATTTTTTAAAATCGGTTGAAAAATCGGCCTAGGAAAAAAATCGACACTAAGCAATCAAAAAATCGGCCGAATCGGCCGATTAATCGGTCGAATCGGTCAAAATCGGCCGAATCGGTAAAAAAATCGGCCGAATCGGGCAAATCGGTCATTTTAAAAATAATAATAATTTAGGAATTATACTTAATTTGGGGATCGTATATTTCACTTATAACGTACAATGGGCATCATAATCAGAATTTGAGCCCTTTATTGAGGTTTGGAAACATAGCAGGCTTGAAATCGGTTAAGATTTTTAGTTTGGTCTCCAGAAATACCAAAAAATTGCAGGAAATGCCAATCCGATTAATCACCGATTAATCCCGACTTGACCAATTACTCGCTGCAGGGTGGTCGACCGCCCGACTACCGATTCACGATTTTTGCAACATTGGTATTTTCTTTGGGAGAGACAAATGTCATTCCCAGTTTTTAAAACCTCAATACAAAGAAAGTATTTTAAGTTCCCCAAGTCTTTGATATGAAATTTTGATTTTAGAAACTCTTTGAATAGGTTTATCTCATCAATACAGTTTCGATGAGGACTATATCATCCACATAAACAAGCGAGCAATAAACTTGTTATTCTGTTTTGGTGAACAAGGAATGATCATTGCAGATTGAACAAAATTATTTTCCTTTAAAACAACGACAAGTTTTTCATTCCATTTCTTGGGAGCTTGTTTTAGGCTGTATAGGGATTTGACAAGTTTGCAAACTTTATTTTTATTGTTCTCATTCTGAGAACCCCTTAGGGATGATCATATAGATATCTTCATCAAGATCTCCATACAAGAAAGCATTGTTAACATCAAGTTGGAAAAGAGGCCATTTGTTTTCACAGCTAAGGCAATAAGACATCTAACAATAGACATTTTCACAACAGGAGAAAAGGTTTCATCATAGTCTATTCCTTCCTTTTGATTATAACCTTTAACAACTAATCTAGCCTTGTATCTATCAACTTCACCATTGGCTTTATATTTGATTTTAAAGATCCATTTGTAACCAATGGGAGTTCTATTAGGTGGGAGATCGGTTATATCCCAAGCATGATTTTCATTTAAGGCCTCAATTTCAGAGTTCATAGCATCAACCCAATTACTATCAAGGATAGCTTCTTCATAGCAGGTAGGTTCAATACTTTTATTAAGACTAGAAGCAAAGCAGAATTATCTTTGTTTAAATTAGAATAATTAACAACCTTTTCAACACCATATTTGACTTTCCTTTCTACAATAAAGTCATTAAGATTCTTGGGCAACTTAGAAACTCGGTTGACCTTCTAACAGTAGGTGGCAAGCCTCTTTCTTGTTCAGCAGAATCGGTGATGTATCGGCAGAATCGAAGATGCATCGCCAGGATGTGATTCATGTAATATGGTGCCCTCAGGGTGTGTATTATCATCTATAGATGTTGCAACTGGTTCATCAATCCTAGTAGGATGACTTACCACAGTGCCATCATCATAGGATGTCACTCTCCCTTCATCATTGGGACTTATTTGTGAGTCAAAGAAATTTTTGTGATTTAAATCTTTAGACACATAAGTTTCAACAAAAGGTTTTGACAAAGAATTTTTCATTTTGAAGGGAAAAACAGTTTCATAAAATTTGACATCTCTGGAATAAAAAATATTTTTTGTTTCTAAGCTCAAGAGTTTGTAACCTTTTTTCTCATTTGAATAGCCAATAAAGACACTTTTTCAGACCTACTACCAAATTTATCAGAGATGTTGAGAATGGTGGCATAGCATAAGCAGCCAAAGACTCTAAGGAGAGAGAGTGAAGGGTCATGCCCATACACAAGGAAGAAGGAGACTTGCCGGACAACACGAAGAGGTAACCTGTTTATGACATAGCGGCAGTTAGAACACATTCAGGCCAAAGATATAGAGGTAATTCCCCATGAAACATAAGGGATCTAGCCACATTAAGGAGATGCCTATGTTTCCTTTCTCCAATACCATTTTGTTGTGGTGTGTAAACACAAGAGGTTTGATGTAAAATTCCTTTTTCATGAAAGAAGTGTTGAAGTTTGTTATTGACAAATTCTGTCCCATTGTCACTTCTGAATATCTTAACATTGTGTTCAAACTGATTTGATAGCATATGAGTAAAGTTAACAATGGAAACATAAACATCATCCTTTCCTTTAAGCATATAAACCCAGACTGCCCTAGAATAGTCATCAACAATGGTCAAAAAATATTTGTAACCATCTCTGCTAGTGACTTTATATGGTCCCCATACTTATCGCTCGTTTAGTCGTTTATTGTGAATTTAATAATTAAACATAATATTTTATATTAATTATTTAAACATCGAGTCTCATATGTAAAGTGTGCAATCCCGTGGTCTCGAGTTCGAATCCGGTCATACACACATTAAATATATCCATAAACCAACAGCTCCCACTTGGAGATATCTTAGTATGCGTAATGTCATTGGTTAGCATCTAGCAACACGCCAATGACCCAAGAACAACTCGAGTATGGTTTCCTGGAAAAACCTTTTGATGATTCATTATCATACTTATCCTTTTGTTTCTAATACCATGTTAATAAGAATATGGATTTCACTCATTTCTTAATTAACTATTCTGTTTCTCGCTTTATATGATTGATCAAGATTACCAATTCTTCTGAACATATTCTAGAAGACCTTGGGCATGGCCATGCAAACATCTTGACAACCCTACGAGGGGCCCAACAGTATTAAGCTTCAAAATAAATTTGAAGGAAACAAATCCTGTTTTGACTACGAGCAGAATTCATAAATTTCGCAACACTTATGAAAACAACCCTTATAACTACCGATTCGTATATAGCGTTAGATTGTTTCACGAAATGCACTACATCGATGACTTTCTCAGGTATCTCAAGTCGAGGAGGATAAATATTCATGATGTACTTAATGACTAAGATCCATAAAGTACCATCATGTGGTTGAGATAAGTCCTATACTCAATCCATTGAATATCATCTGAAATTAGTCATGCTACGCATCAATATACTTTCAAGTATATTCTAACTAATACTCAGATTTGTCTTAATTCAATATCATTCCCATGTTATTGATCGACAATGGACTATTTAGAATAACTTAAGTTATTCAAGGATTAAACATGTAAATACAGGACACAATATTATAAATGAAATTAAACATATAAAGTACTTTAATTCATTATAAATAATAACTGTTTAACATCCTTTATCCAAATACTAAATAGATCAATGCATGATAATACTTATTTAATGAATTTTTGCCTCAAGTCATGATAATCATACTTGTTGACAGGGCATAATTTCAACTAATTTTGATCTATAGGAATTTTGAGAATACTTATTTCAAGAATTCAATAAGTGAATTTCTTGTATGTGTTTACACATATCTTGATATTGTCATATCATTCCATAAGGTGCGTGACAACCTGAACCATCTTTTATGACAATCATCTTTCAAAACTTTGTAGTATTCTTTATTCTTTAATGTATAATACACCTATGCTCTTAGTTGAGTATAACTAGTCAACATGGTCATCATCAAGGATACCGTGACTACAATTGAGTGTCATCTCAATTATACTAGCATCATTGTATACAACAATATGCTCTTTAAACATCCGTAAACTTTGAATATTATTTTTTTGGTGCCATTCAAACTTCAAATATGTTGACTATAACAATTACATAACAATTGTTGTATAGAATCTGGGAGCAACTCTAGGCTGAGGAATGCAATTCTAAATCAAAACATAAATATTACAATGTTGTTAAATCATCTTATAATCAAGCATGATACAACAACCTTATACACAACATGATGTACAAAATGAATCTTCAAGTTAGACTTTAAGATCTCATTCATACTCTATCCCGTCAAAGATATGTATTCATCATATTCTATTAGACTCATTTATTTACCGCATATATTTATAACAATAAACATATATTCCAAGGTTGTATGTCTTATTTCCAAATCTTATAAACGAAGCTTCATTCCCAACTAAAACTTAATTTAGGTGGAATGTAGTTGCCCATACAACATATAAGATTTAAAAATAAAAATAATACTCCCACTATCTTTCAGGAATACTTATGAGCTATCTTATTTTAATTATTAAATCAAACATGGATTTAATATTAAACATAAGAATCATCTCCTAGATGCATTCATATATCCATTCATGGATTCTTGCAGTTTATACATATTCAAAGATTATTTGAATTCATAAAAACTCCTTTGCATTACTTATCGTCCTCGCAAAAGCAATTCCAGAACAAAGAGTCTTGATATTCATAGTCAAAATTTCATATCAATAAAGCTAAGTATGACACTTGTAATCTTGATACCTATTTAATGTATCCAGGAAAGAATATTCAATCATAGTTTATTGCTTAAGTATGATTAATATTATTATCACTAGACATACATTAAATATGTGTACAATATTGTCCATATGATTTCTACACAAAGATTTAAACCACTAGGGTTTTCATCCTTTGAAGACAATCATCTTCATTAAGATAAACCAAGTATCTAAAGTTGATTATTTTTATGGACAACATCTCTACATTCATAATATGATTGATTTACCACAATTCAACATTTGGTAAATTCATCATTATGATTTAACATGCTTACCATGATCCTGTAACTCATATCCCTCAGCATATTAAATATCTGAGATATTGATGAGTGTGTAAATACTCATCATTTTTAGTCAAATCTGAACTGCAAAACGTCTAAAAATGCTCAGAAATGCATCAAAATACTGAAAATATTCCAAAAATGCATTTTATATGTTTCAGATGCAAAATGTTCAAAACAAATGAAAATGAGCAAAGTTTGTATAATTGGCAGTTTCAGTCCCCCAAGTTTCAAAAGTTGTCAAAAACAGTCCCTGAGCACATAATTTCAAAAGTAAAGTCACCAAAGGTCCTTTTAAAATCATAACTTGTCAAATTTAGTCCTTTGGTGAAAAATATCAAAAGTTTGAGAAAATTGCAAAAATGGTCCCTCAAGTTTAGAAATTGGCAGAATTGGCCCCTGGAAAATGTGAAAATGGCAACATTGGTCCTTGTACTTTTTGAAGATTGTCACTTTAAGTCCTTGGAACATCTTTTCAGATTTAGCAGCCTAAGTCCTTGAAGTTTCAGATCTTACAACTTTAGTCCTTGGAAGTTTTAAACCATTTAACTCATTTTTGGACCCTTGCTCACCTTTGACCCCCTGTCAAAATGAATTATGAACTCCCCCATTATTAATACTGTTGGTCAAATCCTGGTTAATATCTTCAACCCGCCAAAAGTCCACCAATCTCAACTGCTTTGCCTGCAACTTATCTACACCCCATCCCCCCTCCTCACCAATCACTCAAACCTGTTCCCCACTCCACAACTAACATCCAAAGAGCATTTAATGAACCTCCCCCCCCCCTCACTCTTCCTTATCTGTCAAGTGAGAGTTTTGGCGCCAAAATCATGTTTAAACGGTTGAGATTAATTTGAGCAATCCAAGGGCTGAGAATTGGTGGGATTTCATCAGAAGAGAGAGAGGATAAGATTGGATATAAAAAAGAAAGAAGAGAAGGAGCAAAGTAGTAGGATTTTTAGTTTCAATTTACTGTTATGTCGTTTTTTTCTAGTTAAGTCTTAGTTAAACTCAAAAGTTGTAATATTTTGTTCTTAAGTATCAATCTCAAGTTACATTTTCAGATTATTCAAGTTTCAATCATTAATTCAAAGTTGCCTTTAGTTTCATGTTTATGTGCTCACTGTGGAAAATTTAAGTTTCTATTTCATAAAAATAAGCTTCATTCAGTTTGTTTATCAGTGTTAACAAGCTTATATAAGCTTTTCATAGCTTTTTATAAGCTTGAAATCTAGTTTCAAACCATTTTGGTTCTTGGTCAACTAAAGTCAAACAGGTGCTCAAAATTGAAATGGAGTTGGTAATGGGGTGATGCAGAGGATGAAATGGGTTAGAATAGCTTCATTTAGATTAGGTTTGGGTTTGTTTTGAGCCTGCAATAAGCTGGACACAGTTGTGAGTTCTCTTTTCCATTTTCCAATTTTAAGTCTTAGTGCAGTTTCATGCTTCTCTTGTATCTAGGATCATTTGTAGTTTTACCTTGTTTAAATAGTTGCATTTAGGTATTGTAAACATAGTTTGATCATTTAAACAAGGTTGCTTAGTAGTTATCTTATTTTAAGTTTGCATAGCAGTTGATAAAGTGGTGTTTGGTTCAGTTGTAAAAACTGTGCTAGAGTTTTGTGCAATGGTTAATATCTGTTTGGTCATTCTTGTTTAGTCCTATTGAACTCATTTGAGTCAATTTCATGTGCCTGCAAGAGCTCTTGGTCAAAATTGTTCTTTAATACATCTCACCTGTTAACTGTTGAGATCAAGGGTTGGCAAATCCTTGAATTGTGTTTAGAAATCCATAACATTGCTTGCAGTAGCTTTGGTTTATCATATAACAGTAATCTCAGTCACAAAAATTGGATTTAAAGTTCACTTAAGTCAAAGTTCTTCATTTCTTCAAAAGTCAAAAGTTAGAAAATGTTTTGAGCTCACATAGAAAGAATTGTTTTGAGTTCATTTTGGGACCTACTCAGAAATCTTGGTGTTTCAAAAGCTCACCTGGTCCTCTTTCTTATCAGTATTTTTGTGGAATTTTGTGACTTATTTAAAAGCTTCAAATCGCTTCTCTTTCAGGCAAAAGTGCCTGCACCACTTCGGTGAATCTTGAGATTTTCACAGAAATGGCACTTGTGCAGGGGCTTAATAGAGCTTGTCATTGTCTGATTTTTGGTTTAAGTACTCTCAACCAGGTCTTTTATAAGTTCCAAGTGTTATTTCTCACATTGAGCTTATTTTGAAGCTTCTGCATAAGCTTAAAGTAGTACTCAGAAACTGTTGTAGAACTAGAAACTCATAGACATCAAATCTGTGCAAATTGTGATTCAGTTATAGCCTGTTGATTTAAGTTGCATTAGAGTTCTTATTGCATATTTGAGCTTCTGTAATAGATTGGTGCTTGTTGTGTCCTTTGTTGGCTTATTTTAGTGCTTATTAATAAGCACTTGATTAAGCAGCTTCATATTTCTCCAAACAAGTGCCTGTTTTTCCAATTTTCTCATATTCCTAATAACATTTTAGACTTTTCCTGAAATTTTCAGATTTTTCCAAGTTGTTTAGCTATTTTTCTTAATTTAAATTAGTTTTTAATCATTTTTAATTAGCTTTTAATATAAAAATTGAAAAGGTTCAAAAAAAAAATAATTTTTCAATTTTCTTAAGTTTAGATAAATATAAAAAGAGAAAAAAATATTTTTCCATATTTTTCTTAGTTAAATTTGTATTTTTAAATATTTTAATTAGATTTTAATAGTTTTTAATTCATAAAAAATAGAAAAATAATCATAAAAATACAAAAATAGTTTTGAAAATTCTAGTTTGATATTTTAAACTTTTCCATTTCATAATTTTATTTTTCTAGCTTTATTTCCTAATTTCTTGTATTTTAGGTAATTATTAATTAGTTAAAAATAGTTTTTAATTAATAATAATTAGATAATTAGTTATAAAAATAATTTTCTTTTTCTAAAAAGTTTCTTATATCATTAGGTTTGTAAAAATGTATTTTTCATATTTTTAGGACTTTTATTTCTTAGATTTCACTTTTTATTTTGTACGTTTACGTAATTTTAATTTAAACGTAAGTTTTTAGTTTTAAGTTTTAAACGTTCATCATTTTAATTATAGTGATAGCGTTTATTTAATAGATTTTATCTTTTTAATTTCCTTTAATTTGCATTTAAGCCGTTGTAATTTGTTGGCTTTTCCTTAGTTATAATCACCAATTCATAACCCTTTTTCATTCAAACTTCTCGATCACTAGACGTTGATTGATCCATTGCATAGCTCGCTGGGACATAACGACCCGGGGAGACCCTATACTCCTCAGATCTTCATTGAGTTCGTTCCTGAGCCGTTTTAAGCTGGTTACGGTCCGCCATTCACAAGTGGCGGGCTTGTGTGATTTAGCTTGACTGTTCGGGAACGCACCAGATATCCTTACGGATCTATGAATGACAATTCCATCATGATATTTGCTAGTGCATTTTATAAGATTATGTATTTTGTAATTTTAATCTTTCAAGATATAAACAAAACTCCCACTTGCCTTTAACAATTTAAAGATTACCTTTAAGTAGTTTAGCAAGTAGAGCAACAATACATTGTTCTCTTTTGGGATATTACAATAAAAAACATTTACAGTTCCTGACATTAGTTTGTTACAACTCACTTTACAAGTAGTTTAACAAATTCAGAACTTCATTATAAGACTTAATGTGATTCATCACATTTTATAAACAAATGGTGTCTTATCAATCTTCTAGGTTGGAGTCTTATTGAGTATATTCAATCTATACTCATTCTACTAACCTTGATAACTTTTGAAAGAAACTGTAGTATAGTTATCTTGAATCAAACAATGCCAATAGATTTTGATTCTTCTAACTGAACATACCATAAAACTATGGTATTTCCTTAGAATTAATATTGTAAGAAAATCTAACAATATTTAAGATAACCATCTACTCTTTGGCTTACCTATTAACCAACAAAGTAAAACTTAATGGTACAATAGAATTACCAAGTCAATTGCATGCATTATGTTAATACAAATAAGCCGTAAAAACGTTTATTTATATTTTACGATCTTCTAATGTTTTGTCGATAACAAACGTAAAATCATGTTAACGAAACAAAAAAAATACGTAAATAGTTTGAACTAATAGTTTCTAACATATTCACATTTTCACATAAAACACTAAAACAAGTGTAAGTGATTTTATGATTTAGTAAATACATATGTACAACAACTAGTGTTTACATATTTGGGTATAATATACACATAACTAGTATGTAGTATATTGGGGAATATAAATGGGTAGAAACTTAAGTATCATAACCCATTTAGCAAATACATTGAATGTAGTTGGGTACAACCCGTAGCCCATGACCCATGGAGCTTGACCCATAACCCATTGCATGACATCATGCTTATATCATACATGGATAATATCCATAACCCATGGTTTTGACCCATACCCATGTGACTAGGTGCTTTGCACTCAAGAGATACATTGTATCTAACCAAAGACCCATGGTTCAACCCATGACCCATGACCCATGACCCATAACCAAAATACCCATGCGTAAAAGGGAGCGTCCCACGGATCCCGATACACCTGGACGGATCCTCAAGGGAGGGATCCGTGGGATCCGGGAACAAGAGTGTTTTTCTTCTATAATTAGTGAGCCATTTCTTCCTTTTAGCTCACCACTTTCACACATACTCTCTCCAAGTATTATATCTCTCTAACCTCATATCCAAGAGATCTATGTAGTTTGTCTTTTGTTTTTGTGTGATCTTCTAGGTTCCTCTTAAAGGCAAGATCACCACCTTTGAAGTCGAGCAAGCTCAAGTCCAAGAGTTTCATGCTTCCTCATCATCAATGCTACTGAAGTCTTCTTGTTGATGATTCTTTTCTTCCTTCTAAGAAGTGTAGTGTTGAAGACATTAGTGAAAGATGTCTCAAGGGTCAAGACGAAGACATTAGTGAAAGGTGTCGATCGTCCATATTGTAGGCATTAGTGAAAGGTGCCTAGAATCCAAGTTACAAGACATTAGTGAAAGGTGTCTTGAAGATCTAGCCACAAGACATTAGTGAAAGGTGTCTTGAAGATCTAGCTAAAGGCATTAGTGAAAGGTGCCTTAGATGTACAATCGATATGGTGTGTTTCGATGTACAAGATAGACTAGTACTAGATCCAAGGATGGTGATATCCTTGATGGTGTTGTAACAAGGAGTGGATCTCCTTGAGATTAGGTGTTGTGTTGTGATGGGTAGTAGTTCCTCCATGGTAATGGAACTAGGTGCTTAGCCTAGTACCTAATAAAGGGTAGGCGACGTTGTGTAGGTGTGGTTCACCTTGGAGTGAAAGAACCCGGTGGTTAGCCTAGCACCGTATAAAGGGTAGGCGACGTTGTGTTAGGTGTGGTTCGCCTTGGTGTGAAAGAACTCGGTATTTTGCTTTGTACCGGAAAAAGGTTAAGCGACGTTGTGAAGGCTTCTCCGCCATAAGGAGATTGGTGTAGTGTTTACGAACTCTCGAGTAGGTGACTCGGGGAGTGGAGTAGGGCAAGGAAGGTGTCCTTGTAGCCGAACCACTATAAATACTTGTGTCGTGGTGATGTGCTTCTTAATCTTTATCTTTCATTACACGTTGATATATCTATCTATCAACGTTCAACATAAACAACCAAATAGATTGACATAAGTCGATCTAAATATTTAAAAGGAAGTTTTAAATTGGTAAAACTATTCAACCCCCCCTTTTAGTTTTCCACAATTGGCATCAGAGCTTCGTTACCAAGTTTCTTAGAGTATGTTGTACTTTAAAAACTTGATACGATCTGTGTATGTTTGAAAACTACAAAAAATGATTTTTCAAAGTCATGTTTTAAAAATCATTATAATGTTTATTGTTGGACAATGATAGAATGGTCTAACATTTTCCTTGTTAAGTATTCTCCATACTTGGATTTGGGCATCCTAAGAAGATCATGAAGAATTTCTCTAAATATATCTTTCCCTAAAAAGAATATTTAGCAAAGGATTGGGGTATCTTAGAAGATCATGAAGTATTTCGCGTCTATGGTTTCTAAAACCATAAAAAGGGATTATAGCAAAGGTATGTTTTCTTAGTTACACATTTTGGTAAAAAACGTGCTAAATTGCTTGTGGATAAAATGGTGAGATATGCTACTATCTTATAATAAGCATAAAATGAAAAGTGTTTTAGTGATTTTTTTCTTTGAAGTTTTGTTGTTAGATATCTTGTTATTCAAGCTTGAATAAAGGTAAAAATGGGTAATATAACTTCACTAAAATGTCTACAAAGGTTAAACCTTTTCGTCGGGTCAAAACGTACATTTTGTAATTACATGTCGGATCGCGGATCCTCAGTTACTGGACGGATCCCTCAAGCAAGGGATCCGTGAGATCCGTGGTACGAAGACAGTTTTTACTGTCAATTTCAAAAATTCATAACTAATTAACCGTAAGTCGTTAGAAGTCGTGCCACCTATCGTTTAAAGGTATTTGAGTCTACTTTCATTTAAAAATGATTTCATAAACTGATTCAAAACAAAATTTTATAGAATCATTGATTTATAATAGAAAGTCATTTTTCGGTCATAAATTTTGCACAAACTTTTGATCTAATTGGAGACGGATGTTTTCATCTTTGAATAACAATGTGTGCTCTTTTGAAATTAAGGTTTTGATCATATTTATAAAGGAAACTAATCAAGCTTGGTATACATGTTTAACACAAAGCGATGAAAAGAACCTTCGTATGTTATGCTAAATGATAAATTGTTTCCCTTGCATTACTTGATTATTTGCTTATCTCAAATAGCTTTTGTGCTTGTTTGATTGATTAACATATGTGGTTTCCTTACCTTGCTATTTACTCTCTTGCTTGTCGATTTAGTAATTTTCTACTAATCAATGTGCTACTTGAAGGAGTGTTTGGGATAACATCTAGTTGTGTAAAAAATGTTAGTTTTATAAGTTGAAAAATGTTTAAAACATATAACACACTAAAATAGCTTTTTGATTGAGTTTGTCATGTGTGCAACATAAATGTTTTATGTGCCTATATGATTTCTTGACTTCATATTTTCTTGTATCGTTTTCTAAAAACAACAAGAATGTACATCGAATCATAACCTACACTTGTGTTCATGATGTACTCTCCCGTTTTCCTTTTCATGATCGCTCTCCAAGCTTCATAGTAGGATTGACAACTTGATTATTTCATCCGATATACTCAAGTAAATTATTTTGCAAAGCAAATATAATTGTTCATATCCGAAAGTCCAAACTCGAGCTTTCCAACAACATATGTTGAACTAGCTCATCCAACCATTTTTTTTTGTTCACCATATAGACAACTTTTATTTTTTTTTACACCTTCGTCACCTTAGTTGGTTCAAATATAATATTAATATAAACGAAGCAAAGTATCATCACTGTTACTCTTCGATAGGCCATTGTAGGAATATAAATTTTCCTAACATGAGAATGAATACTAGAGAACTTATTGGACTAGAAACTCAATTTGACCTAACGGTTGAATTGCTTCCTTGAGAGAAATTGGGTATGTGGAATCGCCGTAAAATGGTCGTGTTTAGTCATAATTGAGCATCGCTAGTAATAGTCTCATATTCATTCTCTCACTTGAGAAATTTATACTCCTATGTTTTCCTAAAGTAAGTTTACAATGGAAATACTTTGCGTTGTCTTAGGATTACTAATCAAACAAGTTGTAAAATTAATTTTTCTTTTAGTTAATCACAACCACTTGCCTCATCAAGCGATTATCTTGCTTTGATCGAGAAGAGCTACAATACTTCAAGGATGAAGTTCATTGTATGCTAATCACCATCCGTAATAACTATACTTAGTTCATTACCTTCACTAAACAAAAACAACCTTCTAAACAAATCACCATCTTAGGGCGATGCCATTGTTAATACAAATAATTTACTAATCTAGATCGTAAATATGTTTTGAGCTTCTTGAACAAGTTCTTGTTAAGTTTGACAAACCTCTATGTTATTTGTGAGCTAGATTTCATATTAATTGCTTATGTGCTATTCTTACATGCTCTCATTGCTATGTTTTACATGTAAACATACATGCTTGCTGTAAGAAATCATTAGTTTCAAAATTCGATACATAAAGCAAATTTATGCAACCATTCTATTAAGGAAATCTGTCTCGGACAGGATCCCTTGGTTATAACTAGCGGATCCTCAAATGAAGGATTCGTGGGATCCGAGTGGACAGAGGTGCATTTTTAGCTTGCTTGCATCAATCCAACCTTCTAGTCTTTATTGGACTAGTTAAACATGATACTTTAGGATCACTTATATCTTCCTCAAGCTCGGTAGGTCTCACACTCACTCATAGCTAACTTAGGATCACATTCAAGGTGCTTTTGATTTATCACTTCACCAAAACTCACCATATTTCTGCTCCAATGCAATTACAATCATTGTATTTCAAACATGTCCTTAGATCACTTCACACTAAGCTAGACATAGTGCATTTCAAAGATGAGTAAACTCATACTCACGCATAACTCACTTAGATAACACCCAAGAAGCTTGTAGATCTATCATCTTACCTAAACTCATTACTCTTCCGCTTTTAAACTCACTTGTCATTTCTCGCATGATCCCTCATATCTAGCTTTGGAAATCTTTCGATTATGGCAAAATTGATCATAATCATCCTTACCTCAAAAATTGGTCAATGTTGATCAAATTCTAGCTCTTCCATCTTAAAACCTTTAGGATATTCTCCAAGACATTATCCTAATTCACTATCTGATCACTAGGATCATTTAGCTCCATTTGACACCATCAAAATCTTTAGTGTCATCCTTGTTCATTCATTGGTACTCATGAAGGTTCCAATTTCTTCCTTAAAAGGCAATCATTTGCTATAACACTCATTACTCTTAAGTATTCAAGCACCTCTTCATTTAAGACACTTAGATGAACTGAAACACACAAGAAGAAATAGGCATTAGACCTTACAAGCATCATTGTTATCCTTTCTTAGCTCGATGAAGACGGATCCCTAGGATTAGCCTAGGCGGATCCCTCATTGGAGGGAACTGTGGGATCCGTATGACAGGTTATGTCAACTCAAGCTAAAACAATCATTTCGAGCTCATCTTGCTAATTCAAACACTCCATCTCATCTTAAATGAGTTCCTAGATCAGTACAACTCTGAAGTTGACTCTTGTGCATGTTAATCATCACATTCCAATGAATCTTAGTGGCTTAAGGCTTAAATGCACTTGCCAAATCTCTTGCTTTATAAACCACATTGTTAGGACTTCTATAGTCATCACCTTCATCCTAACTTTCAGTACTTTAGGAACCCTTACAAACCTCTTGAAATCATCTCATCATGAGGAAAACTCCATGTAGTAACTTATCCACCAAAGAACCACCCAAGAAAAAGGCTCGTGTTATACACGAAATCTCCTTAACCGAATCATCTCCGGACAAGCCAAAAAATGCGAGGATCTTTCCTCAACCAATCAAACCAATTCCTAAAAGGATAGTACCCACAAAACTACCTATGCCAAACACCACCATACCTCCTAGGCCAAACAATATCATTTCCACTAAACCATCACCATTGGTTCCTAGAGCTATCTCCTTTACATCTCCACTATCATCACCACACCTCTACAATTTAGAGGATTTGCCTCCTAGGCCGTCTCATCCGCCTCCGCCGACAACATTCTCCTCATTAGGAGGAATAATGATACAAAATCAAGGTGTTGAGTCAACACTTGCTCCGGCTTCCTTTTCGCCGTTTCCATCATATAATCCCATTTGGATTATGAGAAATCATCAAAGTCAACCACCCGACCATATGGAAGTTGACACTTCTCTACCACCACCATCATTCTTGGTCGAGCCATTTTCAAATGCGCCTCCACCAATCCCTCCATCGTTTGAAGCTCCACAAGCCGCTTCACTTGATCCTTCGCATCAAGCCATTTCATTTCTTTCACCACCACTACCTAGCCATGAAAAAGATTGCTATCATTGTCAACATGTTGAAAGTTTGATACATGAAGTACGAGAAGACCAACGTTTCATGTTCTATCATCTCCTCGAACGTTTCGACGAGATTAAACCTAAACAAAACTTGAGCTAGAAGATTTTAGTGGTGTCCTAGCATCAAGCGTTAGTTGGTCTAGAAATTCCTAGTCATGTATCGTCTATTTTCTTAGTTTTTAGAGTCATGTATATCATAACTCTAGTTTTATTAAATGAAATTACATGCTACTTGCTATATTTCTGAGTATATGTTTATGTTACATATCTCACTTTGGTGATAACACTATTTGTTATACCACCATTTACTGATTTTATTCTTCAGATAGACAGATCCTTTTAGTTGGGCTAGACGGATCCCTACTAGGAGGGAACCGTGGGATCCGTGAGACAGGAAACTATTTTCCTACTAACTTGAGTCATATTTGCAGGAAATTATGCATTATACTTGTTTTCTAACCTTTGTTTTGTAGTTATTCAATTAACACATGAAGAATTTGACACCCTAAAGCTAGGGGGAGCTTGGTGTCAAAACAATACGTTGCAAAATTACTTGCAATCTTAGATTTACATTTCATGACATCCCTTTGCGAAATTGCAATCATCTAGGGGGAGCACACCCGTCACATAGACGAAATCTTTTGCAAAACTTAGTTGCAAATGAACTAGATTAGAATTACTTTCTTGACGCCCTTACTTAGGGATGGACTCGTCAAGGGGGAGTAAAGACGAGATCCTTTCCCGTTACTTGCTCTTTATTTATTTCTTTCACATATTTTTCTTAAAAACAATGTGTTGCCTTCTTTCGAAACTCTTTTTGTTTCGACAAAAAGGGGGAGAAGAAAGTAAAAACTACAAATTCAAACTTTTACGAATTTTAGCTTTTCCTTAAAATAATTTTATGTTTTGTCATCAACAAAAATGGGAGATTGTTAATACAAATAAGCGTAAAATGTTTATTTATATTTCTGATCTTCTAATGTTTGGTCGATAACAAACGTAAAATCATGTTAACGAAACAAATAAAATACGTAAATAGTTTGAACTAATAGTTTCTAACATATTCACATTTTCACATAAAACACTAAAACAAGTATAAGTGATTTTATGATTTAGTAAATACATATGTACAACAACTAGTGTTTACATATTTGGGTATAATATACACATAACTAGTATGTAGTATATTGGGGAATATAAATGCGTAGAAACTTAAGTATCATAACCCATTGGGCAAATACATTGAATGTAGTTGGGTACAACCCATAGCCCACGACCCATGGAGCTTGACCCATAACCCATTTCATGACATCATGCTTATATCATACATGGATAATATCCATAACCCATGGTTTTGACCCATACCCATGTGACTAGGTGCTTTGCACTCAAGAGATACATTGTATCTAGCCAAAGATCCATGGTTCAACCCATGACCCATGACCCATAACCAAAATACCCATGGGTAAAAGGGAGCGTCCCACGGATCCCAAGTAATACCTGGGACGGATCCCTCAAGGGAGGGATCCGTGGGATCTAGGGAACAGTAGTGTTTTTCTTCTATAAATAGTGAGTCATTTCTTCCTTTTAGCTCACGACTTTCATACATACTCTCTCCAAGTATTATATCTCTCTAACCTCAGATCCAAGAGATCTATGTAGTTTGTCTTTTGTTTTTTGTGATCTTCTAGGTTCCTCTTAAAGGCAAGATCACCACCTTTGAAGTCGAGCAAGCTCAAGTCCAAGAGTTGCCATGCTTCCTCATCATCAAGCCTACTGAAGTCTTCTTGTTGATGATTCTTTTCTTACTTCTAAGAAGTGTAGTGTTGAAGACATTAGTGAAAGATGTCTCAAGGGTCAAGGCGAAGACATTAGTGAAAGGTGTCGATCGTCCATATTGTAGGCATTAGTGAAAGGTGCCTAGAATCCAAGTTACAAGACATTAGTGAAAGGTGTCTTGAAGATCTGCAAAAGACATTAGTGAAAAGTGTCTTGAAGATCTAGCTAAAGGCATTAGTGAAAGGTGCCTTAGATGTACAATCGATATGGTGTGTTCGATGTACAAGATAGACTAGTACTAGATCCAGGATGGTGATATCCTCGATGGTGTTGTAACAAGGAGTAGATCTCCTTGAGATTAGGTGTTGTGTTGTCATGGGTAGTAGTTCCTCCATGGTAATGGAACTAGGTGCTTATCCTAGTACCTAATGAAGGGTAGGCGACGTTGTGTAGGTGTGGTTCACCTTGGAGTGAAAGAACTCGATGGTTAGCCTAGCACCGTATAAAGGGTAGGCGACGTTGTATTAGGTGTGGTTCGCCTTGGTGTGAAAGAACTTGGTATTTAGCTTTGTAGGAAAAGGTTGCGGACGTTGTGAAGGCTTCTATGCCATAAGGAGATTGGTGTAGTGTTTACGAACTCTCGAGTAGGTGACTCGGGGAGTGGAGTAGGGCAAGGAAGGTGTCCTTGTAGCCGAACCAATATAAATACTTGTGTCGTGGTGATGTGCTTCTTAATCTTTATCTTTCATTACACGTTTATATATCTATCTATCAACGTTCAACATAAACAACCAAATAGATTGACATAAGTCGATCTAAATATTTAAAAGGAAGTTTTAAATTGGTAAAACTATTCAACCCCCCTTCTAGTTTTCCACACATTATAACACAAGTATTCTTGACCAAGTCAAAAGACATATCAGTTATAATCCCACTATACGTTATAAGTCATTGATCAACTCATTGACTTCATGCATATGTCTTAAAACATAGCAAGTTAACGTCTTACTTTATATTGTAAGTCTTGTATTAACAGACTTCATGTTTTTGACTTTACAAAATCATAAACATTTATAATTAAAGTAATTATGAACACCACCTCGGTTTCAATTAATATTTCAAGTTAATATTTACTACATATATTTAAGTCATTCAGCGAATACTTAAATTCAAAGTAGTATTAGATTACTTCATTTAATTATGTCATTCCATGAAATGTTCAGCGTAGCGCAAAATCATCCATGCTCGTTCTCACGACACGTGGATATTTTACTTTAAGCTATAATCTAGTTCACGTTCTCACGTAACATAAATTGTAACAACAAGTGTTTCTTAAATATTGAATGACATAAATATTTAAGATAAAGTAGTCTTTGTCATCATCTTGACACATGTTCTTAATAGGGTAATCATACACTTTTAAATGTATAATTCCTATTAGAACGTTACTCTCTTACCTTGCGGTCAAGAGAATCCATTTAAATCATATTTATATGTGTTGTACCTTGCACACAATAAAGATTTCTCCCACTTGTGCATGGAACAACATCATGTAGAATAAACAACCACGATACACGTTCGTTTATTTGATTAATATGATTAGTGTCATAGATATAACAAGTAGATGTAGGACTATATTGGTTTAAGGAAGCATGACTCTCCTTAAAAAAACATAAGTGCCTACAATTGGAAAGTAATTATCTTTGAAGATAATCTGGGTTACTACATAGGAAATAAAGCTTGTAGCTCCCACTGAATTAGAAATCGTTTTAACAACTTCTTATTCAATAATGCAACACAATGCTCATTTGAATTTGACAACATTGTAAATGTTTCATACCCGATGAAAACTACTTGCTTAGTTTTTACTTTCCCTTTTAAAAGAACCATACTTAATCATTACTAAGGTACTAAAAGGTGTATTCTACTATATGAATGATGGGTTATCCATCAATGTTATTAACTTGAAAAATTGGGTATGCAATTTCTTCCTTATATGAGCCTACCATGCCCATCTTGGTATGTAGCAACTTTAAAGGCTAAAGCAAAACAACTAGATAAAATATGCTAGTTTGCCTTTTACCAATTTTGCGGTAATTTGTCTAGCTTCTAATTTTGTAACTCATATACATGTTTTCCAGTTAACCAACATTCATGTTTGTTACAAAATGATTCATTCACCAAATGAGGGTAATGAAATCTTTATGGAAATATGATGTGCAATTCATTGCTATGAGTTACATTAGAATTTAGACAATTCAAACTTTCCTATTATACCTTTTCTCATGAAAAGGAATAGGATTGAGGTTCATGCTTCTCCCATGGAAAAGAGACTTCGTTTGTCTTTTCGGTAAATTATTCTCGATCAAACATTTGTTTGAAAGCGAAATGGATCAATTCTTGATCAAAGACTAAACCTCGTTCTAGTTAAATGTTGCATTTATACATTCAAAAGAATTACAAAATTCAATTTTAGTATTTTCTATAATTAAACTTTTCAATAAAATTAATTACCCATGGTTCATAAGCATATAACCATTTAATTTTCACTGAAAACTAGGATCCAAATTGACATAGTTTCATCACATCAGTTGATCTGCTAGTAATGAAATTATTCAAGATGGTGAAATCGAACCTCAATTGCCAATTTTCAAATTGCAACTCCTAGATTTATGGGATTTACATCTAGCCAATTTCAATTGCCATGTAAACATGTTTTATCCCCATCTTATGCCTTGAGTTGTCAGTTCTCACTACAAAGCTCAATTAAGTTGTCCAACAGAAGCTGCAAAATCATCCATGCCAGTTCTCACGTCACGTGGATATTTTACCCTTTGATTACGATCTAAATCACGTTCTCCGCGCAAATAAAAGGTAATCTCGAGTGTTTCCGTTTCGTTTGATGGCATACAACTTAAATTAAGGGTCATAATTTTGATGTCAAATCTAAAAGATGTCATGCATTCATCTTCGTAGCATAAGATATTATTAAAACAGTCACATCCTTGTTTTAATGTTTAAGCTTTTCATCATCAAACTTTAATCGAGGTATTGGTTACACCAATTAAAGAATTACCTTTAATTACCACTATATCCTCTCTGCGCATGAATCATAAGACCCAAGTTATTAGGATAATTGCCTCAAAAAGTGGCGGCGTAGAATTTAAGGACAATTCACCCTTAAGATTTTATGCACATTCATAGGAATACTTGGTAGCTCCATTAAGGCAGCACAAACGAGCGGAGAATTAGGTTAGCGCGAAGCATATTACATACCCTCATCTTTAAGGTCATAATTTAATGCGTACCAACCTTATACTCATCACACAGTTTGTCATTAATGGGTGAGCCGTTATAACTATTTTGTGCAAAAATCAATCAATTAAGCGATTACTGCTTAAAATACATGTTTCACCATTGTTTATGTCGGTTTATTTTTCTTATAAAATACCCTTCACTACATAACAAACAAGCAAGTATTTAAAAAATAAACAAATAAACAATGAATGCATAACATAATAATTAGTCATGCATATCAAATAGCCACATGCAAACCTTTTGATAAATCCTATTAATAATCAATTCTAGATCTGTCAATATGTACATGCTTAATTAAGACTTTCACCCGTTTACAAGAAGGTGAGCCACATGCATCGATTCATCGTTCGTAAGTCGAAATCAAACACATACCACATAGCACATAATTGATTTAATAATAATAATTGAGGTCTTCCTCAATTTTAGATCTATCAAAACTTTAGTGTATATCACTTAACCAATTAAAGCATGCAATAAAAGCAGATCCATGACAAAACATGCATGTATTTATCATGGACATAAAATTACACTTAACAATTAATGCAATTAAACAAGTGTTACGCAATTTAATACACATAAAATTGCATGCAACCTAGGGTTTTCTAATCAAATTAAAAACAATAGTTAACCCTAATTAGGGCACCCAAAAAAAACGCCCCCCAAAAAAACTTAGGGTTTAGGTTTTGCAAACCCTAGATCTACACACACAATTAATAACACAATCCATTTATTTGTTTTATGTGTTTCAGTACTTGTTATACAAGGCTCGTGATGCCACTGTTAAGGTTATGATACATGATATACAAATAATAACATGTAGACATCACAGAGTACACAGCGGAAGACTTAGAAAATAATAGCAATTAATTAACTGAAAATAAAACGTAATATACCTCTTGCAATTGGCTAGATCTCTTCAATTCAAGAACCCTAATTAGGGTTTATTTGGTTTAACGAATTGACCCTTACCGTTTTTCAATTCAAACCAATTAATGTAACAATAGTGTGTTACACCACGTTTTTGTATACACGTACTATTAGCGATTCGATGCGAATGCTAGTTCTTGATCACAATAGAATAACCAAACACCTTTGTTATACTCAAGGTCACTGTAAATCCCACAATGGGGATTCATTCGTCGACCAAGAATAAGAGGAAAGAAAAGAATAAGTTTGGCCTTCTAATGAAATCAAGTGTACCAAAGGATGAATACATGGGGATGTATTTATAGCCTTATGGTAGATGTCAAGATTACTATGGTTTTCGATGTAGGATTCCGTAGTTTCGACCAAAAACAATCCCAAAAGAGGGTTCCTAAAACCGTCTCTTGACTTGTTTACTTTTCTTCGTATCCCGTTGACATTTAACGTGATAGTTACTCCGGTCGTACTTATATCGCTTCGTTTAGTCGTTTATTGTGAATTTAATAATTAAACATAATATTTTATAGAGTAAACTACACCATTCGTCCTTGTGGTATACGTTGACCATCAAGGATCGTCCTTTGACCAAAAAAATTGCAGATTGGTCCTAAGCTGCGCGTTACCGGCGTTGGTCCTTCACCCTAGCGGCGTGAGTAGCGGTTCGCCTATTTAAGTCGAGGGTATATTTGTCATTTCACACTTCATCTTCTTTCTTTATACATATCCTCTTCTTTCTTTATACTAGATCAGATTCTTATCTCATATCCTCTTCTCTCCCTCTTGGCGACAACCTCACAACATCACAGCCTCGGCTCCATCATCCACCACCCACCACGCCACCTCTTTGCCACCGATCAATACACGAAGGGAACGACGGTGTTTGTTATGGGTTAAACCAATTTTACTTACGAGATTGGTTTGTGTTTGTGTGTCACTATGTCGTGCTCATCTCCTTCATCTCATCACTTTCTCTTTTCTCCCGTTTTTCTTTATGGTAAGTCGACATAACCCGTCCTTGATATTCTTGACTCTAAACCGATTGACAAATCGGCGTGTATCTGGTTTTCGTGGATAAGAAACGGATTTAAAAAAATATATATTTAAAAACGTTTTTACACAAAATCGTGTGGATTTATTATAACAAATAAGTGTTTACATAGGGTCTTTGGCTATGGTTCAGTTTTACAGCAGAAACACCCATATGGGTGGTTTGTTTGATTCGTTCTCTTGGTTTGGCCCGGCTGACCGAAAGTGTTTGTTGCCCTCGGTTTATAGCCCCACCCACGACCCATCATAGGGTGCGTTGGCTTGTCTTAGTTCAACGCGGCCCGAAGATGTTGCTTTAAGCGGTCGAACCCTCGAAAGGTATTTATTTTGTTTGATTTAAACCCGAGGTATTTATATATTTTAGTTTTGGGCTCGACAACACGAGGGGGTGTCTATCTTGGCTCAACAATGAGAACCCCAAGTAGGGTGTGTTTGGTTGTGACCCCGAGGGGTGTTTGTTTTGCGTATCACAACCCGTAGGGAGTGTCGCGGATAATATCTGCCCATTTAGGGAGGAGGTGAATGGAGAGGAGATGGTGGGTTTTGGTTGTGGTTTGTGTAGATTATGATGAATATGTAGATTGTAAAAGAAAAGTGGTAATGAATTTAGATTATGATGGTGGGTTTTGGTTGTGGTTTGTGTAAAAGAAAAGTGGTAATGAATTTGGTAAAGATGATATGTATAAAGAAAGAAGATGAAGTGTGAAATGACAAATATACCCTCCATTTAAATAGGCTTGGCCGTGCATTCTACACCGAGTTAGGGTGAGGGCCAACTTGACGAGTAACGTTTGCGATTAAGGCCAACGTGCAATTTTTGGTCGAATGGCGATCCTTGATGGTCAACGTATCACATGAGACGAATGGTGTAGTTTACTCTATTTTATATTAATTATTTAACATCAGTGCATACGTAAAGTGTCTTGATAAAGTGATACCGGTTGAATCCGGTCGTACACACATTAAATATATTCATAAACCAACATAATGTTGTTTTGTTTTCTAGTATCTTAGACTAGTATGCAAGTTCTTAGACGTACGTGGAATAATATCTTTTGTCTGTAAATGTAAATTGTGTTGCATTTGCCTAGCAAAACAGAAGAAACACGTAGTGTATCGCACGCGTTATGTTTGAGGTTGAATATAGTATCGATGAACCCAATTAAAAAATGTTGAATAATAAGGTTGAAGAAGTGATGCCTTCTAAAATTATCCTTGTAATTATAATAATAAGGTCAAATCGGCAAAAAATAATAAGACACAAACCTTCACAGTTCACACCACCTCTTCACCAGGACATCAAGTTATAAAATGACCTATAGTAACGCGTTTTTAAATACTTTTTATAACCATATGAAAACGAAAAAAGCACCCATGGCATGTTGAATTCTCCGATAACTCGACGGGAAAACACCGACCCGCGCACCCTTTTTGGGTGTCGACTGAGTGAGGCAATGCATTACTACAACATATAGTCAATTTTTACACATGTTTAGCTAAAAAATTGCACGCTTTTAAATGTTTAAAATATCTAAGTTCATGCTTCACTGGTATGTGGACAAATGTTGCTTAGGCTGCCCGAAGAGATCAATCGCTTCTTTTTATTTTGCGTCGAACTTCTTCGGCCTTGAGGCGATTAGGCTATACGATAAAAGCGACCAAGTTCATTTTAAAAAAAACATTTTTACACAAAATAATTTTTCATTAATAATTAAAGCGTTACATAAATAAAAACGATCTGAAATAAAAACTATAATATATTAAATATAAAACGATCTGAAATACATAAATCATAAATCTAATCGAATGTTCCCCTTGAGAGTCATCTGAGTCTGGCAGAGCAAATCCTCCGGCGAGTCAAATCTTCCTCGTCTAGCGAGAGGTTCCCCGTGCTTCGAAGTTGGTAGTCGAAGTTGATGCACCTACACCATCGTTTTGTTCTCCGATAGCTCAATTGATTTTGTGTCGGCGTTGTCCGTTATCTTTTGAACACACGCCACAACTTGTCAATCTCGCGATCTTCGCGGGCTTGATCTTTCAAAATTTGTCGATCCGCGGCTTTTCGTTCAGCGTAATGTCGTTGCAACTCTTGTAGTTTTCTCATCACATTATTACCTCGGCGCCTTTGCCAAACAATTCGATGGCGCTTATAATAGCGTTTTTGGCGCTATCGTCGTTATTGCATTGATTTTGAGCGTGCACGCATATCTTCAACGGAATGGGGAGGCAACAATATTAAATCTTGTGTTGAGAAGTATTTTGAGTTTGAATAGTGTGAAATAGATTTGTGGATTGAAGTGTGTTTGTATTGTGTATTTATAAAGGTTAATTTTTTTTTTAAACCTTTAATATATCGGTAATTTTTTGGATATTAAACCTTTTACTCGTCGTCTGAGACGATCTATTTGGTTAGCGTCGAAATAACCACAACAAGCCGATCGATACAAATCGATCGACTTTACACTCGATCGAGGGTGGAGATTTGCCTATTGGGGGCAGCCTTAGATACTATACAAAATAGTTAAATGTTCTCATGAAAAAGTGTGGACAAAAAAATTTTAAATCACACATGTATAAGTGTGGAATAATAATATAAATATATCTATACCCACAAGCGTGTATAAATCATATTACCACACAAATCACCTAAAATATACTTTCCACGCCTACAAGCGTGTAGAAATCATATGGTCCACTCTCTATTTATCTTTTACCTTTTTCTTAAAAATAATGTTTATATGCTTGAAGCGTGACCCCTTTTTGATAGTATGATTGTTTGTTACCCCACATTGATAGGTGTGTAAGTTTTTCACAAGCTTGATAAAATCATGTTTCTACGCGTTTGTCATTGTGTTCATGTTTAACACATCTTATAGAGTGTAAATATATAAATAAAAGTACACTTCACCATAAGGCATGTGAAAACAACCGTGTAAAATTTGATTTGTATTTTTGTGTAGTGTATGTTTCATTGAACTTTAACATGAGATTGAAGCCATGACTTATTTCTCTAAAGCAATAGTGAAAATGTACGGTGAGGAAGGTTATATCGACAATGCACAAACGGTCATAGCAATGTTGAATTCAAAGTTAAAATGTGTTGTTTAGTGATAGGAATGGGGTCTCCGGTTGAGAGGAAACTTTCCAAGTTGGATGATTATAAGCAATTAGATTTGATTGATGGTTCAAATCAAAGTTTGATTTAAGCCATTGGATCGAATCCA
>OU343219.1:209757269-209862213 GCA_910596185.1 Chrysanthemum makinoi | reverse complement strand
TCGATACACCCACATGAGGAATACCAAACACTAGGATTAAATGGTAAAATGAGACGTTTTTGGAAATAAATAAATGGAATACATTGGGGTAGATAACGTTGATTTTGAGGAATATATATTAAAGTTGGTCTACATTAATAGGTTGTGCCGAGTCGATAGTTGTTGTGCCGTGATACCAGTATCATCTGCTAGTGTTTATTTGTGCGTTGATTGCTTGAGGTGAGTTTCATAGCCACACTTTTATATATGTTTTTAACTATATTGGGGTGAGAATCATGCTACTGTTTTTGGACCATGAAAAATATTTGGATTTGCTTATATGCTTGACTGTTTAAATAGATGTGCGGTAGTTGTTGCCTTAGTCTAGGTTTAACCGTGCCTAGCTAAGAATAGACTTCTACATCGACCTAGTCCGGGGTTGACAATTGTTCTAGATTTTGCCACGATAGTGCCGGACTAGAGTCAGCGGGGCCAGTAATCCCTGGATGCTGGATATGTTTGGAGATCCGGGTAGGATCAGTGTGTGAAACGGTATTTATCTATCTCGGTCTTGCATAGCAAATCAACTCTTACAGGTCCACTATGATTTTGTTGAACATAAACCTATGAACTCACCAGCGTAAGCTGACCTTTTAGCATGATTTCTCAGGAATTTGTGAGGTGTTTGGAATGCGTGATCGGTGGAAGTTTGGCAAGAAGGCGGGATTCAAGGATCATTTCTGACTCTGATAAACTTTGGGGACCTATTTGATTAAACCATGTTTTGGGCCTAATATTTACCCTTTGGGATTAAATGTTTTAAATGACTAAATTTGGGATTGGTTTTGAATGTTAAATGACTATCTTTTTGCTATACTTGTGTGCGATACCAATCCAATAGTTACGCCCCGAAAACTTGATTAAGTCTTCCGCTGTACCGAGATTTGGGGGTGTTACATATAGAAAGTAGGTTCATCAGTTAGTGCTTGTTTTTTTTATCATCAGTAATAGCAAAATAGGTTCATCAATTACTGCTTGTGTGTTTGAACATTAGTTATAGAAATTGGGTTCATCGGTTACTGCTTGTGTGTTTGATCATTAGTTATAGAAAGTAGGTTCATCAATTAGTGCTTGTGTGTTTGATCATCAGTTATAGCAAAGTAGGTTCATCAATTATTGCTTGTGAGTTTGAACATCAGATATAGAAATTGGGTTCATCGGTTACTTCTTGTGTGTTTGATCATTAGTTATAGAAAGTAGGTTCATCAGTTAGTGCTTGTGTGTTTGATCATCAGTTATATAAAAGTGGGTTCATCAATTACTGCTTGTGTGTTTGATCATTAGTTATAGAAAGTAGGTTCATGCTTAATGCTTGTGTGTTTCATCATCAGTTATAGAAAAGTAGGTTCCTCAGTTAATGCTTGTGTGTTTCATCTTCAGTTATAGAAAAGTAGGTTGATCAGTTAGTGTAGTAAGTTTCATCATCAGTTATAGGAAAGTAGGTTCATCAATTACTGCTTATGTGTTTGAACATCAGTTATAGAAATTGGGTTCATCAATTACTACTTGTGTGTTTGATCATTAGTTATAGAAAGTAGGTTCATCAATTACTGCTTGTGTGTTTGATAATCAGTTATAGAAAGTAGGTTCATAAATTACTGCTAGTTTGTTTTATCATGAGTTATAGAAAGAAGGTTCATCAGTTATTTGTTAATAAAATTGATCATCAGGTATAGAAAGTAGGTTCATCAGTTATTTTTGCTACTGTATTTGATCATCATTTATTTCAAATTAGAAGTTCATCAGTTATTGGTAGTACATTTGATCAGTAGTTATTTGCTAGTGTATTGGATCATCATTTATTTGCTAGTGTTCTTTGAAAGTAGGTTCATCACTTATTGCCTGTGTGTTTGTGTTTATTTCGTATTCAGTTTAGTAGGTTCATCAGTTTAATAATTATTTTGTTTTTTTGGATATGAAAAGAAGGTAAAAAGACAAAGAAACCAATACCTTTAAAAACGTATTCACCCAATGATGATGATTTTGTGGAGGATGCGTTTACTCAAAAAAAAACGTTCAACTGCTGCTATAAGAAAACCTTCTGGTTCATCAAAACTGTGGAAAACTAGAAGGGGGGGGGGGTTGAATAGTTTTACCAATTAAAACTTCCTTTTAATCTATTTAGATTGACTTATGTCAATCTATTTGATTGTGTGTGTTGGATGTTGATAAACAATCATATAAAGGTATGTAATGAAAAGACAAGAGTAAGAAGCACAAAACCACAACACAAGTATTTATAGTGGTTCGGCTACAAGGACACCTTCCTTGCCCTACTCCACTCCCCGAGTCACCTACTCGAGAGTTCGTAATCACTACACCAATCTCCTTATGGCGGAGAAGCCTTCACAACGTCGCCTACCCTTTTTCCGGTGCTAGGCTAACCACCGGGTTCTTTCACTCAAAGGTGAACCACACCTACCAAGCATCAAGCCTACGTTTATAAGGTACTAGGCTAAGTACCTAGTTCTTTCACTCCAAGGTGAACTACACCTTCACAACGTCGCCTACCCTTTTTAGGTACTAGGCTAAGCACCTAGTTCCATTGCAATGGAGGAACTACTACCACACTACACCAACGACTAATCCCAAAGGAGATCTACTCCTTTACAACATCATCAAGGATATCAATATCCTTGGATCCTATACTAGTCTATCTTGTACATCGAAAGACACCATATCGAATGTACATCTAAGGCACCTTTCACTAATGCCTTTGACTAGATCTACAAGACACCTTTCACTAATGTCTTGTGTCTTCATGATGAGTGTCTAAATACTCATCATTTTTGTACAATATAAACTGCAAAATCATCTGAAAACAATCAGAAACACATCAAAATGATCAAAATATCACAAATCAGTGTTTTATGTGTTTTAAATGCAAAAATATCAAAATCAGATGAAAAACATATCAAATTTGCAAAAATTGCAGTTTTAGTCCCCCAAGTTTCAAAAGTTGTCAAAAATAGTCCCTGAGTCAAAATTTCAAAAGAAAAATCACCAAAGGTCCTTTTTAAAATCATAAGTTGTCAAATTTAGTCCTTAGGTGAAAAATATCAAAAAGTTTGAGAAATTACAAAATTAGTCCTTCAACTTTAAAATTTGGCAAAATTGGCCTGGAAAATCACGAAATGGCAACTTTGGTCCTTGCATTATTAAACTTTGTCACTTTTAGTCCTTGGAAGCAACTTTGTTGAATTGGCAGGATTGGTCCTTGATTTTTAAAATTGCATAATTAGTCCTTGTCATTATTAAGCCCTTTCAACAATTTTGAACCCTGCCATATCATTGGACCCTTGTCACTTAACCCTTTTGACCCTTTGATTATTAAACCCTGCCCAGTCAAATGGCTAGTCAAACCAAACAAAAAAATGAAACCATCTCCTTTCCCACTTGTTTACGCAATCAGCTACACTCAACCCCTCCTCACCTTATCACAAACCTGTCCCCCCTCCAAACACTACATCCAAGTAACATTTATTACCTCCCCTTTCCCACACTCAATCTCACACAACTGTTAAAACTCCATTTCCCGCCAAAACCAATCAAGGGCCAAGATTCATCAAAACTGATCCAAAGGCCTCAAACAGAGGGTGGGACTGCTCATTTTGGAGAAAGCAAACTAAACTATAAAAAGAGAAGAGAAGAAGATTGGGCAAGTAGTTAGTTTTAGCTTTCAATTATGTGTCGTTTTTAATTCTATGTCTTCATTAGTCTCTTAGATGTAATTTTAAACTTAAATGTATCAAACTTATAGTATTTCAATGTATTGCAATCACTTTTAAGTACCAATTCAAGTTGTGTTCAAATTTCATTCTTTTGTGGTTCTTGTTGAAAAGTTCAGTTTCAATATCTTACAGTTAAGCTTCATATAGCTTCTTCCCAAGTTTGAATAAGCCTATATAAGCTGCTTGTAGCTTTGTATCAGTTTACATTCAAGTTTTAAGAAAGTTTGGGCCATGGTCAACAAAAGTCAACAGATGAGATTGGTTTGGAAATGGTGATGAATTTGGTTGATGCAGTTGGATTTTGGGTTGGAATAGACTAGGATTAGAGTAGGTTTGGGTTTGGTCTTAGCTTGCAACGGTAGCCAGATTGTAAGTTCTGTTTCATTTTCAAGATTCAAATCAGTTTTTGCATTTTATGGTCATAGGTGTATATGTGATCTTTACTAGTTTTAACTTGTTAACATAGGTGCATTGTAGTCATATAATCTCTGTTGATTCATAATCTTAGCTAGTTTAGTGTGTAGTTTCATTTAAAAGCTCAAAACAGTTATATATAAGGTGTGTTTGGAATTGCCACTTAACCTGTATTGGAGGTTTGTTCAGAGGTTGTAGCCTATTGGTTCATGTTTACTTAGCACCCTTGAGCTCATATCTGTCTTTCACTTGTGCATACAAACCACCAAAGTCAAAATCCTATCACATCTTTTGTCATCTCTTCCTTTGTTGAGTTTTTGCAATTACATAAGCTTACTTTGTGCTTAGAAACTTTAGAGCTAGCTAGCATTAGGCTTATTTAATCTATTAAGTCCATTTTCAGTTCACAAATCTTGATCAAAACTCAAATTGGTCAACTGTCCATGTTTGTGATAAAGTCAAAAGTTAAAAAAACTCAGTTTTAATGGCCGAAAATGATTTTCATTCACTCATTTCTTAACCAATTTCAATGAAACTTGATGTTTTAAAATCTCAAACTGGTCTAGTTTCTTGTCCTTATTTTAGTTTAATTTTGTGAATTTTTCTTGAGCTTCAAAGAAGCTTATCAAACCACTAAATCCCCCTGCAGGGCACAGTGCTAACTAGGGGTTATCAGATATTGTAGCTCTTGCCTGAGCTTGTTAGAGCTCGCCTAGGTCTGATTTTGGGTTCACGGTACTTAGCCGGTCATCTCCAAGTTCTAATTGATGGTTTTCTTTTCAGCTTATCTTTTAGCTTATGCATAAGCTCAAAGTAAGCACCCTTTAACTGTTTTAGCTCATTAGCTCATTTTATCAAATCCTTAGTAGATTACAATCCAGAAGTTATGAGTTGTTTTTCCTAGTTGCATTTAGGTAGTTTTAGCATATTTGAGCTTCTGTTTTGGTTTGGTGCATATTGGTACCCAATTGCTTATTCAAGTGCTTATTTAAACAAGCACTTGTATGATTCAAATTCTTCCACACATGCACCTGTTTTTCTAATTTTCTTAGCTTCCTAATATTGTTTTAGACTTTTCCTGAAATTTTCAGATTTTTCTAAGTTGATTTGCTAATTTTCTTGATTTTAATTAGTTTTTAAGCATTTTTAATTAGCTTTAAATACAAATAATTAAGAAAAGCTTCAAAAAAATAATTTTTCATTTTATTAAGTTTAGATAAATATAAAAAGACAAAAAAGTATTTTTCCATATTTTTCTTAGTTAAATTTGTGTTTTAAATATTTTATTAGTTTTTAATAGTTTAAAAATCATAAAAAATAGAAAAATAATCATAAAAATACAAAAATAGTTTTGAAAATTCTAGTTTGTTATTTTAGACTTTTCCATTTCATAATTTTATTTTTCTAGCTTTATTTCCTAATTTTTTGTATTTTAGGTAATTATTAAATAGTTAAAATTAGTTTTTAATTAATAGTAATTAATTAATTAGTTATAAAAAATAGTTTTCTTTTTTCTAAAAGTTTCTTTTATCATTAGGATTGTAAAAATATCATTTTCATATTTTTAGGATTTATATTGTGTAAGTTTCACGTTTTTATTTTGTACGTTACGTAGTTTTTAATTTAAACGTACGTCTTAGGTTTTAAACGTTCATCAATTTTAAATATAGTGATAGCGTTTATTTAATAGATTTTATCTTTTTAACTTTCTTTAATTTGCATTTAAGCCCCTTTAGTTTATGAGCTTTTTCTGTAGTTATAATAATCTCAAATCTCCTTTTCCGTTCAAATCTCCCGATCACTATACGTTTGATAATCCATTGCATAGCTCGTTGGGACATAACGACCTGGGGAAACACTATACTCCTCAGATCTTCATTGCATTCGTGCTTAGGCAGTTTTAAGCTGGTTACGGTCCGCCATTCACAAGTGGCGGGCTTGTGTGATTTAGCTTGACTGTTTGGCGCGCATCAAAATTTTGGCCCTTGCCGGGGAGCTGTGCTGATTATCTTCCGTCTAGCAGATTAGTGATTTGGATATTCACTCCTTGTTTATACCATCTGTATGTGTTTATATTTTCTTATAAAAAATCAAAAACCCAAAAAGATTTTCATTCTTTGTTTTTACATCATGTTTTTCAAAAATACCAAAAATAATCCTCTTTACCCTCTTACCCTTTTGATTCTTTATCCCTTTACCCTCTATCCATTTGATTCTAACCTCTTCTATTCTGATGGAATCATCGATTCCTTGTGTCGGTTGTGGAGAACCGCTTTTCGGTTTACCTTGTCGTTGGTGTACGTTCACGACGATGCGGTAATGACATTCATAACGGAAGTTGTTTGTTTTGCGGTTCGAGGAATTCATGTTCTTATGATCAAAAATTTTTCAATGAGCGAAAATTTCTCCGACTACCCACCCCAACCCCAAAATTTTTCGTTCAATCGTGATATTGCTATGGTTGTGGGGATCCGTTAGTTGATTTTCGATGTCAACGATGTTCTTGCGAGAGGTGTGGAAATGATCTTACGGATGGATTTTGTTCGGTTTGTGCTTCGGAAGCTGAAAACTCATGCACTTATCCGAACTTTTCCAATTATCCTCAAAACGATTTTAGCCACCCTCCTCAGTATTCATTTGAGCAAGAACCGTGCTATCAAAGTTTCAATGACACATCGTTTCGTGAATGTACGAATTGTTCTTGCACAAATTGTGGAGGTCCTCTTCAATGTCAACCGTGGAATCAAAATTACTATACTTCCGGTTTTGACAATTTCCAACCTCCACAACACCATACGGTTCAAACTCCACCTGAGCCGTTGTCTCAAGAAATCTCCCATGATTTTGAAACCGCAATGAAAACACTTGAGGATATGATGATTAACTTTAAGAATCAAGTGAGTGGTGAAAAAACCATTGGAGAATTGCTAGCCGAAGAGCGAGAGGCCCGCCAATCAAGGGAAGAATTATTAGGCCTAGAGCATGCAGCTCTAAGGCGTTCCCAATTTCTTAAGGCAGCTCTATATGATGATGACGAGGAGGTTCTTTATCCTTTTAGAAATAATATTTCTCAACCTCCTCGGTCAGTTGATATCCCAGCAGTTGAGATTCCATCTCAAACAACTGCTATCACACGATATTCCCACTCACTCTCTGAACATGGGGGACGAGCATCTTGACACTGTTCCTGGAAAGGAATCGGACGACTTCATAAAGTCTAGTGTTGAGAACCTTGTCCCAATCCCGAGAGAGTCACAGGAAATTTCTGATCATATGTGTGATTCTTCTTCCCCTCTTGAGTGTTCAAATGATCATTTGGAAACTTTCTCCGATTTTAGCGATGATTGTGCTTCCCATGGAGACATTGAGTATGTCAAGGCATCACTCCCACAATCGATCCCTTCTTGAGGAGTTCACCGATGAACTCACTCACATCAGTCCACTTTCATCAGAAAGTGACGATGATCTCTTTGATTTCGAAGTCGATCTAGGAGAGATTGAAAGTCTCCTTTATAATGATCGTTCACTCACTTCTTATCCCAACAATCCAAATGAGAATGTTGATCACTTTGTTCCCGAAACATTCAAAGCTACTTTCACTAATCCTCTATTTGAATTCGACTCTGAATTCACTTCAATTTCCGAGAATCCACTCTTTGATACTCAGATTGAGGATAGTGATGAGCCCACAATGGAACAAGAGTTCACTATTTCACATCATGTGATTGATTCTCTTCATGAGGTTCGCGGTGAACTCACTCATATCATGACCCACGAGTATGATTGCTTGGATGGAAAAAATCATGATCGGGGAAAAGTTCTCAATCATGAGAGTTTGTATTTCTATGACAAATTTTCCAACCCTCCCTCCCGAGATGCTTTCCAAGCCAAAGAGCTCAACCGATATAATCCAAACGAGTGCAACTGCACTTGACCCCGAGGAAGAAGATCTTATCATGATCGTCATCATGATTTTCCTTCTTTTCTTCACCTACACGGTGACTTCCTGTTCTTCACTCCTTCGGAATGAAGACATTATCTTTGATCGGCATTTTCGGTTATCATTTGTGAGCGGCGGTCTTTCTCTGTATATATCTCGTGTGTGGAACTTTCGCGTGCTTCAATGTTTATCCAAACATCTTGAATGAAAGTCCGATGGAGATTGTTTCTTCCACTTTGCTTCCCCATTAACCAATTAATGCGGGTCAGTCAGTCAAGCTAGCGACTTCGGTAATCAAAACAATAGCATACCATATGGGTTTTCACCCATATTTCTGACTTCTTTCTATTTTCTACTACCCTAGTGTGGGGGTTTACATGTTGTGTATATATGCAAGTATTAAAAAATCTTCTTTCTAAATAATGGCCATAGTATTTCCCTTTTACGCTTTCTCTGTTTCGCATAACCGCCGGTACTTTGAATATTGAGGGCAATATTCATTTCTAAGTGTGGGGGGGAATTCTCACGAATTTTATCATATAATTATACCAATTCCCCGTTTTTGGCCAAAATTTTTTTTGGAGTAAGTGTTTTGCACTTACTCATTTGGTTATCAGTCCACCTTGTCTAATAAACTAAAGGATTGGCTAATCCAGGAGCAAACGGCTCTTGGTAAAGATTTCTCAAATCCGTTTATATGGCTTGCAATTTGCCCAAAATTGTATGGTTCTCAACTCACCATATCCTAAAAAGTGAAGAGTTGGCTAGCCCGCAAGGTTATGGCTTGTGGTAAAGGCGGTGGAAAAACCATAATTGGTAATCAGCTCACCAAAGATAATATTGATAATTTATCTAAGAGTTGGCTAGTCCAGAAGGGTACGGCTTCTGGTAAAGACAAAATCAAATCCGTTGAAAGGTGGTGGTTTGCTCAAAATCACATGGTTATCGGTGTACCATGGTTCTTACTTGAACTGAAACATTTGGCTACTCCAGAAGTAATGGCTTTTGGTAAATAGATTAAAATCCATTATGTTTTCTCAAATCATTGCTAGGGACTAGCAATATCTCAGTGTGGGGATTGATGAGTGTCTAAATACTCATCATTTTTGTACAAACTAAACTGCAAAATCATTCGAAAACAATCAGAAACACATCAAAATGATCAAAATATCACAAATCAGTGTTTTATGTGTTTTAAATGCAAAAATATCAAAATCGGATGAAAAACATATCAAATTTGCAAAAATTAGCTTTTAGTCCCCAAGTTTCAAAAGTTGTCAAAAATAGTCCCCGAGTCAAAATTTCAAAAGAAAAATCACCAAAGGTCCTTTTAAAATCATAAGATGTCAAAATTAGTCCTTAGGTGAAAAATATCAAAAGTTTGAGAAATTACAAAATTAGTCCTTCAACTTTAAAATTTGGCAAAATTGGCCCTGGAAAATCAGAAAATGGCAACTTTGGTCCTTGCATTATTAAACTTTGTCACTTTTAGTCCTTGGAAGCAACTTTGTTGAATTGGCAGGATTGGTCCTTGATTTTCTAAAATTGCATAATTAGTCCTTGTCATTATTAAGCCCTTTCAACAATTTTGAACCCTGCCATATCATTGGACCCTTGTCACTTAACCCTTTGACCCTTGATTATTAAACCCGCCCGGTCAAATGGCTAGTCAAACCAAACAAAAAAAAGGGAAACCATCTCCTTTCCCCACTTGTTTCGCAATCACACCTTTACACTCAACCCCTCCTACCTTATCACAAACTTTGTCCCCCTCCAAACACTACATCCAAGTAACATTTATTACCTCCCATTTCCCACACTCAATCTCACACAACTGTTAAAACTCCATTTCCGCCAAAACCAATCAAGGGCAAGATTCATCAAACTGATCCAAAGGCCTCAAACAGAGGTGGGAACTGCTCATTTTGGAGAGAGAAAGCAAACTAAACTATAAAAGAGAAGGAAGAGAGAAGATTGGGCAAGTAGTTAGTTTTAGCTTTCAATTATGTGTCGTTTTTAATTCTATGTCTTCATTAGTCTCTTAGATGTAATTTTAAACTTAAATGTATCAAACTTATAGTATTTCAATGTATTGCAATCACTTTTAAGTACCAATTCAAGTTGTGTTCAAATTTCATTCTTTTGTGGTTACTGTTGAAAAGTTCAGTTTCAATATCATACAGTTAAGCTTCATATAGCTTCTTCCCAAGTTTGAATAAGCCTATATAAGCTGCTTGTAGCTTTGTATCAGTTTACATTCAAGTTTTAAGAAAGTTTGGGCCATGGTCAACAAAAGTCAACTGATGAGATTGGTTTGGAAATGGTGATGAATTTGGTTGATGCAGTTGGATTTTGGGTTGGAATAGACTAGGATTAGAGTAGGTTTGGGTTTGGTCTTAGCTTGCAACCAGCTGACAGTTGTAAGTTCCTGTTTCATTTTCAAGATTCAAATCAGTTTTTGCATTTTATGGTCATAGGTGTATATGTGATCTTTACTAGTTTTAACTTGTTAACATAGGTGCATTGTAGTCATATAATCTCTGTTGATTCATAATCTTAGCTAGTTTAGTGTGTAGTTTCATTTAAAAGCTCAAAACAGTTATATATAAGGTGTGTTTGGAATTGCCACTTAACCTGTATTGGAGGTTTGTTCAGAGGTTGTAGCCTATTGGTTCATGTTTACTTAGCACCCTTGAGCTCATATCTGTCTTTCACTTGTGCATACAAACCACCAAAGTCAAAATCCTATCACATCTTTTGTCATCTGTTCACTGTTGAGTTTTTGCAATTACATAAGCTTACTTTGTGCTTAGAAACTTTAGAGCTAGCTAGCATTAGGCTTATTTAATCTATTAAGTCCATTTTCAGTTCACAAATCTTGATCAAAAATCAAATTGGTCAACTGTCCATGTTTGTGAAAAAGTCAAAAGTTAAAAAAACTCAGTTTTGGCCAACTGAGAATGATTTTTCATTCACTCATTTCTTAACCAATTTCAATGAAACTTGATGTTTTAAAATCTCAAACTGGTCTAGTTTCTTGTCCTTATTTTAGTTTAATTTTGTGAATTTTTCTTGAGCTTCAAAGAAGCTTATCAAACTGCTACTAAATCCCCTGTGCAGGCACATTAACTGCAGGGGTTATGCAGATATTTGTAGCTCTTGCACAGAGCTTGTTAGAGCTCACTAGGTCTGATTTTTGGTTCACAGTGCTTAGCCGGTCCTCTCCAAGTTCTAATTGATGGTTTCCCTTTTCAGCTTATCTTTTAGCTTATGCATAAGCTCAAAGTAAGCACCCTTTAACTGTTTTAGCTCATTAGCTCATTTTATCAAATCCTTAGTAGATTACAATCCAGAAGTTATGAGTTGTTTTTCCTAGTTGCATTTAGGTAGTTTTAGCATATTTGAGCTTCTGTTTTGGTTTGGTGCATGGTGACCCAATTGCTTATTCAAGTGCTTATTTAAACAAGCACTTGTACATGATTTCAAATTCTTCCACATGCACCTGTTTTTCTAATTTTCTTAGCTTCCTAATATTGTTTTAGACTTTTCCTGAAATTTTCAGATTTTTCTAAGTTGATTTGCTAATTTTCTTGATTTTAATTAGTTTTTAAGCATTTTTAATTAGCTTTAAATACAAATAATTAAGAAAAGCTTCAAAAAAATAATTTTTCATTTTATTAAGTTTAGATAAATATAAAAAGACAAAAAAGTATTTTTCCATATTTTTCTTAGTTAAATTTGTATTTTTAAATATTTTTATTAGTTTTTAATAGTTTAAAAATCATAAAAAATAGAAAAATAATCATAAAAATACAAAAATAGTTTTGAAAATTCTAGTTTGTTATTTTAGACTTTTCCATTTCATAATTTTATTTTTCTAGCTTTATTTCCTAATTTTTTGTATTTTAGGTAATTATTAAATAGTTAAAATTAGTTTTAATTAATAATAATTAATTAATTAGTTATAAAAATAATTTTCTTTTTCTAAAAGTTTCTTTTTATCATTAGGATTGTAAAAATATCATTTTCATTCTTTTAGGATTTATATTGTGTAAGTTTCACGCTTTTTATTTTTATGCGTTACGTAGTTTTTAATTTAAACGTCGCGTCTTAGGTTTAAACGTTCATCATTTTAAATATAGTGATAGCGTTTATTTAATAGATTTTATCTTTTTTAACTTTCTTTAATTTGCATTTAAGCCCTTTAGTTTATGAGCTTTTTCTAGAAGTTATAATAATCTCAAATCTCCTTTTCGTTCAAATCTCCAGATCACTATCGTTTGATAATCCATTGCATAGCTCGTTGGGACATAACGACTGGGGGAAACACTATACTCCTCAGTCTTCATTGCATTCGTGTAGGCAGTTTTAAGGTCGTTACGGTCCGCCATTCACAAGTGGCGGGCTTGTGTGTTTAAGCTTGCATTTTGGCGCATCATTCACTTCTAAGCACCTTTCACTAGTGCTTCCTGGTCTTGACTTCTAAGCACCTTTCACTAATGCTTCTTTGTCTTGACTTCTAAGCACCTACCACAAGTGCTTATCCTATAGACGATAGATACCCTTCACTAATATCTTCGTCTTAACACTTGAGACATCTATCACTAATGTCTTCAATACTACACTTCTTTGAAGAAAGAAAGAGATCATCAACAAGAGGACTTCAGTAGCCTTGATGATGAGGAAGCATGGCAACTCATGGACTTGAGCTTGCTCAACTTCAAAGGTGGTGATCTTCCCTTTAAGAGGAACCTAAAAGATCACACAAAAACAAAACTACAAACATAGATCTCTTGGATCTAAGGTTAGTGAGATCTAACTCAGGGGAGAAAGTGTGTTAGAAAGAAGCTTGAAAAGAGGTGAAAAATAATGAAGAAATGGCTCACTATTTATAGAGGAAAAATCCTACTGTTCCCCGGATCCCACGGATCCCTTCCACTTGGGATCCGGCTAAAGCTAGGGATCCGAACGCCTCTTTACCCATGGGTATTTTGGTTATGGGTCATGGGTCATGGGTTATGGGTTGATCCATGGTTTTCTTTCTAGATACAATGTACCTTAAGGATACATTGAACTTGGTTAAGTGGTATATATAAAACCATGGGTTATGGGTCAAAACCATTTGCTAGTTTTTATCTATTTAGTATATACTTGTTTTTACCCATTTTAGTATATACTTGTTTTTATCCATTTTAGTATACTTAGCTTAAGTATATGTTAACTCAATATGTAAACACTAGTTGTTGTACATATATATCTAAATCATAAAATCACTTATACATTAACCCAATATGTAAACACTACTTGTTGTACATATATATATAAATCATAAAATCACTTATACTTGTTAACCCAATATGTAAACACTAGTTGTTGTACATATATATATCTAGATCATAAAATCACTTATACTTGTTTTAGTGTTTTATGTGAAAATGTGAATATGTTATAAACTATTAGTTCAAACAATTTACGTATTTTATTTGTTTCGCTAATATGATTTTACGTTTGTTATCGACAAAACATTAGAAGATCGTAAAATATAAATAAACGTTTTTATGGCTTATTTGTATTAACAATCTCCCCCTTTTTGTTGATGACAAAACATAAAATTATTTTAAGGAAAAGCTAAAATCCGTAAAAGTTTGAATTTGTAGTTTTACTTTCTTCTCCCCCTTTTGTCGAAACAAAAAGTGTTTGAAGAAAAGCAACACATCGTTTTTAAGAAAAACATGTGAAAATAAAAATAAAGAGATAGAGAGCAAGTAACGGGAAAGGATCTCGTCTTTACTCCCCCTTGACGAGTCCATCCCTAGCTAAGGGCGTCAAGAAAGTAATTCTAACCTAGTTTATTTGCAACTAACTTTTGCAAAAGATTGTGTCTATGTAACGGGTGTGCTCCCCCTAGATGATTGCAATTATGCAACAGGAAGACATGAAATGTTAACCTAGTATTGCAAATAATTTGCAATGTATTGCTTTGATGTAAAGCTCCCCCTAGCTTTGGGATGTCAAAGTCTTCACGCGTAAATTGAACAACTACAAAACAAAGGTTAGAAAACAAGTATAATTCACAATTTTCTGCAAAAGTGGTCCAAGTTAGTAGAAAGAAAGCTTTCTATCTCACGGATCCCGCGGTTCCCTCCTAGTAGGGATCCGTCTAGGCAATTCTGAGGGATCCGTATTAGCTGATAAATTTCAAAGAAAGGTGATATAACAAGTAATGTTATCACATAAATGAGATATGAATACAAGGTAAACATATGCTCAACAAAATAACAAGTAGCATGTAATTCCATTTAATAAAACTAGAGTTATGACATACATGACTCTAAAAACTAAGAAAATAAGAAAATACATGATTAGGAATTTCTAAACCAACTAACGCTTGATGCTAGGACACCACTAAAATCTTCTAGCTCAAGTTTTGTTTAGGTTTGATCTCGTCCAAACGTTCGAGGAGATGATAGAACATGAAACGTTGGTCTTCTCGTACTTCATGTATCAAACTTTCAACATGTTGACAATGATAGCAATCTTTGTCATGGCTAGGTAGTGGTGGTGGAAGAAATGAAATTGCTTAATGCAAAGGATCAAGAAGGCGGCTTGTGGAGCTTCAACCGATGGAGGTATTGGTGGAGCGTTTGAGAATGGCTCGACCAAGGATGATAGTGGTGGTAGAGAAGTGTCAACTTCCATATGATCGGGTGGTTGACTTTGATGATTTCTTATAATCCAAATGGGATTATATGATGGAAACGGCGAAAAGGAAGCCGGAGCAAGTGTTGACTCAACACCTTGATTTTGAATCATTATTCCTCCTAATGAGGGGAATGTTGTCGGCGGATGATAGAGCGGCCTAGGTGGCAAGTCCTCTAATATTGTAGAGGTGAGGTGATGATTGTGGGGATGTAAATGAGATAGCTCTAGGAACCAATGGTGATGGTTTAGTGGAGATGATATTGTTTGGCCTAGGAGGTATGGTGGTGTTTGGCATTGGTAGTTTTGTGGGTATTATCCTTTTAGGAGTTGGTTTGATTGGAGGATGAAGGATCCTATCATTTGTTGGCTTGACCGGAGATGATTCGGTTGAAGAGATTTCGTGTATAATACGAGCCTTTTTCGTGGGTGGTTCTTTGGTGGATAAGTTACTACTTGGGGTTTTTCTCATGATGGGATGATTTTAAGAGGTTGCAAGGGCTGAAAGTTAGGATGAGAGTGATGACTATGGAGGTCCTAACAAGGTGGTTTATAAACTAAGAGATTTGGCAAGTGCATTTAAGCCTTAAGCCACTAAGATTCATTAGAATATGATGATTAACATGCACAAGAGTCAACTTCAGAGGTTGCACTGATCTAGGAACTTATTTAAGATGAGATGGAGTGTTTGAGTTAGGAAGATGAGTTGAAATGATTGTTTTAGCAAGGTTTGACCTAAACTGTCATCCGGATCCCACGGTTCCCTCCTCAGAGGGATCCGTCTAGGCTGATCCTAGGGATCAGGCTATCAGCAGTTATGAAAGAGTGGAGATGATGTTTCTAAGATCTAATACCTATAACATCTTGAGTGTTTCAGTCCACCTAAGTGTTTTAAATGAAGGGGTGCTTAAGTGCTTGACGGCAATGAGTGTTGTAGCTAATGATTGTCTTTTATGGAAGGATTTGGAACTTTCATGAGTACCAATGAATGAGCAAGAATGACACTAAGGATTTGGAGTGTCATCTGAAACTAAATGATCCTAGTGATCAGGTTGTGTTTTAGGATAGTGTTTTGGAAGATATCCTAGAAGCTTTGAGATAGGAAAGCTAGATTTTGATCAACTTTGATCAATGTTGAGGTGAGGATGATTAATGAGCAATTATGCCATAATCGAGAGATTTCTAAGGCTAGATGTGAAGGATCAAGTAGAAGATGAAGTGTGAGTTTGAGAGCGGAAGAGTAATGGGTTAAAAATGAAATGGTAGATCTACAGGAGTCTTAGAGTGTGATCTAGGTGAGTTGTGTGTGAGTAGGAAGGATCAACCTATCTTGATAAGGACTTAATTTACCTTAAGACACTATGTTAACTTAGTGTGAGATGTTCTAAGGATATGTTTAAAATATAATGCTTGCAATTGCATTTTCTGTTGGTTCGGATCCCACGGTTCCCTAAAGGTAGGGATCCGTCTAGTACAACTTTTGGGATCGGTTCATCTGCTAGGCAGAACCTTTACTAAAGGTATGCAATGATCTTGACAATGCATTATATCTCAAGGATAGTCTAAAGGGAGTTCTAAGATATCAAATGTAAGATGTTTTATTTCATAAAAGAAATTAGATTACATTTAATAAAGCAGAGAGTACAGAGAGTTGATCCTATTTTGGAGTACTAAGTTGCTTGAGTGTTTTCGCTAGATGGATCATCAAATGGTTGATGAGTGTTGGCGGATTCAGGATTGAAGAACGTCTTCAGAGATGTTCAGGTGGTTCCATCATCTTGTTCACAGAAATGCGTACAATGGACTTTGAAATTGAGGATGGTGAAACATGAATTATTATGATAAGCGGCGTCAAGAACATTCCATAAGGAATAAGTTTGTTCTTGGATCCTTGAAGATTTACAATTCCTTGCAAAGAAGTAGGCGAGATTGTATGGTTGTTGTGTTAGCAAACAGTACATCATGTGAGCACAACAAGCGGGAAGGATTTCGATTTCCCTTAACTCCAAACTTTTCAAACAGGATGAGCGCAAGAGGTTTGTACTCTTCAAGAATATCCCGTGTGTGGATGATGTTTGGATGAGAGTGATGAGGTTTGCATAAAATGCGGATTAAGTCTTCGAGAGAGAAGAATATGAGAGCAATATGGACTATTTTCTTCAAGAAAGTTGAAAAGAGAGTCAAGAGACCAATCTTCGGTGAAGGCACATTGTCCATGATTGGGAATCGAGGATGTTGGCAAATTGCCCAAGGGTTAAAATAAACTTTGGTTTTGATCAAAACCAAAGAGAAAGAGAGCGATCCTGTATTACGAGAGTTCGACTTGGCGGAAGAATTCCATATGAACCTTGGACATATTTTCTCGTTGATTTGAGAATACATTCTAGTCCTATGGTTGGAAGGAGGTATTGATACCTTGAATTGTAGAAGGTGTCTACAATACGTCCTTCATGGAAGTGACGGGTTTCGAGATTGTTGAACCCACGGACATGATTGCCGGGTGTGTTGGGTTCAAGAGAGATGTTAGGAGTGTAGAAGCTTTGGGGAAAAATCAAACTCGTATTCGTGCGACATAGTTGAATCTAGAGAAAAGACGAGTTAATAGAAAGTGATGATTGTGGTTAACCAATGATTATCTAACGTTTTAATTAGATTTTTATTAACAATGGTTTTTAACAAGAAAAACACTTAACTTACTTATGATTTTGACAAATTAGTGGAGTATTACTTTTAGAAGAAGTAGTTTTTTAATTTGCATGAAAAGCGTTTTCCGAGTACGGATCCCGGTTCCTTTACAAAGGGAAGGATCCGCTAGTATATCTTCGGGATCCGTGGATCGTGAGTAGCAGCAGTTTGATAGAGGCATAGGTTTTAGAATACCACGAAAATATGTTTTATCCTACATTTTCTTTTAGCATGCATACATGACTTCTAATGTTTCACGAAAAGAGTATAAAACAAATAGATCAAAAAGAAAAACACTCATTATAACACAAACAACCTAGATGAACTAGATTATCAATAATATTGCATTTCAATGCTAAGAATGATACAAAGGATTGGGTATATGACCCCAATATAGATTAACAACACAAAGTAAATGTCTCCGTATGTGAACTTCATCATAGGGAACACAAGTGCGATGAGTAATAGGGCGATGAGCACGTCGCGATGTAAACCATGTTGATGACGGATCTTCTTGGCATGTGATGGAATGAGGAGGAAGATGAAGTTTTTGAATGAGAGGGAATTTTTGAAATTGGAAAATTTGAAAAAGTGTGTATTGGATAAAGTGGGTGTCGAGTGGGATTATTAATAGGGAAGGAGGAATTTTTGAAATTCATGTTTTTGTTTTATTATAGGATTAAAAGAAATAAAACATAAGCTCTATATACTATGACTATAGACGAGAAATATAACACGTATATGAAAAAAAAAGGCTTCCTAACGAAGCTTCATGTAAATCATGTGAAAACACAAAAATCTACTCAAATAAATGCCTAACAAATAACACTTATATACTAAACTAATATCATTTAGATATAAGCAGAAAGTCATACCTCGAATGCACTTAGGAATGTCTTTACAAATGACAAATGTCACTTAGACGATTCCGCTCCTTTGCGTTTAAGATACCTTCTTAAGGAAGGTATTCTTGTTACCAAACCTAAAGCTTGGTGGGTATGAGCTTTGACTAATCAACATCACAAAGAAGATTAGTGCAATTAAATGAAAAGATATATAAAAAAATGTTGTTATCAAATCAACATCCAAACATATCGTTTTTGAAAAACATGGTGTTTGTTTTTATGAAAAACCTTCTTTGTAGTTTTCAATTAACTAGGGATCGTATCAAGTTTTTAAAGTACAATATAATTCAAAAAACTTGGTAACGAATCTCTTATACCAATTGTGGAAAACTAGAAGGGGGGGGGGTTGAATAGTTTTACCAATTAAAACTTCCTTTTAATCTATTTAGATTGACTTATGTCAATCTATTTGATTGTGTGTGTTGGATGTTGATAAACAAGCATATAAAGGTATGTAATGAAAAGATAAGAGTAAGAAGCACAAAACCACAACACAAGTATTTATAGTGGTTCGGTTACAAGGACACCTTCCCCTTTCTCACTCCCGAGTCACCTACAGAGTTGTAATCACTACACCAATCTCCTTATGGCGGAGAAGCCTTCACAACGTCGCCTACCCTTTTTCGGTGCTAGGCTAACCACCGGGTTCTTTCACTCCAAGGTGAACCACACCTAAACAACGTCGCCTACCCTTTATAGGGTACTAGGCTAAGTACCTAGTTCTTTCACTCCAAGGTGAACTACACCTTCAAGCATCGTACCTTTGTGGTACTAGGCTAAGCACCTAGTTCCATTGCAATGGAGGAACTACTACCACACTACACCAATGACTAATCCCAAAGGAGATCTACTCCTTTGCAACATCATCAAGAGGACTTCAGTAGCCTTGATGATGAGGAAGCATGGCAACTCATGGACTTGAGCTTGCTCGACTTCAAAGGCGGTGATCTTCCCTTTAAGAGGAACCTAAAAGATCACACAAAAACAAAACTACAAACATAGATCTCCTGGATCTAAGGTTAGTGAGATCTAACTCAGGGGAGAAAGTGTGTTAGAAAGAAGCTTGAAAAGAGGTGAAAAATAATGAAGAAATGGCTCACTATTTATAGAGGAAAAATCTCTCTGTTCCCGGATCCCGGATCCCTTCCACTTGGGATCCGGCTAGCACATGGGATCCGTGGAGCGCTCCTCTTTACCCATGGGTATTTTTGGTTATGGGTCATGGGTCATGGGTTATGGGTTGATCCATGGTTTCTTTCTAGATACAATGTACCTTAAGGATACATTGAACTTGGTTAAGTGGTATATATAAAACCATGGGTTATGGGTCAAAACCATTTACTAGTTTTTATCTATTTAGTATATACTTGTTTTTACCCATTTTAGTATATACTTGTTTTTACCCATTTTAGTATACTTAGCTTAAGTATATGTTAACTCAATATGTAAACACTAGTTGTTGTACATATATATCTAAATCATAAGACCACTTATACTTGTTAACAATATGTAAACACAGTTGTTTGTACATATATATATAAATCATAAAATCACTTATACTTGTTAACCCAATATGTAAACACTAGTTGTTGTACATATATATCTAGATCATAAAATCACTTATACTTGTTTTGTGTTTTATGTGAAAATGTGAAGATGTTAGAAAACTATTAGTTCAAACCATTTACGTATTTTATTTGTTTCGTTAATATGATATTACGTTTGTTATCGACAAAACATTAGAAGATCGTAAAATATAAATAAACGTTTTTACGGCTTATTTGTATTAACAAAAACCTTCCAAACCTTCAACTTCTACTACTTCCAAAACTTTTTCAGATAAACTTGTTCTTCCTGAGGATCTTAAGCCTGGTCTTAATCTTTTCCAACCTAAACAAAAAAATATTCCAAGGCTTGATAAAAGTTTCCTGGTCCATTATTTGAGACTGTTGAGAAAATGACAGATGGACCAAAACAAACAATTTCAAGATTGGGGTTTACATCATTGTTAGATTATGAAATAGATATAATGCCAAGCGTTTGAAGTACCGGTTAATACAAAGGTTTGATGGTAAATCGGGAATCACGATATTTTAAGAAATCTATTCCAATAACCGCTGAACTAATTCACAGGACATTCGGATTCCCAATGGGAAAATTTGCAGTTGATTTTCGGGATGTTTTGAAGGAAAGGTCAAATGAATCTTACATTGAATGGAAGCAACAATTCAAGGGCATTAAGAGATTGTATGCTAAACATTTGTTGAAAGTGATCAGGAAACAAATTAGGAACAATGATTGTGGAAGTCTATTTCAGAAGAATTTCCTAGTTATGTTTGCTACTATCCTGGCCCACATCGTTTCAACAAGGACTATGAATATGGAATTCATCCCGTCTCTTATTTCTCTTGAGAATGTGAGAAACATAGATTGGTGCCAATATGTGGTAGATAATTTGAAGAAAGAAAGAATAAACTGGAATCCGATTCTATGGTCCAGTCTTGCTGTTGGAGGTAACTACTATAACTTTAAAATTAATGCAAATTAAAATTGATGAACTAAAATTAATTTTTATCTAACTTTAACTTAAATTGATGAACTAAAAATGCAGGTGATATTTGCCAATTCTCTTCTGAAAAAACCAAAAATCCTAGCATTTAAGTACTGGAAAACAGAAGAGATTGTTAAGGTTGATGAGATGATGTTTGGAAAAGACAGAAACAAAACAAGAAAAACCATTAAAGAAGAAGGAGAAGAATCGGATGAGGAAGAAAGGGAGGAGGACGATGGAGAAGAAAATGAGGATAGAGAAGAGAATGATGAAGAAGAAAAGAAGGGGGGTGTAGAAGAAAAGGAGGAGGATGAAGAAGATGAGGAGGATGTAATGAGGAGGATGAGAAGGAGGATGATGAAGAGAATGATGAAGAAACAGAGGATGATGATGATGACGAAAATAACGGTAATGATCAAGAGGATGATGATGAAGAGGATAATAAGGAGGATAATGAAGATGATGATCATGAAGAAGAAGAGGGAACAGAAAATGATGGAGCAGAAATTCAGGATATTGGAGAACCCTAAAAAAAACAAAATTTACAAAAACCATGATTAAGAAACGGGGGAGTCCTGAAGGTAAGAAATATTAAAAACATTTATTTATTTGTTCATCAGACTTGTGAATAAAATGATTGGTATCTTTTTTTTCAGCAGACCAAGAAGAATAAAATGATCTTGAGACGAACAAGAATACAATAACAAAGATGAAGAAGTATTCAATGATGCAGTCGAGAGTCTACAAATGATTAGAGGTATGATTTTATTAAATGTTCATTAGTTTTATAATACGTCTTTTTTACAGATGATTGAATGTTTTAAAAATTACTTAAAACAACTTATGTATAAAATAGTGGCAATGACAGAAGAAAACAATGATGAGGACCACAGTATACAACTAATTGAAGGTATGATTTTATTAAATATTCATCAGCATTCTTCATTATATTATATATCTTTTAAAGAATATCTAAAAATTAGTTGTATCTAGTCTTATATACTTTTTTAAAACAATAACAAATCGCTGACAATGGTGCATGAGATGATGATAAGTAGTTGTTGTTAAAAAATCGAGGATTCCAAGAAGAACAAATAAAAACAAGACCTGGTATATATTTTATCATATGTTCATCAAATAGTTATATTATTTGTTCATCTTAATCTTATATTTTATCTCTTAAATTGATGGACCACGAGCGGGGGACAAAACGATGAACAAAGTACGGCATTCACAAGTTATATTATGTTCATCGGTTATATTATTTGTTCATCATTAATATTACATAATATTTTTAAACATTTAACTAAAAAACTTGTATCGGCGAGAGAATGAAGTGAATGAATGAAGAAGCGGGTTGGCTGATGAACAAGGTACGTAGTGGAAGATTCTTTTAATGACTTGTGTACCATTTTCTTAAAGATATCTTGAGGAATTGATGAAGAAAATAATTGATGAACATTACTTGGCGGATGAACAACTAATTGATGAACATGTAGGAAGCAAACGGAAAAGGAAAAGGAATTCAAATTCTCCTTATCAGAAAGTATGTTCGATGAATCTGTTCAAAAGCCATTTGGCAATCAAACGAAAAAGAAAATCAAAAAGTCATAAGACAGATCTTGTGAGGAATGGCGACATTGATGAGCAAGTAACTGATGATGTTCATATAGATGATATTGAGGAGCATCAATGGGTAGATGCACCGCGGATTGGTAAAAATCTTTATATTATGTTCTTTTAATTAGTTGATATATATTTAAAATTTAATTGAAGAATTTAACAGATGCTGATATTCCAATGATTGAAAATGATGGAACACAGAAATGGATGTTCCAATGACCGGGAGTAATGAAGACACTGAAATGGGTGATCCAATAACCGGAACTGACCAAACAGCTGAAACTGGAAATGTTGAACAAAAGAGCTCATCATCTGTAAGTATTAAACTCGCCCAACAATTATCAGCAATGATATTAGAGTTTCAAGGGGTTTATTCCCAATTCAAATCAGCAGAGGTAAAAATCTTTAAACTTACTACTTTAAATAACTTTAAATATATATTTTTAAACCTATTTGAAAATAGGTTCATCATTTATTAATAGTGTGGTTGATCATCTATTATTTATAACTAAGTTCATCAGTAATTGCCAGTGCTTTTTGAAAGTAGGCTCATTAGTTATTTTGAAAAATAGGTTCATCAGTTATTGCTAGTACATTTGATCATGAGTTACTTAAAAGTAGGTTCATCAGTTATTGATCATTGTTATGACAGGATTTCAATCACTCCCTGAGGAACATGTTAGCCATATTTCAAGAACTGAATATTGATATTGATGACATGCTAAGGGCTGGATTGGAAAAATTCCCCCAAGATGAATCATTGTTGGAAGTCCGGGACTGGATGAACGAGTTAGTAAACGGCGTTTGAGAGCTCCTCAGTGAAAGCGAAAACTCAATGCGGATGGTTGTGCATGAAGCTGATAATAAAGGCTCGAGGAGAACCATGTGAAGAAAAAGATGAACCTCATCGGAGACATGTAGAACATAAAAGTTAACTCAAATGTTCTTGGATCCAAGCTTTATGGAAGAAATTGAAAACCTTGAAGGTCAAAAACAGGTAATACAATCAAAACCAATTTGTAGCTAGCGATGAACTTATAAACAATTTGAATTATGAGAACACTTGATCTGAAAATAACTGATGAACTATTACACGAAAAGCGATGCGAGAGGCGAAATTCCCAATATTCAACAGGAGCGATATCGTTCACGGATATTGTTTTGTATCAAGAGAAAAACCGGCGGATCTTGGAAGAATTGCTCAAAACATTTCTTCGAACATCGTCCGAACTGTTGAGTGAGGAGATTGGCGATGCTTGAAAAAATTCAAGAATGCTTCGAAAACCTCACCGGCAAAGTCGAAAAACCTCACCCGAAAGATGAACAGATCAACGGATGCCAAAGATGATAACACCCTATCATTTGTACCGCATCTACGAAGAAGTAAAATGAATGAAAAAGAAGATGAACCTTTCACCCACACCACCGAATTCTTTTCAACACAATCGCTAAGCTTAAAATGCACTGCGGGAAAAGAATTGAAGTAAGTGAAGATGGCTTGGAAAATGTAAAAGAAAAGAAAAATCAAGCCTCTTGAATCTCTAAAGTCTCCGTATATACGAAGAGTAGTTGTGATGAAGAACAAAGTAAATGAGTTGGAAGAAAAGGTAGCTGATACAATTTTCTCTGCAAGAGGAGAAATCGAGTAAGTAATTTGTATTATGTTCATCAATATAAAATTCTTCTTTGTTAATCAGATTTTTTTCTAAAATATTATCTTTAAATGAATTTGCAGTGATGTGTTATTCCATTCATACTTTGTTGATGGTCAAAGAATACACTTTGAGAGCTTCAAGGAAGGCAATGAAATCACTTCAGGAGTGATTGATATGTGGGTGTATCTACTGAACATGGCAGAAGGGAAAAAGAGTATAGGATCAATGAGGAAGCTATACGCCCATACATCAATTATTGTAAGTTACAAAAACTTTATCAATTATGATTCAATAAATCGGTTAACTTATGCTTTGACTAATATTGATGAACAACATACACGAAATGATGAATGCAGTATAAACTTCGAATGATCTGTATTCAAAGTTTGTGGAGAACGTGAACCATGTTTTCGTCTACTACTTATAAATCTGTCAAAGACATTGACCTAGTAATCATTTCATTTTACTAGTTTGTATGAGATAAAAACGATGAACAAATAGATAATTGGAAATTTTAACACTTTATGTTTAGCAGATGTTTTCCCGATGATGCTTTGATGAACACTACTATTGGTGCGTTTCAACGAAAAGAGCCTCCAATCCATATTCTAGACTACATGAACCACAGTGATTCAATCAGGACAGATATGGAAAAAACTGGATTTGGTAAGAATTTTATGTATATTAAATATATGTTCATCAATGTAGTTAAAATTGAAGCTCATTGTTTTTAATTTGTTATTACAGAGAGTACTCTTTTTGAAGTACTTGAAAAATAACGGGTATCCACATGTTCAAACACTGAACAAATACAGAGTGTGTAATGTGAAAATGGAATGGCAAACCAAAGATAATATCATTGATTGTGGAATTTTTGCTATGAGGCACCTGGAAACATATTTAGGAAACAAGTTCTTTGATTACGGATTTGTAAAATAAGGAAAAGAACAAGACAAACAGATAGAAGACTTGAAAAGTACTTGACAAATATTCTGTTGTCCGAGTACAATGAGCAACAGTGAAGGCGGTTCATGGTTTGAAGGAAAAGAATGCTCCAACAGATGTCGAAAGGCTATGCGAAACGCGTGCCTCGAATATTTTGATAAGAAGCTAGTTCTACCGAAAAGTAAAAACAATATGTCTAGCGATGAATGTTTGGAATTTATTAAGTAGTTATGGTTATTTGATGAACAAGTTATGGTTAAATACTTTTGGTACGGTCAAATGGGCAAGTTATGGTTAAGTTGTTATGGTTATTTGATGCACAATATGATATAAACTGATGAATGTTTTTGTAATAGTTTGGTTAAATTGTTATGCAAACTTCCATTTTGTTTATTAATATTTGCTCTATTCTTAAATCTGGTAGAATCTTACTGTTGGGATAAAGACATGCATAAAGACACTATCTTTCTGCATAAAATAATTTGTGGTTCCGCATATTTTGGGGGTTCGCAATATTTTTGTGGTTAGGATATTCAATGTTCTGCATATGCACTATGCAAATGAAATGACTAAACTGCAAATTGATTCCTCCATATCTTGTTTGGTCTATCTTGTACATACAACTTGGTTACACAACCAATAACCTAACAAACAATTTGATTCCTCCTTATATAAGGCCATAATCTCAATGGCATTTTCATCACACATCTATAACAACAACAAAAATTAACTGAACAAAATGAGTTCCAAAGATTTCATATACATTTCCAGTGACTCACGAAATTGAGGTTAGCCTTCAATATAATTGAGCAGCTAGAAATGAGCCATCAAAGTTTGGCTAAAGATAAATTTGAAAAAACTAGCAAAAACCTAACCGAAAAGAACTTGCAAGGAAGGTTTTTGATGAAAAAGTTCTTGGCCTCCCAAACAAGCACTTTTGTGAAGAAAATGGTATCAAACCTTTTGTGGTTAAAGATGACAAAGCTGAAAAGGAAGGAAAAAGGATTTGTTTAGAACAGGCTTTGGTTATCGATGTATATATGCATGTGGTTTAAGTATCACTTAAATCAAATTTAATAAAACTGTTGTAACCAAATCTATCAATGAATTGTTTTATGCTTATAATTTCATAGTTAAATAACAAGCGTGTCTTGATGAACAACTCTTGATGAACTATGATACTAAACAACAACTGATGAACATAAGATAACACATGACAAAATAACTGATTAACAAAAAAAAAGATATTGAAGAACAAGTTATGAACATATGATAACTGATGAACCTATGATAACTGATGAACATATGCTAAAACATGACAAACAACTGATGAACAATAAAAAAATACATTCTATCGAGAAAAATTCACATTTATCTAACCGAAAAAATCAAAGTTTCTTTCATCGTTATAAAAAGCATTCTAATGAGACAAACTTCACATTTATTTATCTAACAGAAAAAATTGAAATAGTAACTAAGAAACTACAAGCATTCTTCTCGGAACAACTTCAACTAGGCCAACCTGTATACGCTTCCTTTCCTTTAGAGCGACTATCACTAGCCTTCTTAGCATCAATTTGAGCTCTAATTGCATTGCAGCGTCATGATCCTTCATGCTACATTTGCAGAATCTCCGAGTTCTTCCACGCTTCCCACTTCGGATGGCGAGCGCTCAACTGCGCTTAATCCTTTTTAAGCGAACCATTATACTAACTTTGTTTTGGACAATAACAATTGAATGATAAAAAAGAAGCTGAACAACAACTGATGAACAAAAAATAAATTAATGTTCATCAATTTAAAAGCCATATAAACTAACTGATGAACCTATGATACTGATGAACAATAACAACTGATGAACCTATGATACTGAACAACAACTGATGAACATAAGATAACACATGACAAAATAACTGATGAACCTATGATAACTCTAACACGAGATAAAATCACGTGTGATAAATAAGATAATATATGTTCATCAACTAAAAAGTATATAAAAAAAACGACATAAACTGACTAACCTTCTTTGGAAGATTTACAATGGTCTCTTACGGTTTAAACACACCACCAAGAATAAAGCAAGCCTATCGTTTATTAGTCTTTTCGGTGAACATCGACATCTGCCGTCGCCATTAACTGAACGATGATATAAACTTTTGTAGCTTCGGGTTCATCTCGCATAACGATTCACACAATACTCAAGCGATCTAAATATCTCACCCAGCGGATTATATCGGACTGTCACCGATGGATTGAATGAATGATGGAGGTGGTAATGAATCCTTTGTCCAACGCCTAAGCACATATTTCTTTGGCTTTTAACCTTTGACAACCGAAGCACATAAAAGATATGACGACATAACAGTCCATATGACTCAAGCGTTTGCCCGAACACTCATAAAATCTTCAGTGGTTTACACAACACACGAAAAAAGAATCACCGGTGGTTAATTACAAAAATAATGACCAAAAATAATATATAAAAAGATATGATGAGAAAAGTATAACATAACAAACTGATAAACAAAGCGGTGAACAAAACTAATGCACAAAAACTGTGAACAGATTAAACACATGTTACTCGTAAAAATTTCATTTACAAAGCCTTTCCACTTGGCGATGTCGCCTACTAATGCTCATCTTCACCCGTATCTTGAATAGCGTATTTTTGCCGAGAATCAACATCCATAACACAGAGACATACGAAATCATGAAGCATAAATCTCAGTTTGAACATCAATAGACCTAGTATATAACTCAGGCTTCTTTTTCTAACTCAAGTTCGGTTGTGCATATCTGGAGCGATATACTATCATGATCATTTTTACGTTGAGCAAACCTTTGGCAACCACCACTATCAAAATGGTTATAGAACTCCCATAAAGTCAAATCAATACTTGTCAAGCGATCGTAAGCATTGTTTTCACTCGACCTAGAAGAATACGCCATCAAACGGCCATCAACTCATCCCTATAATAGTCGGAATCCACTTATGCCTCAAATTATACATATCTGAAAGCCACTTGTGACTCTTCAAATCAAAATCAATTAACAGACTCTCATGACTCCTTAAACTCTTCAGGCTCTATTCTATCCATCCAAGCAATATCTGATATTCTTCTTTTAAAAGTATGATCTTTAGCTAACACGGGACCAGCCTACAAAATCAAGATCAATATTAATGATGCACATAACTCATTGATGAACATTACTTTATAAAACTAAATGATAAAGAAAAAAGTTGATGAACAAAAGCTAACTGATGAACAGAAATAACTAATAAGCAAAAATCGAGAGGAACATACCTTTGATGTCAACTGCATGATATGTACATGCATAATCTATCTTGAGATAAATACGGTATCTATTGCAACTTTCATGGAGCCGTCTTGATCAGTCACAATGACCTTGGGTGCTTGATGAGTGTGTAAATACTCATCATTTTTAGTCAAATCTGAACTGCAAAACGTTTAAAAATGCTCAGAAATGCATCAAAACACTGAAAATATTCCAAAAGTTCATTTTATATGTTTCGAATGCAAAATATTCAAAATCGAGATGGCGAGCAAAGTTTGCATAATTGGCGATTTCAATCCCGGGCTTTCGAAAAATGGCAAAATCAGTCCTAGGCATTTATTTTAAAAAGAAGTCACCAAAGGTCCTTTTGTAATCATAAATTATCATATTCAGTCCTTTGGTGAAAAATCTAAAAGTTTTGAGAAAATTACAGTTTTGGTCCCTGGGTTTTTAAATTGGTCAAAATTAATCCTTGGAGTTTCAAAAATGTTTAAATTAGCCCTTGGATTATTAAAGTTTGGCAAGACCAACCCTTGACTACATCTTCATAATTTACATGTTTGGTCCTTGAAATGAAGTTACATAAATGGTCCTTGGTATTAATTTAAACAAACCGGACCTAGTATTTAACCCAGCCCAATTAAACCCCTGGCAATCATATTACCGGTCCTTTTCCCAGCCCGACCAATATTTTAAACATAAAACAAACCGCCCTTTCCTGTCCTTCCCGACCACCATGTCCCTCCACGCCCCACCACCTACTCCTGTTTTGTTCCCCTACTCACCACTAACGATTCGGCATTAAATGCTTTACCTCTAACACTCAACCTCAACCTTTCAAAAATCACTTTCCGCCAAAACAATGAATGGCCAAAAATGACCTAATAAGTATCAATGGTGGAGATTTTTGATGGGATTTGGTCGAGAGATGAAGAAAAGCTTTTGAAGCTATAAAGAGAGAAAGCAAGGAAAAAGAGTAGTTAGTCTTTTATTTTTTTCCTTAATGTCGTTTTAAATTAATGGTTTAGTGTAAGTCCAAATGTTGTAATTCGGTTTCTATGTACATTTAAGTAATAGCACCTTTGTAGTATGCTTTTAATTACCTATCAAAGTTTTTATATAAGTTCAAATATTCCAGTTTACTGTTGAGAATTCGGTTTACTTTTTATTGAACAAGCTTCCATTAGCTTCATTGTAAGCTTAAACAAGCTTACTTAAGCTTTATATAGCTTTTGATAAGCTTTTGAATCATTTTCAAGTAAATTTGATCCATAGTCAACAATAGTCAACTGTGATGCATTTGGCAATGGTGATGGAAAAGGGTGATCAGAGAGGATGATATGGGGTTAAACTAGCTTAGAATAGATTTGGTTTTGGTTTGGTGTTGGCTTGCACATAAGCTGGACACGTATGTACTTGTTCATTTTTACATTTTCAATCAAATTTGCATATTTTGCTTGTGTATGCATCTGTGGTCACAACTGTTTTTCATGTGTTTAGATAGTTGTATTTAGGTTATTGGACTCGGTTGGGTCATTCTTACAAGTTGGATTGGTGTTTAGATCATTGCTACAAATCGATGGGTAACAAGGGTGTTTGGAATTGTTGCTTGGTTTAGGATTAAGTTCTGTTTTTGGATCGGCTGTTGGTCCATGTTTGTGTAGCCATATGAATTCAATTCAGTCACCACTTATACTCTTAGCTCATAAGTCAAAATTTCACTTAAACTGTCTTTAACCATTCACGGTGAATTTTTAGAAATCAATTTCTTATTTTGTGTTCCAAATTCATAAACAAAGGTTGAAATAGCTTCATTTTATCTAGTAACATCATATTCAGTTGAGAAATTTGATTCAAAGTTCCAAATAGTCAACATTTTATATTTACTTAAAAAGTCAAAAGCTAAAGAACTCGGTTTAGGCAAAATAGGTTGATTTTTCACAAGCTCATTTCTTAACCAATTTCAATGAAACTTGTTGTTTTAGAGAGCCCTCCTGGTCTAGTTTCTTATGTCCACACACATATTTTTGTGATTTTCTTCCCAATGAGCTTGTTAAAAGTGGCAAAAGTGCTACATGTGAAATGCATGTGCCTGCTTGCTTGAGGTTTATGGAGCTTTTGCGAGCTTGTGCAGGCTTACTTCCCTCTAGATTTTTGGTTCTAAGGTTCTTAGCCAGTCTTGTTCAAGTTCCACTGTTTTTCTTTGTTTTTGATTGCTTATTTTCCCTCTAGAGATAAGCTGTTTTAGATTATAAGCTCAACTCATCAATCTTAGCAATCTGTCAATCCAGTAGGTTTAGCTTGTTGAAACTTGTTCCATTTTAGTTCTTTTAGTATATTTCCTTTTCAGTTTGGTGGCTTTTGGATTCCAATTGCTTATTCATAGTGCTTATTTATAAGCACTTTGATCATCAGTTTCATATTCTGCCACATAACCCCATGATTTTCCATTTTTCTTAGCTTCCTAATATTATTTTAAGCATTTCCTAAATTTTTCAGATTTTTCCTAGCTTGTTTTGTATTTTTCTTGATTTTAATTAGTTTTTAAGTACTTTTAAATAGCATTTAATTCAAATAATTAAGAAAAGGTTCAAAAAAAATAATTTTTAAATTTTTCTTAATTAAGATAAATAAAAATCCAAAAACATATTTTCCATATTTTCTTATTATATTGTATTTTAAATAATTTAAGTAGTTTTTAATAGTTTAAAATTCCTAGAAAATAGAAAAATAATCAGCAAAATACAAAAATAGTTTTGAAAATTCTAGTTTGATATTTTAGACTTTTCCATTTCATATTTTTATTTTTCTAGCTTTATTTCCTAATTTCTTGTATTTTAGGTAATTATTAAATAGTTAAAATAGTTTTTAATTAATAATAATTAATTAATTAGTTATAAAAATAATTTTCTTTTTCTAAAAATTTTCTTTTATCATTATGTTTGTAAAATATCATTTTCATATTTTTAGGGTTAATATTGTGTAAGTTTCACTTTTTAATTTGTACGCTACGTAGATTTTAATTTCAGTTTTATAAAAACATAAAAACAAAAACATCATTGTAAAAATAGTGATAGCGTTTATTTAATAGATTTTATCTTTTTAACTTTCTTTAATTTGCATTTAAGCCGTTTCAATTTGTTGGCTTTTTCCTTAGTTATAATCATTCTCAAATCTTCTTTTCCGTTCAAATCTCGCGATCACTTCGTTGGTCCATTGCGCATTATTGGGACATAACAACCCGGGAATACGTACTCCTCAATCTTCATGATTTCGTTCTGAGCGGTTTAAGCTTGCGATTACGCCCATTCACAAGTGGCGGGCTTGTGTGATAAAGCTTGACTGTTGCAGGCGCATCAAATTTTGGCCCATTGCTAGCGGTGGGCTTAATTATCTTCGTCGCGATCAGTGATTTGGATATTCACTCTTTGTTTATAAATACGTATGTTTATATTTTCTTTTAAAATCAAAAATCCAAAAATTTTCATTCTTTGTTTTGCAAAATGTTTTCAAAATACCAAAATATTCATCTTTACCCTCTCAGCATCTTTGATTCTTCATCCCTACCCTCTTCCTTTGATTCTTTCTATGTCTTATCCTCACCCTCTTGGTTGTCAATGGTGTGGTGGTCCTTATTATGGTGGCAATTGCCCGGTTGTGGCGTGGTCGAATCGGTGCATCATAACAAGATCCTATTCCTACCATGACACGACGATTTATTCCATCATTACCACCTTTGAGACTCGATAGTTTTCTGTTGTTGAAAACGTGGTGGTTCACATTCCGTTCGATTGTCAATCGAGAAACACGCTGTCTATGGCGGGTTCACGATAACAATTATGACTACAACATACCACTACGACGCATCGGTTTTCTTGTTGTGAGTATTGTGGAGGTCCTCTGGCACCGGATTGTCAATCAGGAATCCATTTCTTGTAACAATTACGACTCTTCGTATCATGACCAACCTCTACAGTACCCGGCTGACCCTTCCTCAAAATCTTCTCCTTGATCTTTTGGATTTAGTGAAGGATTTGAAGGTGAATAATCGAAATGAAATCCATGGAAGTTTTGTTAGCGGCGGTACGCTAAATTAGATTCCCAATTGCCTTTGAACAATCTATTAGGGAATCAATTGCAAAAGCAGATCTAGCTCCGATTCGTTTCATTCGATGACGATGATGATGAAGATATCCTTGATATTCTACAATTTTATAATGGTTCTTCAAGTTCATCAGTTGAAACTCCTTCCATGAAAAATCAGGGAGAAAAGACTATGATGGAATTACTAGCAGACGAACAAATGGAAAGTATTAAACATATGTATGCTAGTCCTTCTAAACTCCCGCAGTCTATTGTTATCACCGAAGCTCCACTCACTCTCACGAACATGGGGGATGAGCATCTTGACCTTGTTCTGAGGAATCGGATGAATTTATAAAGTCTAGTGTTGAGGTCCTTGTCCCAATCGAGAGTCACGGGGAACCGATCATATGTGTTAATTCTCTTTCCCTCTTGTGTTCAAATGATCATTTGGAAACTTTCTCAGATTTTAGCGACGATTGTGCTTCCTTTGGACATTGAGAATGCGTTGAGGCATCACTACAATCGATCTTGATCCCCTCTTGAGGAGTTCTCCGGTGAACTCACTCACATCAATCCACTCTTTGATTTCGAAGACGATCTAGGAGAGACGAAAAATCTCACTTACGACAATGATGGTTCACTCTTCTTATCCCAACAGTCCAATTGAGAATGTTGATCACTTTGTTCCCGAAACATTCAAAGCTACTTTTACTAATCCTCTATTTGAATTCGACTCAAATTCACTTCAATTCACGAGAATCCACTCTTTGATACTCAGATTGAGGATAAGCCTACAATGGAACAAGAATTCACAAATTCACTTCATGTGAATGATTCTCTTCATAAAGAGTTCTCCGGTGAACTCTCTCATGACATATCTCCTCCAGAACATGATCATTTCTATTTTGATCTTGAGGATGATATTAGCTTGGAGGAAGGTGTACTCTATCGTATGAGTTTGCTTATTGATGATACTACCTTCACCCTTCCTCCTGATACGTCTACATTTGAGGATGAAGAATGGATCTTGATTGTTATCAAAGTCTTTCTTCCTTTCCTCAAATATCTTGTGATTTCTCTTCATCTTCATTCCTTAGGGAATGAAGACATATCTTTGACCCCGGCATTTTCAATTATCATTTTGAGCGGTTCTATGTATATCTCATCGGTTGTGGAACTTTCACCAAATGTTTGTCCAAACATCTTGAATGAAAGTCCGATGGAGATTGTTTCTTCCACTTTGCTTTCCCATGAACAAATTAATCGCGGTCGGTCAAGCTAGCGACTTCGGTAATCAAAAGTAGCATCCATATGGGTTTTCACCCATATTTCACTTCTTTCTATTTTCTACCACCACAGTAGTGTTGGGGGTGCCCACATGTTTTAAAAAATCTTCTTTCTAAATAATGGCGTATATTTCCCTTCGTTCTCGGTTCGGCATAACCGGGTACTTTGAATATTGAGGGCAATATTCATTTCTAAGTGTGGGGGGGAATTCTCACGAATTTTATCATGTAAATATACCGCCCAATTCCCGTTTTGGCCAAATTTTTTGGAGTAAGTGTTCACACTTTCTCATTTGGTTATCATCCGCCTTGTCTAATAATAAAGGATTGGCTAATCCAGGAGCAACGATCTGGTAAAGATTTCTCAAATCCGTTTATATGGCTTGCACCCAAAATTGTATGGTTTCTCAACTCACCATATCCTAAAAAGTGAAGAGTTGGCTAGCCATAAGTTTATGGCTTGTGGTAAAGGATGGAAAACCATAATTGGTAATCGGCTCACAAAGATATTTTATCTAGAGTTGGCTAGTCCGAGAAAAGTGGGCTTCTGGTAAAAGACAAATCAAATCCGTTGAAAGCGGTGGTTTGCTAAAATCACATGGTTATCGGTGTACCATGGTTCTTCCTTGAACTAAAACATTTGGCTACTCCAGAAGTAATGGCTTTTGGTAAAGAGATTGAAATCCATTAGTTTTTCTCAAAAGATTGCTAAGGACTAGCAATAGTTTAGTGTGGGTGATTGATGAGTGTGTAAATACTCATCATTTTTAGTCATCTGACTGCAAAACGTTTAAAATGCTCGAAATGCATCAAAACAGAAAATATTCCAAATTGCATTTTATATGTTTTAGATGCAAATATTCAAAATCAGGAAAACGAGCAAAGTTGCATAATTGGCGTTTGAGTCCCGGACTTTCAAAAAATGGCAAAATCGATCCCCTAGGCATTTATTTTTAAAGAAAAGTCACCAAAGGTCCTTTTGTAATCATAAATATCATATTCAGTCCTTTTGTTGAAAAATCTATAAGTTTTGAAAATTACAGTTTTGGTCCGGGTTTTAAATGGTCAAAATTAATCCTTGGGGTTTCAAAAATGTTTAAATTAGCCCTTGGATTATTAAAGCTTGCAAGACCAGCCCCGACTACATCTTCATAATTTTCATGTTTGGTCCTTGAAATGAAGTTACATAAATGGTCCTTGGTGTTATTAATTTCACAAACAAACCGCGGACCTAGTATTTAACTGACCCCAAATTAAACCCACTGCCCAATCATATTACGGGTCCTTTTCCCCACAACCCGACCAACCCAATATTTAAACATAAAACAAACCGCCCCTTTCCCGTCCTTCAGACCACCATGTCCCTCCACCTTCAGCCCCCACTCCCACTGTTTTGTTCCCCTCTTCACCTAACAGTCAAGAAGCATTAAATGCTTCTCTTACCCCAAACACTCAACACTCCATCGAAATCACTTTCCCGCCAAAAACAATGAATGGCCAAAAATGACCCTAAGTCATCCAAGGGTGGAGATTTTTGATGGGTTTAGTCGAGAAGATGAAGAAAGCTTTTGAAGCTATAAAAGGAGAAAAGCAAGGAAAAAGAGTTAGTCTTTTATTTTTCCAATGTCGATTTTTAAATTAATGGTTTAGTGTAAGTCAAATGTTGTAATTGGTTTCTATGTATTACATTTAAGTAATAGCACCTTTGTAGTATGCTTTTAAAAGTTTTTATATAAGTTCAAATATTCCAGTTACGTTGAGAATTCGGTTTACTTTTTATTGAACAAGCTTCCATTAGCTTCATTGTAAGCTTAAACAAGCTTACTTAAGCTTTATATAGCTTTTGATAAGCTTTTGAATCATTTTCAAGTAAATTTGATCCATAGTCAACAATAGTCAACTGTGATGCATTTGGCAATGGTGATGGAAAAGGGTGATGCAGAGGATGATATGGGGTTAACTAGCTTAGAAATTTGGTTTTGGTTTGGTGTTGGCCTTCATGTTGGACACATGTGAGTACTTGTTTCATTTTTTATTTTTCAATCAAATTTGCATATTTTGCTTGTGTATGCATTTGTGGTCACAACTGTTTTTCATGTGTTTAGATAGTTGTATTTAGGTTATTTGGTTCAGTTGGGTCATTCTTACAAGTTGGATTGGTGTTTAGATCATTTTAGCTACAAATGGAATGGAATAACAGGTGTTTGGAATTGTTGCTTGGTTTAGGATTAAGGTCGTTTTTGGATCAAAACCGTTGGTCCATGTTTGTGTAGCCATATGAGGCTCAATTCAGTCACCCATACCTCCACTGCTCATAAGTCAAAATTTCACTTAAACTTGTCTTTAACCATTCACTGTTAGGAATTTTGAAATCAATTTCTTATTTTTGTGTTCCAAATCATAAACAAAGGTTGAAATAGCTTCATTTTATCTAGTAACATCATATTCGGTTGAGAATTTGATTCAAAGTTCCAAATAGTCAACATTTTATATTTACTTAAAAGTCAAGCTAAGAACTCAGTTTAGGCAAAATAGGTTGATTTTTCACAAGCTCATTTCTTAACCAATTTCAATGAAACTTGTTGTTTTAGAGCCCTCGGTCTAGTTTCTTATGTCCACTTTTACATATTTTTGTGATTTTTCTTTAAGACCCAAATGAGCTTGTTAAAAGTGGCAAAGATGTCGCAATGCACAAGTCTTGTGATTGCCTGCCTCAGGTTTTATGGAGCTTTTCAGAGCTTGTGCGGGCTTACTTAAGCCCTCTAGGTCTGATTTTTTGGTTCTAAGGTTCTTAGCGGGTCTTGTTCAGTTCCAATTTACTGTTTTCTGTTGACTTATTTGATTGCTTATTTTCCCTCTGCGAAGATGGCTGGCCGTTTTTAGATTATAAACTCAACTCATCAATCTTAGCAATCTGTCAATCCAGTAGGTTTAGCTTGTTGAAACTTGTTCCATTTTAGTTCTTTTAGCTTATTATAGCTTCCTTTTAGGTTTGGTGGCTTTTGGATTCCAATTGCTTATTCATAGTTGCCATTTATAAGCACTTTGATCATCAGTTTCATATTCTGTCACATAACCCCATGATTTTCCATTTTTCTTAGCTTCCTAATATTATTTTAAGCATTTCCCGAATTTTTCAGATTTTTCCTAGCTTGTTTGGTATTTTTCTTGATTTTAATTAGTTTAAGTACTAAATAGCATTTAATTCAAATAATTAAGAAAAGGTTCAAAAATAATTTTAAATTTTTCTTAAGTTAAGATAAATATAAAAAGCCAAAACATATTTTCCATATTTTTCTTAGTTATATTTGTATTTTTAAATAATTTAATTAGTTTTAAATAGTTTAAAATTCCTAGAAAATAGAAAAATAATCAGAAAAATATAAAAATAGTTTTGAAAATTCTAGTTTGATATTTTAGACTTTTCCATTTCATATTTTTATTTTTCTAGCTTTATTTCCTAATTTCTTGTATTTTAGGTAATTATTAAATAGTTAAAAATAGTTTTTAATTAATAATAATTAGTTAATTAGTTATAAAAATAATTTTCTTTTTCTAAAACTTTTCTTTTATCATTAGGTTTGTAAAAATATCATTTTCATATTTTTAGGGTTAATATTGTGTAAGATTCACTTTTTAATTTATCACTAGATTTTAATTTCAGTTTTATAAAAACATAAAACAAAACATCATTGTAAAAATAGTGATAGTTTATTTATAGATTTTATCTTTTAACTTTCTTTAATTTGCATTTAAGCCGTTTCAATTTGTTGGCTTTTTCTTAGTTATGTCTTCTTTTCGTTCAATCTGCGATCACTATCGTTTGATAATCCATTGCATGCTGTTGGGACATAACGACCGGAAACACTCTTCATTGCATTAGATTAGCAGGGTTTTAAGGCTGGTTGACGCCGTGCCATTCACGGAAGCGGGTGATTTAGCTTGACTGTTTGGCACGCATCAGTGCTCGAACAAACGCTCTTTTAAAACATTGAAGCAGCCAAATGTAAGATTCTTTCGTTTCTGATGACAACAAGGCAGCTCCAAATGTAACACAATGATTGTGATTGTCGATCCCAGTGAATGGTACAAAAACCATTTTGTACCTATCAAAAATAAATGATAAACATTATTATATAAGTGATGAACAATTATAATATAACTGATGAACAATTTACATTATTATATAACAGATGAACCATTTACATTCAAGACATCATTTTCAAATCGCATCACATAACAACCAAATACATCAGATTGAAAAAATTTGTTTAAATGTTTCTAGCTTGAAGAATAACTGACCATTATTATATAACTGATGAACCATTTACATTCACTACATTATGAATAAACTTATAACTTAACAAAAAAAATTCATCAGTATCATAGGTTCATCAGTATCATAGGTTCATCAGTTGAAAAAAGAAAAACATATAATGAAAAAAATATAAAAAATAGACTTACTTATTTGTTCTGAATGTAGCATCAAATGACATCACATTCCCAAATGCATAATAGTTCCTTTCTGCATATTCATCAGCCTAAAAAAGATTCGTCAGAGCGTTATTCTCACCAGTTTCATACTCAAATGAAAAATTAGGAAGAAAATCCTTCTTGCTCATCAGCATCTCAACTAACATCTGGGCATCATTCTTACCAATGAAATCAAGCACATCTCTCCTATAATTTTCACAATCAACCGAACTAGCACCAATAAACTCGCAGTCCTCGTAAATCTGCCTAAGTAAATTGAAACCCTTCACTGGACCAAGATTTACTTGTGACGCTTGATATAGAAAAACTTGCTGAGTATACGTAACATCACGAGAAGAAACCAAAAAAACAGTATCCTCCTCACTAACAAGGCGTGATTATGACCTCAACAAATTCATAACACCAATATCATCTTCCTTCAATATACTTCACACAAAAAACAGCCTTACAATCGATGCGCTTGGACGGATGTTTCTAGTATTAGGTTTTGCTCCTACTTTCTGGGGCAGGGATTTGTACCTCTTTACTACAAACAAAATACTTCAAATCTAGATTTTTTTCCTTATTCTTCTTAGATATATACTGTTGACCTAAACGGACCTCAAAACCAGCTTTTTTTGCATAAGCTTTATAATACTCATAAGCCTGCTCCAGAGAATGATACATTAAACCATAAGTTGGCTTCTCAGCAGCAGGAATATCAGGAACCCATAACTTCTGACCCGCCTCCTCAGAAACAATACCAACAGAATATGGAACAGGTTCATAATCATTATCTGTAAAAAAATATAGAACATGTTCATAATCATATATTTTATTGATGAACAATAACTGATGAACCAAAAACACATAACACAGTAAAAAAAACTGCTGAAAAAAAACACATAGCACATGACAATAACTGATGAACAAAAAACACAAAACACAGGACAATAATTGATGAACCAAAACATATACAGATTAATAATTGATGAACCAAAAAACACATAAAACAGGTAAAAAAATGATGAACCAAAAACACATAAAACAGGGCAATAACTGATGAACCAAAAAAATAACACATAAAAATAACTGATGAACCAAAAACACATAACATATTCCATAACAATTCTCTTCCGATAAACCAAATGAACACTTAAAAACACTAATTCTCTTCCAATTCATAAACTAATATAACTGATGAACCAAAAACACATAACATATTCCATGAAAATTCTCTTAAAAACACTAATTCTTTTCAAATTCATCAACTAATATAAGCAATAAGTGATGAGCCTAACTGACTGATGAATGTGATAAAAATAAACACAAATAAAATTCATAAAAAGGTCACAAAATTGATGAACATGAGATAAAAATAAGCAAATAAAAAAAAGCACTAAATTTCAACCAAAAAATGAAATTACCTTGATTAAACACATGAGTATCAGTTTGAGCCATTAGAAACCGATTTGACGATGAAAATCCCCAAATTTGAACGGTTAAAAACCCTAATTCTCTTCTAATTAACCGATTGAATGGTTAAAAACCCTAATTCTCTTCCAATTAACCAACTGAACTGATAAAACCCTAATACTCTTCCAATTAAACGATTCAATGCTATAAAACCCTGATTCTCTTCCGATTAAGCGATTGCACAGCTAATGCGAAGCCGATATGAACAATTAACGATTAAACTAAACGAATATTAATTGAGAGCCAAAAAACCCTAAATTTGCAAAATATGAACAAATGAAAGAATGAAAAAAAATGTAAAATTGAATGAATGAATGAATTGAATGGATATCATTGTGTAAAATTCGTTTATATATGGCCGGAAAAAATGATAGAAATCTAACAGAATCAAAATAGAAAGAAGATTAGAAAAGAGAAAGAAGAAAGAGGGAAAGAAGGAAAGAGGCGGGAGAGGGTAAAATTACATATATGTCCTTGGGTGGAAAAAGGACGGGGGACACGTGGCATGACCACAATACTTTTTAAACTTTTTATTTTTAAACTCTTTTTAAAAGATTCGGTACCTAATTTCCATAAACGTATAATCATTACCTTGATACACCAATCATCTTTCAATGGTGTTAACTCCTTAATCATGTTAGTTTTGGTAAGCATGAGGGACATTTTCGAGTGATAGAATACAAAGGAGGTGTAAACGATGGAATGGAAATTGTGAATGTGGCGTACCTCATATGCATCAGTTTATAAGGTTAAGACAAAATGGGTGAAGATATGATCAAATTATGTACAACCAAAAAAACCACATAAACTTATTTGTGAGATCCCTAAAAAAATATCAATCGATCCATTACTGAAAATTGACAATCAGTATCCACAAAAAATCCACATAAAAACTAATAATAAAATTGAGTAATTCTTTTTTAATGCACAACCAAATAAAATAGATGAAACATGTTGTTCCCAAAAAAACCAAATTGGGTATTCACTAAATTGAATAATTCGTTTCATGAGTAACCAGAAAAAATCCATCCCATCAAAGATGTTAACATTGAATAATTCGTCTCATGTTAATATTATGATTGTAAACATACCTTGTACCAATTTGATCGGATGTTAATAGATATCATAGATGAAACCTTGCATAATTTTTGGCTGGATTGAAAAAGGGTGAAAAGTCAAATATTGTTGATTGAATGGCTGAGATATCGAGATATCGATTGATATGTATGAGGTGGAATAGTTGACGTGGCTTTTGTGACCTGGCATATATGTCGGCATGGCTTAAATGAGGTGGCAAGGTTTTTAAAAAAACCTTCTTTTATTATATATATATATAGATAGATAGATAGTTTCCTTTTGTTAGGTGTGTATATTTGGGGTGGTTAGAAAATGGTTGAAAATAGTCGTAAGATTAACTCGATGAATTAGCATTTTGAGTGAAAAAGACTCGCCCTCTCCGAATAACAAGAACATGAAAAACCTTATCAGTTTACTGTTTTTTGCTTTTGTTTAAAGTTAAGTACTTAAAAGGTGCTTAAAAGGGAACTTTGAAAAACAGTGTTTGGTTGACACTTGCTGCTTATCTTTTGTTAACACCAAAAATTCTAAAAAGTATAAAATATTTAAGGAAAAAAGATAGCCTGTTCTACTATGAGATGCGATCCCTTGAAAAAGGACAAACTTTAAAAAGTATAGAAAGTCAATAAGCTAGTATCACATGTCCCCCACCCAGTCCTTCCCTTTTTCCTTTAATATTTTAGGTTGGGGGTATTTTGGTCATTTGACCCTTTTTTTAATTTCACCCTAAATTTCAAACGCAAATAACTTTCAAACGACAAATTTTTACGAAAAATCGATTTCACCGTAATTTTTAAAATTTAATCATCTTTAATTTGGTATTAATCTTGTTAAATATTTCGATTTTTTTTATATATCAAATGGTTATTGAATTTCTTGATTTTGTTGGCATTTTTGACCCTATTTTTTACCCTCATAAATGTCGAATTGTGAAAAACTTAAAACATGAAAGTTATAGATTTTTGTTAACTCTTTACAATCACTCAAATTCAATGTTATATGATTAAGATATCACACGTTAAAGATGGTGTTTTACTTATATTTATTGCACACAAGGTGTTTGATGAAATGTCTAGCTTAGATTTTTAGTGTTAAAATTGAGCTAAATGCGTTAATCTTTTGTCCCACAACACATCATTAATCATTTTATTAATGTAAGATTCAAAAAGTGATGTTATATAAAAACAAAAATTGATGGCCATAAAACTAAAACTGATGAACCAAACGAAAACTAATTAACAAAACCAAAACTGATTATGTCTTTCACCCCGTTAGACCCATTTGACTTGTATCCCTTTTTGTTAAATCTTCTGGCTTAACCAGCTTGACATGTTAAAGATATAATGTAACCAAACCAACACATTTATACTATGGTGGTTATAAATTCCCTCTTTGACCCACTGTAGGATATTGGTTTTCACTTACACATCAAACCATAACACAAAGTGGGCGTATAAGTGGAATTCTAGAGAGAGAAAGTTAGAGGTTTAGGGAACTTAGTGAGAGAAAGTGAAAGATATTATTATGAGCTCCAACTCTCTACCTTGGAAGGTAGAGAGTATTTATAGTCTTACAATATAACGCCACACAACGGGTCATGTGGATCGGGCATACAGTGGGTAAAGACCCGTCCGTCCTCCGGTGTTCTTAACAAAATACTACTTAACTAAATATAACTATGACTACGAGCATTCTACGATTACATATACTTGAGGTGACCGACTCTTTAATACCGGGAATTTCTAATTCCTAACAATCTCCTCCTAAGGGAGGTCACCTCAACCATATACTAAAATGACATTGAATACAATCAGATATTACATTAACAATTGATCTTGCATTCTTGATGTAGTACTTTGCTCCGAAGCTCGTAGTCATTGATTCAACTCTTTGCATGTTTGGTTAATCCAAGTTGTTAGGATCCAAATATTATTGTGTTGATGATTCGGGTGGTCTTGGATGATCAAAATGCATGTTTGCCATAGTTAGAGAGTTAGTAGAGAGAGAGGGTGTTCTTGCTAGAGGTTTACACAAAGTATGAAATATTAGATTAATGAGAAGCACCACCCCTTCCATGGATGGAAGGGGTATTTATACTTACAAATACACGACCTCCTATCGGCCTGTGGATCAGGGATACAATGGGTAAAGACCCGTCCGTCCTCCACGGTGTTGCTCTAAACTAAACTACGCTACAAACTAACAAATAAACTACATAATAACGTAACTAATGACAAGTCTACGAGCTAACTTATGCTAGATAATATTTGGGGTGACCGACTCTTCACTATGGAATTTTCTAATTCCTAACAATCTCCCCCTAAGGGAGGTCACCCCATGTTTTACATTTCGAATCCTAGCATTCTATTCTAGACTTTGTTCTTGAGCTCGTAGACTTCAATTCTTCAATTCCTCAATCTTTGTGCTTTTGTAGCGATTCTTCAAAGTCCGCATTGATTTGTACTTTTAGTGGAGGCCTTTAACTGATACACATCTTTGATGATCTTCGAGCTTTCATTGAGATCATCAGCCATGGCAAATCTCTCTGGATCACCCTTTTGTTGTGTTGCCATCATGTGAAGTTGTGACTTTCGGACCGACATGCTCACACTTTTGAATCATGACATCTTTCCATCAGATTAGCGGAAGCCTTACTGGTTCATGATATTTGCGGCATTAGCGAAACATAGTATAAAAATATCGAGACAGTGTTATAGATATGCACCATCATGATTTCTTCAATTAAGTGAGGTTTTGTGAACATGCGGCTTTGGATTGACTCTCAATTCTGATCATTTTAATCGTCGGGAATTGTACCGCATACGCTTAGCAATAAAGCGCCGCGAAAGTGTCTTTGATCACTTTCGTTGAATTGAGGTACACGGCCCCGGTTCCGTTGATCGTACAAGTATTGCTGTGATCGTAGGATTCCTAAGAATCTCCTTGACGAGGGTTTCGCATTTGTTCTAGTTCGTTCTCAAAACCGAACGTCTCAAAGAAGACAACACGGGGTGAGTGAACCAGCGAATTGAGATTCACTGATTGATGAAAAATGATTTGAAAACAATCGCGTATTGCTTAAAGAAAGAGTTTTGCAATACGACAAAGGTTTTATGAGAAGATCAATTTTCAATCAAAATACTTTTTGTATTAGAGAATGAGTACACATTCGACGTGCTAGTGAAAAGAAGAGATTCGCACATCGAACGGTTTTTCTAAAAGTATTTTTCAATCAGAGATACTTTTGAATTTGAAATGAATACACATTCGACGTGCTAGAGAAAAGAAGGTTTGCACATCGAACGGTTTTCCAAAAGTATTCGTCAATTCCATTTCTGGACCAAGGTTGATTCAAGAATGAATCGCCCCATTGTTTCTATCCAGTTGTCACAAGTTTGATCTTATGAGAAGATCTCACATGTCATCCACCAAGAGCTTGTTTGATGTTGGCTCTAGAAGGATTTCCATCTTCATCGTGAATATTTTTTACATACCACTCGATGTTCGGCTATACCACAAGGATAATCGTAGGACTCTTGATATATACTTACTTTCCACATTGTGTGAAACAGCAAGTCTTCATGAATTTAGTGTCCTAACGAGATATTGTGGATGATCTCATGGCTTTAGACTCAATAGTGCATTTTTGATTCTGTGCCGGAGACTAGGGAGAGGGTCTCCTTCTTCAATATCAACAATCTCTAATAGAAAGTCGATAGATTATGTCGGTTCCCAGTGAGAATGAAACAAGCCCTTTTAAGAGGAACTTGAGTAGCTTGGGAAGTTTAGTGCAGTGCATCACCGGGTCCATGATGTCTTGTCTTCAATACCAGTGTTACCTTAGTAAACACCGGTAGCATATGTATTGAACCCGGTTTTGCCCTAAGGTTGAATTATTGGAGGGCTATTTCTTTTCACCCTTTTTCACATTCCAATTCTTTTTCATTCTTCAACCCCTTCCGTGCTTACGAGACTTCATAACTAGAACCTTGTTGAGTTTATTCCAGTACTAGCTCTGGTCCGCACTCTTCCGTATCTCACTTTTCTCTTTTTTTCAATATACCTAAGGACTCTACATTATCTAGTGGATTGTCCACAGGTAGATCCCTCCAGCTCTGGCGGATCGTGGGGAACGAATACCTAACCTAACCATCCTTATAACACCATGCATAAAGTAAAATGGTCGGTCTTTTGGTATTGTTCTTTCCTTCATGAAACCAATCGAAAAATCATTTGGAAAAACAATCAAGGTACTTGTGATACAAGATCAAAGCATTTTGTACCTTAATAGTTTTGATCATTTTAGAAATGCTCCCCCTCAACATGTGCATATGATTTTGAAATTGTTTAGCACATGGAGGCAAGAGGACTTTGAAATAATTTCTTTGATCACAATTTTCATATGAAAAAGCCATTTGATTTTCTTTGGTAAATTCTCCCCCTCAATATGTGCATAGGATAAGAGAAATCATTTTAACACATAGAGGCAAGAGTTCTTTTGAAGCACATCCACGAATCACAAAAGCCATTAAGAAAACCATTTGAAAACTCAATCAAGGTACTTTATAAGTCTCTTTAAAAAACTTTCGTACCTCGATAGTTTGCTCCCTCATATGTGCTTCGGGATTCGCGTTCCTTAGCACATATGAGAGAGCGACACTGCACAATTAAATCAAAAACGATCACCTTTTATCAAATTTCATTATTAAATCACAAATTCTCCCCCGATCAAAAATATCAAACCCTTTGAGATTTTGGATCCCAAGTGATTTAATTAGTTTTAGAAAACATGGGAGAAAATGTGGCCTTGTTTAAATACTCATCTGGTTTTTGGATAAATCCTCCTCCTCAACATGTGCATTGTGTATTTGAAATCGTTTGGCACATGGAGGCAGGAGTGCCTTTGAAGGACTAAAACCAATTCCATTCAAACAGATTTGAGATTTAAATCACGATCTCTACCCCGATCAGAAATTTCAAACCATTTGAGATTTGTGATCCCAAAAGATTTAAATCATTTAGAAAATTTTGGGGAAAGACGTGGCAAGATTTAATTTTGAAAAATGATTAATAAGGAACATATTTAGACATTAAAGATTGTTAGTGTCAGGTATGATTGTTTTTAAGAGATCTTTTGAGTAAAACAAAACAATTTCATAATCAAACAAGAACAGAAAAAATTTCATTTTGAAAGACCTTGATTCAAAAGAAAAACCATACCATGACATAACATTAAATCTTTAGATCACCACATAATTACGTACAAAACTCTTTTGAAGATATATTGTTTGAAAATATTTTAAATTAAATCACTCTCCCCTCAATCGATGACCGAAGTCGATAATTGAGTGACTTAAATTTTGATAAAATGAAGTCCGGTGATTTTCAAAATTTAGTCCAATATATTTTCAAAACAATATTTTTCCATTTTCAAAACAATATTTTTCAAAGTTTTAGAAAAAGGGTATCATCACGATTATCCTGCACAAAGATATGTTAGGTGGTTGAGAAGCTTCCGTTGTTGCTGTAGGGTTTGGAAGAAAACCGTCTGCGATCTTGATGAGACTTCTTCTTACGTTGCATTTTGAATGCCAACTGAGGTCCAATTAAGCTCCGTTTCTTCATTTCTTGATGAAGAAAACCATCTCTGATCGTGAGACCTCTTACGTTGCATTTATGCCAACTCTCCATAGAAGTCCAATTAAGCTCCGTTTCTTCATTTGTCAACCCAAGATCTAGTTACCCTTTCTTTTTGGCATCCAAACATCATATTATGTGTGATCCGGATCGGGAACATTGTTATACCAAGATACCTGCAGACGTTAGTGAACACACGTACAGATATATGGTGGTCGACATCACTCAAACAACAATCGACTAATAAAAGTCAATGCAACATATCAATCAGATCATTTAAATGTATGGGAATAGTGTGTTCATCAAACTCTAATCATCTAATCCTAGCAATCATATCCTAGGCACCTAGTCCTTCAACATAGGTTAACATCATTTTTAATTAAGCATATTAGGATAATTAAGAAAGCCCGTTGGATGATATAGATTTGAAAACATTGTCCCCTTCAATCAATGACTCTTTTCGAAAAAGTTTAAAAGCGGTGAAGTCATTAATTGAGTTTGCAAATTTTATAAAAATTCGAACTCGATTGTTTTAAGCAACTCATTTTCCACCATTTTGAAAACACCAAATATTTTTCTCAGAAGAATTTTAGGACGGAAAAACATTTGTTGTGATCCTTCGACATACTTTCCCCATTTTGTTTTAGGATAAGTGCACGAAAATATTTGAAAATTGGTTTAGTGCAACACTTTCCTTTCTTTTGAAGAGCGGGTTGCTATCAGAAATAATAGCCAACCATTGTTTAAGCAGTTACATCTAAAAGTAACGCAAGCCACCATTTGAAGCCCAGTTACTGATCAATAAATAGCGTAAGCCATTTTTTGAGACATGTTTTGAAAATAATATTTACACCTCCTTTCGCCAGAACTTCATCTATGGTCCGTGCCATTATTGAATGACATTTCTAAGACCGTAGATGTTTATCGATACCGAAGACATGTCATGAGAAAACATATTTTGGTATTTTTGAAATTTTCTCGATTTTTATGGGTTTTGAAGGTTTTATATTTTTCTATTTTGTTTTCTTTGGTTTTATATTTTTTGTATTTGGTTTTTTTTGATAAATATATACAAGGATAGAATAGATGATATAGTTAAAGAAGATAATGATACGAGTACCGAGATAAGGATATCGAACAGCGCCGTTGTAGAAGATAGAAGTCATCATCTCTTAAACATTCACCACCAAAGCTTCCAAGACTCTTGAATCGAAGAGAGAAATTGAGCCACTGGAAAGTGAGACTTTGGCAGCTTCCCCAAACCGAAAATCCTTTAGGCGGCGATTTGAAGCTCTATTTCAAGCTTGTTTTAGCCAGGTGCACAAGGAAGCACACCTTTATCATCGATCTTCTTTGCTCTTTTAAGAATAATCACCGTGATTCTTCGTTCGGGTTATATCATCCGAAGAAGAACGAAGAACGTTTCATCCCACTCTTTAAATTTCTTCTCAAATTTCATTACCACTGAAGTCTGAAGCAATCCATTCCAAAAGGTGTCAAGAGACCACTTCCCCCGAGTAGTTGAAGTGATGCAGTCAGTCTCTTAGACTAGAGCTCACGAACCCGAATACACATACAGAAGACAAAGAAACTTATACCATCGAGTAGCGATTAAGTCCAAAAGCCAAAGAATAACCCCGATGTATACTTTTCTCTCCCCACTAAGACAGTGCATGAAGCTCAAGAACGAAGTACCCAAATGCCCAAAGAGAGAATAACCGATAACATTGAAGAAGCATGCCGAATCATTGATTATCTGCGGAGGACTATCTCTGCGGATTTCAACTCCGGAATAAGTGATTATATCTCGAATCACGATTAAGCACTCAAGTGAAACAAGTGAGCATCCCCAATGTACACAATTCTCTTTCCCCTGATGATTGCGATAACATCGAGATCATCACACACGGTATACCTCTTTTATCTTCAGAAACTTTCATTTACATCACTTCTCCCACGTCGTTGGAATAATAACACTAAAAGCCTTGATGAGTAAAACCTTGAGTTTCACTGTGGTCATGACATTTGTTTTCCCGGGATATCTTCAATCACTTAGAAGTATTAAGTTCATCAAGTTTATTCGCCATGAGTCAAACCTTGAGTTTCTCTGCGGTAATAACATTTGTCTTCCCGGGATATCTTCAATTTCTTAGAAGTATTAAGTACATCAAGTTTTACTCGCGTTTAGATGCTTGTCTCCTTCCCCCTTTCTGGTTTTGATACTTTAGAATCAACAACTCTTTGAATGCCCAAATACTTGAAATTTGTTGAGAAGATCGCTTGAAGTTTTGTGAGAATCAACATCTTTGAATAATGTGAGCAAGTCTAATTGGGGATTAAATTTGACATATCACATTCCCCTAATTAGTGCTCTCCCTAGACCGATAGTCTTTTTGATGAATGCCCAGATTACGAAGAAGTCTTTAGATCATTAAATGCAACTCGTCTTTGGTCTTCTAACATATAGCAAGAAATGTAGAACAGACTGAAGACTCGACCTTCTTCAAGATTGTCCAGTTGGGGAATGGATAGTTAACATCTTCAACTCACCAAAACACAAGAACATCACCAAAAATCATCCCAATTAATTTACATCTTGCAAATCCCCTTAATTAAGATCCCTCCCAATCAAACAAGAACCAAAAGATGTTCATCAAGGAAATCAGCAATCAGCCCGCAGCGAACACACGAAATGGTAACACCAAGCAAACAATCACTCAAACAGAAGGTTGTTGGAATCATCATGTTGATGTGCACGTGAAGCATTAATCCGGAAGCACTTTGTCAATAAACTCATATCACTTGAAGATGTCAACCAACGGCTCTTAGAAGAGAAAAACTCCATATGAAGATGACCCGATAAGAAGAAGCTCGGTTCTTACATGAGTTTAGAGCCGTATGACCATATATATTCTCAAATATAAATCAACAATGCAAAAAAAAATTCACACTTCTTCTCCCCCTCAAGAATTGCATACGGAGATGCCATTCTTGACTAAATAAGTGAAATCATCCAAAAGTATTCTATTCACACTTCTCCCCCGCAAAATTAGCACAAGATGTCGCTATCGTCATTATAGTGGAGTAAGTGGAATAAGACAACAATTAATGGTAGCCCGGTTCACTTGATGACTGAAGCGCATGGAAAAAGTATGAAGCATGTTGATGAGAATGGTCATTAATAAGAAGATTTCTCATCTTCAGAAGATAAAGCCGACTTGACATTACTTTTCTTTTCTTTGGAGAACGAGGCATGAACTGTTGTGTTCATAACGTCATAAGAAGTTTCTCTTCTTCGAAGATAATCGCACGTACACATTTCTTTTCTTTAGAGTACGAGGCATGAACTGATGTGTTCATACGTCATAATATCTCTCTTTTCAGCTCTCTTAGCAAAACATGTAATCAACCCCATTATCATTCAGAGGCTCTTTTGTCGTGACGCAGATGAGAAAACCCAATATGATGAATTTGACCTGAAGTAAACTAACCCGAACTCGTGACTTATACTTGCACATATGTAACAAAGAGCGGTGTCGATTTCCATTAGCATCTCTAAGTACTCTCTAAGTACTCTATACTCTTCATCCAACCAACCATCAAGTAATAGACGTACATTACCTCTTGAAAATCCACAATTGAATGTGACACTAAGCACTACAACGTAACTCCTTTAAGTGATAGTTATTTTGAGGTGATAAGAGCCCAATTCCCCAAGTGGTAAAAGAAAAGGTAAAAGTCACCCAACAATAACTAGATTTCCAAGTCTTCTTTTTGATAATAAGCTCGAACAAGGATCATGAAGAATCTTCATCCAACCATCCCCGATACCTTCTGATACTAAGTACACTCGCTGTGATAATTCACTTCAACCTCAAATAAATAATCTGAATTTTGTCACATCATCTTGTTAATCGCTTCAAATCTAGCCTTATTTGACATTTAAATGAACTTTGAAAATGGTTTTCATCCTGACCATGGTTAAAAGCACATAACCCCGTAAAACCAAGTAATAACCAAAGCGCCATGATGAATATCCAAACACACATCCAATTTATGAAGCACACTATTTTATCCCTTCTTCGGCGTAGCACCAAAGCATCGAAGATCGAAATACACTTTCCTTTCTCCGGGATGGTTCCATCATTACGGGATTTTACAACTCTATGGTTTAAACCGAGAAATGATTTCTTTCGCGGGATTTTACAAAACCAAGAATAAACCGTAAGATAGATCCGGAAATGCACTTTATAATTACCAGGATGTTTCCACTATCACGGGATTTTACAAGTCTATAATTTAAACCGAGAAATAGGTTCTTTCTGCGAGGATTTTATAAAATCAAGACAAAACCGTAAACAATGTCAACTTCGGTGTGTTATGACAAATTTGATTTTAGTGAATATATGTTTTAGGGGAACATGCAGCGGTTCATCAACGGTTCAATATCCATCATCATCAATATCAACCATCCAATAAATACTTTGGAAAGAACATCATTCACTTAATGCCGGCGAAGACATACATGGAGAAATAGACCCGATATACCAAACTTGATCATGAAGTAGAATTCCCCAGATTTGTTACTTAAACTTGTACTCATCCTTGTGAAGAAGAAACGGTGTACCCAATGTACAAAACCTCTTGACATTCTCAACTGAGTAAGGCACCGAAGTGATAGCTACGTTGTGGATACAGCGAGAAAGAATCACAACCGTAACTAAATAGTCAAGTCTTTATCACACTCAATAAAACGCCCAACCAAGTCATCTTCGCGGAAGGGTAGAAAGAAAGAAGATGAAAATAAGTAAACTCGTCCGGAAAACCTTACTTCAATTCCAAATTAGAAATACAGTACAATCAACCCCGTAGCCAACCGAGTTTCAGTTACAATTCAAGTCGTGACATACTATCCATGAAAATGTATATACCAAAGTATCAACCTCAAGACAACCCATCAAATCTCATTATCAAACCCAATCTCATCATTAACAAATCTCATAGTAACCAAACTTCATAAAATCCAAAACTTGAAAAACCCATCCAACCCGCATGTGAATGGCTCAAGTTTGGCGACATGTAATAATCGAGACACGGTCCATGAAGATTCAATCCGAATTTCGATCTAACCCGAATATCTTCCAAGTTACCTTTCAATATCAAGTCCCCTTTGAAACACAAATAAACTGTTAAGCTCATAGTCAATATGAGTAACACCCGATTCATATCAAAATCATTACAAGTCCAAAAGCAAGCAAATTCACTCTACATTATTGATTCCACATCTTCAGTCGATAGAATGTAAGACACAAATTCGATTCCACGCCTTAATTAAAAGCTTCACGAAAATAATCTTCATGAGATGTTAGATACTACAATTCGGATAGAGTTTACAAAACTTAATTATTTTGTAACGTTATAGCCCAATGACTTCACCGGAAATTCTGGCCCACCTATTCATATCACGGCCCAAGAAGTAGGAATAAAACCGGATCCTTATCAAACCCTAACTTATCTGGGAGTATAAAAACACTCTAAACTCTCACTTGCCTAAACCTACTCACATAACAAACTCCTCGGCCCCATCTCTGACTCTCCTGTCACCAAACCTAAAACTCCTCGACTCAAGTAAATCCGCCTCCCATATTATTCATACCACAAATCGAAGCTGATAACTAATCATAAACAAACTCTCAAACTTTATGCTTCAAACAAAACCATTCGACCCCTTTTTTTCAAACTTCTAATCAAACATATGAATTAACCACCTATACTCAAGAGCACATCACCACAGAGATGGTTTGAGCTCCTTTTGAAATGTCATTATCGAGGCCACAGGGATGGCATGGACCAGTGAATGGCTTCAATATACCTTAACACACAAAGGTTCACGGGTAGGCTCATGTTTTTCATCTTTGTTTATATTTCTAAGTACCGAATGGAAGATTGAATGATAACTGTATGGTTATTATTCTTTCTTAACAATATTCGAATATTAAAGAAGATCATTACTTCACAAGATCAATGAGGAAAATCTGTTGTCGATTTGTTGTTATAACGAATTTATTAAACTCACGACAAGATTAATTGAGGTCTGTTTTAATTTAATTAAATGTGATTTTGTGGATAGAATGAGCGTTGAGGAGTGGGTGAGAGGGTCTTGGGTAGAGACTAGGATAGGGTCTTGTATTCGATTGGTTTTGGATACTTGGGACTGATGATGGTTGTTATACAAACAGAGGTCTGATGATGGTATTCGTTGAATGGTATTGTATTGTGGTGAGTCCTGTTGTTTTGGTGTGGTATTTGATGTTGGTCTAGTGGTCGAGGTCAACGGTCAATATCTTCTTCATCCTTTCTGTCAAATCGTTAAGTCAAAGTCGCTAGGTCAATATTTTGTGCCAAGTCGCTATGGTCTTTTAAACCAAACAAGTTGCTATTGACTAAATAGTCAATAGCCAAGTCAAGTCGCTACCGATTTTACCTTAACAAGTCGCTAGCTTTGCATTTTTAACACAAGTCGCTAGGTCTTTATTTGACTCAAAAGTCAAATAACCAAGTCGCTATTATGCTTGATAAGTTGCTACGATCAAATACAAGTCGCTAGGTGACCCAACTTCTAAACAGTTAATGACAAGTCGCTATCTTTTTTCCGATTACACAAGTCGCTAGCAAGAATTTTGTACTTTTTCGATGAGTTTTCCGACCAAGTATTTCCGACCATATTCATACTAAACCCAGAAATTTGTATAAAAAACTGCTTTTGACCCATGTTTGACCATAATAACTTGACCAGTTAGACCATGTAAAACCTTCACACATTGTTACCAAGAAAAGGCATAAACTTTTACCCATATCTGTAATAAAACATGAAGAACATTTGGACATAAAGACTTTGACCTAAGACGATGTTGACACAAATATGACACAAACGTTATAAACCGGACTTATTAGACCAAAATACCGGTTTAAAAACGTTAAAACCACGAATAATAAACAGACAACAGATATTACGACCAACAAAGTTCACGAATAATAAACAGTTAAAAATCATCAACACACAAAAACCCTGGCTCTGGTACCAATTGTTAGGATCCAAATATTATTGTGTTGATGATTCGGGTGGTCTTGGATGATCAAAATACATGTTTGCCATAGTTAGAGAGTTAGTAGATAGAGAGGGTGTTCTTGCTAGAGGTTTACACAAAGTATGAAATATTAGATTAATGAGAAGCACCACCCCTTCCATGGATGGAAGGGGTATTTATACTTACAAATACACGACCTCCTATCGGCCTGTAGATCAGGGATACAATGGGTAAAGACCCGTCCTTCCTCCACGGTGTTGCTCTAAACTAAACTACGCTACAAACTAACAAATAAACTACTTAATAACGTAACTAATGACAAGTCTACGAGCTAACTTATGCTAGATAATATTTGGGGTGACCGACTCTTCACTATGGAATTTTCTAATTCCTAACACAAGTGGAGGTCTTTTACTGATCCACGTGATAATAATGTTGGGCCAGCTTTTGAGATCATCAGCAAATAGAAAATCTCTGATACATCCATTGTGGTGTTGGTATTATGTGATGATGTGACTTTCGGACCGACATGCTCACATTCTGGATCATGATATCTTCTCATCAGAGTAGCGGAAGCTTTAGTTGATTCTTGATATTGGCAGCAGTAGCGTAAGCATGGATTGAATATCGAGTCATTGATGCACCAATCATGATATCTTTTGATATGAATGTGTTGTGTGAGCATGCGGTTATTGATTGACCGCTCCATTACGATCGCAAACGTCGGGTGTACCGCATACAACGTTAGCAATAAATCGCACGAAAGTGTCTTTGATCACTTTCGTTGAATTGAGGTACACGGTTCCCCGTTGATCAGTATAAGTCTTGTGATCGGGAATAATTCTGAAGAATTTCCTTGAGGGTTTCGCAGCTGCTCTAGCGTTCTCAAACCGAACGTCTCAAAGAAGACAACCGGAGTGAGTGAACCGGGAATTTAAGTCCAGCGATTGATGAAAGAGATTTGAAAAACAATCGTGTATTGCTCAATAGAAATTGTTTTTGCAATATAACGAAGGTTTTAATGAAAATCAATTATCAATCATAAAACACCTTTTGATTTGAAAAATTAGTACACGGTCGACGTGCTTAATGAAAAGAGTTTTAAAGCACAAAGACCGGTTTTCAAAGGTATCCGTCAATCCATAACCTGAACCAGGATTGATTCAAAAGAATGAATTTCCCCATTGTTTCTGCTCAGGTTGTCACATGGTTGATCTGTATAATAGATCTCACATGCCACCTACCAGGGGCTTGTTAGATGTTGGCTCCAGAAGGCTTTCCATCTTTCATTGTGAGTATGTTAGCATATCACTTTCGGATGTTCGCAATACCACAAGGATAATTAGTAGGACTCAAGATATAATCTCTCTTTCCACATTGTGTGAAACAGAGAGTCTTCATTGAAAGTGTCCTAATGAGATTTATTGATGATCTCGTGGCTCTAGACTCAATTTGTGCACATTTGGATCCTATATCGGAGACTAGGGAGAGGGTCTCCTCCTTCAATATCAACAATCTCTAAAAGAAGGTTGATAGATAATGTCGGTTCCCCGTGAGAATGAAACAAGTCCTTTTAAGAGGAACTTGAGTGCTTTGTGAAGTTGAAGTGCAGCCAAGGCGCCACCGGGTCCATGACGCCTTGTCTTCAATACCGATGTTACCATCGGTAGCATTTGAATTGAACCGACCCTAAGGTTGAATAAATGGAGGGCTATTTGTTTTCACCCTTTTCCCATTCAATTCTTTTTAATTCTTCAACCCCTTCAGTGCTTACCGAGACTTCATAGCAAGAACCTTGTTGGGTTTATTCCAGTACTAGCTCAGTCTTTGTCCGACTCTTCCCATATCTCATTTTTCTCCTTTTATCATCATACCTAAGAACTCTACACTAACTAGTGGATAGTCCCTAGGTAGATCCCTCCGTTCTGGCGGATCATGGGAACACATACCTAACCTTATCGTCCTTATATCACCATACATAATGTAAAGTTGGTCGGTCTTTTGGTATTGTTCATCTGCCATAGGAACCAATTGAAAATCATTTGAAAATCAATTCAGATACTTATGATATTTTATCAAAGCATTTTGTACCTGAATTGTTTTTGATATTTTTTTAGAATAAGTACTCCCCCTCAACATGTGCATCAAATGTTTGAAATCGTTTTGCACACGGAGGCAAGAGGAAGAAATTACTTCTTTGATTACCATTTTTCTAAAAGATATCAACATCACTTCTCTAACCAAGACAAGTAGATAAAGAATTTTTGGGAAGGATGATGTTTTCATAAGTTTTGCTCCCCCTCAATATGTGCCTCAAGATTTGAAAAGAGTTTTGCACATACTAGAGGGAACCCGCACATTGAGATAAGTGATCACGTTTCAAATCATAGGTTTAAGATAGATGCTCCCCCTCAACATGTTCATGGAAAATTTGAAATCGTTTGTCACATGTGGGAAGGAGAGCTTGTACATCCTTATAAAACCATTTACCGAATTATCAGTTTAAATCCAATTTAAATCACACATTCTCCCCCGATCACAATTATCAAATCATTTGAGATTTGTGATCTCTTATAGATTTAAATTGATTTTGAAGGCTTTTAAGGAGAATTGTGACTTGATTATGAAAGTGTTTTAACTGATAATGATCGGATTTTAAGACTTTAAACTCCATTGATAAAGCATGCCTGAATATCTTTTGAAAACAATTGAATGCCAAATAACTTTTTAATTTAATTGAAATCATTCTCCTCCTCAATCAATGACATAGGTTGTTGATTGAGAGATTGATATTTTGACAAATAAGTCCTGATGATTATCAAAAATAGAGACTGAGTTATTTTTCAAAGCAGTTAGTTCAATGAGATAAATGTTTAAAGAATCGAGCATGGAATTTTGAAAACATGATAAAGTATGGCTCGTTCTTTCTTTGAAAAGCGGGTTCTTGCACTAAAATGACAATAAACCATTTTTTTTTTATATAAAAAAAATTCGAACAACATCTAGAAAGTCCGTGTCATTCTTTGAATGACAACATTAAGACCGTAGATATTATCGAATCGAGAGAAACATGACAAAATACAATAATTTTTTGAAGATTTTCGAATTTTTCAAATTTTTATGGATTTTGAAAGTTTTATATTTTTCTATTTGATTTTTTTTGAAGGTTTTATAATTTTGTATTTTGTTTTTCGAATAAATATTTACAAGAGATAAATTAGTTTAAGAGAATGATGAAATGAGTACAGAGATAAAGATATCGATTCACACATTGTAGAAGAAAGGAATCAACATCTCTTAAACTTTCGCCACCAAAGCATTCGAGGCTTCTAAGAAAATCGTCCGGACATGAGCCTTCTCAATTTGAATCTTTGGTAGCTTCCCCCCAAACCGACAAACATCGAATAAAGATCATTTCCCTAAGAAGTAGAGTTGAATACAAAGCGGTCTCATTGATTGAAGCAAAGACTCTGAAGAACACGAGAACACCGGTAACAAGTTGAAACATTGATCATCTCAAGGGTTATCAAATCCGGATTCAATTGACACGACCGATCACATGAACTTCTTTGTGCATCCCCGATGTACACCTTACTCTTCAGATTGACCGTTGTCTATTTAGGGAACAATATATCAACATCTTCATTTTACCAAGTGCATTCCAGTTATATAACATATAACCAATTAGCACATAATGTACATGTACCCAATCAAGAGTAGAGACGATGACATCCATGTAACATGTTGAGTCACTAATCATCTCTGTGGATGTCAACTCTAAAATAACTGAATTAGCTCGATCAAGTGAACATGTTGTGCATATAACTGGAAGCACTTTATCATAAACCATATATAAGATGTCGATAGGCGATCATCTCACGCTCCAAATATTCTTCTCACATTTCTTCCAACTGACCTGAGACCGGGGCGTAACATAAACCAAAGGTCTCCGTGAGACCACTTCCCCAAATAGTTGGAATAATATATCCTTCCCCAAATGGTTTTGATGCCTCGAATCAAAGAAAACATAATATATCCATAAACTTGAAATCTTGTGAGAAGAACTCAAATAGCCCAAATGAATCCTGTGAGAATCAACTGCTACATAAACTCTCTCTGACTATCTTTATCAACCCATATGTAGACAATTTGAAGTGACCACTAAAGAAGAAAAACCGATATACCAAACTTGAAATTAGCTCAATTCCCCACATATGTATCTTAATCTTGCACAAATTTTGGAAGAACGGTGTCGAGAATTTATGCACCAAGAAAATCTCTTAAGTACTCAATACTCAATTAAAGTATGGGACATTAACACCTCTTGCGATTATCCACAACGTAATATACGCGCATTGACACAGGTAAAACAAAGTAACTCCTAATAGTGATAGTTAACGTGTCTTCAACCATCCACCTCGAGTGCTGGTAACTAGATAACCCAAGACTTCAACTCTAATTCTTAAGCTCGAGCAAGTTATCAAATAAGAACACGCCTTTGTGAACGTCAACTTCAACCTCAAATAAGTGATAAAAGAGTAACTTCTAAGTAATCAACTTGTGTCAAATGCCCAACATGTGAATAAACATACAACCGGATGTACATTCACCCACTGAATGAACCGGAACAAATGATGCCTCAACATCAATGTATTCTTCCTAAAATTATTCATGTAGAGACTTCCATATTTACTGATATGGAGGATACACCAATAACCCGGATGAGGTAGACATTTTCCTTGAAGTTCATGTGGTTGATTTATAGCATGCACGATGAGAGGAATAATAATCCATGAAGATTTGGCAAAGGAATACCAAAAAGTGGATCATTATTCATGAACAATAATCCGTGAAGATTTGGCAAAGGAATACCAAAGAGCGGATCATTATTCATGAGTGCAACTGCAATATTATGATAATCATTATCAACGCCTTGAGGAATAACTGGAGATAGGCTTTTTGAGTAGTCTGAGTTGTACTTCTTTGATGATCATCAAACATATCTTGAACTCATGAATCACATATTCTTTGATGATCATCAAATATTCGCTAGCGGTTGTAAATACTCATCAAACATATCTTGAACCAATGAATCCCAAACAATAAATCCCATTTATCCTTAGTGAGTGAAACATTAGGCGTTGGAGGAGAGTCATCAAACTTTAAGTCGTATAACCATTATTCAAACATCCATCATCATTTAGTGTATTCACTCTTATCATAAATCCCATTTATCCTAGTGAGTGAGAGTCATCAAACTTTAAGTCGTATAACCATTATTCAAACATCCATCATCATATAGTATATTCACTCTTTTCTCCCCTCAAAATTGCATCCGAAGTTGCCATTTTTGATTTAGCAAGTGAATAAGAATATACATTAATGAATGTAGATCCACTTGATGAATGAATGAGCATGGGAGAAACATGAAGCTTGTTGATGAAGAATGTCGATGAGAATGGTCATAAACATGAAGATTTCTCTTCTTCTGAAGATAAAGCGCACTGAAGCGTACACCTTTATTTTCTTTGAGAGAACGGGCCTGAAGTGTTATCTGCGAGACGCCATAGTGATGAAGAACGAGGCCCTGAATCGATGTGAACGAGCGTCATTGTTTAGAGCCCATTTATATGTTTAGAGCCGTCCAATCCAAATACCAAGGGACGACTTATGCGACCTGCTTTGGATAACAGACGAAGACAGAGAATTTGAAACATTGGATCCCCACGTGCTCATGGGGTCCTTTTGGTTAGTACAAACAATCTTTGAATCACCAGAAACCCTAGGTGCAATGTCATTGTCACTAGGAGCTAAACTAGTAGAAGCATCCGACTTAGTCGAGGGACATTTTGTGCTTAATGGGATTATTCTACCAGTTGGCTTCCAAACCTTAACTGGCACTACTCTAGGCATAGTGGATCTAGTTAAGGGGCAAGGTTTGCCATTCGTGAATATTCGACCTGTTGGCTTCCACTGAATTCCTACATTGGTAAAAACCTTCCTTGTAGGTTTCCATGATTGCTTAATCTGTTTCGCTCTCCAAACTTTCTTAACTGGGTTATGAATCTTAGACCTCTGAAATAACACATCACATTTATCATGATTACCGTGAAATTAAACATTTTTACATGTTTTGAGATAGCATAAGGCCTCGAATTAATTTTAGTAAGCTTGGAGCTAATACTAGAACTAACACGATTCTTTTGTTCAAATCAAACTTCTTGTCCCTATGGTGTTCTTTCACTTCCTTATCATGATCACTTTTAGTTTGCGTAATCCTATCCTTCTTTGCATAGCTTCTAGGTTTTGACCGCTAACTTTAGTGTCAATCTTAACATCTGTAGAAGTAACGATGGGAACATTACATGGCTTCACTACTTTCTGGATTCCTGGTCTAGAAGTGCTGGGATCTGAAATTCTAGGAGGCACATCATAGGTTGCTTGCTTGAATTTCGACATGGAACAAGGCATATCAAGGGTCGCATGCTTGGCTTTAGGCATAGAACAAGGCATCACTTTTGCCTTTTGCACCTAAGGATTTAAGACATGTTGCAATTACACATTCTAGCAGCTCTTGAGATCGTTTGGTCTGGAGGCAAGCAAACCTAACTTCACTATCAAGAGGTTTGTTAATGAAATCCTCTTCGACAATCTCACGGAGACATTCTAGACTATCCTTAAGGTAAGCACAGTAGTCATGAAAAGCATGTTCATTATTCCTAAGGTGAGGAGGAATATATTTAATCACAGATGTATTTGCAGTCTAAGGGTGACTTTGAGACAACATTCTTATTGAAAACAAGTGGCAGTTTCCCATTTCCCTGGCTTCTCAGATTCTCAATTTCCTTTTGTAAAGACGTTATTTTTTCGTTGTTTTGGTCACGGGTGACTTTCATTGAATCATATAACTCTTTAAAGTGTCGTTTAACTTTTTCATTTTCTTCGACAAAACTCTCGTTTTCCTTTTGTAATGCATTGACTAAGTTTTGAAGATGAAAAGTTTGAGAGTACTAAGAATCTAAAGGAGGAGGCATTTGGGATCCGTCATTCTTCTTTTCACCTTTAGTTGTGAGACTTGGTTTTCAATCTTCGATCGTGTTACAATGAGCTCGAATCCGCATTCATCACGTTTGCTAATTTCAAAAGCGCATCAAATTCGAGCATCCAAGGATGTCTTGATATTTGAGGTTTTAGCATTTTCTTTTAGATGTTGATATTTTAATTGCAAAGCAAGATGCTCAACTTCCAATTTAGAAAACTGTTTCACCAAGTTATCATGATCATCCTGTTCAATTTTCTCATGCAATTTAGAATTAGTTTTTTCAAGCTCAATGACACGATCATGGGAGACTTTCAGAGCAACAGATAATTCATGAAATTGAGAAGCATTAATGGAACAATTTGTAGCCGTGTAAAACACATCTTGAGTAATACATTCAGAAATAAGATTCTCATTCAAGGTATGCAAGTTCTTCCTCTCAATCTCATTATATTTTAATTCTCGCTCATAGTTACTAACCTCAACTATCATTGCATCAAATTCCTTTTCCATTTCTTTAATATCTGATTTTATCCCTTTTTAAGACTCTCAAAATGATCTTTTAGTTGTTTAAAGAAAGGCATGACCTCGGTTAGATAGCATTCTTTTGTTTGCTCAAAACCCTTTCCCTTCAGTTATCCCCAGGTGTGATCCTTTTCTTACAAGTTTTCTCAAAATCGACAAATAGTTGAAGAATAACATATTGATTGATTAAGGTCTTGCTCTTAGTGGCAATAGTTCTAGGAACTAAATGCATTGGTGTATTTGGAGGATACACAGTTGCTTTAGGGAATTTCCTACAAGGGGGATTCTTTTCAACAAGATTTTCGACTTTTGCAAGTCCATATCCTTTTTCCAGAACACTTGTTCAGGGTCAATAGAGTCTGAGGCTTAAACATGTTTAAGGATATCCAATTTTCCTTAGTGTAATCATGGGGTTTTATCGTTATCTTGTTCTTTTTACACTCAGGATCTTCTAGCTTCTTATTCATTTTCTCCCTAGTGACTTCATTTGATTTCTTATCTTCCTCGATCACTCAGTAAGAACTAGGTTTATGTCTAGGCTTTAGGATCTCATTACCATCATACAGTACCTTATGAGCTTCTCTAGCCTTTTTACAAGCCTCGTGGTTTGGTTCATCAACTAAGGCAACACTATGTTTGTCACTTAGAACTCTATGCTTAGTGATCATGTGAGCAATTTGAATGGTGTTTCCTTGTACGTACAACTTATTTTCAAGCTTGTTTTTCAAAGTTTTAGATTAGAAAAATCATTCAAAAGTTTTGATTCCTTAGCACTAAATTCTTGCTTAAGCATTTTAACATTTTCTTGAAGTTCTTGTTTTTGCTTAGCATTTTTAGAAAGCTTTTCATGTAAGGAGTTTAACTCTTGTTTTAACACTTCTCTAAAATTACTTTTTCTAATAATTGTATGCATTTGGTTATCCAACTCCTTTGCTCACGAGTGGTTAACTCAAACTTAGCACGATGTTCATAGATGGCAACCTGATCCTTATATATGTTAAGCTCAGTGGTAAGGAATCATCACACAAATGCGTACTCATGCAGTTCATAATCATCATTTTGAGTAGAAGATGCACAACTAGGTACGCCAGAAACATCCATGCAACTTACCGAGCATTGACATGCACGGCCGTGATGGGTGCATCTCTATCTTGGGTACATCTGAAGCTTCCATGGAGCGTTCCTTTGCATTAACTTGCCAGTTGTGTGCGTGCATCTCTCTTGTGAATTTGAGCACGAAGATTCCATTTTTCCATTATCCGACTCATCATTTTTTGTTGTCACCGACATTCGCATTCAAAGAACCCGATTCTTCAACGGATACATTACCCAACTTATCACAACAATCTTCATTTTCCGACACTCATTCACGTCTTCATTCTTTTGTGCAGATTCTTCAATGTACTTTTTCACATTATCCATAAGTTGGATAAATGTTCAATGAATTCCCCAATTTCCATTCCATTATGTTTTTGAAGGAAATTCGGTCAAGTGTTGATCGTAATCTGCAGAATATTCCCACTGATGAATGGTGAAATTGTTTGTAGATTACTTGAAGAGTGCTGACTGGAACCATCCTTTGAACCTCTTCATTGGTAATTTGCAGCTTTAAATGTTCTAAGTTCAACAGCAAGCTTCTTGTTAATGTAGGTAAGTCCCGCTGAAAAGAGCACTACATGTTCGATCCCCCTATGGATAACATTGTGAGGTCTGATGAAGTATGCGATATGGCTCAATGCTGCATTCCATTTGCGTGGCATTCTCATTGGTACTCGAACATGAAGATCTCACATCCTCGTTGTTTAATTCAAACATCTTTAATCGTTTAGTGTAGCATCCATTATCATTATTATCCACTGACATCATACAATTTAAGCACTTAAATCTTTGGGTCATAGAGTAAGACATGATGTGGTAGAATGCACGGGATTTTACAAGTCTATGATTTAAACCAAGAAATAGAATCTTTCACGGGATTTTACTAAAATCAAGACCAAACCGTTAAGCAATGACCAATGGAATGTGTTAAGATGATTGATGGATCGACACAATGATAGACAATTGTGTGTTAGGTCTTATGATTGTTTGTGGGATAAGCAGAGATGTTGTTTGGTTGTGATTTGGGTTGGTTGTTGCACGATTTTATGAAGAAATTTAGATCTAAAACTTAAAGCTCAATAACTTCCTTTCGGAGAGGATTTGGGCCTCGAAAATTTCGTTTCACGACATCGTGGTGAAACCTCACAATATTCAGGCTGTTCGGTCGTTTTTGTGATTTATTTAGCTAGAAAACGGAGTTCTGGATCAAAAGTTATGGCCGTTTGAAGTTTTGACGTAAAAGTCAACTTTGGTCAAACCTCTTCTTCGTAAAAATCAACCAAGTCGCTATAACCCTTGAACCAAGTCGCTAAGTAGCAACTCGCTAAATCACCAAATCGCTAAGCACCAAGTTACACAGTCAAGTCGCTAAAGAGTAACTTCGCTAAATCACCAAATCGCTAAGCACCAAGTCATTGCAGTAAGCTACGGTCAGTAAAAAAGCGGCAACTCGCTAAGGTCCAAGTAAGCTAAGAATACTAAGTCGCTAACAATTTGCACGCAACTTCGCTAACACTTCGAAAGCAGTCGCTAACCTCACTAAGTCGCTAGCCATAGTGGAGAATCCACTAACTTGTACTATTTGTCCGCTGTCTCAAAGACAAGTCGCTAGGACCAAGTCGCTACCACTTAAACGCAACTCGCTAAACACCAACTTACAAAGCAAGTCGCTACCAAGAATAACAATCCGTGGCTCAAGTCGCTAGCAAGAAAATCTCAAAACACACACTTTTCAATCCAAAACAACCCAACCAACGATGATTCAAGCTACCAAATCAAAACCTAAACACTTGTGATGATTCTAAACACAAAAGTACTATCAAAATCCAAACTTTAACACTAGAAATCACCCAAATGATGCAAAACCACTAAACTTTTTCAAACTCAAAAACCACCTAAAACCACTAGAAATCCAAAGATGTGTAAGATATGATCTAACCATGGCTCTTGATACCCATTGTAGGATATTGGTTTCACATACATCAAACCATAACACAAAGTGGGAGTATAAGTGGAATTCTAGAGAGAGAAAGTTAGAGGTTTAGGGAACTTAGTGAGAGAAAGTGAAAGATATTATTATGAGCTCCAACTCTCTACCTTGGAAGGTAGAGAGTATTTATAGTCTTACAATAAAACGCCACACAACGGGCTGTGGATCAGGCATACAGTGGGTAAAGACCCGTCCGTCCTCTACGGTGTTACTTAACAAAATACTACTTAACTAAATATAACTATGACTACGAGCATTCTAACGATTACATATACTTGAGGTGACCGACTCTTTAATACCGGGAATTTCTAATTCCTAACACCCACAAATAGTAGTGTGTTAAAACTGTAAATGGCAACTTAAAAAAAGTGAAGTGACATCACACATAAAAACCAATTTCATTACCTGGTTGTTGGGAATTATAGTTTCTTGGACTGGAATCCGACTCATCAAACTGTTTCTGATTACCAGCCCATTGAGGAGTCTGTGTATGCCCATTGAAAAGTCATAGCTGATGAACAAAAAAAATCATTAGCTAACTGATGAACCTACATTTGCAGAATCGACGAACTGGTGAACTAAACAAAAACTGATGAACCAATGAACTAAACAAAAACTGATGAACTAAGCCCTAAACCCAACACCCAAAACCTAAATCCTAAACTAATGTTCATGAATAAAAATTGATGAACCAAAGTAACTGATGAACCATAAAAACGCATAAGCTAACTCATGAACCTACCAATTTCGCCGTTTGCTTTCTCTACTTTAGTCTTGAACAAAATTATTAATGAACAAAGACTAATTGATGAATAATAATAACCGATGAACAAGATTAACTGATGAACAAAGACTAACTGATGAACAAAATGTACATTTAAAAAATAAACAACGATTAAAAAACATCACTTTTTGGATCTTACATTAATAAAATGATTAATAATGCGTTGTGGTACAAAAATTAGAGCATTTAAAACAATTTTAACACACTAAAAATCTAAGCTAGACTTTTCATTAAACACCTTGTGTGCAACAAAATGAGTAAAACGTCATCTTTAACGGGTGATATTTTATTCATATGACATCGGATTTGAGTGATTCAAAAACCTGTGGAAAGAGTGAACCAAAGTCTACTTTTGTGTTTTAAGTATTTTATGATTCTAAAATTTTGAAGGTTAAAAATAGGGTCGAAAATGGCAAGAAACGTCAAGAAAATCAACACTCAATGAATATGTGTGGAAATCAATTTTTTTTTTGCAAAAAAAAATTGATTTCCAAATTAAAGAGAAACAATTTTAAAAATTGTGTGGAAATCAATTTTTTTTTAAAGTTAGTCATTTGTGAGTTATATGTGTTAGAAGTATGAGGTAGAAAAAATGGGTCAAATTACTACTATAACCCTTTGACCGAAAATACTTAAAAAAATAAGAAGGTTGATTAGATCTCATCCAACGGTGGGGATTACTTGTTAGGCTTTTCAATTTAGATCACTTTGCAATGGATCCGCTGTCATTCTATTATTATTTTAAAAATATTATAATTGTAAATTGTTTTATTAAGTACTCTTCTTAACGGGCCAAGACATTCATTTGGAGAGGAGGCCTGAAGCAAAAATTCCAAAAGGAAAATATTTAAACATATTCGAGCTGCAGTTTTGAGCTCGAGACATTAAGGGGTCGTTTGGTTTGTTGCTAGGAATCACAATGGGTATCGGATTTGGTATGGGGTAGAATGACAATGGATATGAAAAAGTGTATGATTACGATTGTTTATTTTTGGATGACAAAATGTGGTATGGAAAAATGTATAAATATTTGAATTGTAGTGGAAAAGAGAGGGGGCTCACGAAATGGATTTCGTAGACACCAAATTGGTGGGTAATGAGTCTATGGCTATGATATACCTATTTCATTCCTGGGCTCACTAAACAAACACCTTCAACCCCATTCCCATATACCCATACCAAATACACCCTAAGCTTTGAGTCAGTTAAACATGTTAACACACATGGTACTTTATTTATGTCTTATTTTACCTTTAGGTGTATTTTTAAGTGAGTTGTGTAAAACCTCTCATATAATGAAAAAGTCACTGAAAACGAACATTTTGCGTTAAATCAAGTTTGGAGCTTGCAACCTAAAGCTCAAAAGTGCAAGGCGGGTTGAAAAACATTTAATTATATTTAAAAAACTTCATTTATTTTGAAAAATACTAACAAGTGCGAGGGTATCAAGTAACGAATCTATCACAATAAAACTAGTAACGAAGCCAATAATATGCCAAATAATTAGTTAAAGTTTTACTTGAAAAATACTAACAAGTACGAGGGTATCAAGCCACGTTGATCGTGTTTAATAGAATAAGTATTCCCATGAAGCAGACCAAGATTAACTTAGGTGTCATGTTTTTTAAAAAGAAGCAATTTTCACCTCTTTTCACTTATTTTCTCTTCGGGAGTGTAAAGCTTTCCATTTAGGTTTTGCAAACAAAAGAGCTTTATTTCACTTTTTTCATCTTCTAAATTTCAGACATTATCTTTCACTTCTCACCTCTTCTTTTCACAAACCCTACATCTCTTTCTCAATATCCATTTTTTTTTATATTTTCGTCCGTTTTTATACGTTTTCGTCTGTTTTTATATGTTTTCTTACTGGTTCTATAAAAAGAATGCCAAACCGTCAAGTTATCTCACACAAGCTAGCCACTTGTGAATGACTAACCGTAAGAAACTTAAAACAGTTCGGACACTGATTTAAAAACCAATAATAGAAGAGAAGTGTAGTATGTGGGTAACTCAAACGTGTTAGGTTTGAGCACCGAGATCGTTCCGAACGAGGGTTGAATGGAATTTCCAACTCACGTCTCGATTATCGGGATTTGAATGAGAGAAGGGGATAAATTGATGTTTTCTAAACTACGGGATCAGGAAAGCATATGGAACTAAAATCTAGGGGAAAACCTAAGAACTAAGGCAAACTACGCAAATCTATACTAAAACGCAAATACGGGATTAAAACGAAACGCGAATAAAAAGCAACTACATCTATTCTAAATCCTAAAAATAACCTAAAATTACTTTTACTCTAAAAATGATATTAGAAAACTATTTATGAATTAAAACTATTTTTTAGGAATTTTTCCGGATTTTATTAGAATTAAAATCTAATTTTTAACTTTAAAAATAAGACTAAATAACTAAAAATTATAAAAACAAAGGGGAAAATTATGAAACTAATTTTATAAAATCTAAAATACCATAAGAGAATTTTCAAAACTATTTTTTTATTTTTCTGATTATTTTTCTATTTTCCACTAATTTAAAACTATTTTAATCTAATTTAAATTGTGAAAAATACCAAATAAAAGGGGAAAAATAGGGAAAAATATTTTTTATGCTTTTTATATTTTTCTTAAACTGGGAAAATTGAAAAATTATTTTTTGGAACTTTTTCTTAATTAATTGCAATAAAAGCTATTTAAAAAGGATTAAAAACTATTTTAAATTGAGAAAAATACTAAACAGTAGCTAAAAATTATAAGAAATTCAGGGAAATTCTAAAATAATAATCTAAATCTATGAAAAATATAAAAACATGGGCTTATGTGGATGAAATAAGAGCTGTAGTGTAACTGAAATGGAAATAAGCTACTTAAAATAAGCTAATAAGCACTATAGTGTACCAACTGTTTACAGAAGCTAGGTAATACTAAAACTACTCTAAATCAACTAATTACAGCTACTCCTAACACCTAAATAAGCATCCTACCTAGAATTAAGCTAACTGCCACTCTTGCAAAATCTCTACCTGACCCCACTGTTTAGGCTGTTGCAACAGCTTATCAGAAGAGCTAAAGTGAAAACCAAAAGTGTGGGACTCAAGACCATCAACCAGAGATCATTTGTCCAAAATTTCAGCTCATAAGGACTAGTGATGAAGAAGTTAAAGGTCAAAACTAAAAGGACTATGTGGGGCAGTATGTACTGACTGGTTTGCAGCGAGTTGGGAATGGATTTGCAGACTTAACAAGCTATCTAAATAGCATCTAAGGTTCTATCTAAGGACAAATGAGTTACATCTAGTCCTAAAGCTACCCTAAGAAGCTATCATTCATCAATAAAATTGAAAAGATAATCCAAAATAAGCTTGCCTACAAGCGATATGCATTTAACACAGTTATGAAACAGGTTTGCTCGTGAAGTGGACTAAAACTCAAATGTACTGATATGAGTAGAACAAGGAAACAAGCAATCAAGCAATTCTATATGGCAAATAAGCTACAAACCAATAGACTAGGATTTACTAAGAACAAGAAAAAGCAACAAAACGACCTGGAACACTATTATGGATATGAAAATAAGCTAATGAATAACTGACTTTGGGACAGAACAAGAGTGGTGCAGGGAGGGGGGGGAAAGTGACTAAATGACCAGTCTCCAAGCTACTCAAAAGCTAAATAAGCCTAATGAGGACTACATGAAACAACTTTTACTTCTGAAACATACTTGATCTCATTAACATATTACTAAACCAAACACCCCTTTTAAAGCCAAAATGCATTTTGAACTTGAAAATTAATGAATTATACCAGAAACTAAATTGAAATTCACTATTAAACATTAAACTCAATCCTAAAAACAACTCTAAATCGAAATTGATCATTAACTCATTTGACTTAGAACTTTGACTCATGTTGACTTTTGCACAAAATGAAAATTAAGCTTGAGCTAAAAAGCAATTAACTCACATAAGCTTGGATGAGCTTATGTGAGCTTAGAGTGAGAACAGTAAAGCTTATACAACAGTGGAGACCAAATATTTAAAACAAAATTAGCAATGTATTTAAAGGAAAAGTGAAAGTTGCATTAATGAAAAGAGAGTTTTACAAATTAAGAACTGAGATTACAGAGCACTTAACTACTAAAAACATAAAGATAGACAGAATTTAAATGGCCAAAATTCTCTAATGCATAAGAAATTGGACAAATTCTATTGTGTTGAAGGAGGGTTTTATATAGCTGAGGAGAGCTTGGGATCCTCTTTCAGAAGCTCCTAGATGTCCAATCATAGCCATTGATTCATCATCTCATCACTACTTCTAATCACAGCCTTTGGATCATGTGAATGATGTGGCAGGACCAATAGGAGAGCTTCTTTCGTCCACTGTGGCAATCCCATGGTGTCATACCTCTGACACGTGTGTCAGAGGCTTTCTAGAAGAGTTTTAAGTGTGGGTAAATGATTGTGGAACACGGTAAATGGAGCTTGGATGGTGAATAGTAACAATGGGGGCTAACTGGGTTTGGGCGCGTTTGGTTTTTAATAATATTGTTTGATTTATTGTTTGACCGGGTAAGTGTAGCTTTGACCGGGGTCCAAATTAGGATACGGGTCATGGTTTAAGGGAAAAAACGGGTATGGGGGTAGGAGTTGTGATAGCTGGACCGGGTACAAGATTTTGGATATTGGGCTTTTGATTTATGTTTGGGCCATTGGACTTATATAAGACTTGGTTTATTTATGGGTTTAGGTGTAGTATCAATAATATACACTAAGGACCATGTATGTAATATTTGCAAGAACAAGGGTCCAAAAGTGTAAATTATGAAATGTGAGGGTGAATTAGGTAAGTGAAATTTATGAGGGGTTGATTTAGTAAATTTGGGAAAATTGAGGGATGAGATGTGACAACTTCCAAAACATGTTCCGAGATCCGTAATTTGACTTTGAGCATCCAAATCCTATGAAATAGCATCCCCGGCATTGGCTATTGCGCTCTTCTTTCTCTCGTGCTCGGTTTTCTTCCGGTTTTGGCTTCTTTTTGTGTGTTTTTACATATCCGTACCTGCACAAGCAAAAACTTAAGAAAACCACAAATATTAGCAATAAACGGCTCTTTCTTGGTTATTTTGGGTCAGTTTTGATAATGAAAAGGTATGTGTTTTAGCACATACCAAAATACCCCAGACGAGACCATTGTCGTGTCCTCACACAATGCAATCAACTCACGCTTCTAAAACCAAGGATTTCAATCTCTTTCTACTAAACCTATGAAGAAGTAGCAAAGATTCCTCAAAAGAGATTAAGAAAGCCTTAATTCTAAAAACGCCCCGTTTACCTCTTAATTCACATATATAGATATTACAATTAAGCACATTCCGGTCAAGAGTGACGGTTTGCTGAACTTTCATGTCGATCAATAACTCCAACATTTTTCAATCAACACTTTAGGATCACGGAGTAGAAAACACAACACAGCGTGAAGTGACCATACGGATAGAATACATCGTCCCTGATTTTTCACAAGCTCCCAAACTAAGCGTAAAACCGAAATCATTGTCAAATATTATTCTAGATGCTAACACTAACCATGGAAGTTACTTGTGTAATTACCTTTTGCTCCCATTTTCCTATTTTCCTCTAGATTTTTTTATTTTTGTGAGAAATGAATTTCTTCAAATTCTCGTTTCGATAACTTTTATTCCGATAAAGATATGAAGCTAAGTCGATAATTAGTTATCCGCCTTCCCTCAAGAACCATTGTCGCAAAAATGAGGTCCACATCAAGGAATTTTTATTCACTATTACTTTATTTTTCATTTTCATTTTTCAACATTTTTTTTTTTTTATTTGAAATAGAACTTAGACTTTTACGTGTATGAGCTATAAACCACGGAGCTTCACGGGGTAATTCCAAGACTATAGGCTTCATGAAATGAGGATCCCGGGTGGCTAGGCTAAGACCTCACTCAATCCCGGCTAAAGATCCAAGGGTCCGATCTCGACACGCGCATGACTCATAACTTTACTTATTACTATGTCACTTATTACTTATTGCTCATTCATTTCAGATCCTTGATGTGTACCCGATTTTTAAAACAAATATTCTTTTAAGAAGATAAAGAACTAACTATCGCCAAAAACTCAACATCTCTAATTATTATTTAACAGATATGGGGTGAAACAATTTTGTGGGAACAAAAAGCCATAAGTACCTTCGATGGGCTCTAAAGAGAACCAACTACTCCACGCTTAGCATCTAAACTCATAAGTAACTCTATCATTTCTCGATCTCTGCAAATTTAAAATCCCAAATAATGAGATCCATGGATGCTTAGCCGATAATTAGATTATCTATGGTTAAGGGAACAAGCTAGGCTCAACGCTGCGCCCGTCAAGTCGAAATTCTATTCCTACTCTCACCACCGGAAAGTCAACAAGGTGTCAAAACATATATTAACTTAGCAAATGCTTCGTCTAATGAAATCAAGTTATGCATATTTAAAGTCACTCGGGGAAACTTGCAAAATCTTGGCCTTGTGAGCTAGAATTTGCATTTTATAGCTTCTTATCTAAGAGACTAGCAAAACTTTTCAATCAAAAGACGAACAAAAGCTTCAAAATTTTAAAATTTTCTCATTTTTGCACAATTTTTCATTTTCTAAGGAAAACGGGGTTCGAGAGTACATGACAAAATAAGCAAGTGCGCAATCAAATCAAATCGAAGATTACCCTACCCCGGACTAGAACGAAACATTGTCCTCAATGTTTAAAAGCAAGGGTATCAACGAAAATCTAAAAGCCGTTTATTAAGTATGCTAGAAGATAAACGTTAGTCGATAAGATATAGGATATCGGATTTCCATCAGCATCGATCATGAAACTCGAGTGGAGAAAATGACAAACTTCGAGCACGAGAGTCTTCATATCGGGAAAATCCTAAACACAACATCACAAACAACCAATCACGAGAAATCGAAGAGGCAGACCCCTTCACGTCACTTATTAGAAAATAGAAAGAAAATAGAAGGATAAGGATGGGGTGCCTCCCACGGCGCCATCTTGTTTTTCTTAAACGAGTCGCTAGCCTGACTCGTCCCGAATTCATTTGTCCTTGGGGAAGAAAGTGGTAGAGATACCGTGGTCAAAACGGTGTCCTCATTCCCGAAAGAATGAGACTGGTGGTTGGGGAGAAAGAAAATGTCCGGGCTCAAGCACATAAGGAATGACTCCTCCCAAACTCACATAAGGCATATGAAAGATCGATCCATCATCCGGCGGTTTTTTATGGACGAAGGGATGAAGGATCGATAAAAGAAAACTCCAAAGAAGAACGGAGCTCATGGTATAGAAAGGTGTGACTCAAAGGCTCATCAACGAAGGCATCCAAGAGAGGATCCTTATCTCGAATGAAATTTTTAGCATAAAACTCATCAATGTGTATCCCGGGGTTGAAAATCTTGTCTTCACATGTGGGCTCAACGGGATAAGTGAGGGTCGACTCAACAGAGGAAGGAGAATCATCATTAAGCAAGCTTTCAAGAAATAGGACATCTTGATCAGTCGCTTTTACTGCGTCACTCTCAATACCCGTGGTATTGGATCATCAAGAAATAAGTCGATTTCTTCCATATCGAATCATAAAGGCGGATCATCAAGAATATCGTCTTCAACCACTGTAGTCAATTCATAAATCTCCATAATATCTTCGCATGTCGATTCATCGTTCTTCATCTTGCATAACATCATATGACGGGAGAGAAAGGTCGGAACACAGAGATGGGACAAGTGGTGTGCTCTGCGAGCTAGCAATATCCACCACTTCCGTTGTGGTCTCTGAATCGGACTCAAAATCTTTGTGAAAAGAGGTTAACTTAAGAAAAGGTATAGTCATCATTGAATTCAAAAAGTGGATTTGAGAAAATCCCGAAGTAACCTCGAAATGTCAAGAGAATCACATACAAAAGCTAATCACAATCACCGCCGATACATCCTCGGACTCGGAAAACATCTCATCATGATCATTCGAAATATCAAGAGAAAGCTCATCACAAATATCAACAACCCCAGACTCTCTTGGGCTTGGGATAAGGACCTCAACATTAGACACTTCCCTTTCCGGAATTGTACTAAGATGCTCATCCCCCATTATGAGAGAATCAACGGGTTCAACGATGTCCGTAGAAATATGATCATCGACCTCTTCCAAAACGGCGTCACTTCTCTCAACCGGCGTGAGAGAAGGGGAAGGGTGGGAAATTAAAGGCTCAGAAACGGGAGTGGGATTGCCACTCGGAGGAGTATAATCGTCATCAGAATCAGAATCGTAATAATAGGTGGTTGGACGATGTTGGATCACTTTTGCTGCCTCTTCAGCCAATAATTCACGATAAGTCTTTTGGTTAGGATCTTTTTCTTGAGCCGGTTTATTAAGCAATTCTTTTAATTCCTTTAACTCTTGTACTATATTGAAACAACCTTGGTGAAATTCTTGATCATCTGACGGAATTTGCGGTTGAATTTCTTGGTATTGTGGAGGTGGGTTATAAGCATAGTCGTAATTATCACAAGGAACTTGTTCGTAAACAATAGGGTTCTGCATCTGACAATCGGAATTAACGATGCGGACCTCCACAATACCACAAATAAAGATGATTGTTGTGGCGAATAAGGGTAAGGTTCATAACCAAAGATTGAGTTGTTAAATTGAACTTGACATTGAAAACCTTGGTGAGGACCACCACAGTACTCACAAGAGTATGATTCCGGCTCATGGTAGAGAGGTTGGTTAGGAAAATCGGTTGTCTCATAGTTAGGATTGTGGTGAAACTCGGTTCCAGATTTTCCATTGCTACAAGCGGAACAATTCCAACCATATTCGGTTCCTCACATATATATGCACAAAAGCGATAAATCAAGAATTATCCGGATAAGAATTAGCTATTTCCACCATTTCCGTGATAGGCTCGGTTCTTGAACGGATTCACCTCTCGTTCAAACATATTCCATTTCCCCACCCAGAGGAGTAGGAATCGAGGTTCTTCAATTAGAGCACTCTTTTGTTCTAGCTGCATAAAGACGAAGCGAGATCCTGATTTGGATTGATAAAATTCTGGCATACATCACAAAATCCATTCCGACAATTATTTCCGCACCAATCACATATACATTTCAAACACCGAAATTGATTTTCTTCCATACGGTTTTGGCAATGAAGGCAACGACGATAATTGATCGTATCCATGAGAATTAAACATATAGAGGGTAAAAGACAAGAATTATCGGGTTAAGAGGATAAAAGAAGAATATTTTTGGGTTTTTTAAAACAAATTTTGAAAAGGAAAATCTTTTGGGTTTTATAAAAGTATTTACAAAAACAACGGTAACTTCACTTTCGAGGAAGGATCTTCAAATGCACGCGATTCGAGGCGAATACGAAAACTCGCTACAAGCCCTCCCGTGACGGCACCAAAAATTGGTTCTATAAAAAGAATGCCAAACCGTCAAGTTATCTCACACAAGCTAGCCACTTGTGAATGGCCAACTGTAAGAAACTTAAAAGCAGTTCGGACACCGATTTAAAACCAATAATAGAAGAGAAGTGTAGTATGTGGGTAACTCAAACGTGTTAGGTTTGAGCAGAGATCGTTCAACGAGGGTTGAATGGAATTTCCAACTCACGTCCTCGATTATCGATTTGAATGGAGAAGGGATAAATTGATGTTTTCTAAACTACGGATCAGGAAAGCATATGGAACTAAAATCTAGGGAAAACCTAAGAACTAAGGCAAACTACGAAATCTATACTAAAACGCAAATACTGAGGATTAAAACAAACGCTTGAATAAAATGCAACTACATCTATTCTAAATCCTAAAAATAACCTAAAATTACTTTTACTCTAAAAATGATATTAGAAAACTATTTATGAATTAAAACTATTTTTAGGAATTTTTCTGGATTTTATTAGAATTAAAATCTAATTTTTAACTTTAAAAATAAGACTAAATAACTAAAAATTATAAAAACAAAGGGGAAAATTATGAAACTAATTTTATAAAATCTAAAATACCATAAGAGAATTTTCAAAACTATTTTTTTATTTTTCTGATTATTTTTCTATTTTCCACTAATTTAAAACTATTTTAATCTAATTTAAATTGTGAAAAATACCAAATAAAAGGGGAAAAATAGGGAAAAATATTTTTTATCCTTTTTATATTTTTCTTAAACTGGGAAAATTGAAAAATTATTTTTTGGAACTTTTTCTTAATTAATTGCAATAAAAGCTATTTAAAAAGGATTAAAAACTATTTTAAATTGAGAAAAATACTAAACAGTAGCTAAAACTTATGAGAAATTCAGGGAAATTCTAAAATAATAATCTAAATCTATGAAAAATATAAAAACATGGGCTTATGTGGATGAAATAAGATCTCAGAGTGTAACTAATGCTGAAATGGAAATAAGCTACTTAAAATAAGCTAATAAGCACTATAGTGTATGGCCAATTTCTGAAGCTAGGTAATACTAAAACTACTAAATCAACTAATTACAGCTACTCCTAACACCTAAATAAGCATCCTACCTAGAATTAAGCTAACCTGCACTCTTGCAAAATCTACACCACTTTAATTGCTAGGGTACAAGGTAATGACTTATCAGAAGAGCTAAAGTGAAAACCAAAAGTGTGGGACTCAAGACCATCAACCAGAGATCATTTGTCCAAAATTTCAACTCATAAGGACTAGTGATGAAGAAGTTAAAGGTCAAAAACTAAAGGACTATGTGGGGCGTATGTACCTTGATGCAGAAGTTGGGAATGGATTTGCAGACTTAACAAGCTATCTAAATAGCATCTAAGGTTCTATCTAAGGACAAATGAGTTACATCTAGTCCTAAAGCTACCCTAAGAAGCTATCATTCATCAATAAAATTGAAAAGATAATCCAAAATAAGCTTGCCTACAAGTGATATGACAAACAAGATGTATGATTTGCTTTCAGTGAGAAGTGGACTAAACTCAAATGTACGATATGAGTAGAACAAGGAAACAAGCAATCAAGCAATTCTATATGGCAAATAAGCTACAAACCAATAGACTAGGATTTACTAAGAACAAGCAAAAGCAACATAAACGGACACGGAACCCTGCTAATGGATATGAAAATAAGCTAATGAATAATCGACTTTGGGACGAGAACAAGAGGCAGGGGAAAGTGACTAAATGACCAGTCTCCAAGCTACTCAAAAGCTAAATAAGCCTAATGAGGACTACTTGAAGCCTTTTACTAAACATACTTGATCTCATTAACATATTACTAAACCAAACACCCTTTTAAGCAGCCAAAATGCACTTTGAACTTGAAAATTAATGAATTATACGGCCTAATTGAAATTCACTATTAAACATTAAACTCAATCCTAAAACAACTCTAAATCGAAATTGATCATTAATTTGATTTGACTTAGAACTTTGACTCTTGTTGACTTTGCACAAAATGAAAATTAAGCTTGAGCTAAACAGAATTAACTCACATAAGCTTGGATGAGCTTATGTGAGCTTAAGAAATGAACAAGTAAAGCTTATACAACAGTGGAGACCAAATATTTAAAACAGAATTAGCAATGTATTTAAAGGAAAAGTGAAAGTTGCATTAATGAAAAGAGAGTTTTACAAATTAAGAACTGAGATTATAGAGCACTTAACTACTAAAAACATAAAGATAGACAAGAATTTAAATGGCCAAAATTTCTCTAATGCATAAGAAATTGGACAAATTCTATTGTGACTGAAGGAGGGTTTATATAGCTGAGCTGAGGAGAGCTTGGGATCCTCTTTCAGAAGCTCCTAGATGTCCAATCATAGCCATTGATTCATCATCTCATCACTACTTCTAATCACAGCCTTTGGATCATGTGAATGATGTGGCAGGACCAATAGGAGAGCTTCTTTCGTCCATCGTGGCAATCCCATGAGGACATACCTTCCTCGACACGTGTGTCAGAGGCTTTCTAGAAGAGTTTTAAGTGTGGGTAAATGATTGTGGAACAGGGTAAATGGAGCTTGGATGGTGAATAGTAACAATGGGGGCTAACTGGGTTTGGGCGCGTTTGGTTTTTAATAATATTGTTTGATTTATTGTTTGACCGGGTAAGTGTAGCTTTGACCGGGGTCCAAATTAGGATACGGGTCATGGTTTAAGGGAAAAAACGGGTATGGGGGTAGGAGTTGTGATAGCTGGACCGGGTACAAGATTTTGGATATTGGGCTTTTGATTTATGTTTGGGCCATTGGACTTATATAAGACTTGGTTTATTTATGGGTTTAGGTGTAGTATCAATAATATACACTAAGGACCATATATGTAATATTTTCAAGAACAAGGGTCCAAAAGTGTAAATTATGAAATGTGAGGGTGAATTAGGTAAGTGAAATTTATGAGGGGTTGATTTAGTAAATTTGGGAAAATTGAGGATGAGATGTGACAACTTCCAAAACATGTTCCGAGATCCGTAATTTGACTTTGAGCATCCAAATCCTATGAAATAGCATCCCCGGCATCGGCTATTGCGCTCTTCTTTCTCTCGTGCTCGGTTTTCTTCCGGTTTTGGCTTCTTTTGTGTGTTTTACATATCCGCACCTAGCAAGAAAACTCGAAAACCACAAATATTAGCAATAAACGGCTCTTTCTTGGTTATTTTGGGTCAGTTTTGATAATGAAAAGGTATGTGTTTTAGCACATACCACTTACGTTTTTATCCGTTTTCTTACGTTTTATCCGTTTTCGTCCGTTTTCATCCGTTTTTATACGTTTTCATTCGTTTTAATGCGATTTCTTAGGTTTTTATCCGCTTTTATCCGTTTTTATATGTTTTCGTCCGTTTTTATATGTTTTCTTACGTTTTGTCGCCTTTATCCGTTTTTATACTTTTTCTTACGTTTTCGTCCGTTTTATACGTTTTCATCCCGTTTTTATACGTTTCGTTCGTTTTTATACGTTTTCATATGTTTTTATTCGTATTCTCATGAAGCAGACCACAATTAACTTAGAAAGTGGATGTTCATAGGGCTGTGAATATGATGGGTTTTTTAGGTTGAAGCTATATGAAAAAACACCCGAACTCGACCCTATTATGAGGTTGGATTCAGGTCTATTCCAGCCGGGACTAATCAAAATAATTTGGATAACATTATAACTTTACATTAATAAGATATAAAAAGGTATTTTTAAAAGGAAATTGCTAAATGTAGCCCTAATGGCTACGTTTAAGATATCATGACACATATTGATTGCTTGTACTTTCAATAATAATTGCCCAGTCCCTGCATTTAACTTCTCTCAAATGACTTGATCTACCACCAATTATGCACATTTTTATTTCTCAAACGTAGCCCTTTAGGGTTGTGTTTAGCAAAACCCTTTAAAAAGGAACCTTATTTATGTTAATCGGGTTGATCCTAACTCGAGTTACTCAAACATATTTAACTGTAACGATTTAACATTTGGGTGAACCAGATCAACTCGAATAAGATATTATAATAAAGAGTAAACTCCAAATTACATCCCTGTGGTTTACCCCGATTCACACTATACATCCCTCTCGCAAAAGTTTCAACAGATACATCACTCCGTTAGTATCAGTTAACCTATATACATCCCTCCGTTAAAATAAGGATAAACAATTCAAACTATTTCTCCATTATCTCCTAACGAGATATAAAATATTTACACCGTTAGTCCTGTGAGTTAACTATATTTGCACCGTTAGTCATTTTTTAACATTTTCGTCCGTTTTTTTTTAATGGTTTTGTCAATTTTTTAAAGTTTTCGCTCGTTTTTTACGTTTTCGTCTCTTTTTACGGTCCGCTTCTTTACGTTTTCGTCCGATTTTTTAAGTTTTTTAGTCCCTTTTTTTATGTTTTCGTCCATAAGTATAGTTTACATATTAGTTTACTACCTTTTATAGTTAAATGTTGTCATCTTTGACAACTAGCAGTCATATGTGAAGATTGTAGTAAATGACTGCTAGTTTTATCAAGATTATTAATTTATCGGGTAAAGACCTCGATATATCCTTACTAAAAGGCTTCATATTTGCCTAATCTTTAAATATAACTGTGAAACAAGTTAATACAACATAAGAGTGAGACAAGGTTAAAAAAGATCTCAAGTTTGTATCTCAAAGCGTAATGGCGGATGGCTTGAAAATCGAACAACATCAAAAGCCATCATGAATACGTAAAAACGAATGGACAAAATGGACCAGCAAAAGATGGAACAAAATCGCGTCGTGAAAATCAAAATGATTAAACGTAAAGTGGACTAGCGTAAAAGCGGATGAAAGCGTCGCCGAAACGTAAAAAGCGGATGAAAGCGTAAAATAGTTGTTGAAAGTAAAAATAAGACGTCGCCGGATAAAACGTAAACAAAGCGTAAAATGGCGAAAACTTGGTGCAAATACGATTCGCCGGGACTCGCCTAAATTTTTCTATCGTTAAGGAAATATGATAATTCTGGCTTGTCCTTATAATGTCAGCGATGTATATAGGTTAATTTTTACTCACAGAGTGATGTACCTGTTAAAAATTTAGCGAGAAAGATGTATAATGAATGGGGATACACCACCAAAATGTATTTTAAATTTTACTCTATAATTCTATAATAAAAGTAGATTTTATCATTCAATGGAATCCCAATGTACTTAAACTTTTCATTTAAACTAATTGACCAACATAAAACTCATTAATTGACATCCACCCATCTTATCTTTAAACCTTTAATAACATCCAATAAAAGAAATGTAAACTCGCAAATTCACTAGATTTGAATGAAATCATTAGCCTTTTACCAACATCTAAAAGAAAGAAACAACATAATTTATAGTAATAAAAAAAATAATAATAATAATAATTAACATTAGTGAAAATTACTGTGAAGGCCCTGCAGGTACCTCTGTGTCCTGCAGAGGACCTCTTTTCTTGCTATATCAAAAGGCCGAGGCATTTAAGCTACCTGTGGTAGAAATGCTTGGACACGCGTGTATGCCATCTAAATAAATTAACGTCGTAATTAAAAAAAAAAAAAGCATTTAAAAGCCTCTAGCGGTGTGGCCGAATCGAGTAATGGGGACACCGTATGACACAAAGTTGAAAAGCCCATTTCACATCTAATTGGGCCGAAATGCTCTCTCCTCACCTAGGGAAGGAGCAAAATTAAACCTGCAACTATTCTTGAAATGACTATTAGACTATATCGAATATTTAGACTTTGATTCCGAAGATTCGATCTTCATTTGAGAATAAAAGTGAGTTTTGTGTTCGTTTCTCCACTTCGATTCTTAGAAAAATTGCTTTTTTTTGGCTATCCGAATATTGTGTTGTTGTGTTGAAGGTAGTTGGTGGTGTTGGTGTTGGTGGTGAAGGCAGTTCGTGGTGTTGAAGGCAATTGGTGGTGGTGGTGGTGAAGGCAGTTGGGTGGTATTGGTGGTGGTGGTGCATGGTTTAGTGGCAACGGTAGGTATGGGTTCTCATTCTTGGGTGGTTCGGTGGTGGTAGTGGGTGAGTGTTAGTTGTTTGTTAATATGGCACTTGTTGTTCCGGTAAATATTTATTTTTCTTATGATATCATTATTTGGTGTTTTATGCTTATTGTGTAGTTAATAATATATATTGTTATTAATTGTTATTTTAGGATTTTGCCGTTGACCTTACTGTAGAAGTAAGCAGATTGGTTCATTACCTTAAAAAAATTTGCGAATACCAATAAGGAAGTATTGTTTAGGCGAGGCGTGTTTGGATGGATGTTTGACATAGAACAAATCACGAGAATCATAGTATTTTATTACATTATATAGATTTATGTCAACTTAACCACTGAACGGGGAGACACGAGGAAGATTGTTCCATTGAGGGTATCGTGTAGGAGATTTTGAGTTGAGATTTGGTAGAGAGGAGTTTTGTTTAGTAACTAGCTTGAGATTTGGTGTTGATTTTCAAGACAAATATAAAGATCAACCTACTCCTCTTAGGAGACGTGTTTTTGACTCACGTTATGATGGATGTTCGATAACTGTCGGAGTGTTGAATGAATTTATTTCTAGCGATGCTTTTGATAAGCTTGTCGATATCGATGCCGTTCGTGTTAGTTTGCTAGGGTTGTTGGAGATGGTGTTGTTAGGCCACGAGGTTAAGAACGTAGTTCCCCCATGGTGCATGGCTTTAGTAGATAATCTTGATGCTTGGAATATATATCCTTGGGGTTCGTACGTGTGGCCGACATTGTACAGTCAGTTAGTTGGTGCAGATAGATTCACGGCTTGAAGCTTTTTGTGAACCCACGACCACCAGCGCCGTGACGGTAAAAAAGAACCCTAAGTATACGCTGATCGGCTTTACATGGGCCTTTAAGGTATGTATATATATATAATTTTAGTTTTGTTGTTTATGTATATATATAATGTTAAAGTAATTAACCAATTATTTTTTATAGACGTGGATTTTGGAGACTTATCTAGACACGGCACTAGATTTTTTAATCGTCACGAGCTCCATCCGAGAGTGTGTGCATGGCGTTACAAGCGCCATTTAAATGCTTGGATAGTTTATTGGTGAGTTGTTATTTAATCATGCCATTCAGTTTTTAGTGATTCATAACAATATTCGTATTTGTTGTTATATAAATTTTAGGTAGCGGAACCTACATTAAGACTTGTACCCGATGCATATGAGTCCGAAAAGGGTTGGTTCCATGATAGCATGGCATTTTTGAGGTAGTATTGAACCACCACAATACCCCCACTTTCAACCAATATAGCCGTGCGATGTTCCGAATTCGTTTATCGTCATTTGACGGAACTAGAGGATTTGACAAAGGCTCGGGATGCCAAGATTAAGGAACACGACACAATGTTCCAAAAAATATTTGGTTTCTTTAGTGGTTTCGAACCTTGGTATGTTTTATTTGCATATTTTTGTTGCTACTTATTGGTTTTAAAATTACTAAACATTATAATATTGTATTTAGGCTTCGGCGTTTTGGAACTGGATTTAGTGGTTTCAGGCATGGTATGTTTTATTTGCATATTTTTTGTTGCTACTTATTGGTTTTAAAAATTACTAAACATTATAATATTGTATTCAGGCTTTCGCGCCGGTGGGCGGATTTAGTGGTTTCCAGAAGCTTGGTATGTTTTATTTGCATATTTTTGTTGCTACTTGGTTTTAAAATTACTAAACATTATAATATTGTATTTAGGCTTTCGCGCCGGCTGGAACTGGAAGTAATTGGAACCAGAACATACGGGTATGTTTTATTTGCATATTTTTTGTTGCTACTTATTGGTTTTAAAAATTACTAAACATTATAATATTGTATTAGGCTTTCACTTGAACTGGATTTAATTGGAACCAGCAGCGGTATGTTTTATTTGCATATTTTTTGTTGCTACTTATTGGTTTTAAAAATTACTAAACATTATAATATTGTATTTAAGCTTTCGCCCGGCTTGAACTGGATTTAATGGAACCAGAACGCCAGGTATGTTTTATTTGCATATTTTTTGTTGCTACTTATTGGTTTTAAAAATTACTAACCATTATAATATTGTATGTAGGTATTTGGTGGTGGTCAAGGAGATGGGGGTTTCCTACACCCCCGTAGTTCTTTCTTTGAGGGGTGTCTCACCACCGGCATACAGTGGAGCACGTATACGTGCCACGGTGGCCTCTCACTCTAGGACGCCTATGCCACAACAAGGATTTGTTCCGTGGTCGGGTAACATGGTAACAATGCACGACAAACTCACCCCCAGTAGCTAATCGTGTGTTACCGGTAAATTTATAACCCACATAAGTATATATATATTTTTTCATTTTTCTACTATAATACTTGCATGTATATTTGTTCCATGTTAGGGTGCTATTAATCGAGGAAAGAGAGATGTTCGTCCTAGCCGTTATTTGTGCAGCCGTTTGGTCGTTGCAGACACGACTCCTATTCCCAATAAACGGGATGGTAGGCTTATGGATAATGCCATGTCATCAAATATTAGCCCGTTAGATCTTGGAAAAGCTATTGATGAAGAAGACGATAGGGTCAATGATGATGAAGAAGAGAGGGATAAAGTTGAGTTTTTACGGGAAAATTTTACCGGAGAGTACATTTCGTTTTATAACGTTGACCCTGCTAAGGTAATCATAAAACTACGTGAATATTCTTGAAATATAACAATGATTAACAACTTATTATTGATATTACTTTTGGCTATTTAGGTTAGCGTACACATTTTATGAAGACTTACAAACTTTCTGAGGAATCCTAAACCCATATACCCGGACTGTCATGTGATGGGTTTTGCGTGTGAGACAATTTTTTGGCGTGAATTGCTCCCTTTTTGTTCCAAGGTCCCAACTAATGGTTGGCTTGCAGACGATGTAAGTTTATTGTTACATGTTTATAATGTATTTGAATAGTTTTTTTTTTATAGAATGCTTATAAATAATTTGAATATTTTTTTGATATGAACTAGCATATGAATGCATGGACTGAGCTTCTAATTCGTCAGAGAGGCCAAATGGTGCTCCCTGGACAGGCGAAATCAACACTTGCATCGATGCTCCAGCACTTCTCTCTTCTTACTTGTGACGGATAGTGCATTACAAGGAACGATAAGTGGGAGGACACGTCGTACCCATCCCTGGATGAGGTACAAGTGGTAAGTATTTTTGTTTAATGATTTTAATGCGTTTAGTATTTTAATAAGCTATTTAATTGTATGTAAGCTAATGATTTTATCTTTGTAGGTGTATATGCCGTTCCATGCCGAAGGCAACCACTGGGTTCTTGGTGTCGTAGATCTTCGATTCGCATATTTGTTTTCACTCCATGGATAATAGGTAGGGGGGTAAGCTGAGAACATCTTGATGGATGGACTAAAGTCTTAAATGAAAGTTTGACTCCAAGGATATTTTGGCGTTACCAGCCGGCCACATTTTAACTTCTCATTCTCTTATAATGATTCAAAATGGTTTCTGCTCCGCAGATCAAATGGTAGGGATTGTGGAGTAGTTGTATGTTGGCTTATGCATCGATTTTTACAGGGTAGGATCCCACCACGGTTATTACTAACCCGAAAGTATTTTAAGGACTTTAGATTTATTATGGCTCATCATTTTTATAATACCCGTTGTGAGAATACTAGAGATTGTGGATATGATTAGTTGACCGTTTGTATATGTATTTTCATCTATGGTTGACGAATACTAAGGATGTAGATATTATTAGTTGACCATTTGTATATGTAGTTTCAACCGTTTGTATATATATTTTTATCTAATGAAAGTTTGTGTATGTTACATATCACAAGATATTTGACAAGTCGATAACTAAAGTTTTGTAGATGAGTTAAATGAAAACAGTAGATGGGTTAAATAAATTCATAAAAAAATACAAGATAAAGATGATACAAATTAAAAACGAAAGTCTAGCAGATGGGTTAATTAAAAACATAAAGAAATACAAGATAAACATGATACAACTTAAAACGAAACTCCAATTTAAACATCACTGATAAACGGTATCCTTGTGGTAAACCTCAATAATGTTTTTCAAAGTGATGTTAAGGTAATGGTTATGTGGTTTTGGTGTGAACACTGAGACGTGCTTTAGTATCAAAACGACCGACACACGATAGACTTGACGTACCCCTTATCCTCTTCTAGTACTTGTGATGAATTGAACCGGACATTGTTCTGATGGATCTTTGAGTGTCACAGTTAGGTCACCAAGCACATTTGGTGTACAAGACTTGATGACGGCTAAAACCAGTTCAAGCTTCCCTTTTTTACAAAAGGTTTTCATATTGCCTAAACAAGCATCTACCGATCCCAATCTAGATAATGGCCAGCAGCCATGGGCCCGCAGCGTAAATGATCATCTTGGATGCATCCTCCTCTATTCTCCGACATACTCTTGGGTTGGCATTACAGACGAGGCCTCCTTCCCAATATGCGTATTTTGCGAACTTGGCCATTTGAAGAATACCGCATGGACCGGGTATTATCCTTGTGTGTGCTATTGTACTTGCATTTTCCACTGGGCGATCAATGTACAAATGTATTATACCATCAGCGGAAGCACAAGCACACGTAACAAATAAATTAACGTCGTTGTTGTTTTTAATCTCCGTCGTTGTATCTGATGGGCTTAGCCTAAACGACAATCTGAGTTGCGTACTAGCATCCAACTCGAATTTGTTCACCAACATTTCAACCATTAATGAGTAACGATGTCAGCGTACATAATGACACCACTTTCCTTGCCATTGAAATGTAATTTACATTTGAATTTCTGGAAATTAGCCGACATTTGTGTGTTTGTTAAAATTCTTTTCAGATGTTGTATATATAGGGTCTATATCACATAGTGTTTTACATGAAATATGACAACCTTTTGTCATGTTTTAATAATTATACTGAAAACTTTTACATGTCGGTAATATTAGGGGACATTCAAAATTGTCTATAACTCACATACATGTTTACACGAAATATGACAACATTCAATAATTATATGACAACTTTTTACATTCGATGGCAACAAAGGGACATGTATTTGACAAGTCTATGACTTTCTATAAATCACATACATGTTTACACAAAATATGACAACATTCAATAATTGTATGACAACTTTTTGCTTTGTCATAAGCAACAAGGGACATGTATTTGACAAGTCTATGACTTTCTATAAATCACATACATGTTTACACGAAATATGACAACATTCAATAATTGTATGACAACATTCAATATTTATATAAATATGCACATTCTTCCTTCTTTAACTCATCAAATGTCAACATCTAACAATACTACATTACAATTCACTATCAACTACAACGGAAACTTTACACTTAACCCAATAACATACCAAGATGGTTCAAACATGAATATCAATGTTCCGAATTTGGTTTTGAGATATGGTTAAGTATCTAGAGAGAAAATTACCAACAAAGGTCAACTTTCTATATTACGCATTGCCACAAAACCAAACTTTAATGGGGATGAAAGCAATTGAAAATGATTATGACATTGATGTTATGTACGACATCATAAAAAGTTGTTGGACAGCTCAAATTTTGTTTGTGAGCATCCGACAGATTTAAGCACAAATTTGATTCCAAATGATGGTTCTATGGAAGAATCATTTGCGGTGTAATTTCGAAGAAACAAAACTAAAGAGTCAAGAGAGTGTCCGTTATATACATGAAATGGTTCAGAGAAAAAACAAACTGGAAGAGCGTGTGCGCTTTAAACGTTGGTATAATAAAAACTATACCTCTGCACCATATACACAAAACCATTTTCAATTTTCCTGTTCACAACAAGGGTCGATTGGTTTGCTATGGCGGAAAACCAACGTATGTAAATGGTTGGAAGATGAACATCAACATTCCAAGAATGAAGCTAGAAGAGCTCAAGCAATATTTGTTTAACATCGTTGACATGAATATTCATGCTCTTTTTTATGAAGTACCACACACTGGCATTTCAAGCACCGTAAAACTAAGAAACAACTATGATATGCATGTAATGTTTGATATTTCTGCAGCGCTAGGCAACTTGGAAACCTACATTGACCATGGCGGTGTCGATTTTAATACTGACAATGTTAGAAGAATTATTGATTCTTTGTTGGGCCTAATGAAGAATGAGCCAGAATCTCCTTCAACCCCCACAGTTAGGGTTTAGGGTTTAGGGTTTAGGGTTCAAGGATTAGGGTTTAGGGTTTAGTGTTTAGTGTTTAGGGTTTAGGGTTTAGGTTTTAGGGTTTAGGGTTTATGGTTTAGGGTTTAGGGTTTAGGGTTTAGTGTTTAGGGTTTAGGGTTTAGGGTTTAGGGTTTAGGGTTTAGGGTTTAGGGTTTAGGGTTTAGGGTTTAGGGTTTAGGGTTTAGGGTTTAGGGTTTATGGTTTAGGGTTTAGGGTTTAGGTTTTATTGTTGAGGGTTTAGGGTTTAGGGTTTTTGGTTTAGGGTTAAGGTTTAGGGTTTATGGTTTAGGTTTTATGGTTTAGGGTTTATTGTTTAGGGTTTTAGGGTTTAGGGTTTAGGGTTTAGGGTTTAGGGTTTAGGTTTTAGGGTTTAGGGTTTATGGTTTAGGGTTTAGGGTTTATGGTTTAGGGTTTAGGGTTTATGGTTTAGGGTTTAGGGTTTAGGGTTTATGGTTTATGGTTTAGGGTTTACGGTTTAGGGTTTATGGTTTAGGGTTTAAGGTTTAGGGTTTAGGGAAACTTTTTTTTGATCACATAATTGTATACACCAAATATGACATGATGGAGACTACTCAGTGCCCTTACAGAGACAAAGATGTGACTGGTATACAAGCTTTTTTTTTATCACATAATATTATACACGAAATATGACAAGAATCCGACTTGTCAGAAAACTTTATAGAGACACAGATGTGACTAGTAAATAATCTTTTTTTTGATCACATAATTGTACATACGAAATATGACATGATAGTGACTACTCAGGGCCCTTACAGAGACAAAGATGTGACTGGTATTCAAGAAATATGACATTAGTTTGACTTGTAAGGAAAACAAATCACATAATTTTTATACACGAACTATGACACATGTTAATCACTATTTGCAATGAGGCGTGGTAACATTACGCTATAAATAACACATCCACAAATGAATGTATACACATCTTCACAATACTTACAAAAAGAAAATGGCCTTGAATTTACATAAATTCAAATGTATGTTACATTACGGTGAAATAAAGCGCGGTGTGATTATGGATCATGATATAACATATTCAGGGTTAGTTGATCTGGTGGTGAATAAGTTTAAATTGAAGCAAAATGCCTGAGTAAATTTAAATGTGAAAGTCCCTTCAGTGACTTTCTTCGATGTTACAGACGACAACGAGGTAAACTTTTTTGTTCAATGTGCTTTAGAGTCTCCTCTTGAACTTGTACAGTTGTATGTTTCGCAATCTAAAACAATGGAAGAAACAACAACTCTTGGTTCAACTCAGCAAGTGCCAGAGTTTTATAATTTTTTCCCTACAATGGTAGAAGAAAACATCGGCCCATCAAATGATTTTCAAAACAAAAACTATAACTATAAAGATGAGGCAAATTTCCAACTTTGGGGTCATCATGTGCTTTCGATTCGATAACGAACAGGAAGATGACGACTCAGGTTATAAAGATGAGGCAAATTTCACAAAACCGGGGTCATCATGTGCTTTAGTTCGATAACGAACAGAAGATGATGACTCAAAGTTATAAAGATGAGGCAAATTTCACAAAACCGGGGTCATCATGTGCTTTTCATTCAGTTGACGACAGAATATGATGGCTCAGGTTATAAAGATGAGGCAAATTTTACAAAACCAGGGTCATCATTTGCTTTTCTTTCGGATAACGAAGATGATGAAAATGATTGTTTTGATGAATTAAATAAAACCAAACACCCCGGTAACCATAAATGGCCAAATGTTTTTGAACATATCCCGAAGTTCTGAACCACCACTTTACACGCCAAAACCTATGCCTACAAAGGATGATAACAACAAAACTGAAATAAAAAAATCGTTTTTTAACTAGGGCGGAATTAGACTTGGCATACAGGTTGAAAGCTTTACAAGATGGTTATGAATTTGTTTCGAAAAAAACTAACCCTATAACTTACAACATAAAATGCTTCCATTATGAACAATGTGCATGGTATATTAATGCCAGACGTTGGCGAAATTCAGATGTTTTTCAAATTACAAGCATGAATGATATTCACACGTGTCAGACAAACATATCCTAACCATCGAAATGCAAACAAAAAGTTATTGCTCACATTATGAAAGATAAATTAGAAGATGGTAGCCGTGATTTGAAAGGGAGAGATATACAAAAAGATATCATGGCACAATATAAAACATCTATATCTTACCAACAAGCATGGAGAGGGAAGGATTATGGGTTACAATTGTTAAGAGGTTCACCATTAGAATCGTTTGAAATGCTACCGTATTACTGTCATAACTTAGAAAAAAACCGGGGACGGTCACACGTATCAAGAAAAGCAATCAAGGGGTTTTTGAAATTTTATTCATTGCCATTGGTGCATCGGTAAGTCTTGTTCAAATTTTTTTATAAGTGCATGCAAAAACAAGTTTGATATTATAATTTTAAAATTGTTTCTCTGTGATTCTGCGTTTGTGAACCATCTTCGCCCACTACTTATAGTGGACGCGGCTTTAAAGGGTACTTACAAAATTTTTCAAATGCAAGCCGTTGGGATGGACGGAAACAACCAAATTGTGCCTATTGCTTACGGAATATGCAGAGGGGAGACTAGTGATTGTTGGTCATGGTGGATGTCAGTACTTAGAGAGTGCATCGGCGATAACCCCAATATGATTATCATATCTGATAGGCATCCCATGCTAGCCAGTAGGAATGAGAGTTTCCGTCGGCGTTTCATGGTATTTGTTGTCGACATCTAATGATGAACCTTTCCTTGAAAAGCAATAAAGTTAAAGGTCTATACTGGGGCATATGCAAAGCGTATACTCGATGAGTGCAACGACAAATGAACATACTCCTGGCTGTACAACCTGAAGCACACCGAAAGCTAGTGGAGGCTGATCCTAGAGCGGTCTCGAGCACATTGCCCACGTAGACGTTACAATTATTGTACATCTAAGTGTCGAGTCGTTAATGCATGTACTATTTACTGTACCAGAAAGCTACCATACTTGTGTTGACCGACAACGTGCAGTATGGTTCAAAAGTGGTATTTTAAACGTCGGGAAGCTGCAGGTATTTATTGTTTAAAACATAACGTACTCAGTAATCATTTTGAAAAATATATTAGATAGGTTAATTAATTTAATTTTTCATTTTCGGTGTAGCAAAATGAAGTACGACATCACGATTGGCATAAGGTGGAGAAAAGAAGAATGAAAAGTCCGGTTGGGTTGTACGGAATTACTCAATTTCGGTATCAAGTTTATGATGGCCAATATAACCGTGAGGTGAACTTTACGACCGGTGAATGTGAATGTCGGAAATGGCAAATTCCCGGGATACCTTGTGGTCACGTTATTGCTGTTACAAGGTTTTGAACCTAACGATTGTGTGCAATATGTACATGACCGTTCAAAAGGAAAAATATCAAGCAACCTATGCAGAGTCAATTCAATTTGTTGGAAATTTTAACGAATGGGAGTATCCAAGCCATACACATCCTCTTACTCCTCCAACAATGGACAACCCTCAGCCAGTCGTCCGAAAACCAGAGACCGTATACTATCTCAGGAGAAGAGCCAAGAACTATACAACTATAGAGGTGCAAACAAGCGGGGCATAACCGTAGAATTGCAAAAATCATTTGTCCCAGATCCACCTACCCACAAGGGTAAACAAAAGCAAGGGGAATTTCCAACTAATGAGCAAGGACCTGCACCTTTTTATGAACAACATCACCCGTTCGATCAAACTTTTATGGGAAACAATCAATTCTCATGGGAACCATTTGGCCAAAACACATACACTAATCAACCATTTTGGCAACCATATGGTGACAACACATACCACACAAACCAATACACTTCACAAACTTACCACCACAACCCATACCCATCTCAACAATATGCTGAAAACACACACACATCACAAACATATGATCAACATAACACACAACAAGATTTCAACCTATCTTAGCAAAACCAAACGCAACCACTTGAAAATGATCTTCAATACCAGTCTAAAGTGTATCAACAATACACTTCCCAGCAACACAACTCTCAACATCTAGATGATCAACAAATGCAGGATTCAAATAGTTGGTTTAATGGTTTGGTTTTAATAGGTAGAAGCTGTATGTGACTAGTTAACAACTAGTAGTATGTTTTGATTTTCTGTGCATCATGCTTTTCATTCTCACTTATCCAAATGATGTCGGTACTGTCTATGTATTTGAATTTCACAAGTGATGTTTGTATTGAATAGACATTATTTGAGCATTATTTGAGCATGTGTTTGTATTGAATAGACAAGTATATGAGGCAATAATAACATGACATTTTTTATAATGACAATATCGATACATTTGTTTTTTCGTGACATCTCTAACTTTATACACCATCATAAACACAAAAATAAATTCATTACATTTTTATAACAAAAATTAAATTACATTTTTATAACAAAATATTTTTGTAGCAAAATATTGGTATCATCGTGTACAAAAAAATTATGTCAAAAATTATGGCAAAATATTAGTAGCAAAATACCAATTGACCGAGAATTGACTTGGGTCGGGTTCATTCGGTCACCCCGAATGACACCCCTACTCAACTCCATCATAGTATCATATTAAACTCTTTGCCTTCATAATAAAAATCAAATCACCAAAACATAACACAATATCATTATATCATTCGAAAATTATTTTGGGGCCCACGTTCTGACCATTGTCGGATTTCGCCACTAATATTATGTGAAATGCTAGTTTCTCTTTTATTCATTGTAGAGCTTGTGGCGTTAAATCTCAATGTCGATTTCGCTACCTTGAGGCGAAATGCTTTTTAATTACGCACGTTAATTTATTTAGATGGCGACACGTGTCCTTTAAGCATTTCTCTACCAGTAGGTAGCAAAATGCCTGGCCTTTTTTGATATAGCAAGAAAAGAGGTCCTCTGCAGGACACAGAGGTACCTGCAGGGCCTTCACAGTAATTTTCCCTTAACATTATTTGGATCATGACATCATGCGGTACAAATTTCATTCGAAGAGACACATTAGCTATATCTGTTACAGTCAGACACTCATTTTATATTACATTGTGTTTTGTCTTTATTTAAAACATAAACACATAGAATATATCTCAATTGTATATGAGTGTGTATATAAAATAAAAACTACACTAGTATATATATTTTCTTTCAAAAGAAGGATTCGATTCTTTTCATCAAAATATTTACTTTTATGGGTTTGTTTCATTAGATTCATTTCAGTTTCTTGATTATTATTCTATTGGTTTAGTGCCCACTTCAAAGTTGTCCATAAAGGTTTGTTTTTTTTTAGTTTTGAGTTTCATGTTTTTTTAAGGATTTGTGCTTCTTTTTATGGTTATAGTGATTCTTGTCTGCTTTTTTTTTGTTCTTGATGAATGATAAAGATTTGTTTGATGGATGATGGTATTGTTTGAATATGTATTTGACTTGTTTGTTGTTTCATAGATGTTATTAAGCTGACTTTTTTATTTGGAGATTAGTATGTTTTCATGTTTATGATTGGTAGATTATTATATATGAATCATTTTGGGATGTTTTGTGATTTGTGTCAAGTTTGAACTAATCAGGAAAAGTTATGGGAACTTTATTTTTGAAAGTCTGTTATACTTGTACTTGTGCTTTTTTTTTTGTTTTTATTTTCAGCAAGATTTCTTTTTTGGGTGTTTTCTTTATATGCTCCTCCTTTTTTCGCCTTTATAAGATGGTCTAAAAGTTTAAAAGATGCACTCCAATTGGTTTTTGAATTCAGGTTTGCTGCTTTGCTTTATGGTGAGGATGTTATGCTAAGGTTTAAAGTTCGTGTAGTAGCATATTTATTCGAGTGACGAAATAGTATGAATTCATCGTCGACTCAGTATATTAACTCCAAGAGGATGGATGTATATGAGCCTATGAACCAGTTTAGCATGTGGGGAGATTATAAAGGGAATATTTATCAGGATGCAGCCACTACCATGATTTTGGATGTGGATACAAAGCTAGACAACCAGGTGAGTGTTTAAAATGTTTGTTCTTTCTTGTTTAAAAGTAGTATGTATAAATGTTGCGTTTTTAGTCGGAGGATACTTCACACACAACAAATGGACCTTCGAATCAGTATGATCAAGAAGCAAGTAGACCAGTTGATCATCTTCTTTGTAAACTATCCTTGCAGTTGATTCATACTTGAATGTCAATTGCTATATAAGTTTGCTGAATTCTGCAATAAGTTTGAAGCATCTCCCTTTTACTATGGCATCAGTTCAAGAGCGAGCATGTCGTCCTTTATATGTATTTCTGTTCTTTTCTAATGGAAAATAAAGACCAATGGTTGTCATTTTCTATAGTATCTCTTCCTAGAATGAGTTATGTCTCCCATCTTCTTGCTGTTTTTGTCTTTTCTTTTTACAACTCTAAGTCCGCGCATCAGTTTATTCTAAGAATTAACTAGCCAATGTAACTTTGTGATGGGGAAAATGATGTCTTGTTAATACTTTGATTTAATAAAAAATAACTAGATGCAAGAAAAAAATTCAAGCTATATGAAATTAAAGTCGCGGAAAGTAGAAAAGGTTACTAATTTCTCTCACATGACTGTACATGTAAAAAGTATGCTTTTGATATACTGAGATATACAAATTATGTGAAAAAATTCAAGTCAAAATCAGATTGGTGCTTCGTATTTAATGGGAATGTTGGAGCACTCTCTATGCAATAGTGGTTCCACTTGTCTTGTAAAGGAAGACTGCCCTTTTGACCTGTCAGCCTTATGATTACAACATGAACAACGAATATTCCTCTTAAAAAGACTTTATGAACAGTGCTTCCATTGCAAGGTTGTCTTCTGTCTCGAGAAACTCTGTTTCACGAAGTTTCTGAGGGCAGTCAGATGAGCTTGCTGGGATATTGAGTTTTTGATACAATGTATTCAAATGCAAATTATTATACACATTGATAGTGTTCTGGTATGAAACTGTATGACGCTTAGAGCACAAGGTGTCATAACAAGGCTTAACTTAATTAGTCGTCAGCCACATCCCAGCATCATCAGATCCCATTTTCCACACTAAACAACAAACCCTCCCTCTCATAACAAACTCAACTCTTCATTTGGGCACCACTACCACTTTATTTTTTATTCAATTTTCATTTCCAAATGAAATAAATTCATTTCATTCAAATTAAAAATACAATACATAAAAAAACAACACTTACTAATATAAACGATACGAAAAAAAAACGACACGGGTAAAAAAAAAATACAACACACGGGTAAAAAAAACGACACGGGTAAAAAAAATACAATACTACTCGTCGATGATTTGATGATATTTCTGTTGGAAATGTATATATTTACAAACATGTGAATGTCCGGATTCGAACTCGTGACCACGGGATTGCACACATTAGCGAATGAGAATTAAAGTTAATAATTAATGTTTATGTTTACGATTAATTATTGCACATTAAGTCCGGTTAACGATCGTTAAGTATTTAACGGAAAAATGACTAACGACCGTTAAATGAAAAGAGAAAGGACTAGAAATGGAAAACTTGGAAAAGTTATGGGTTTGGCTTTGGGCTTTCTATAGTGGCCGGCCATAGGGCCTCTCCAGGCCTAATTCCTAACTTGTTCCCTAAGTTTACCTACTAGTATATAAGGAGGGTTAGGTTCTAGGGTTTCATACACTTGTGCATTGGATTAACCCTAGATCTCTCCTCGCCTCTCTCTTATCCTATAATCGGCCGAGCACCCCAATTGTAAGGGAGTTCGGTTTCGTTTTGCTTAAACGAGGACTTGTGTTAGATCTAGCAATCGCCTGATTCGTTTGGTTAATTCGTGTGTACAAGAACGTGGTTGTAAGACATTATTCTTACACCAATAAGTACTTCTTTGTTTTGCTTTGCTCGAGGGTTGTTTTGCTTAACTCGAGGGATTTGACATTCAATAAAGGTACGTTACGCATACTTTCAGTTAATTAATTTATTTGTTATGATCTTAAGTCTTCCGCTGTGTACTCTTGATGTTTACTTGTTTATTGTATGTTACATATTTTATAAACTCAACTTGTGGCATCACGAGCCTTGTATAACAAGTAATTAATTACTAAAACACATAATTAAAATAAACATGAATGTGTTATTATTTGTATGCTTAGATCTAGGGTTTGCAAAACCTAAACCCTAATTTTGAGGGGGGCGTTTTATTTGGTGCCCTAATTAGGGTTTTGTAAACTATTGTTTTAATTGGATTAGAAACCCTAAGATGCATGCAACTTTATGTGTATATGCGTAACTTTGATTAATTGCATTAATTGTTAAGTGTAATTTTATATCCATGATAATTATCTGCATGTTTTATCATGGATTTGCTTTATTGTATGTCTTTCATGTTTAAGTGATATACACTAATTTTTGATAGATGTGCTATGTGGTATGTATTTAATTTTGACTTGCGCAATCGATGAATCGATGCATGTGGTTCACCTTGTACATAGATGAAAACGGGTGAAAGTTTTAATTAAATATATGCATATTGTCAAATCTAAAATTAGTTATTAATAGGATTTATCAAACCGTTTGCATGTGGCTATTTGATATGCATGACTTTTATTTGTTATGCATTCATTGTTTATATGTTTATTTTTTATAAATACTTGCTTGTTTGTTATGTGTAACAAGGGTATTTTTACAAGAAAAATAAACTGACCTAAACAATGGTGAAACATGTATTTTAAGACTAGTAATCATAATCGTTTAATTGATTGATGACTTTGGTACAAATGGTTGAACGGCTCACCCATGAGAATGAACTAATAAAAGGGGTTTAAAGAAGTGCATACAGTCCACGAAAGGATGTCTAAGGTTGTGCTTTAGCGTGCACTGGTCCTCTGCCCCCTGTAAGTTCGAGTGTAGCTACTTAGTAAGCCATTAAATGTGCAAGCTCATCTTAAGGGCGAATTAGTTTAATTCCATGCGCCACTTCGGTGGTAATTATCCGAAACACTAAGTGTTTACACTTATGCAAAAGTACGGTATAATGGATGATAATTAACACTAAATTCCTTGATTGGTGAACCCAATACCTCAATTAAAGTTTGATGATGAAAAGCTTATACATTAAAACAAAAAATAAATGTTTTAATAAAAACTATGCTACAAAGATGAATGCATGACATCTTTGTACATATTTGATTTAACATCAAAACTATTACCCTTTAATTTAAGTTATATGCCATCCAACGAAACGGAAACACCTAAGATTACTTTCTATTTGCGTGAGAACGTGACTTAGATCTTAATTGAAGGGTAAAATGTCCACGTGTCGTGAGAACGGGCATGGACGATTTTGCAGTTTCTTAAGTTGGACAACTTAATTGAGTTTTGTAGTGAGAGCTGACAACTCAAGGCATAAGATGGGATAAAACATGTTTACATGGCGATTGATATTGGCTATATGTAAATCCCATAAATCTAAGAATTGCAATTGATATTGGCAATTGAGCAAATGCTCTACCATTTTGTATAAGGTTCATTACTAGCAGATCAACTGACGTAATGAAATTATGACAATTTGGATCCTAGTTTTCAATAAATATTAATTGGTTATATGAATATGAACCTTGGGTATTTAATTGTTTATTGAAAAGGTTAATTATCGAAAATACTAAAATTGAATTTTGTAATTCTTTTGAATGTATAAATGCAACATTTAACCGTAAACGTGGTTTAGTCTTTGATTAGTAAATTGATCCATTCTAGATTTCAAACAAATGTTTGATCGAGAATAATTTCTCGATAAGACAAACGAAGTCTCTTTTCCATGGGAGAAGCATGAGACTCAATCCTATTCCTTTTCATGAATGAGAAAGGTATAATAGGAACATTTGAATTTTCTAAATTCTAATGTAACTCTTAGCAATGAATTGCACATCTTATTTTCCATAAAGATTTCATTACCCTCATTTGGTGAATGAATCCTTTGTAACAACATGAATGTTGGTTAACTTGAAAACATGTATATGAGTTACTAGATTAGAAGCTAGACTAATTACCGCAAAAATTGGTAAAAGGCAAACTAGCATATTTTTATCTAGTTGTTTTGCTTTAGCCTTTAAAGGTACTACATACCAGTATGAGGATGGTAGGCCTGTTAAGGAAGAAATTGCATACCAAATTTTTTGAGTTAATAACATTGATGGATATTCCATTATTCATAGAGTAGAATACACCTTTTAGTACCTTAGTAATGATTATGTATGGTTCTTTAAAGGTGTAGGAAAGTAAAAAGCAAGCAAGTTGTTTTCACTGGTTATGCAACACTTACAATGTTGTCAGATTCAGTGGGAGCATTTGTGTTGCATTTTTGAATAAGAAGTTGTTTTAATGATTTCTAATTCAGTGGGAGCTACAAGCCTTATTTCCTGTGTAGTAACCCAGATTATCTTCAAAGATAACTATTTTCCAATTGTAGACACTTATGTTTTTAAGGATAGTCGTGTACGTTTCCTTACTAAACAATATAGTTCTACATCTACTTGTTATATCTATGACACAAATCATATTAATCAAATAAACGAACGTGTATCGTGTTGTTTATATGCTACATGATGTTGTTCCATGCACAAGTGGGAGAAATCTTATTGTGTGCAAGGTACAACACATATTAATATGATTTAATAGGAAGTATACATTTATATATGTATGATTGCCCTATTAAGAACATGTGTCAAGATGATAACAAAGACTACTTTATTTTAAATATTTATGTCATTCAATATTTAAGAAACACTTGTAGTTACAATTTATGTTACGTGAGAACGTGAACTAGATTGTAGCCCAAGGTAAAATATCCACGTGTCGTGTGAACGAGCATGGATGATTCTGCAGTTTCTTACATGGAACATTTCATGGAATGACATAATTAAATGAAGTAATCTAATACTACTTTGAATTTAAGTATTCGTTGAATGACTTAAATATATGTAGTAAATATTAACTTGAAATATTAATTGAAACCTGAGGTGGTGTTCATAATTACTTTAATTATAAATGTTTATGATTTTGTAAAATCACAAACATGAAGTCTTTTAAGGACTTACAATATAAAGTAAGACGTTAACTTGCTATGTTTTAAGACATATGCATGAAGTCAATGAGTTGATCAATGACTTATAACGTATAGTGGGATTATAACTAATATGTCTTTTGACTTGGTCAAAAATATTTGTGTTATAATACATGCAATTGACTTGGTAATTCTATTGTACCATACTACCATTAAGTTTTACTTTGTTGGTAAATAGGTAAGCCAAAAGAGTAGATGGTTATCTAAAATATTGTTAGATTTTCTTACAATATTAATTCTAAGGAAATACCATAGTTTTATGGTATGTTCTGTTAGAAGAATCAAAATCTGTTGGCATTATTTGATTCAAGATAACTATAGTTTCTTCCAAAAGTTATCAAGGTTAGTAGATTGAGTATAGATTGAATATACTCAATAAGACTCCAACCTAGAAGATTAATAAGACACCATTTGTTTATGGAATGTGATGAATCACATTAAGTCTTATAAATGAAGTTCTGAATTTGTTAAACTACTTATAGAGTGAGTTGTAACAAACTAATGTTAAGAACTGTCAATATTTTTTGTAATATCCCAAAAGAGAACAATGTATTGTTGCTCTACTTGCTGAACTATTTAAAGGTAATCTTTAAATTTTTTAAAGGCAAGTGGAAGTTTTGTTTAGATCTTGAAAGATTGAATTACAAAATACATAATCTTCTAAAATGCACTAGCAAATATCATGATGAGGCTAAACATGAAAATGATAGACCTTAATATAATGGAATTGTCATTCATAGATCCGTAAGGATATCTCAGATATTTAATATGCTGAGGAATATGAGTTACAGGATCATGGTAAGCCTGTTAATCATGATGATGAATTTACCAAATGTTGAATTGTGGTAAATCAATCATACTATGAATGTTGAGATGTTGTCCATAAATATAATCAATTTTAGATACTTGGTTTATCTAAATGAAGATGATTTTCTTCAAAGGATGGAAACCCTAGTGGTTTAAATCTTTATGTAGAAATCATATGGACAATATTGTACACATATTTAATGCATGTCTAGTGATATTAATATTAATCATATTTAAGCAATTAACTATGATTGAATATTCTTTCCTATATACATTAAATAGAAGTATAAAGATTATAATTGTCATACTAAGTTTCATTGATATGAAATTTTGACAATGAATGTCATAACTCTTTGTTGTAAAATTACTTTTGCGAGGACGATGAGTAATACAAAGAAGTTTTATGAATTCAAATAATCCTTGGATATGTACAAACTGCAAGAATCCATGAATGGATATATGCAAGCATCTAGGAGATGTTTCTTATGTTTAATATTAAATCCATGTTTGATTTAATAATTAAAATAAGATTTGCTCATAAGTATTCCTGAAAGCTAGTGGGAGTATTATTTATTTTTTCTTAAATCTTATATGTTGTATGGGCAACTACATTCCACTTAAATTAAGTTTTAGTTGGGAATGAAACTTCGTTTGTAAGATTTGGAAATAATATATACAACTTTGGAATATATGTTTATTATTATAAACATATGCGGTAAATAAATGAGTCAAATAGAACATGATGAATACATATCTTTGACAAGATAGATGAGATCTTAAAGTTTAACTTAAAGATTCATCATGAACATCATGTTGTGTATAAAGTTGTTGTGTCATGCTTGATTACAAGATGATTTGACAACATTGAAAGTTGTTAGTGTAATAAATATTTTAAAGGAATATGTTTGGATTTAGAATCACATTCCACAATCTGGAGATGCTCCTAGATTCTATGGATGATTATATGACAATTATTTCATAATTGTCATTGCCAACAAACTTGAGTTTTGGTAGGCACCAACATTACACTAGAACTGTTCAAAAGTTTACGGATATTTAAAGAGCATATTGTTGTACACAATGATGCTGGTATAATTGAGATGACACTCAATTCTAGTCATGGTATCCTTGATGATGACCATGTTGACTAGTTATGCTCAACTAAGAGCATAGTTGCATTATACATTAAAGAATAAAGAATACTTTAAAACTTTAAAGTTTTGAAAGATGATTGTCATAAAAGGGTGGTTCAGGTTATCACGCACCTTATGGAATGATATGACAATATCAAGATATGTGTAAACACATACAAGAAATTCACTTATTGAATTCTTGAAATAAGTATTCTCAAAATTCCTATAGATCAAAGTTAATTGAAATTATGCCTTGTCAACAAGTATGATTTTCATGACTTGTGGCAAAATTCATTAACTAGTATTATCATGCATTGATCTATTTAGTATTTGGATAAAGGATGTTAAACAATTATTATTTATAATGAATTAAAGTACGGTATACGTTTAATTTCATTTATAATATTGTGTCCTCTATTTGCATGTTTAAATCCTTGAATAACTTAAGTTATTCTAAATAGTCCGTTGTCGATCAATAACATGGGAATGATAGTGAATTAAGACAAATCGAGTATTAGTTAGAATATACTTGAAAGTATATTGATGCGTAGCATGACTAATTTCAGATGATATTCAATGAATTGAGTATAGGACTTATCCCACCCACATGATGATACTTTATGGATCTTAGTCATTAAGTATATCATGAATATTTATCCTCTGACTTGAGATGCAAGAGATATGTCATGGATGTAGTGCATTTTCGTGAAGCAATCTAACGCTATACGTAACTGGTAGTTATAAGGGTTGTTTTCAGAAGTGTTGCAAAATTTGTGAATCCTGCTTGTAGTCAAAATGGGATTTGTTTCCTTCAAATTTATTTTGAAGTATAATACTACTGGGCCCTCGTAGGGTTGTTAAGATGTTTGCATGGCCATGCCCAAGGTCTTCTGGAATATGTTCAGAAGAATTGGTAATCTTAATCAATCACATAAAGCGAGAAACAGAATAGTTAATTAAGAAATGAGTGAGATCCATATTCTTATTAACATGGTATTAGAAACAAAAGGATGAATATGATGATGAATCATCAAAACTTGGTTTTCTCCAGAAAACCATACACGAGTTGTACCGGGGGCATTGGCGTGTTGCTAGACGCTAACCAATGTCATTTCACGTTTTGTAAACATATCCAAGTGGGAGCTGTTGGAAATGTATATATTTACAAACATGTGAATGTCCGGATTCGAACTCGTGACCACGGGATTGCACACATTAGCGAATGAGAATTAAAGTTAATAATTAATGTTTATGTTTACGATTAATTATTGCACATTAAGTCCGGTTAACGATCGTTAAGTATTTAACGGAAAAATGACTAACGACCGTTAAATGAAAAGAGAAAGGACTATAAATGGAAAACTTGGAAAAGTTATGGGTTTGTCTTTGGGCTTTCTATAGTGGCCGGCCATAGGGCCTCTCCAAGGCCTAATTCCCTAACTTGTTCCCTAAGTTTACCTACTAGTATATAAGGAGGGTTAGGTTCTAGGGTTTCATACACTTGTGCATTGAATTAACCCCAGATCTCTCCTCGCCTCTCTCTTATCCTATAATCAGCCGAGCACCCCAATTGTAAGGGAGTTCGGTTTCGTTTTGCTTAAACGAGGACTTGTGTTAGATCTAGCAATCGCTTGATTCGTTTGGTTAATTCGTGTGTACAAGAACGTGGTTGTAAGACATTATTCTTAAACCAATAAGTACTTCTTTGTTTTGCTTTGCTCGAGGGTTGTTTTGCTTTACTCGAGGGATTTGACATTCGCAAGAGGTACGTTACGCATACTTTCAGTTAATTAATTTATTTGTTATGATCTTAAGTGTTCCGCTGTGTACTCTTGATGTTTACTTGTTTATTGTATGTTATATATTTTATAAACTCAACAATTTCTTGACTAGACGTTCCTGCCTCTTGCGGATGATTTCTGCTTTCACCGGGTCAGGATTGGTACTCGGATCTATCATGAGAAAATCCATCTCGATCTTCTCTTGCCACGTTTTTTCCTTCTCCCGCCTCGCCTCGTAACAAGCCCTTTGAGCATCGGCTTTTTGAGCATATATTTCGGATATATGTCTCGAAAAACTACTCGTTTGACTTCCACCGGAGCTTGCAGCGCTTGACGTTGAAGTCGACTTCTGTTTTTTTTCCGGCTCGTTTGCATCCATCTCTTTCAGGCCGAGGTCGTTTGTCCGGCCCGAATATATCCTCGAGACATGTAATGTCAATAGGATCTTCGGCATCCCACTTGGGATAATTTTTCAAAACAGCCCAACATTTTTCATACAAAAACTCCCTCCCACCAAAACGATGCATAAAGTTAACTTTGGCATTCTCGACATGATCTTGCTCATTTTCACCACTTCGACGCTGAAGATGTTTGTAAACAGCGTTGAACTTCTGGCAATCACCGTTAATCCTTGTCCATTTACCCGTTATCATGTTCTTGCCACACTGGTTATCGGTTGTCTTAGAATTGAACATTTCGAGAATGTCGTTCCAAAAGTACTCCTCCGGACGGTCATTGCCCATATCTTTATCTTGGGAAATTTCTATCCAACACTGCGCAAGTAACATTTCTTCAGACTTGGTCCACTTCCTCCTGTCCGCTTGTGCTATGACTTCAACATCTTCGTCATCGTCCCTGTCCAAATCTACAGCAGTTTTTTTTGCCTTCGACTTTTTGCCCCTGCCTTTTGCCGGTTCACGTGCTTTTGGAACTTTGAATTGTGAACCAGTCGGTTGTGATTCCATTTGGGGCAATTGTGGAGACTGGGACGGGTTAAAAAACTGTGGAGATTGTGACGGGTTAAAAAACTGAGGTGATTGAAATCGGGAGGGGTAAGCTGCGAATGCTTGTTGAAACTGATACTGTTGGTTAAGCATTATTTCTTGTGGAGACGGGTTGGAATTGGTCGAAGAGGGGGTAGACGGGTTTGAAGAACCCCCGTATTGTTGTGGGTTTGAGTTAAGTAGATTTGTGAAGTATCCTCCGTCATGTGGGTTTTGAGACATTGTGTAAAATGATATTGTTGGTTAAGAAAGATTTGTTATGTATTTTGGGTTTGAAGATGTGTAAAATGATGAAGATGAAGATAGTTTATATAGGAGTGGTGGGTTTTTTTTTAAAAAAAAGTTAACGTTTGAAAAAAAAAGTTTACGTTAAAAATTAAGTTTACGTTATAACGTAAACTTTGCTGCTTTTGTGTCAGAAGCTAAGCTCGTCGTCCCCACGATTTTGTTGTCCACGGCGAGCCACAACGAGGGAGGTCGGTGTGGCGGCGAGCGACGGCGGACCTCCACGTCACCCACGGCGAGCCACAACCAACTCCACACCGTCTGCTCTTAGGGATATCATCTACTACCTTGTATAAACACCTACAAGTTGAATGCATTCTTAAATGCAAATTATTATAAATATTTATTACTACTAAATTTCATGAACTGTTTTTTCTAATGTAAATCACCATCTTGTGATGCTTGATTCATTTGGGTACTCTATATATAGGTTCATATGGGTAGTATCAGTTTACTTCTTATGAACCTTAGATATTTCATCATCTGATGAGAAAACTTAATCTTGCGAGATTTATTTACATATTTTATCCTTCTGTGATTGCTGTGTTGAATATGGAAATATTACTCTGCAAATTCTCATTTGAATATGTATCCATGAGTGGCATATATGATGGTTGTATTAGTTTCTTGTGACCTTGCAAGTTGTATTTATGGCATACAACCTTGAGTTGACAACAATGCATTTGAATACATTTTCATGCTAATTTATTCCAGTCACATTTATTAAAAAACTTCCCTGCATTTAATGTACAGGTTCTGAGACGCCTTGCACAAAATCGTGAAGCAGCTCGTAAAAGTCGTTTGCACAAAATGGTAGGGGGCTGATGAATAAGAAAAATAATTAAATGGATAGACGGATGGAGGTCTTCCCTATTCAGGTTACCCGGGGAGGGCGAGCCTTTTTGACTAAGATGTACGCGGCCTCACCGGGTTAATCCCGGGACTGTTTCTGACCCTTCCCTGGCCACCCCTAAATGTACACACCTAGCAACGTTTGAACCCTTGACCTCTTGTGAGGAAACCAAGGACCTTACCACTAGGCCATTTGGTGGTGGTTAATAAGAAAATTAATTGAACTTCTAAATTTACTTCTACAAACTACCCTTTGTTTTTCATTCTGATATTCAAGCTTTGATTTATTCTTTACACAACTATGCATCAAGTTATCAAACTTGAGCATTGCCTTCAGCACTGATAAGTGTTTTAAATTATCGTCATATCTATTTCTTAGGATGCCAACAGTACATGGTCTAAAACTCTTTCATATAAATCAGCCTAACTGTGAACCCTGGATTGTGTTTTTAGGCTTATGTTCAGCAGTTGGAAGCTAGTCGTTTGAAACTGCTTCAGCTTGAACAAGAACTTAAACAAACTAAAGCACAGGTAACTGAAGATTGACTTATCTTTCCATACGTTGTTTTTTATTGATGATATTTGGTTAGCCATTGCTTAATTCTGCAGTGTGCTTTAATGAGTGCTGGAGTCAATGCTGGTCAACTTGGATTCCCTGGAGCTGGAAACTCATGTCTCAATTCATGCAATTAACAGATGTTCTGAGGTTTTTATATCTATTGCTGTAACTATGTGCATGGTAACAATCTATGCATCTCACAAGTCCATTAAAAAACAAGAAATCGTTGTCAAAAAGCTTTATTCGCGATGGTTGTGATTAGTTTGCATTGCTTTGAATATTTAAAAAACACGATTCTTTTCATAGATTTTTCATATTCACTTTATATGTTATTTTGGGTGCATAACTTGTTTGGAAAAGGGTTGTCAAAAACTTCGATAACAAACACAAGTTTCATATGGTATGGAACCGTAAACACAAGTTTTAATATCATAGACACCAAGATATGAGTCTCAACTCTCAAGGAAAAACATATGCACAGGCTCACCTTTGATAATACAATTTCTGTCTTCACTCTAATTATAAGTATTTTAAAATTTTTGTCGCAATGGAGCTAGAG
>OU343219.1:209671015-209757169 GCA_910596185.1 Chrysanthemum makinoi | reverse complement strand
TTTTGACAATCCTTCTTTCCAATAGTAATGGGTGAGTGTAATCACCGTATCATGATGGTCTTGCTGGATGGTTTTAGGCATGGTGGTTGTCCTAGAAACACAAATATTCCAATTAGGAAAATTTGTTGAGATGGGTTTATGGTTTTGATTTGTATTAACAATGTTGTGAACACAATGTAATCTTAGTTGAGTGAAAGCCCTTTAATGATCATCAATTTTGAAACCCTAATTAAATTAATTGATTGGAAATTGAGAAACCATAAACCCTAGGATGAGGATGATGAAAATTAGAACATGTTAGTGTAATTACTTACAATGGTGTTCTAGGGAAGAGTACTTGAGGATATGGAGTCCTATGAGGATGAAATTAGTTCTTGAGTCGTTTTGTGTTTTGTGGGAGAGGGGAAAAATGATTAGTAATGGTTTTCAAAAAGAGAGTTTATAGCCTTCGGCCCCACCTGCCTCTATCTGTATTTGGGATCCCTAGTACAACTAGAGGGATCCGCCACTGTGGACAGAAAAAATGGTTGTTTGGCATTATTTTTGTAGTAGGCTATAAACTAGCTTATGGAACAAAAATAGTTTTGAGGTTTCAAATGAAAAGATGTTTTGGTCGACGGGATTTGATAAGTTAATTATCAAGGATCCATTTGTGACGACGGAGTTAGTTTGACGAAATCAAGAGGAATACTATTCCCGATGATGAGTAAGTCGGGAAAGTGACGAAAGAGAGACTTTTAAGAGACTAGCAATTATTAAACAAAAAAGAACTATGATATCAACATAATCATGTAAGCTAGCTAATGAAAAGTAAACATACCCTACCTCTATGCTCTTGGTTTGGTTTATGAAGACATAATACCAAAAATACTTCATGAGCTCTTAAAGTAATCCTTTGTACTTAGAATAAGTAGGTTGTGATTACTTTTAGATTCTTTCTTGAAGGTTGACTTCATTATTCTTTGAATAGAAATGAAGGTTTTGGGGAGATCCTAGCATGAAGATTTCTTGAAACAAATATGTTAGAATGATCTATCAATGTCCAACATGAAAGAGAAAAAAAAAATGTTTTAAAATATTTCCTTCTTTGTAGTTTTCAAACATACACGGATCGTATCAAGTTTTTAAAGTACAGCATACTCTAAGAAACTTGGTAACGAAGCTCAGATGCCAATTGTGGAAAACTAGAAGGGGGGGTTGAATAGTTTTACAAATTAAAACTTCGTTTTAAAATATTTAGATCAACTTATGTCAATCTATTTAGATGTGTATGTTGACGCGTTGATAGATAGATATATAAAAGTGTAATGAAAGATAAAGAGTTTGAAGCACATAACCACGACACGAGTATTTATAGTGGTTCGGCTACAAGGACACCTTCCTTGCCCTACTCCACTCCCCGAGTCACCTACTCGAGAGTTCGTAATCACTACACGACACCAACTTCTTACGGGAGAGCCCTCACAACGCCGCCTACCTTTTTCAGGCTAACCACCGTTCTTTCACCAAGGTGAACCACACCTACCACAACGCTTACCTCTTTATCCGTATTACTAGGCTAGTACCAGTTCCATTACAAAGGAGGAACTACTACCCAACACTACACAACACCTAATCCCAAAGGAGACCCACTCCTTATTACAACACCATCAGGGATATCAACATCCTTGGAAACAAACTATCACTATTTGTATAACGATGCACCTCATCGACTATACGACCTTGGCATTCTTCACTAATGCCACTTGATTTGATTCCTAGGCATCCTTCACCAATGCCCTTGACACAACGCTTGACACCTTTCACTAATGCCTTCGTCTTGACACCTTTAACATTCTTCACTAATGCTTTTGACACGGACGTAAAGCATCTTTCACTAATGCTTTCGTCTTGACTCTTTCGGCATCCTTCACTAATGCCTTCGACACAACACTTCTATGGAGGAAGAAAGAACTATCAACAAGAGAACCTCAGTAGTCTTGATGATGACGAAGCATGGAAACTCATGGACTTGAGCTTGCTCGACTTCAAGAAGTGGTGATCTCGCCTTTAAGAGGAACCTAGAGAATCACACGAAAACAAAAACAAACTACATAGAAAGATCCCTTAGGATCAGTGGTTAGAGAATTACAATACTTGGGGAAAGTATGTGTGAGAGTGGCAAGCCAAAAGGAAGAAATGGCTCACTATTTATAGAGGAGAAACACTTACTGTTCCACGGATCCCACCCTCAAGGGATCCGTCTAGTGTAATCCTAGGGATTCATGGGACGCTCCTCTTTGCCCATGGGTATTTTGGTTGTGGGTCATGGCTTATGGGTTGATCCATGGGTATTTCTTTAGATACAATGTACCTAATGGGTGCAATGCATCTAGTCAAATGGGTATGGGTCAATACCATGGGTTGAAGTTTTTACCCATTTATAATACATACTAGTTATGTATATATTTGCCCAATATGTAAACACTAGTTGTTGTACATATGTGTTACTAAATCATAAAATCACTTATACTTGTTTTAGTGTTTTATGAGAAAACGTAAGTGTGTTAGAAAACTATGGGCTCAAACTATTTACGTATTTTATTTGTTTCGTTAAAATGATTTTACGTTTGTTATCGACAAAACATTAGAAGATCGTAAAATATAAATAAACGTTTTTACGGCTTATTTGTATTAACAATCTCCCCCTTTTTGTTGATGACAAAAGATAAAATTATTTTAAGGAAAAACTAAAATTCGTAAAAGTTCGAATTGGAGTTTTTACTCTCTTCTCCCCCTTTTTGTCAAAACAAAAAGAGCGTCGAAAAGAAACTAACACATTGTTTTAAGAAAAACATGTAAAATAAAAAAAAATGTAAAGAGAGCAAGTGACGGGAATGGTTCTCGTCTTAACTCTCCCTTGACAAGTCCATCCCTTTGTCAGGGCGTCAAGCAATTAGAAAAACTAGTAAGCTAATGTTTTGCAATTTTGTTTGCAAATGGTTTCGTCCTTGTGACGAAAATGCTCCCCCTTGAAGATTGCAACTTTGCAATGGGGTGTCATGAAGTGTAATCCAAATAAGGATTATGTTGCAAATGGTTTTGCAATGTATGGTTTGACACAAAGCTCCCTCTAGCTTAGGGTGTCAAAGTCTTCATGTGTATTTTGAAAATCTACAAAATAAAGGTTAGAAAACAAGTGTATAGTGCATAATTTCCTGCAAATAAAACTCAAGTTAGTAGAAAATTTGCCTTCTGTTGCACGGATTCCACGGTTCCCACAGCAATGGTGATATACCAAACAATGTTAATATGAAAGTGAGATATGTATACAATCAAAAAACATCTACTCAAAGCAATATGACAAATAAGTTATCATTCAATAAAACAAGGAGATAATCAACAAATCTCTAAAACTAAGAGAATGATTTAGCCATGTAATACATATTCCACTTAATATTAATGGGTGATCTAAACTTAAGAAGCAACCACGTGCTTAAGGATGATCAAACATGAAGTGGGATTCCTAAACGTTCTAAGTTGAGCTTGAGACTTTAGGCTCATGGTTGTTTAGGTTTGTTGACCTCATCGAAACGTTCGAGGAGGTGATAAAACATGAAACGTTGTTCTTCACGTAGTTCATGTATCAATCTTTCAACATGTTGACAATGATAGCAATCCTTGTCATGGTTTTGAAGGGATGGTGGTAAAGGTTGAGCTTCTCGGGAGGTTCAAGTGAAGTGGGTTGAAGATCCTCAAATGAAGGAGGAATTTGTGGAGGCACATTAAGTGGTGGCACAACAAGGGTTGATGATTGAGGTAGGGTTGATGATGGAGGCACATATGTGTGAGAGTGGCAAGCCAAAAGGAAGAAATGGCTCACTATTTATAGAGGAAAAACACTTACTATTCCACGGATCTCACGGATCCCACCCTCAAGGGATCCGTCTAGTGTAATCCTAGGGATCCGTGGGACGCTCCTCTTTGCCCATGGGTATTTTGGTTGTGGGTCATGGGTTATGGGTTGATCCATGGGTATTTTATTAGATACAATGTACCTAATGGGTGCAATGCATCTAGTCAAATGGGTATGGGTCAATACTCATGGTTTGAAGTTTTTACCCATTTATAATACATACTAGTTATGTATATATTTTCCCAATATGTAAACACTAGTTGTTGTACATATGTGTTACTAAATCATAAAATCACTTATACTTGTTTTAGTGTTTTATGTGAAAACGTAAGTGAGTTAGAAAACTATGGGCTCAAACTATTTACGTATTTTATTTGTTTTGTTAAAATGATTTTACGTTTGTTATCGACAAAACATTAGAAGATCGTAAAATATAAATAAATATTTTTACGGCTTATTTGTATTAACAAGGGTGTCATTCGGGCTGACCCGACCCGAACCCGACCCGACCCGAGTCAATTCGGGTCGGGTCAATCGGGTTCAAATATATATTTGGGTCAATCGGGTCAACCCGAATTGACCCGAGTTCTAAACAAGGTCGGGTTCGGGTATGTTTTTTTAAGGCTTGACCCGATTTGACCCAACCCAAGTTGACCCAAACCCGACCGGGTCAACCAGAATAAGACCCCTAGTCTGACCCATAGGAGTTTGCAAACCATATTGTGCTAGTAATTGGTTTTGGGCCTGAAGTAAGGCTAATAACTGTTGTTGGCTCGCTAAGTTGAGTCCACCAGTTCCTAACCCATGTGGCACATCCAGTGGTGAAAATTTTGACCGAGGGTTACTTTGTGTTGCATTGTTTCGTGAGTTACCACTAGAATTGGAAGCACCCACAAAGTTAGTAGCATGAAGATATCTACAATTCGCACCCCAATGACAGAAACCACGACCAAAGTTGCGCAAACTTCAGTTCGAGTATTAGTTCGTGTATCACGGTTAGTACGTGATACTTGTCCACCAGAAGATGAGGTCTCGGTCAGGAGGACTTGGGGAGCGGCTGATGTTGTATGCATCGATAACAATGGAGACTTGGATTTTTGTCGCATTTCCTCGGTCGTAACCATGGACCGCATCGTTTCAAGGGTAGGAAAAGGGTCTTTGTGAGCGATTATAATGGCAAGTTGAGCATACTTTTCACTCAAACCATTGATAGCATAAGTATATCATCATCGGTCATGGGTGAACCAAGGTCATTGAGAAGAGTGACAATAGAGTCTATTTTTCGAAAATACTCATCGGCACTAAGATCACCCATTTGTATAACACGTAACTCACCTTTTAAAGCAATGGTATGTGAACGTTTGTTGTCTTGAAAGATTTCAGCCACGCTTTTTGAGCCGTGGGAGGGTTGGTTTTAATGAGTCGACTTTGAAGAGTCGGAGCTAGGGTTAGGATAATCCATGATTTGACGATGGAGTCCGCTGTTTTCCATTCATCCGTTGGTTCCGAGGATGAAGATGTAGAAGTGGTAGAGCCTTCTCGAAAAGTTTTTAGGACACCAAAATTGCCACAATGAATTTGAAAGAAGTAAGACCATGATGAGTAGTTTAACTCATCCATGTTTTGACTGGTACCAAGTTATTGATGTTATGTACCGCATAGAGTTTTTCAACAAGAGTAAGGGTAGGTGGTGGATGGGGTATTAGCGTTAGTCATGGTGGTGATGTGGTGATAAAAGCGACAACAGAGGATGGATAGGAGGAACAGGCGACTGTTTTTGTGTGATTAGGGTTTTAGGATCGACTTAGCTGATACCATGAAAACCGGATAATTGTGTATTCCATAATGTGTTACATTGTAGGGTATATGTATTACTCTAATGGGCCTAATAAAAATGCTAATTACAATAATAGAGTACATAACACACGGGCCTAATGAAACCCGCTAACAGGTGAGACCGTTCGTTGGAGCGAGTGAAATTACAATATTTAAAAGCAAACTAAATGACGACAAATATGCTTTAAATCCAGACGATTATGAAAATGTAAAATAGCTAAAAGACAATATTTAAAAAACGAGGAAATGAAAACGGAGATGTAAATTAATGAGATAAAGACGTGCTCGCTTAGGTAATCCGCTATCCTATCAATGACATGATGTAGTGCAATGTTCAACCAACAATTCCTTAGTGAGTCGTTTGTAGTGTAAGTCTAATTCAGGTTGTTAGTCCCTTCACACTTCATCCCATAACTATCTATGCCGATAGACGTAGGTGATATCTTATTATGATCAAAGCATTAAGTTCCTCAATTAACCTATATGACCGTGTTTTTGTGTGTTCGCCAACACTTAATTACTAAGTTGTCAATTTTATTTTATTTTTATTGTTATTTATTATTATTATTTTTGTGGTAATATAGGGTATCCAACTCGACATTGCGAGCCGACTAATCCCCATAGTGACTACCCTTTTTTTAAGTAAGTTGTCAATATACCGTTCACTAAATCTTAAACCCTGCTGTCTACCACTTTTAACGTTGTTAGGTCAATGAACAATATCCTAACCACTATGGGATACCGATAAGTATATTATTGATTAAGGTACTTTAATTTTCAATATTTAAATTACTAATAAACTACTCTCGACATGTAGCCATGCTAAACCCAAAGGCATAAATCTATAATCGCATATAAATTATTCAGAATAAAGCTAATTAAACGAAAAAATCATGTCATTAATAAGAAAGATTCATAACATGGCAAGCATAGAAGTGCTTAGCCTTCCATAAAGCAAGATAAAGAAACGATATTCAAGTTCGAAACATTAAACATAGTATAAAAGTATGATAACAACCAAACCAAAGTAAACAAATGTTTATGATGAATTAAACCTTGATCTCCTTGATTTTTGCATCCTTGGAATGGATGTGGAAGCTTAGTAATTCGTCTTGTCTTCGAGGGTTATGAAAACGTACCTATAATTCGGTATTTAAGCTAAAAAAGCCCAATCCCGTTAGTGTATATGGTGTATACACCTAAATGGGTATACGCCGTATACCCCTCTTATGCACTAGCCACGTCACTTGGTCTTGAGGTGTAGATGGCGTATACATAGAGATTAGTATACGCCGTATACTATTCAACACTCAACACTTAGACAAATCCACCGGGTTCTAGTATGTATACGTTGTATACCTGTTACGTTGTATACGACGTATGCTCTAACTGTAGCATTTCTTCTCTTTTAGCTTTGTTTCCCGTTCTTTTCTGGTCATTTCCGCAACAATTGCTCCATAGCTCCATATTAATCAAAATGCTAATTAATAACAATTCAGTACCAAATATCATTCAAACACTATAAAAACGAGCAATAATCGTGGGATATTGATAATAAAAATATGTTTTTATGTGATGTTATCAACACTCCTTTCCCTCGTCTCATCCAACAATTCGCGCAAGTGTGTCGTTTATAAGTCCGTTCTTGATGAGTTTGGAGTGGATTTGAAATGAATGCTTTTTGGTTTTGCAGGTTTTGAAATATGGGAATAATAAGGTTGATGATCAGAGACGGACCCACATGGGAGCCGGATGTGGCACGGGCCACACCCCATTTTAGGTCACGAAATGTAAATTTTTGATAAAATGTGTCATTTTTTGGCACATGCAACCCTCAGTTTTTCTGATAAATTCTTCATCAGGCAACTTTAGTACTCATAATCATAAAAGAAAAAATTATGTAACACCCTCTCAAAAATCTTGGGTCTGTCTCCAATGATGATGGGTGTGGGGTGTGACTGTTGGAGGGTAGTTGCAAGACCGTTGAGTTCATGGTTAATAAGGGAATCAAATATGTGTCGGGTTTTTCATTGTGCAGCACGTAAATATACCTGTCAAACTGGTGAAAGATGCAAGGGAGTTCCAGTTATATAAGTTTAGACTTAGAGGCTTGTAGGTTTTTTATTACGACATAGCGTCTCATTCTAAAAAGGTGTACTTATTTTTAATGTTTATGATGCAGATAAACAAGGTTGACACTTTGATGTCTTACAAGAACGATGAATGGGATCGGATGAGCAGTAAAAGCTGGGACACACATCTTGCTGCAGTGTTATTTATCAAGAGATGCAATAGAAGATACATGGAACATGAAGTAGCATAAAATTACTTTTTAAGTTTAAAATAAATGCACATAAATTTTTCCATAATCATCAATTAAACTGCAGCATCTTAGCAAACATCTTTACTATGCCTCAAAAAGAATCATTCACTAATTTTTTGAGCCATAATAGATTCTACCACTGGTAAGCTCATCCATTAGATGGATTTTTCTTGAGCCTTTGTTCTCTCTCAAGCATATCCAGCCTCGGCGAGACAGGAGGTCATGAAAATCATCTTCAGTGTAAAATATCTTGTTTTCAGTGGGTGGGACATAAGAATATTGAGGTTGCTCTGGGCCGTCACGCACTTTGATCTTTAGACCTGAAAGTTTTGAAGGTTATCAGATAAATTGACCAACAGTCAAAATTCTTTTATTACTTCCACTGACATGTCTTGCTAGCAAAAAAATTCCAGGGATTTTGCCTAACAAGAATTTAAAAACCAAGGTAGCTCGTATAAGCTCAGCTAGAGTCTATGGGCCGGTAAGATCAACCCGCCAGGGGCATGGTTGGATAACGGGTCAACAATTAACGCGTTAACGGTGATTATAACTCGTTAACTAGGGTCTACTTACTTGACCCGCAAACACTCTTTTGACCAATTTCAAATTTTTCTTGATAATTAACACGTTAACAATGATTTTAAAAATAATACTAATAAGAATACTAGTAGAATTTAGAAGTTGTGCATTATCAAAAGATTGGCAACTTTCAGCCCGTTCAACCCATTGCGCCTTTAGCTAAAATCAATGATTTGACCCGTTTGATATAAAATATAACCTGAAGCCTGTTTGCTTCACAAGTAAATTGGTCGAAATTTGACCTCTGTCTAAAGCACAAAATTTTACGAGGAGATGGAATAGTTAATTGTCACCTTCATCAAGATGAAGTGTATACATTCCAACATGCATATCTCTATCGACTATCCTCACAATGTTATCAGCATCTTCCAACCAAAAAGCTCTTCTTGTCCTCAGCCCAAAAGCCGACTTGATCGTTTTTATTATGTTATCAGCCGAGCCATCAATACCAATTCGGCGTGTTTTATTTCCTAACTTGACCGAAATAACCCTACCACCAAAACTGTTCTTCTGATCACCTGCAAATAATATACTTATATCTCAGAAAAAAAGCCTTGAAGGGTAAACAAGGAATCAAAAAAAGTTGTAATAACAAGACTAGTTATTACCAGGGTTGTCCCTCTGCTTTGAACGTAATTTTCTTGCTGGCATGGTATCGCCTGCAGTTATTCAGATAAAACTATTTACCATTTTCTATCTTTTTTGGGTCAAAATCAAATTGGAAAATGACACAAGCGTAAACGGGTTGGGTCGTGCCGGCTGCCCATAAATACTTATTTTGTTAAGGCTGACTCAAAGGCACTAGGTGACTAGACCAATGACTTTTAGGCTTCCAATTTTTTTTTAAGTATCTGATTTTTCTAAAACTCTATATATATATAGTCAGTCACATCTTTATCTTGGGTTCTCATCTTTAGGCCCCCTGATTCATTAAACGTGCTAAAGAAATCGGGATTTAGGATATCACCCATCTCACGACTTCTAAATTAGTAGACCGACAAATTTGCTCTTTTATCATCATCTATGATTTTCCAATCCTCGCCCAACTCCTAGTTTTCTAGTATTCTTGATAGTTGAATGTTCTGCAATCACTTACATAAGTACCCTACACACAAGGCCATCATCACTTCCTACTGTTCAAGACTTGAAGCAACTAGTCAGCTAATAAACAATCAAACTAGCTTGTCATTAAGCAACAATAAGTTATTGTTTTTGAAGATAAGCCAAATATTTGATAATTATTTTGCATAAATAAGACTATAAATTTCTTTTTATACAAGTATAAATAATTAACACACCATATATTTTATCCAATATGCTTTAGGCCTGCAAAGGGCTTGATATATGTAAGACTTCGCTTAATTCGTAAATATGATCAAAAGGATTTAATGGACTGTGCAACCTTTTAGTTGTTTGTGATCGGCAACGTGTGTGGTCTTTGAGACATGCAAATCGAACTTTTCAAACAAAAACAAGTCTTATCATTAAACTGATTAATAGAAGCCATTTGTAACTCTACTTAAACCACATAAACACCAAGTTTTTTTGTTGTTTAATTTGCTTTAGTTTTATCAAGTGTTATCAGCAACCCTAGCACGTACTTGTGTTTCATAAAGTAGTATAAAACAAAGTCAATGAACTGTACAACAAGGCAACTTTGATATATGTATGCATAGAAAATATACAAATCAACAAGTAGAAGAAACAAAAAGGTTAAGATTAATGTTTTAAACTTACCTGTACGTATGAATAGCGTATGGCACAAGATGATGGAGAAACAGTGAATGTGAAAAAGAGACGTATATATGTATGTAGGTGAAGTATATATACTACGTATTAGATTAGGATTGTCAAACCTCTCCCGATATGGTTATTTATTAAAAGTTACACGCTTACCATATCTCTCTCTAAATCTTTCCAAATTTGATTAGGATTGTCAAACTCAACTCATTCGTACAATGGCGCAATGGGCCGGAGTTGCATGGGGTTGGGTTTGGCTGAAGTTTGTGCGCTTATATTGTAGTCGAGAAATTTGAAATTTAATTAATGTAAAATCACATAAAAATACAACAAATTAAATTCACACATATTTTCAGCTTTTACGTAATAATTTATTGTATTTTTAAAGGTATTTAAGTAATTTAACTAGGCATAAGCTCCTATAAGCCCCTTTTCTATGGGCTTGGGCTTATGAAGGTTTATGACTTATTTTATAAGCCATAAAATGAGACTTATTTTAAAAGCTTAAGCCCCTATAAGTCCCGAGAAGCCCTGCGACAAACACAACCAATGTAGCACCTAATTAAAAAGACATATTTTAAAGTAAGGGTGAACTTGTAAATGTTACGTAGTAGTTTAATAAAGCCCAAAGCCCGTTGGTTAGGGTCCTTTTAGTAGTTAGTGTTTCATCTATGTATTTTCTATTTAGTCTATTGTAATATTACCTTGTCTAGCGAATCTAATTACTAGTAATATAATTGGCATTTTCTCTGATTTCTACAATAAATTTGTATATACCAATAATTATTGGCGGATATAAGCACTTCTTTATCTAGACACTCAAAATTGGTTACCTTTAGTAAATTAAATTACAATAAGATAATAAGTTGTTAAATAAGCAAAATCCGACATCCCTAAGCTCTTTCCCGATTCAGCAATAAACACACCACTTAGTCACAAAACATATATACATGCAAACAGTCATAAAGCAAATAAAATCTTAACGCGCTAGAGCACAATATGAATGAAAGCTGTACATGTTATAAATAAGTAAATAACCATGATAATATTTCATCGACTATGTAAAAAATGTTAATAACTGAACTAATAGATCACTACAAAAGTTTTTAAATTATGCCATTGAATTATTTCTTAATCATTGAAGGAAATCTAAGAGGTCATCCAAAAAACATAAAAATTGCATGTCTAACCTACTTGCTGCACACCCAAAACGCATTGTAATTCCACTTTTATTCCTTAGCTAGCTAGCTTGTGTACAAATTCATAATAATATAATATCAAGAAGATGAAGATACTGATTTTTCTACTTCTATCATTTTACCTTATTCATGCATCATCTAATGCGATTGATCAATCTAAATTATATGCCAGTCCTTTCCTGTCCGCTTATGGGTTCAGTGGTGCTCATGGAGTAGCCGGGGGTGCTCATGGAGTAAGCGGTGGTGCTCATGCAGGAGAAGTTGGTGGTGCTCATGCAAGCGGCGCTCATGCAGGCACAGAAGAAGGCGCAGGTGAAGGAACCCATGCTATTCCGACCGGTGGCCTCCAAAGAAATCATAGGGGTGGTAGTAGCAGCCTCTACATGGCTACTATTCATCAATTGGTTCTTACTACGTTTGGCTCGGTCGTTCTTTTGTGTTTTGCTTAGGATCTTCATGCATTTTATGACCAATGTTCTTACAATCTTACAGCAATAAAAATTGCAACCAATTTACATATATATTTCATACAACTAATATGAAAATAGCCTCCCATTTACATATTTCATACAACTTACAAGGAATTTGTGAATACGCATTATTCATTTGTAAACCATTAACATAATATATACTGCACTAATATAACAGTCATTTGTATACATGAATATATACACATATATGTAGCTGGAAAATTCACACCCTCAAACCTCAATCGTAGATATCTTAATAACTCCATTCGAACTTGTTGACAGTAATGAGTAGAGAGAAACACACGGTTCACACAGTGAAAATGATTCTCCTTATTACTTCAAAATGAAAGATACAAAGGTTTTATACAGCAGAAAAACAGATGGGAGGAAGGAGAAAAAGAATAACAGAAAAGTTACAAAACAAACCCTACACTATTTCAATGTTCCAATATGAGTCCTTCAACTATTAACCAACCCCTCTTTTACACTCCCCCTCAAGTTGAGAGGTGGAAGGACCGCAAGCTCCAACTTGGACATTAATTTAGAATGCTGACCTGCTGAAGAACTTTAGTAAACACATCACCACTGGTCTTTAGTGGAAACATGAGAAGGTAGGACTTCACCATTCTTGACTTGATCCCTTACATAATGGCAATCCACTTCTATATGCTTTGTTCTGGCATGGAAGACCGGATTGGCGCCTTGATTATCACATTTCAAATCTACAGGACCAAGATCTTTGAGCCCCAAATCTTTCAATAATGTCACCAAATTAAGTAACTTCACAACATGTTGGGCCATAGCTCAGATTCAAATTTCACCATGATCTAGACACCACTTGTTGCTTCTTAGATTTCCATGAAATAGGTGATTGACCCAAATAATAGCCGTGGTGGACCTTCTGTCATAGGACCCCAACTAGCCCAATCACTGTCACAATAGGCAAAATGAACAAATTGAATCATTAGCTAATAATATACCTTGGCCTGGTGAATTCAACAAATATCTCTTCAAATGTTTCATGCTTGCATATGTATCGATGTAGGATTTGCATAAACTGGCTCAACAACCGCACAAGATAGCAAATATCAGTCTTGTTATTGTGAGATATATGAGTTTGCCGATGTATCTTCTGTGATAATTTCTGATCGGTAAAGAAGTTCCTATGTTCTGCTGTAAACTTGATATGAGAATCCATAGGCAACTTGTATGGTCTTGCATTAGTCAAACCAACTTCTTGAAGTAAATCAAGAGTGTACTTCTTTGAGAGATGAAAATTCCTTGGTCACTTTTGCACACCTCCAGTCCTAAGAAATAATTCATCTGACCCAAATCCTTCATGTGAAAATGAGTACTTAATTGTGTTTTAAGAGCTTGAATCAGAGTGTTGCTAGAACCAGTGATTAGAAGATCATCAACATAAACAAGGAATCTGCAGAAGGATTCAAAGATCCGCCTTGATGAACAATGAGTAATCAGCCTTAGATTGAGTATAGCCAAAGGACAACAATGCCAAGAGAGTTTGGCAAACCATCGCCTAGGTGCTTGTTTGAGGCCATACAAGGACTTCTTGAGTTTGCATACTAAACTTGAATCACAGAACATTTTGCACACTCTTCCCCTTTCCAATATACCCTTGAGGCATTTGCATATACACTTCTTCAAAGAGATCACCATGGAGAAAGGCATTAGACACATCCATTTGACAAATTTCCCAACCTTTCATGGTCTGCCATCAAGTAAAGCTCTAATACCACCATTTTTGCCACTGGAGCAAAAGTTTCTTCATAGTCAACACCTTTTCTTTGCCTATTCCCATTCACTACAAGTCTAGCTTTCTTCTTGTCAAGTGTACCATCAGCTTTGAGTTTGATTTTGTAGATCCAATGACAAGCAATAGCTTTCTTCCTTTAGGTAGAATCAGCCACTTCCCATGTATCATTTTCCTCTAATGCTCTTAGCTCCAAATTCATTGCATTACACCAATCTTCTTCTTTAACTGCTTCTTTGAAGTAAGAGTAGGTGCTGACCGAGCCACCAAAGCACATAGAAAAGCATGAAATTGAGATCAAGAGGAGTAATCGACACTTGATTAGCCTTTGGTTGATGAATTGGTGTTACATAATCTTTACCGTACCTTGGAGCACTTGACACTCTGGTGGATCTTCTGATTCCTGCATCTTGAACACTAGTGGTTGGAATGAAAGATGGTGCAAGCAGAACAACATCGCAGATTCATGAACAACTTCAAGAATCATGAACAACATCGCAGATTCATGAACAACTTCGCAGAATCATGAACAACTTCAAAGAAGAACAAAGGGCTCATGAATAGGTTGTGTTGTGGATACAAAATCTTCATACCACAATGGTGAAGAAATGGGTGCAGTAATAAAAGTTGAAGAACTTGCAACATACTTGTTTTAGAGTAGGGAAATATATGTTCATAGAAGACAACATCTCTTGACACAAACCTTGTATGATTCAGCAAATTCAAGTTTGTACCCTTTTGATGTTGTGGATAACCCGTAAAATAAACAAGGTACACCTCTGAATCAAATTTGTTGTCAGAACTCGAAGGATTACTAGCCATTGCTAAACAACCAAACACCCTTAGATGACTATACTTAGGTTTAGATTGCAACAAAACTTCATAAGGTGTCTTAAATTTCAACACACGCAGTGGGAAATTGTTAATGAGATATGTTGCTGATAAATAACAGTCACCCAAATAATGTACAGGAAAATGAGCATGCAATCTTAGGGCTCTAGCTATCTCCAATATGTTTCTATGTTTCCTTTCTACCCTCCCATTTTGCTGAGGTCTATCAACACATGAAGTTTGATGCTCTATTCCCAGTGAGTCCATAAAAGGGCCTATAGATCCTTTGAGAAATTCTAAGGCATTGTCTGATCTCACCACTTTTATATCTTTTTCAAACTGCTTCTTCACAAAAGTAACAAATGACTTGAAAGTGGCAAAGGCATCTGACTTTCTGACTAGTAAATATGTCCAAACAGCTCTACTACAATCATCAACTATAGTGAGAAAATACTTATGATTCCCTATGGTTGGAACTTTATAGGGTCCCCAAATGTCTATATGAATGAGCTGAAATGGAACTTTGGAATGAGATTTACTAGCAGAATATGGAAGTTTTGTGAATTTTGCCATTGGACAAGTCAAACAAGAATTCTCATTAGAATGAGATACACTTTCGTGAACGTAAGTAATATGTTTGAAAGTAGAATCAGAAATGTGACCAAGTCTATGATGCCACAAACTGTAAGAATTATTGAAAACACTAAAAGCATAGTTTGTTGGAAACGTAATAGTTTGAGAAAATGAAAATAGACTACAATCTTCAAGGGCATACACAACCATTGAAGAAAGTTGAGAATGAATTTGATCCAGAGGAAGATTGAGTAGATGATAGAGGCCAGCTTGCTTTTTACCCAAGCCCAACACCTTCCTGGTTTTCAAGTCCTGGATAACATGAATTCTCATAAAATGTAACAAAGCAATGAGAATCTTTTGTTAGTTTAGAGACTGACAAAAGCTTAAATTTGAAGGAAGGAACTATGAGAACATTGTTCAGCTTAAGTCCATTTTGTAAAGCAACATTGCCTACTTTGAAATGACCTGAAGTATGTCCATTTGGCAAATTAATAACATGTTTACACTTAAGAGCCTCAACATCATTCAAATCGCTATCCTGGTGACATATGATCACTTACCCCTGTATCAATTATCCATCCTTCTATAACCCCATTAACACAAGAAAAACAATAGAGTGTACCTTCTCCAAAAGGATGTTCCAATGTATTAGTCTCATCAGTAGTCTGATTGAAATGAGGAATACTCTTCATGAGTTGTTCAAACTGCTTTGAAGTAAAGACCACATGACCACCCGGGTTCAACCAATGCAAAATTGCCTTTTCACATTCCCGAACCAATTCTTCTCGGGAGCTTTACCTTTCTCGTGGATCGCTATACTTGTAATGCCATGTGGGTAAACCAACTTTCTCCCAACACTTGTCCGTGGATGCCACTTGTAGCCACATATGTTACACTTCTTTGACCTCACCTTTGCTATAGAGAGTCGTAGAGTCAACAAATGATTGTCCTGATCCAAATACCCCCCTTTGAGACTCTTCTTGTTGAAGCAAAGCACAAGCAATTTCAACACTTGGCAAAGAGAATTTAACAACAACCTACTTTGATGAGAAAATTTGTCATCCAAACAATTCAAGAACTGAAACAATCTTTGCTCTTCTTTCTGAGTACTCAAAACATTTAGAAAAACAAAATTTCTCGGGGTGATATTGACTATTCTTGGCAATTCATTCATTGAATCCAATTCTTCCCAAACACACTTCATACTTGTATAGTACTCACTACGATCTTCCTGATTGCATGGTCTCATAAGTCTCTCTGTTCAACTTGTACTTATGCCACCCATTGCCGAGAGCAAATCTTTTTCTCAAGTTGAATCCAAATTGCATAAGCAGTGCTAATGAACATAATGGATTTTGCAATGGATTCCGATTAATGAGTTCATTAACCAACTAATCACCGTGATTATTACATGTATCCCACTGTTCTTGTAAATTCACATCATCTTGTGATCTTGAACCTGCTCCGATGAAACCTAACTTTCTTTGGTAGAAAGAGCATTTCAACCGATCGCTCCAAGAACGATAGTTTTGTGCTCCTAACAATTTCTCATTCACTACAAGAGTACCAGTGGCCATCGAAGGATGTAAATACAGATTTTGAAACAAAAGAGATTGACTGTTTGGCTAGTAGCATCAGGCTTGAAGAAGATGATGCCGCCATTGTTAACATCGCTATGGAAGCTTCAACAATCTTGAAAGAACCGCTATAACAACCAAATGACTCAACAAACTCAGCCTTGAACAATACACCAGAACTTAATCTTGAAAGAACGTAGATGAAAGAATGATAGAAATGATGAAAGAATTGTGAATAAAATGATAGGAATGATGGAGAAATGATGATCGGAAAAAGTTAGTTACTGGGGGTTTATGGTAATCGAAAAGTTAGTTATGGTGGTTACGGTTGAGTCGGTTAACTAATCAAGAACTCATTATCGAGCTCGATACCATGTTGACAGAATGAGTGTAGAGAAACACACCGGTTCACACAAGTGAAAATGATTCTCCTTATTACTTCAAAATGAAAGATACAAAGGTTTTATGGTACAAAGAAAACAGATGGAGAGGAAGGAGAAAAAGAATAAATGTAAAAGTTACAAAACAAACCCTACACTATTTCAATGTTCCAATATGAGTCCTTCAACTATTAACCAACCCCTCTTTTACAGAACTTTAATTTCACTAAACACACGTACGTTAAATAATCGACCTTTAGACTCAAATGTCGTTTCACTCCAATCAACTGCAATTGATCTTACCGCTCGTTCATATCCAACCAACACTTTCAAGCAACAAAACTTCCCTTTATAATCACGTCGCCAAATCCTAACAACATCATCGCCAGAATTCACTAAACAACAAATCACGCACATTTATCAAACAAAGTATCGCCTTATAATGACCACGTAACACTTCATTCAACACCATACGACTAGCATGCACCTTACTCCACACAATAATCACTCGGTCACTAGCCCCGGAGAACAACATCGATCCATCCTCGTTCAATGCCAATGCATTCACACTAGCCATTTTGTGTTTTTCCAACGTGGCAATCAAACCATATCTCCCAAAAACACTTGCCCAAATTTTTATTTTTCCATCTGCGGACCCGTGTTGAATATCTCACTGTCCGCAGATACAATGACGTCATTAATGGCGTCATCGTGTGCTTTTATACTTTGCACACATCTAAAATCCCCAACATTCCAAATTTTCATATACTTATCCCACGAAACTGAACATATCAACTTTTCATTAATCACAGCGAGGCGTGAAACAACGTCATAATGCTCAATCCATAGCTTTTTCTTATTGGGTCTCGTATTAACATAGTTTCTTGGTAAACACAAATGTTGTAAACGATCTTCTAAGGTAGGCAACATTGCAATGTGTTGGTGCCCTTTATTTTTCGTTAATTTCCATACTCGAACTTTTTTGTCTCGATGAGCTGTGAAAATGTATCCGTTACTAAATGTAACAGACTTAACGGTCCCGGATGAGGTTCGGGCGACGTTGAACGTGTCAACTAAAGTGAATGATGTTGTGTCAATGACGTGGACAATGTTTCCAATGGCTGCATAAAGGTGGTTGTTATGCATGGATAAGTTTAGGGTTCCTGTGTATGGTTTATGGTTAGGAAGGTTGTAGGTGGTGGTGGTCGTCGTCATTGGTGGTGGCCGGAGCTTCATTTCCCGGTGAGGGTGAGGGTTTTGTGTTTTGAATATAAAGCCTTGAGTTTCAAGAGTCGATATATATAGTATGTAAAAGAAATAGATAAGATTTCATTTATATTTAAATGATTAATTACTTTTTCATAATTTTTTTTGTCTTCTTGGAAAGAAAAAGGGCCATTAAGTTTAAGAATGCCGATGCATAAACTTTTTGCGAGCGAGTCAATTTAACATTTTAGTTGTTTAATAGTATATAAATTTTAAGGTTTCTAAAGGCTTTTGGATGTTCAAGGAGCTTATTCAAGTTGTCTTGTAGATATCCTTTGTCGGTGTTGAATTCATAGATATCGTTAATTGGTTTTGTGCTATATATGTTGTTGACCATTGCTCATTGATTGGTCATGCAAGTTATTGTTTATAGGTTGAGCTTGGATAACTTGTCCAACCACAGGCACGGAACTAGAGACTTGTCGCGAGTTTCCGGGACACTTAGTTATTCTTAAATGCACGATGTCGATCGAAATATGTTTTTAATATTATTTAGTTGTTATTTATAAAAATAAAAATAAAATTATGTACCGAGTCATATTGTTATGCTTTCATCCCCGTCGAACCATGTATATAGTTGATGGTGAATGAAATAAGGTATAGCTTACTTGCTTTAGAAATAGATACATTAGGTAACAAAATTCCGATTTTGTTACGCGGTAAAATTGAGCCTCGTTATTCGTTATTAAAAGTTGATACGAGCATTAGTCAAATTACATCAGATTATTCTTTTGTAAAAAATGAAAGTACACATGACTCTTGAAACTATGTTTTCACTTTTGAACTTAAATGTAAAGTTACTCCACGTTATATTATAATTAAAAGTTGATACGAGCATTAGTCAATTCATGTTATGTTATATTGTGTGAGAAGCTACTCAAGTAAAGGATTGTAGGCTCAAGTTTTGCTTATAATATGTGAGATAATCGATGTATATTGTGAGATAGTTAGTTGCCGTTTTAAAAATAAATAAAAATAATAAAAAGACTAAAATACACTGTTGGTCCCTAATCTTGTCCTGAAACATCAACGGGGGACAAAACATATCATTTTCATCGCCAGTAGTCTAAACTAGAGGTTTTTGAGGCTAAACTATTCCCTTGACCCATTTTTCGTTAGTCAACACCGTTATTTGCTTTTTTTTAGCTAAGGGCATATGATAACGCTACAAGCGTCGTTCGGGGTCAAAGGAACTTCCTTTTCTTCGAGCAAGTATAACACCCTAGCAAAGGAACCTAATCGTTGTAGTGTAGTATTGGTAAAGTCTACCGGTATTGATATCGCTCTCTAGGGAATATGAATGCTAGTTAGAGTTACTACGCCAAGGTTGGGGTTGAAGAAGATTATTTTTATCTTTTTATGTTTTTTAGGAAATAGAAAGGTACTAATCTCTAGGTTTAAATTGGGGGTTGATATTTCTACCGATTACTCTACTTGTCTACTTATCTAATCTAAGGTGTATGTAGTCTATGTCTAATTATTGTGTCGTCAGATGATGGTTAAATATGTGTTCACTTTGGTTTTATTACTCCTTAATTATCTCCTATTGATGGTTGAATTGTCACGCCCTTATTCTTAATCGCATTGTGTGTCTAAAGTCGTAGGGTATGCGTTGTCCCTAACTCTTGAAACTACCAAAGGGTCTCGCCTACAAAATCTCTAGGAATTATAGACTCCTACTCTAAGGTACTCTTTGGATGGTTTAGCCTACAACTACTCTATGCGCTATATAGTCTAAGGTTCAAAAAGATTAATCAAGCATTAACTACACAACGAATGACCTATCGCATTACTAGATCATTAACAATTAAGATAAGAGACAACCAATCAATATTCAATAATTAAGTTTCATATTCCCTAAGCAAACACACAAATAAATTAGCCGGACATGGAGAACATGCAAGCATACACACAAATAATTGAAGACATAATTGAATTAATGAAGTAAAACACTTATCTTGATGTAAGATAGGGTTTGGAACCCTAAAATACTGTACAAGACAAAATTTTGTTCTGGTTTAGGTTTTTAATCCAAAAGACTACACACTGAAAACTAAAAATTTGATTCTATATATAAGATTATGTTTATCGCGACCGGCCACCTTATGAATTGCACTATTGACGCCGGGTCATCGCTCATTAGGTTTCGCTTGGCCACGTTAGTCTTGCGACGCGTCACCTTATGCTTGCGACGGCCACCTTATGCTTGTGACGCCGTCCCCTTCAGCCCTCCCCGACGCCGCCTCGATCAAATCTAGGCCGCCTCGAATTGCGACGACCTACTTTTAAAGCCCGACATAATCGTCACTTGAAAATAAGCAATTTGGCTACTGATCGTCACAAAAGTGGTTCGACGGCGCAAGCAATAACAATTCCCGACGCCACACTTGTAGAACCTCGACGCCCCTTGTATTTCAGCAGTTGAGTGGCTCGATTCTTGACTTTGGCCATTTTCTTCAGATATCCGCCAAATTTTCGTCCAAATAAGTATCATTCCAGCAATTTGCCTTCAAGAGACCTAAAAAGTGAAAAGGAACGATATTAAGTAATAACGGATACAAAAGTGATCAAATAAGGGCTTAAACGACCCCTCAAAAAGGTACATTTTAAAACCTTATCAAATATCCCTACACTTGGTATTTGCTTGTCCTCAAGCAAATGTGCTTTTAGCCAATTAATTTATAAGTTAGGGGTCATGAAGCATTGGTTTAAAACAATCCACAACACATATAAGCCCCGCAAAAATCATAACAAGCACGGAAATTACATACTAGCACCTCACATGGGGTGTTTGGATACTCACATCTCTCGGGTGTATATGAAATATAACAAGTTGGAAATGGAAGATAAACACTCGTTAACCGGTCCTAGTACATAGATTACCATAGACTTGAGACTAGATCAAACCTCCATCGCTTTGGCGTAAGCACCTAGGAAAGACTATCAAAGAGGTCTTTAAAGGGTTGTAATGTTAGGCTTACGGTAGGGAAACAAAGGGTTTGGTGGGATAGGCTATTTAGTGGTGGCAAGTCAAAAATCTCTATGTTACAAGCATACGAAGAATGGTGTTGCTAAGCCAAGACTCGACACTCTAAATTCTAGATAACTGAAACACACAAACATGAATTTAAAGGATAGATGTAGGATGGTAGCCCGTTTTTTTTTTTTTTTTTAACACTCTATTTTTTTCTTTTTCTTTTTCTATTTTATTTTTCAATTTTGTTGCATACACTTTTACTCTACCATCCTCTACGGTAACATCAAAATGATAAGGATTTATAGGCACATCCTTACACTTGAGTTTTTATTATTCTAACACTAATTTGACCCGAATTGAAAAGATCAAAACACTTGGAGTACATTATTAAGCAAATAAAGGGAATTTGAATTTAATGTTCCCTTCCCGTCATTTCATAAACTTTAACTTTTCCCATAAGTCCCAATCGTCCCAAAACTGTGTACAAAGGATATGACTCGACTTAGCAACTCATGCAAGCAACTAGATAATTGAACTAAGGGTTTAGGGTGATAACAATAATGCACTAAAAGTGAGTGCATACAAGGTAGGCTAAGGCGATATGGGTGTACATTTGGGGGTGGGGTGTAAACAATGCTCTTCATTGATATTCGAAAACCAAAACATCAAGAGAACCGCGAAAATGATAGGCTCTGAGGGATTAACTAGGGGTGTCGTGTACTAAAGATGAGTACAACGCAAAGGTGTGGGGAATTACTCAACCGATGTGGAAGAAGTAATTATATTACGGGTATCAAACAAGGGTTATCCTAATGCCTCTTATCATTTAGTTATTCCTAACAAGTTCTAGCGATCTCGGAATGCATCACAAAACAAGTTCTAGAATCAATTATACTACCGGTTCACACTCTATGCATTAAAGATGAATGCTTTAATTCCTACTAATCTAAGGGTGATCCTCACATTTTGGGTGGAATTTAAGTGGTAAAGGGTTTTTGTGCTAGTCATATAATTTCCTATCCATGAGACGCTTTATTAAGACTAATGGCCCACTCCTATATGTCATGAAAAATTTTAAATTTTGTGCCAAAATTATCGTAACCGACATTATCATGGTTTATTACACAAATGCAATTGGACAAAGCAAATAATCAAGGATAATCATAGTTTTTAAGTTCCCGTATTATTTTCCCTCCCTACACTTAAACTGAACATTGTCCCCAATGTTCCCAGAAAGTATCAAAGTTATGATAATAGGAGGTAATTAAAAACGAAAGAAACTAATACTCCCCCGATTAGCTCGGTAGGATCCGTATAAAGTGGTGGTTAAATCCTTTCCAAGAAGAATGTATGCGTGAAAAGCTCCTTCCAATCTTATGTATCTTCTTCTTAGTAAAATAAACCTGCACACTTGAAGATAACGAACGAAACCTTCGCGTAAAATCGGCGGTAATAATATATATAATACTCTACTAAACTAGGATATAATGCTTGTGGAATGAATGTTTACGAATTTCGAAAATTAAGACTCGAAAATTCCAAAAATTTTATAAGTAGCTCTCGTAAAACGAGAAAAGTAACTGTTGTTTTACTTCCTTTTCCCGACGTCGCAGTTGCGATCCCGACACGCCAAAGTTATCCTGACAAAACCGTGTCTCATGATTTTCTCTCGAAAAAATTATGGAAAATTTACATCTTTAGAATCGGAAAAATTTCGCAAAACATCCATTATGACTCGATACAAGCATTTGACTCGAACAAACACATATATATCTTTTAATTAATTGCAATTCTCATGTTTACGTCTCTTTTGAAAACGTGTGTAATCCTCCCTACACTTATCCTTTATATAAAATACCTTTATATGCAATTAAGACGAGGTTAAAAACAAAAAAAAAACCTTTTTACAAATTTAAATATGAGAATAAGCAATCAATAAAAGATATATGACACTAACAAGCAAACAATTAAGCATGGGTTGCCTCCCACGAAGCGCTTTTCTTTATTTATGAGTCTTGTAGCTAGACTCGTAGTCGTGTTCTAAAAGTGACTTCATTACCGTTACCTTCTTCCTTATGACGGTCTCCATTGGGGGGTTCCATGTTGTAAAAGTGCCCTATAGTGCACCTTTCTAAGAGGTTGTCCTCTCCCCAATTGGTCCTATATTCCGGTCCTAAGTTCAATCAATCCTTATAGAAACCTAGAATCTTGGCCATAACATAATCTACTCCTTTTTCTTTATCCTCATTATTCCTATAATAGACCGACAGTTTAAGTTCCTTTTCATCATTAGAGAGTGATGAAAACTTCTCAATCTTAAACGGCATTTGTTAAGCTATGTCATCGGTCTCATCCTTGAATCGCACTATTCCTAACGAGGGATCATAGGTCATTCCGGTGTTTTCTATGAAAGGTTTTCCTAGAATAACGTGGGACAAGCTAGGATCTATGGCCGTACTAATATCATCTACCACTATGAAATCCGTAGGAAACATGAAACTACCTACATGGACAGGCAATCCCTTAACTCTACCAAGAAAATTGCAACTCTCCCTAGGATTGTCGGGGTCTTGCTTAGTTGGGATGGGCTTCTTCATTACCCAATTGTAGTAGGTGCTAGTCATTATATTGATTGGGTACTTGCTATCAATGTAGGCCTTTGCCACGAAAAGGTATCCTACGCAACATGGTATGTTAAGATTCCAAGGGTTCCCAAACTTGATCCTAGGGCTTTTCCTAACATACATGTGATGGAGGTCACGCACTAAGTGAGGGTGGCGAGATAGTTCATCTTCCGTAGGAAACTTATTGAAATATTCATTGTCTACTTCATTTACTTCCTCGGTTGTTTCATTCGTCGGTGTTTCCTTAACCTCAAGTATCATTTCATGGTTCGCTTCGTCATTTGTTCTATTAGGTTTCACTAAGGCGATGGTATTGACGAATTGAACGTGCTTTTAGCTAACTTACTGGTCTTTAATCTCTACAATCGAAGGTTCGGGAGTTGAGATTGAATTAACCTTCCTATCACTATTAGTCATGGCTTTCAAGAGGTTATCTATCTTCCTTTCCATATCGGCTTGTTATTGGTTAAAACGATCCGAGAGCTTAGCAATTTGAGTTTCGGGATGCTACTAGGTGTTGCAACATCCCCTCAATGCTTTGTTGTAGGCCATGAGAAATCATTGGAAGTGAATTCCTTGGTTTGTCCCCAATAGAAGTCGGCTTGTTCTTCTATGCTTCTCGGGTATCATTGAAAGTCCTAGGTCCGGTGTTGTAGGAATATTCTTCCCGTTCCATTAATATTTAGGACGCGTAGTCAACGAAGCATGTTCGGGAATCTTGTGCAAGCATGAGTGTTATGAGGGTCACTAAATTGCTCGCATGAGGAAGAAACTTTGTTTACTTGGCGTGAAGACTTAGGATTTTCGTAGGAACTCAATAGGAATTTAACTTGATCTTCAAGTTCGAAAGCATCCTACTGGCCGTAGGTTGTGAGTCAATGGGAGGCAAGGAGATTGCCTTAACGGTTTTCGCAACTCACTCCGGGATCATTCCAACTTTTGTTGTCATAGAGAGCAAGGTCCTCTATTATACCCATGATTCTTCCGCGGTGAGATCACTAAGTTTTCCACCGGCCACTTGGTCAATGGATCGCTTGGTGGGGAAGTTGACATGATCATAGAAAATTTGGACTTGGAGCCAAAGATCAATGCCGTGATGAGGGACTTTATGAAGTAAGTCCTTGAATCGAGTCCATGCTTCGAAGAGAGATTCACCTTGACGTTGTTGGAACATCAAGATGTCATTCCTAAGCTTAGTGGTTCTCCCCGTGGGAAAAATTGAGCAAGAAAGCGAGAGGTAAGATCATCCCAACTTGAGATGGAGCCACTGGAAGTCGCCAAGCCAATTACTAGCTTGGTCCCAGAGAGAATTGGAAGAGACGCAGACGCCATGGTCTCCCAAGTAGTAGCATCGAGGTTGATGGAATCGACAATTTTAAGGAAATCCTTAAGATGTTGATTAGGATCTTCGGAACGAAGTCCATGGAATGCACATCCGTTTTGCACCAACCTAATGGTGTCTGATCGCAGGGTCGTAGTTTGGGTTTGGTCGGGAAGCTCAATGGTGTTCCTATATCCTAGGTGGCTTGGTCTCGAGTATTCACCAAGAGTACGGGCTCTTGGCGGGTCATTTGGTGGTAGGTTGATGAATGGTGGGTGGTTATCACCTTCCATGATGAAAAGTGATGGGGTTACGAACAAAGGTCACAAAGAAGGGGATAGACTAATGAGAAAGCTAAAATGAGAAAAATTTACTTGATTAGAATCAAGCAAAGAAACCTAAACGAGGTGGACTACTAACTAGCTATTCTATTCCCCGGCAGCGGGGCCAAAAACTTGATAACGCTACACGCTAGCGTTCGGGGTCAAAGGAACTTCCTTTCTTCGAAAGCAAGTTTTATAACACCCTAGGCAAAGGAACCTAATCATTGTAGTGTAGTATTAGGGTAAGCCACGGTATTGATATCGCTTTCTGGGGAATAGGAATGCTAGTAAGAAGTTACTACGCTAAGGTTGGGGTTGAAGAAGATTATTTTTTATCTTTTTGTGTTTTTTAGGAAATGGAAAGGTACGAATCTCGGGGTTTGGATTTGGGGGTTGTTATTTCTACCGATTAATCTACTTGTCTACTTATCTAATCTAAGGTGTATGTAGTCTATGTCTAATTATTTTGTACTCTGATGATGTTTAAAGATGTGTTAACTTAGGTTTTAATACTCCTTAATTATCTCCTATTGATGGTTGAATTGTCACGCCTTTTATTCTTAATCGCTACAGTGTCTAAAGTCGTAGGGTATGCTGTTGTCCCTAACTCTTTGAAACTACCAAAGGGTCTCGTCTACAAAATCTCTAGGAATTATAGACTCCTAATCTAAGGTACTCTTTGGATGGTTTATCCTACAACTACTCTAGGCGTTATAGTCTAAGGTTCACAAAGATTAATCAAGCATTAACTACATAACCAATGACCTATCGTGACACTAGATCATTAACAATTAAGATAAGAGACAACCAATCAATATTCAATAATTAAGTTTCATATTCCCTAAGCAAACACACAAATAAGGAATGGACATGGAGAACATGCAAGCATACACAAATAATTGAAGACATAATTGAATTAATGAAGTAAAACACTTATCTTGATGTAAGATAGGGTTTGAACCCTAAAATACTGTATAAGACGCCTTGGTTCGGTTTAGGTTTTACTCCAAAAGACTACACACAAAACTAAAAATTCGGATTCTATATATAGATTGATTTATCACACCGCGGCCACCTTATGAATTGTGACGCCGCCGGGTCATCGCCATTGGGTTTCGCCTTGCCCCACGCTATCTGCATGACGGGCACCTTATGCTTGCTTGACGCCGTCCCCTTCAGCCTCTGACGCCGCTGGATCAAATCTAGGCCGCCTGAAAGGCGACGACCTACTCTTTAAAGCCTGACACCGTCACTTGAAAATAAGCAATTTGGCTACTGCATCGTCACAAAAGTGGTTCGACGGCACGCAAATAACACCCACCATCACTTGTAGAACCTCGACGCCGCCCCTTATATTTTTCGAGCCCTGAGTGGGCTCGATTCTTGACTTTGGCCATTTTCTTCGTATCCGCTTTTCGTCCAAATAAATGCCATTCCAGCAATTTGCCTTCAAGAGACCTAAAAAGTGAAAAGGAATGATCTTAAGTAATAACGGATACAAAAGTGATCAAATAAGGGCTTAAACGACCCCTCAAAAAGGTACATTTTAAAACCTTATCACCATAATGGTCATTTCATATATTTGGATTATTCTTCCCTCATTTTTCTTCTTCTTTTGGTTACCAAACTATCATAAACACACACACACACACACACATGAAGGAGAAGATAACTATGAAGGATAAGCTTTGCCTATCATCCCGATCTCAACCACATATTCAAGGATTTCCCTTCTCGTAATGTGTCGATAGCTTCCAATATATGCTTTCCCTTGTTAAACATTATGCAACTTGCCCCACCAATCATAAAACTTGAGTTAGTTTCTATTCAAAATTGCAAAGTGCCATACATTCAATAAAACGTATTAAAAAGATTTAGACTCTGACCTTCTTCCACACGCAACATCCGTTATCTCAGCTCTAGTAGGCACACCAGTTTTTACAAGTGACTCAAGTACTTGCGTTGCCCACTACCCTTTTTGATGTTTTGGCAGAAGCTGTCATATGCTCGTCCGATGGAAATCATGCTCAAGGTGTTGTATTTCTCATTGTCACGCAGGTTACCACCCCCAAATCAAGGTTTATGTTTCTTGATGGAGCACACACATATTTATTTGTTCATATTTAGTAATCCTAGTAATGATATGAACTCGAGACTGAAAATGAACTCAAGCTTCTAATGCGTTAAGGCAAAACTGGATCTTACTGACCAAATGACGGGGAACCTGTATCGTTTTGATGGCAATTGACTTTTTATTTATCTTTGATTATCATAGCACTATGTGTGTATGGCTAATTCCATTAAGCTCTCTTGTTTAGTTTTCTGATGAACCATGTTCTGTGTTAATTGAGGATCTTTGTCATCGACTTTGCAACACCCAACTTACGTGATGTTAAGATCACCTGTTAGTACAAATATTACGATATTTAATCTATACAGTCTCGTTTGTTTTTATTGATGACAAACATGTAACTTGTAATACATAACGTAAAATGTACAAGTTACTTGTAATCACACTTTGTCTCAACATACATTCAACACCTCTCGATGTCTCAAGTCCTCGTATGTTACAACACACGTGTTCGCATGTTTGTTATGTGGCATTATGATCAAACCCATTAACAAATCATTTAGAATGTTTAAAATACATTTAGAGTCACTAAGTATTTTAATAGGTTAACCATTCTATTTCGAACCTCATTTTACATGTTGCATTCACAAGAATTTCAAAAGGTAACTAGACATTTTATTAACTAGTTACATAATACATTTTACAAGTTTACCTTGATAAACCTTTAATCTAAAAATGGAAATACATGTTACATCATGTCATGCATCATCTTTGAAATCCTTGGAAGATCACTTGAATATTTTGGTTAGATTGATACTCAATATACCAAATGTGATCTTAGTAAGATTTGGTAATATCTTGGAAAGATTTAAGAAAGATTTTTAGATTTTGTGTCGCACCCACGAACCCTTTTATAAAGGGTGGAACCCTTTAAAGGGTTCTTGGTCCGTGGACGCCCCGCCCACTTTTGGCTATAAATAGAAGCCCATTGTTTTCCCATTTCTTCACCACTTCAAAGCACATCTTCTCCACCTTCTTGCATACATTTAGATCAATCATTAACAATGTAATAACATACATTAAACACCCTAATGATCATGATCATAATGCTTCTAACATTCATCTTTGTTGTAAGCATACTCTTTGATCAACCAAGGAAAGTTTGGAGATTTAGCCATCCCCACTCACCACAAGCTGAAGATCTATCACAACAAGTTTAGGGAACTTGTGATCTTCATCATGAAGGCTTCCTATCAATGGAAGATCATTTAGAAGTAGTTATTCATATCCATTAGACATTTGTGTCATGGATCATTAGTGTAGAACATCATTGCATCATTACAACACTTTCACCAAACTAGATTAGATGGTTTATGTGTTTGTGCCATAAAACACAAGGTTTGTTATGTTGGGCCATAAAACATGTTGGGAGTGGTTGTACCCTTGTAAAAGAACTCGACATCTAGCTTAGTGTCGGAAATATTGTATAGGCGACGTTAGGTTGGTTCTACCTCGAACTAGAACCCGTTATTTAGCTTTGTACCGGAAAAAGTGTTTTACGATTGTAAGGTTTTATCCGCCGAGAAGGGAGCTTGTTGATTTAGTGAAGTAACTCTCGAGTTGGGTACTCGAGGAGTGGAGTAGGGCGGAAAGGAGATCCGCGGACCGAACCACTATAAATCCTCGTGTTCGGTTTGCACTTTCCTTTCTTTATCTCTTTACATTTTTACTTGCACTATACTATTGTTTGTGATGTGGTTTGATGTTAATGCTTGTGTGACAACATGGTTTACTATGCTTTACATTAGTCACAAACAATAATTGGAACTTTCATATTATAACAAGCTTCATAAGAGATTTGATACTAAAGATCTAAAGTTTTTAAACGGTAACGTATTCACCCCTCTACGCTTTCACATTGGTATCAGAGCCATGTATCTCTTATTTTCAAAACAAATGGTTTTTAAAATAGAGTACGATCCTGTATCAAATTACCATTGAAGCGAAAAGTAATATGAAAAATGTTTTGCTTGTTATACTTAGAAATCTTGTTGTTAAATGTAACTTTGTATACAAGCTTGAAGGTTTTCTTGAAAAATAAAATAAAAGTTTGTTGAAAGAACTAGTAAGTATTGTATTGTGTGCTTATAGAAAATTTACGAAGAAATATGATTTTAAAGGAGTGTTTGGGATAACTATAAATCTAGTTGAAAAATCACCTCCGCAAATGTTTAAGATAAGTTACATAAGTAGATATGTTGTTAAATATGTGTATTATATGTTTACTATGAAATCTAGTAAGTCACACACATTTTCTCTATGTCAAATACTAGTTTTGGTGAATCTGTCTCAGAGGACCACGGAACCAAATCTTATAAAGGGCGGATCCCTTTATTTGGTTTCGTGGAATCCGTGTAAAGATGCTTTTGGGCAACTTCAAAAAATCATAACTAATTAACCGTAAGTCCGCACGAGTCGAGCCACCTATCATTTTAAAGGGAATTGAGTCTACTTTCACTTAAAAATACTTTCATGGCCTGAGTCTAATTTTAAATAAGTAAAATAGACCAAATACTACAGTATGTCTAAAATATTAAGTTTCGCTTTAACATAAAAACTCAAATTTTTGAATCAAACAATTTAAGTTGGTATTCTTAGAACTTTGATACAACTTCTTTTGAAACTAATTAATTTGGTAATATGTTTAAAGGAAACTAATCAAGCTTGGTATACATCGTCATATTTAAACGCTAAATGACGAAAAGTGTTTTTCTTGTCATACTATGCTAAATGACCACTTGTTTATGTTGTTTGCATATATGTTGCTTGCTTATTTTCAAATTGTTGTTTTCACTTGTTTGTTTGCATAATATAAGTGTCAATCTTGCCATGTTATTTATTCGCTTGTTTGATGATTTCTTGTTTATGCACAATAGGACATTTGCTAGATTTTGTGCACTAAGTTGGAAAATTGTTTTACCATCGCTTGTAGAATTAGATAACTTTCTTTGCATAGGTTATACTAAAATCTCGCATAACTTATGAAATGTCATAACTCAATTATCAATGAGTACTAACTAAATTAGTCAAGTACTTTGAAAATAGAGGTTTTAAGAGAGTGTTTGGTACAAGGACACAAACAATGTTGTATGATGTCATTTATGTGTTCTTGCTTCGTAGGATGATAAACTAACTTAAAACATTGATGTATGCTAACCGTTCATGTAGGGGATAGCACACGAGAGTTATCAAATTTTACCCATTTTCACTTATATGTGAAAATCGTTAGCCCTTGTTCAAAATCAATGCTCCATTATGTTTGTGTATGTGTTATTGACTGTTCCTAACTAGAAATAGTTAATGCCATATGTTTTGAGAAAATTTCTGTTTCGAAAACTCCCCGACACCTAAAAAATGGGTCTGTGAACTTTTCTGGTGTTCCACGGATCGACGGCACCAAAATGTTGGTACCGCTCGTTATGCATTTTGGTACCGCCATACCTATACAAGCGACCAAAGCGCACCAATTTAAGGGTTCCGCCTGTAAAGAAATGGTGCCGTGGAATCCTACAGTAAGTTGTTGAATTTTGCTAAATCCCGCAATCTAATTTACCAAATTTCGTTTCTAGGATAGTTGTTAATGCATATCTTTCATACCTCACTCAACACATCCTCAATGGATTAACTTAGGATGTTTGACATGATTTTAGACACTTCCATCTCATTAGAAACTACCATCTTTGTATGGATTAACATCAAATCCATGAATCCTTAGTTCCATAAATCGACACATTCAAGATGATCATTTTCACACCTTCATCAAGTTACTTTTCCTCAAGCTTAGCATTTCTTAAAGCAAAGTCAAAATGACTAATCTCAAATAAGCCACTTAAGAAAACCACTAGGATTAGCATTCGATCTTGTTGCTTCATTAACTTGAACTCTTCATCCTCGACTCGTTACCTCTCAACATCTCATCACCCATTCAAGATGTGAACTTTCTAAACTTGAGTACTCCAACTCCACCACCAAAATCACCCACCATCATCCAAAACACCTTCACTACCAAAGTCTCCAAAACTTGTACTTTGTGCAAACACCACCAACATCTCCTCACCCGTTTGCGGATGACTTAGATGACTTACCGAGACTAACAAATCTGGACTCATTATTTGCAAAGATATCATACACAAGTCTATCATATGACTATAGATATTGTTTTGTATCTACATGTATTGCCTCACTTGGTTAACATGAAAATAATGTGTCATCCTTCAAGACGATAAGTATTTACATAGAGTCATAACTCACACGTATGTTAAAGACATACTATCAAGTCTTGTTATCCTTGAGTTCAATCTAAGCTTTATAATCTCAACAAATTAGGATTGACAACTTAAGTATTTCATCCAAATATTCAAGTATATGCGACTTACGATTGTAGTCATTAAAAGTCATATCCTAAAAATCAACACCCAAGTATTTTAACAACACATGTTGAAACACTTATCCAAAACAAACAACCCATTGTGCCACTTATCCCTCTTTGACACCTACTATCCCTCTTCCATCTTTTGGCACCATTAAGCGTATTGCTCATGAATTTCCAAGACCATCCTTTAAATCAAACGTGCCCTTTCAAGGTGAACCTATACCTCAGTCCCTAAGCTTCATAGACATAACCAAAACTTCAAGCACTTCACCCACTAGTTGTAGCAACCAATGAACCATAAGAATTAGTATCCGTACTTTTGTGTGTTCAACATCTATGGACAAATAATCAACCTAAGTACTCCCATAGCACAACAAACCCCTACATCACCACATCCTTATTTAGACACACTAGAAGACCTACCACCTAGATCAACCAATCCACCATCCTTACCATCATTTGAATTCGTTGAGTGTATTGCTCAAAAGCCCTTGTGTCCAACACTTGTACTGAATCAAATGCACGTTTGAACAAACTCAAACATCCTTTCCCACATATAAGGACTTAGATAATTCATTATGGCTAGAACCTCAACTATCAAATAAGCATGGTGCTCTTGGTAATTGTTGTCAATTTCCACTAGGTATAAGTAGTACTACCTTCACAAATTATCAAAGTATTAGTAATACTTTGTCGTTAAACTTCTGCATAAATTTCGTTAAACCTCAAATCAACATTTTAACAACATATGTTAAAATGCAATCTCAAAGCCAACATCATACACCCCAAGCAACAATGACTCTTGAGGAGTATACATAAGAAACTCGAGTGAATTCCTCTTGTCATCATCTAGTGAATATAATCTTGAGACCAAGTTTATTTAGATGGGACTATCCGATTCAAACACTTTGGCTTCATATCTTCATTTAGGAAAACATGATGTTTTGAAGAACATTATGACTAAGATTCATGCTTTAAGCTTTCATTTTGTTAAAAGGATATTGTATATCCTATGCATCACTCTTGCGACATAAATAGTTGTGTTACAAGAGATTTCATTACACCTCATTGGCTAAATGATCTTGAAACAAACATCTACAAGTTCTATGAACTAGCATATCCAATTCATCTTGTCATACTTGTTTTCATAAGCATGATAACTTTATCCCATGGGATAATCTCATTTGTTGAAAGATACTATTTGTATCTATTTCCTTTCAAGCGTACATCATAACCTAACCTTGCTCAAACCTTGTGCACATCCAAGGTTAAAACTACACATCTTTAGAGCATACACAAGATCTATTGAAGTTGGTAACCTTACTTAGATTCTTGTTAAATAATATTCCAAAGAGCTCTCTTGAGAACGTTCTTAGTTTAACATATTCCATTCTCTAGTCTTAGATGATCAATTCACATTTAAAGTACACATTTCAACTCAACATAAAAGATGTCATCCATTAGATCATACAATTAGCTGTGTAATTTGAACAACTTTAGATTCTAAACACAAGATTCAAACACATTGTTTATCAAACACACCATTGTTAAAATTCATGTGTATAACATGACGCCTTCATCACTTTAGTTATATTGCATATTAGTTAAGTCACATTAAGCCAAGTATTGGTAAACTATCATCTTTTATGCACTTTAATATGCAAAAGTAGGAGTTCCCATCTTTCTAACATGAGAATGACTACTGGAGAACCTATTGCACTAGAAACTCAATTTGACCTAACGGTTGAATTGCTTCCTAGAGAGAAGTTGGGTATGTGGAATCACCCGTAAAAATGGTCGTGTTTAGCCTTAATTGAGCACCGCTAGTAATAGTCTCATATTCATTCTCCAACTTGAAAAATCTGTTTTCCTATACTTGCCTAAAGTAAGTGTTAAAACATTGATAGTTTGCCTCACCTTAGGAATACTAATCAAACAAGTAGTATATATGACTTTTCTTTTAAAACCACTTGCATTGCACTTACATGTGTTGATTACATGTTCTTGTTTGATACGATAAGTTAATTTGACATTATCTTAGTGTTTGATAACTAGTCAAATGTATAAACCTTAGTAAAACCACTTGCATTGCACTTACATGTGTTGATTACATGTTCTTGTTTGATACGATAAGTTGATTTGACATTATCTAAGTGTTTGATAACTAGTCAAATGTGTAAACCTTAATACAGTTTAATCTTTATAATGCTTGTATTCTTGTTTCATGCTACTAAACGCTTAAACCTAAACTTTATTTGCATGATACTTACTTTTGAATTATTTTTAGCATGATTAACATGTAACTTATGAACTCATAATATGTCATTTTGATACATGATAATTTTGATATATTTGTGTTTGAACGCTATTAGTTGGCATTCATTATATCTATGTGTAGTGCGATCCAAATGATACATGCTCCAAATTGTTATGTCTTAAACATGGCTTGCATGAATCTTTCATCTTGTTTCTTTTGCTTCTTGTCACACTATTTGTTTGCTACGTGTGCACATATAATCTGCCAAAGTGCTTTTGGCATGACAAATTTTTAGAAGCCTTTTTATCTTACAAATTAATCACATAGATTATTGTATATCCAAGTATGCTTAAGTTTCTAAGTCTAACAACAAAACAATCTCATAATGAAATGTCTTGAATAAAGTCGTATTCTTGCATAATATGATTGTTTTGATGCTATCTTGTGTGGTGATTTCTTGTCTACTAAGTGCAATGTGTTGTTTTTGCTTATATAATATGTTATCATTTGATTTCTATCATGTTAACATCTTTTGTCACTAACAAATTTGTTTTGTAGGTTGATAACAAATTATTTGTTATCTCACTTGGTTCTAACTTTTATATGCTCATTTTGCATAATCTCCTTTATTGCTACGTAGATTAGTACTATGCTTTATGGGACCCCTACACTTGCATATAGTTTAAAAGCATATAGAATTAAGTTCTAGAGGGTTGGCTTTGCATTTTGGTCTTTCAACCGACCTCTTTCCAAATCTCATTTTTGCTTCCGCTTTCCAAAAATCATCTCCATCATTATTTAGTTATAACAATACTCTAATCCTCTTCACTTCCTATTAGGAAACCACATGCCTCATCATACGACCATCTCATATTAATCGAGAAGAGATACGTGAATTTAAGGATGAAGTTCATTGTATGCTAACCATCATCCATAAAAACATCACTAAGCTCACCTCTTTCGTTAACCCTAATAACCTCCTAAACACTTTGTTGTCATTCCTTATTTGATACATTACACATTATGTTGAATGTCCACCAATTAAGGGGAAGAGAAATCCATTCACATAATTGTCTTTTGTCAAATTTATGTCTCTTAGACTCTAAAATACCAACACCTAGGCAAACACCACTTAGCTAAAACCGGTTCACGAAACCACAACTAGTTCAACCTTTTTAACTTTTATCACAAGTTTGCACCAATACCTCATCAAGTGAAAAACGCATCATGTGTTTTACAAAACGTCTTCATCTCCACATATAGGATTTTCCTTAAACTAGCACCTTACAACTTCACTATCTAGAACACCATCATAGGATCTTATCCTTTTCCTGCATATCATGCATGTCATTGTCAGTGCAAACGATATATTAATCAAAACCGCCATTCCCAACACCTTTTCAACACGTTGGTCTATCCAACTCTCAAATGATGTCATCCTCATATAGGTACTCATTATTATTATTAGTATTTTCCATATTGTCTTCACTTCTTTTCAAAGTGATAATCATCCATGTCGGTCAAAACCATGCTAATACTACCTTCCCCATTGTCACCTAGAATAGGTCATTTTTATAATTCATGTCAATCAATGAACGAATTTATCTTCATGTTATCACTTTTATATTTTTTGGTATCTTCATTATAATATTCTTAGATAAAACGCATTATTGATTACTCTTGGGTTGAAGCATATGAGAACTTGCTCAAAACAATAGGTTGTTAGCATCAATAAATCATTCAAATCATAACCCTTATGCATCATTGAAATGCAATGTCCATTCATATTTTTTTCTCTTAGCTTTGGTCACTTGACATGACGAAAGGATTGCATGAGTCCATATTTTTTATATTTGCTATACATATGAGTTTCTAACTCCTTAATAGCTTCCTACCTAATCACCACCACCTTCCATCACCACTTTCACTAATCATCACCACCATGGATTAGCGAAAACTTACTTTTGTAAATCTCGAGTCATCTACCATCACCACATGAATCCTACTAGTAAACCGACACCAACACTAGCACCACTAGTGGCACACCCGTGGAAGACTTCATATCTTATTTCTAGGAACTATTTTGTAGGCTTTTATCATATTATATTCTCACTTTTCTTATGATTGTAATTAGGAGACTACACTTCATGAGATCTTTGATTATATCATTTATCACATATATACATCTTATTTTTTTTGTGAAAAAGATGAAATATATTGCACTAATGTTTTTCATTGTAGGTTCATCATCATATACACTCGATTGTATATAACTTACTCATCTAAGGATGAAGTTTGCATCAATTATTTTTCTTATTTTAGGTGCTTCTTGACACCCTAGAACAAGGAGGAATATCCTTTAAGCACTCATATTGCATCGCCTATACACTTGGTTGTATATGACATATTTGTCTAAAGACAAAGCTTCTATTATACTAATATTTATTTTGAAGGTTCATCTTGACGCCTAGAGCAAGGGAGCTTCCTCAAGAATTTAATGAATGCATCTTATACACACTTTGTTGTATATCACTTACTCGTCCAATGACGAATATAGTTTTGCACTAATATTTGTTTTGTAGGTTTTAATCATACCCCGACGCTCAAACAAGGGGAGCAACCGTGGGGAGCATGCACGCATTTAGCATCATTCTCACTTTTCAACAAGCATTTGTGCTTTGATAAAAAGTGGAGAAAATAGGCTAACATTGCTATGCATTTTCTTTATCATATATTTCTCATAATTTTTGTTGCATAAAACTAACCTTGATGTAGGTTAAGCCTCTTTATTTGATCCATGGATCCGCTACCAAACAAGGGACGGATTGAAGTAGACGATTTAACTTCACTAGGAATGATGCAAGCTCGCCTTTTTGGGGAGAAATTAAGTTAAACTCCAAGGACACGCCCTTTTGTTTCGACAAAAGGGGGAGAAGAGTGTAAACGGAGAAGGTAATGTAAAGGTAGTAAGGATACAAGTAACTTTTAACATTTTACTTTCTATTACGATTACATATCTTTGTCATCATCAAAAAGGGGGAGATTGTTAGTGCAAATATTACGATATTTAATCTATACAGTCTCGTTTGTTTTGATTGATGACAAACATGTAACTTGTAATACATAACGTAAAATGTACAAGTTACTTGTAATCACACTTTGTCTCAACATACATTCAACACCTCTCGATGTCTCAAGTCCTCGTATGTTACAACACAGGTTCGTACATGTTTGTTATGTGGCATTATGATCAAACCCATTAACAAATCATTTAGAATGTTTAAAATACATTTAGAGTCACTAAGTATTTTAATAGGTTAACCATTCTATTTCAAACCTCATTTTACATTTTGCATTCACAAGAATTTCAAAAGGTAACTAGACATTTTATTAACTAGTTACATAATACATTTTACAAGTTTACCTTGATAAACCTTTAATCTAAAAATGGAAATACATGTTACATCATGTCATGCATCATCTTTGAAATCCTTGGAAGATCACTTGAATATTTTGGTTAGATTGATACTCAATATATCAAATGTGATCTTAGTAAGATTTGGTAATATCTTGGAAAGATTTGAGGAAAGATTTTTTAGATTTTGTGTCAAGCACCCACGGAACCCTTTTGTATAAAGGGCGGAACCCTTTAAAGGGTTCCTTGGTCCGTGGACGCCCTCGTCCACTTTGGCTATAAATAGACGCCCATTGTTTTCCCATTTCTTCACCACTTCAAATCACATCTTCTCCACCTTCTTGCATACATTTAGATCAATCATTAACAATGTAATAACATACATTAAACACCCTAATAATCATGATCATAATGCTTCTAACATTCATCTTTGTTGTAAGCATACTCTTTGATCAACCAAGGAAAGTTTGGAGATTTAGCCATCCCCACTCACCACAAGTTGAAGATCTATCACAACAAGTTTAGGTAACTTGTGATCTTCATCATGAAGGCTTCCTATCAATGGAAGATCATTTAGAAGTAGTTATTCATATCCATTAGACATTTGTGTCATGGATCATTAGTGTAGACATCATTGCATCATAACAACACTTTCACCAAACTAGATTAGATGGTTTATGTGTTTGTGCCATAAAACACAAGGTTTGTTATGTTGGGCCATAAAACATATTGGGAGTGGTTGTACCCTTGTAAAAGAACTCGACATCTAGCTTAGTGTCGGAAATATTGTATAGGCGACGTTAGGTTGGTTCTACCTCGAACTAGAACCCGTTATTTAGCTTTGTACCGAAAAAGTGTGTTTAACGATTGTAAGGTTTTTCTCCGCCGAGAAGGGAGCTTGTTGATTTAGTGAAGTAACTCTCGAATTGGGTACTCGGGGAGTGGAGTAGGGCGAAAGGAGATCCGCGGACCGAACCACTATAAATACTCGTGTTCGGTTTGCACTTTCCTTTCTTTATCTCTTTACATTTATACTTGCACTATACTATTGTTTGTGATGTGGTTTGATGTTAATGCTTGTGTGACAACATGGTTTACTATGCTTTACATTAGTCACAAACAATAATTGGAACTTTCATATTATAACAAGCTTCATAAGAGATTTGATACTAAAGATCTAAAGTTTTTAAACGGTAACGTATTCACCCCCCTCTACATTTTCACATCACCTTTGTTATCTTCCAAAATATTCGTTTGACATTACAAGATTTTTGGTTGTTTGTTTTTCTTGAACTCCTCTTATTTTTTTGGGTAAAGGGATTATACCCGGTGAATTGAACTCCTCTTATTCGTGTAGGAAAAGAAGCAGGTACTCCGTTAGTGATCAGTTGTAACAACCCGCATTTTTCGAGTTACTTTTCATATTTTTGAAAAGTTACTATTCACTTTTACTATTCACTTTCACTATTCATCCCGTAAAATTTTTAATCCACACTCTCGTAAGATAAATTATTTTAGTAATAACCTAAGAGTTCGACCATCGTTAGATCATTTTCGCAAAAGTTATTAAGAAAACATCGTCTTAAAGCTTATTTTGGTCGGAACATCATTTTAACATCCCGCGCATAACGAAAACCGTCTCTGACAATTTTCCCCGCATCAGATAAATTTTTAGATCTCTCATAATTAATTATAGAATTTTTAGGATTTCATTTTTTTAATGTTACCAAATAAGCCCAAATAAGTAGCATTTAAACTAAACTTACGTTTTAAACAATTCTACTTACATCCGCACTTAACGATTCCTCAAGACTGTGTTTCTAATATGTTTTGACACTTTTACATTTTTGGAAAAGTCAAACATATTTCCTCCTCCTTGACCATAAAGAAATTAAGCTTGTACGCTTCTACATTTTGCTTAAATCGCGTAACTTTTAAACTTCACGTATAATGTTTTATCCCACGTACGACAAGAACCAAAGTTTGACATCTCATATCACTTTTAGACTAATTTTAGTCTACTCTAAATAAATCAACGGTCATTTCCCCAAATCTCGCTCTTTTCTGATAAATTGCGAATTACGCTGCTTTTGACCTGTATTTCCAGCTTTTAAGCGGTTTTACCCAATAAGGCTTATCACCCATTTTATATTTTTAGATGGAGTATAGTGATGAGTTTCATCATTCCTGCAAGTTTCATATTTTTACGATACCTGGTTTTACGTTTTATGGCTTCGGTTAGCATTTAACGGAACCAAAACTCACTCCGAATCAAGATAATACCAAAGCTATCCACCTAAGTCATCTTATCTCTATATGAACGAAATTAGGGAGGGGAGTCATCACCTTGGTGTCAAAATCCTAAGCATGCTTCCTTTAGATCATTTACATGTGTAAATTTAACCATGGTTAGTTTTTAACCCAATATATAGTTAACTAAAATCTCTAGCCTATAAATACCAAGCATAAACCTTCATTTATTCTTGCACCACCCCTTCTTATCATCTAAAGTCCTAAACCTAAGCCATTTCTTATAGATCTTGTAAGAACATTCATGTGTTCTTGAAGAAAACTAGCGTTTGATCTTCGTTCTGGGAAGTTTTCAAGAAAAAGTCGTTATAATCTTCAAATATCTTCAAGTCTCCAAAAATACGTCGTTATAATCTTCTTTTCTTCTTCGGGTTCTCAAGAAGGCGTTGTTATAATCTTCTAATAGCCGTGGGTTTTCGAAGATTGCAAATTCTACGTCGAAGCTCCGCTAATATTTTATTTTTCCATAATACTCAAGCATTCTATTTTAAGGTAAGTATATATAACTCAAACTTATTTAAATACTTATAAACTTTGTTAGTTTATTTATTGTATTTATAAACTCTTAATATATCATATAATCAAGTAATTAAAATACATTTTTTACGTATTAAGTGCTACAATAGTAGGGAACTTCATGTAAGGGGTTTCATTTGAGTAAAATGTATCGACGAGTTGCTGGATTTACGATTTAAAGTGTCCTAGCTCCTCGAACGTTTACTGCATGACCTCTGAATTATGATGGCCCGAATGGTAGTACGAGATATACAAACTAAAACAATTTCTATAAACAAACATACAAATACTACATCACAATCAATATAAGGACGTATATAGGCATGTTTATAAATTAGCGTCGTTATTCCAAACCTAAGAGTTGTCATCATATTCTAGGTTGCTCGTAGAAGTTCTCACAGCATATCCATCATTCTCATTATACATTTGCTATCATTTACTTTGAGGTGAGTTCATAGCCCCACTTTCTATTACTTAATTGTTTTACAAACCCTTGGGGGAGATACATGCTTTATTTTTAAACCGAACACATTGCTTTGAAACTATATGTTTATCTGAACTGAATGTTTATTTATGCTAAGTAACAATATTGCTATACGTGAATTGCATTTATATAATTATGTGCATATATAATTGTATCAAACCAAAGCGGACTCGAGTATCATATACTTGAGGCGTACCGTATCAAACCAAAGCGGGCTCGAGTATCATATACTTGAGGCAGCCGTATCAAACAAAAGGGGCTCGAGTATCATATACTTGAGGCACCGTGATAAAAAAAAGCGGGCTCGAGTATCATATACTTGAGGTAGCAGATCAAACAAAAGCGGCTCAAGTATCACAACGTATTGAGGTAGCCGTGATCAAACAAAAGCGGACTCAAGTATCACAACGTATTGAGGCAGCCGTATCAAACAAAAGCGGGCTCAAGTATCACGTATTGAGGCACCCAGCATATCTTTGGGTATAGGCACCCAACATATCTTTGGGAATAGGTACCCAACATAACTTTGGGTAGTGGCACCCAGCATAATTTGGTTTCATCATGAGCTTAGTCCAATAATATCTGTTTTGTTTTCAAAACCTTGGTGTGAGACTAATTAACTCACACTACCAACATAATGTGTTCAACTATTTAACAAACTCTATGAATTTCACTCAACCTTTGTGTTGATAGTTTTAAGCATGTATTTCAGGTCCATATTGTACGAGGCTGGCACGGAGGAGCACGGATACTCAAGAAGGCTATAAATTTTATTATCATTCGAAAATCAATTTAATGTATTTTGTAAACATGGAACCATTTGGGACCTCATTTTTGTAAACTCTGATATTTATATAAATCGAATTATAAATCTTTTAAAACGACTCCATTAGAGTTCGTTTTCTATTGTTATGACTGTTGTGCCATGAAGTAACACCCAGTTTGAATTCCGCTGCGTATCACGAAATTGGGGGTGTTACATCAGTTGTATGCATCAATAGATTGATTTTACATAATTGCTTCTTAACCAAATCTAGGAGTGGTTCAAATCCATTTATCTGGCCTTTGACCCCTTTAGTCACATCATTTGAAAATGAAAGTAGATTCTATCAAGCTTTCATTTTGGTGAAATCTCTATATACCAAATACAATATGTATGACAAAAAATAGTGACCCAAAGGTCACAATAATAACAAAAATAATCACTTTATGCTCTCAAGAACTTATCTAATTCAAGCCGCCATACAAACATCTCTTCTTGATGAGGTGATTTAACATCGGGCTCCTTCCTACTTTGTAGCAATTGGAGCTGCCCTAGAAGTAATGATAATTGGGTTAATAAGGAACACATATAATGGATTTGTACAGTGTTTAGCTAGAAGAGTTTGCAGTTGACTTTTGACAGTAAAGCAAGTTACCTTTAAACTTGAAAATTAAGAAGTGTTGAACTTGTTGCAAAAAAGAAGTCTAACAAGCAAGTTAATTATATGACTTGTTACAACAGAAACACTTAAATGGGTAGAATTTAAAACTCTTTATGTCAGATTAAAATCTAGAAATTCAAACTAGATTTGACCTTGTAAAGTCATAAGTAGACTCAAACTAAACAGTAGCTAAAGAGATATAAGGGATACTTACTAGAAAAAACTAAAGCTTCTTGCATTGCATCATGGATTTAAAATATTTGAGCCGCCCATGATGAGTGCTATAACTATCGAGATACTTGTGATCACCGCAAGCCAAAACAAGACTTGTCCTGCAGATATATTCATAGTTGGGTCAATATAACACACGTAAAGGGACCAGTGTGGCAAAATGGTCAGTGCGGGAAGGTTGGGTAAGGGTCAAAAGTGGATAATTATTGTAAAAAATTAATAACATAGTAAATGCAATAATATTGAAAAGCTAACTATTATACTATACTATTTTGAAAAAAAAATGTTTCAGATCAGCACTTTTCAACCAATGCCAAAACTTTACTTGTTTCGACCTAATCTCATTTTGACCAGCCAAGAGAGAATAAACCCATACCTCTAGAATTACTCTCGGATTTCTCAAGGTCGGTGCTGAAACAGTAGCACGGGGTGTCTCGTTTGACTCCGAATTCCTAACATCAGTGGCATATTTTGCATTGGTTGTTTCAGAAGCCACAATGCCTAAAAATTCTTCACTAAGAAGTAACGCTACCAAAACATCCATAAAAGCTTCTTTGCTGGTCCCACTTTGATTTACACCAGTTGTTGGAAAGCTTTTTGTCCCCCGGTTCTTAGCTTTGGTCCAGTCAAGTCCATGAGAACCCGACATGGTTTTTCCAGCTTCTGAGAGTTTATTTTCACTTTTCTGATTATCTCACTCCTTTTTGGATCACCATGAGAACCCGACATAGTTGGATCACCATGAGCACAGTTGATACAGATAAATGTGGCGCCTTTTTTAAGAACATCATAAATAAAGGTTTCTGTGGAAAACTAGAAAGGGGGTTGAATAGTTTTACCAATTAAAACTTCGTTTTAAAACATTTAGATCAACTTATGTCAATCTATTTAGATGTGTATGTTGGACGTTGATAGATAGATATATAAAAGTGTAATGAAAGATAAAGAGTAAGAAGCACATAACCACGACACAAGTATTTATAGTGGTTCGGCTACAAGGACACCTTCCTTGCCCTACTCCACTCCCCGAGTCACCTACTCGAGAGTTCGTAATCATTACACGACACTAACTCCTTATGGCGGAGAAGCCTTCACAACGTCGCCTACTCTTTTTCCGGTACTAGGCTAACGACCGGGTTCTTTCACCAAGGTGAACCACACCTACCACAACGTCGCCTACCCTTTATCCGGTACTAGGCTAAGTACCGAGTTCCATTACAATGGAGGAACTACTACCCAACACTACACAACACCTAATCCCAAAGGAGACCCACTCCTTATTACAACACCATCAAGGATATCAACATCCTTGGAAACAAACTATCACTATTTGTATAACGATGCACCTCATCGATTATACGACCTTGGTATTCTTAACTAATGCCACTTGATTTGATTCCTAGGCATCTTTCACCAATGCCCTTGACACAAACACTTGGCACCTTTCACTAATGCCTTCGTCTTGACAACTTTAGCATTCTTCTCTAATGCTTTTGACACGAACGTTAAGCACCTTTCACTAATGCTTTCGTCTTGACTCTTTCGACATCCTTCACTAATGCCTTCGACACAACACTTCTATGGAGGAAGAAAGAACTATCAACAAGAGAACCTCAGTAGTCTTGATGATGACCAAGCATGGCAACTCATGGACTTGAGCTTGCTCGACTTCAAGAAGTGGTGATCTCGCCTTTAAGAGGAACCTAGAGAATCACACAAAAACAAAAGACAAACTACATAGAAAGATCCCTTAGGATCAGTGGTTAGAGAGTTACAATACTTGGGGAAAGTATGTGTGAGAGTGGCAACCCAAAAGGAAGAAATGGCTCACTATTTATAGAGGAGAAACAACTACTGTTCCACGGATCCCACCCTCAAGGGATCCGTCTAGTGTAATGTTAGGGATCCGTGGGACGCTTCTCTTTGCCCATGGGTATTTTGGTTATGGGTCATGGGTCATGGGTTATGGGTTGATCCATGGGTATTTCATTAGATATAATGTACCTAATGGGTGCAATGCATCTAGTCAAATGGGTATGGGTCAATACCATGGGTTATGGATATGTTCCATGGGTTGTAGTTTTTACCCATTATAATACATACTAGTTATGTATATATTTGCCCAATATGTAAACACTAGTTGTTGTACATATGTATTACTAAATCATAAAATCACTTATACTTGTTTTAGTGTTTTATGTGAAAACGTAAGTGCGTTAGAAAACTATTGGCTCAAACTATTTACGTATTTTATTTGTTTCGTTAAAATGATTTTACGTTTGTTATCAACAAAACATTAGAAGATCGTAAAATATAAATAAACGTTTTTACGGCTTATTTGTATTAACAATCTCCCTCTTTTTGTTGATGACAAAACATAAAATTATTTTAAGTAAAAACTAAAATTCGTAAAAGTTTGAATTGGAGTTTTTACTCTCTTCTCCCCCCTTTTTGTCAAAACAAAAAGAGCGTCGAAAAAAAACTAACACATTGTTTTAAGAAAAACATGTAAAAGAGAAAAAAAAATGTAAAGAGAGCAAGTGACGGGAATAGTTCTCGTCTTAACTCCCCCTTGATGAGTCCATCCCTTTGTGAGGGCGTCAAGTAAATAAAAACTAATAAGCTAATGCATTGCAACTTTGTTTGCAAATGGTTTCGTCCTTGTGACGAAAATGCTCCCCCTTGAAGATTGCAACTTTGCAATGGGATGCCTTGAAGTGTAATCCAAATAAAGATTATATTGCAACTAGTTTTGCAATGTATGGTTTGACACAAATCTCCCCTAGCTTAAGGTGTCAAAGTCTTCATGTGTATTTTGAAAATCTACAAAATAAAGGTTAGAAAACAAGTATATAGTCCATAATTTTCTGCAAATAAGACTCAAGTTAGTAGAAAATTTGTCTTCTTACACTGCGATCCTACTTGCTTCCACCTTTGGGATCCGTCTAGGCAATTTCGAGGATCCTTTGTCTGGGACGATTTTCAGCAATGGTGATATACCAAACAATGCTAATATGAGTGAGATATGTATACAAATAAACATATACCAAAGCAATATGGAAAATAAGTTATCATTCAATAAAACAAAGAGATAATCATCAAATCTCTAAAACTAAGAGAATGATTTAGCCATGTAATACATATTCTACTAATACTAGTAAGTTACTAAAACTTAAAGAGCAACAATGTTCTTGAGTCTAAGGATGAGTAGACTTATTGATTTGGTCCAATCTTTCAAGAAGATGATTAAACATGAAATGCAACTCATTTCGTACTGCTTGAACAAGTCCTTGGGTGATTAGACAATTTGAGCAATTATTGTCTTGATTGGGAACCGGAGGAGAATGGATGTTTAGAGGAGGTTCTACGAATGATGGTGGGGTTTCATTTAGATATGTAGGATGAGGTTCTACTAAAAATGAGGGTGGTGGCAAGGGAAATTCCTCCATGTGATCAAGTCCTTGGTGGTTCCTTGTTTCCAATGATGGACTAGTCGGTGTTGTAGGTGGTTCCCTATTTAACGAGAAAGTTGGTGAGTGAGGTTTTGGTGGTGAATGCTCTAATGTATAGAGATTTGGGTGAGAAAGAGGCTCGTTGAATGAGTGTAGTTCATGCTCTACGAATGAGGGCTTAGACGGTTTGCTAGAACTAGCTATGTTTGGTTTAGAACTAGATTACCCTTTTTCTAGCCCAAAAGGATTGATGCTAATTCTTGCGGTTTTCTTAGCAATTGTTGAATAGGTTTGTTGAGGTGGGATTCTAGCATTGCTATCTCTTACAGGAGATGATTCGGTGGATGAAATCTCATGAATCATATGACCATTTCTTTTGGATGGACCTTTGGTTGAAGAGTTGCTAAGTGCTTAGTCATGGTGATGGTAAGGATACAATATGAGCTTCTAACTACTGATTTTTGAGAGCTAGGTAAGAGTGATGACTTAGCCTCAATAGTGTTTGGTTTATAAAGGATGATTTTGAATTAGGGAATTAAATTCTTGGCCACTAAGAGGATTAAGCATGCACTAAGATATTGTTCAGCTCTAGGAGAACATTAAATGATAACTAAAAGTGGTTAGATAACCAAAAGGTGGCTTAAATTTGAGGAGGAAAGCTTGTTAGCCTTAATAATATTTAATAGAAGTGATGGCCATTCACGTTTAGGAACTTTGTAACGTGTGTTAGATATCGTGATAGAATAGTCAACGGGCTCGTGGATTGGGTTAAGCTAAATGGCTAATAGTTATGTTAAGCTAGCCTTATGAAAGTTATTGTCCAATCCAAGCCCAAGCCCATGAGGGTGATATGTATGGAGAATACCCTCAAATGGTCATTTGAGGGGTGTGCTTGAGTGTGTATGTGTGTGTGTTTTCTTTAAGCAATACAAGTTTCTTGTTTCATCTTTTCTCTCTAAACATACGCATAACCTATTTCATTCAAGTCACCATCTTTCCATCTTTGTCTTTCTTTATTTAAGCATAACGTGTTTGTTTTTGGTTTCACGTGTTATACTTGTGTGACAAAGTGGTATACGTGATAAGGTTGATATAAAAACAAGGTCCTACAATTGGTATCAATCGCCTAACAATGGTTTAGGAGTGTTGTGTTACGTTTTTTTGTTAAAACTTAGCATAAAGTTGCGTTTTTTCCTATAAACGTGGGCTTTTTGTCTTAAAGTTTTGATTTTTATGTGTTTTTAAGCTTAAAGTTGTAGTTTGTATTGATCATTAAGTGTTTTGGATTCAAGTCTTTCTGCAGACACGGATCCCACGGATCCTTCTCACCAGGGATCCGTTTGGTTATAAACCAGGGATCCGTCTGTCAGACAGAAGTGTGATGAAAAGATTATGCTTTTTGTAATGTCTAGTGCCTATGTATTTTGAGGTTTTGACTTTCCTTTGATGTCTTGAGTGGTGGATGTCTTAAATGCTCAACTAAAAGAAGTGAGGATGCTTAATAATGGTTTTGGGTAGAGAAGTGGACTTTAGATAGTCTAACTAAGTGCTTGAGAAGGATACCATTTGATTTGAAATGAAAAAATGGTGGTAATTAGTCCTAGAGGTCAGATGATAGCCCAAGAGAAAATTGATAAAATTTAGAAACATAAAGAAAAAAAAAAGCTAGTTTTGAGCCTATTTTAGAGTAAAGAGTGACTAAAATCAATTTGCTAAAATTGATAGAAATATCAAACTAAGTGTATTGATATGTGAGGAATAATGTAAGCGTGGTTGACAGAAATATAGGAGTTTTGATGAGTTGATAAATCAAAAACATTTTGAAATAGATCCTCGGTAAGCTATGGGTGAGTGTGAAGCTTTCAAATGCTTGAGGAAGACTTAGTTGGTTCTAAGGTCTTATGTTTGACTAGTGTGAGGTGATCTAGTGAGCTGTTTTTTTTATGTAAGGAAGTCTGTATTGCTCATCTATAGTCACGGATCCCACGGTTCCCTTTTGGGAGGGATCCGTCTAGTTATAACGCTGGGATCCGCCTACTGCAGATCAGAAGGCTTTCTGCAAATGCGCAATTTTGCACTCTTAGCAAATGCTTATCCTAGTTGTTTCTACAAAGACTAATTGCAAGAACACATAAAGTATAACGCATAGCAAGTGTGGGGGAACTAAAGGTACCTAAAGATGAGTGATGACGACTACTTGAATGATTTCAAGAAGTCGTAAAATCTCATCCTACACGTTCCTAAGTTAAGATTGTTCAATGCCAAGCTATGGCAATAGCTACATACTACATCCTACTCTACATAAGTATTGTTTAGATGTTACAACCCATTGTTTCAAATTGTTTTCACAAATTAAGGTCCTATGACCTTACCTTACTTCTCCACCACTCCCCTTCACCCTCCTCCGCCTTTATCACACCATCTCTACTTTTTCTTCAAGAAGCTAAGCACTTGAAGATCCCCTTGGTTTGTTGCCATTCTTGTGATGGGATAGGAATGTCCGGAATTGATGATGGGGTCGATCTAGATTCGAGGTGGTTGCTACTACCTTCACCTTTCTTTGCCTCCCGTTCATCCGAGAAATCCGTGGGTGGGTGAGGCCTTTTGCCTTCCACCATAAACCTTGTAGTTCTACCCTTGGTCAATGACACCATAACTTTGTTGCAAAAGCTATGATCATAGGAGTACGGAGAAGGATCTAATGCAAAGATGAATGTTGCAAGACGGGTTAGGAGCATTGCGTCGGAGCACCATTTTATCCATGCTTTTAACACTTGTCATTCTCTTAATCATGTAGCGTAAGGTTGAAGCGAGTCTGGTCACTAGGCAATAGATCATGAAACTTAGGCATGCATTGGGGTGATCCTTGTTCCCTCCTAAGCACAACACATTTTCCCTTACCACAACTTCCCATTTCCTATACAAAGCATACATCTCGGAGAGCTCCATTTGGAAAGGATCCCTATAGATCACTTTCGAATTCCTAGTGGCCCTCGATGGGGAGGCTCTTGGCATGAACACGGTGTCCCTCACCGTGGTTGCTCCGGATTATTACGTGGTAGATTTCATGGTGATCAACCATATCGTGTATATTCGCCAAAGACCACTCATTGGAAAACATGCAAACTCCTTGATATGGAACCCTTAGTATTCTTCCAAACTCCAAAGCGGTGTACTCATGCTCGTTTATGATGAAGACAATTGAGATGGACCCATCATCATTTCTAACTATCCTCATTGTCTTGTAGAACTCGAGTAAAACCGCAAATTTGTTCGCTTTATGTCCAATAAACAATCAAATCCAATGGTCCCAAAAACTTGTCGGATGTCGGTGTTAGCTAGAAATGATGGTTCTACTACACGACCTTCATGAAAAAGTCTCTTTTCGAGCATTTTTAAAGCTTTCCTATCTTTCAGGCAAAGTCCATCTTTTCTATGGTACATTGGTATATAATGGGCAGTATCTTGATAGTCTTGTTGTCGGTTACTTGACATGATTGTTCCTAAACAACACAACCACAATGTGGTGTTAATTATGAATAGTAGCCTAAAGGGTTTTTGATCACATTTTGCTCAAATCATTTTAATTGAATTCAAGAAATGAGTTTAATTTGTATTAACAATGTTAATTCTTTGATTTGGATTATCTTAGAAAACAATGTGGTAACAAATTATGATAAACCCATTTGAACCCAACTTCAAAAAATGAAGAAATTGTAATCCTAGAAATCAAAAAATTAAATTAACAATGTAGTGAAGATTATACTTACACAAGAGATTGTTATGCTTGAAGGAAATGATCAAATTGCTCCTGTAAACAGTAATTGGGTTTTTGTTCGTGAATCTTTGAAGGGAAAGTGGTTGTGGAACTTCCACAGTGATCATTACTAACTTATGCTATCTTCTGTTACACGGATCCCACGGATCCCTCTCATTAGGGATCCGTCTAGTTCAAGCTCATGGATCCGGCAGACAGCAAAAATCAGTTTAAGCATTCCGTGATAACTTTGGTTTGGGAGTTCTAAAACGCCTAGATTTTGATGTTTAAGCTCTATAACTTATGATTTGGGGTTTTGACGGTTTAATACTAATCCTATTTGACGTGATTCCCTTTTTATGAATTAGTCACAATTCTTGGGAGGTTTTTCAAAGATTATGATAAAATCCCATTTTATCATAAGATGAGAAATTTCACATGGATATTCATTGACATAGATGAAGTGTCAATAATCCTTTTGTGATGAATAATGATTGAGGCTATCGAATAACCGAGATATCGTTATTATAGATTAGTAGTGTAGTCTATATATAAATCAATCGAAGAATACCATTCTTGATGATGATTTTAATATAGATAACTACTTAAGTAATTACTAATAAAGATTAATCATACAACTAAGATTTTAATAATAATATCAAAAAAATAAAAAAAATAAAAATAATAATGTAAATTATTAACGATCATACCTTTGCTAAATATTCTTTTTACGGAAAGAAATATTTAGAGAAAATGCTTTGTGATCTTCTTAGAATCTCCAGATTCATGTATGAGAAAAACAATGCTAAACATTCTTTTTATGAAAATAAATATTTAGATAGTTTCTTCATGATCTTCTTGGTATGCTCAGATCCAAGTATGGAGAATTCTTAACAAGGAAAATATTAGACCATTCTATCATTGTCCAACAGTAACACTATAATGATTTTTAAAACATGACCTAAAAAAAATCCTTCTTTGTAGTTTTCAAACATACACGGATCGTATCAAGTTTTTAAATTACAACACACTCTATGAAACTTGGTAACGAAGCTTTGATGCCAATTGTAGAAAACTAGAAGGGGGGTTGAATAGTTTTACCAATTAAAACTTCGTTTTAAAACATTTAGATCAACTTATGTCAATCTATTTAGATGTGTATGTTGGACGTTGATAGATAGATATATAAAAGTGTAATGAAGGATAAAGAGTAAGAAGCACATAACCACGACACAAGTATTTATAGTGGTTCGGCTACAAGGACACCTTCCTTGCCCTACTCCACTCCCCGAGTCACCTACTCGAGAGTTCGTAATCATTACACGACACTAACTCCTTATGGCGGAGAAGCCTTCACAACGTCGCCTACTTTTCCTAGGTACTAGACTAACCACCGTTCTTTTTCACCAAGGTGAACCACACCTACCACAACGTCGCCTACCCTTTATTCCGGACTAGGCTAAGTACCGACTTCCATTACAACGGAGGAACTACTACCCAACACTACACAACACCTAATCCCAAAGGAGACCCACTCCTTATTACAACACCATCAAGGATATCAACATCCTTGGAAACAAACTATCACTATTTGTATAACGATGCACTTCATCGATTATACGACATTGGCATTCTTCACTAATGCCACTTGATTTGATTCCTAGGCATCTTTCACCAATGCCCTTGACACAAACCCTTGGCACCTTTCACTAATGCCTTCGTCTTGACACCTTTAGTATTCTTCACTAATGCTTTTGACATGGACGTTAAGCACCTTTCACTAATGCTTTCGTCTTGACTATTTCAGCATCCTTCACTAATGCCTTCGACACAACACTTCTATGGAGGAAGAAAGAACTATCAACAAGAGAACCTCAGTAGTCTTGATGATGACGAAGCATGACAACTCATGGACTTGAGCTTGCTCGACTTCAAGAAGTGGTGATCTCGCCTTTAAGAGGAACCTAGAGAATCACACAAAAACAAAAGACAAACTACATAGAAAGATCCTTTAGGATCAGTGGTTAGAGAGTTACAATACTTGGGGAAAGTATGTGTGAGAGTGCAACCCAAAAGGAAAAAATGGCTCACTATTTATAGAGGAGAAACAACTACTCTTCCATGGATCCCACGGATCCCACCCTCAAGGGATCCGTCTAGTGTAATGTTAGGGATCCGTGGGACGCTCCTCTTTGCCCATGGGTATTTTGGTTATGGGTCATGGGTTATGGGTTGATCCATGGGTATTTCATTAGATATAATGTACCTAATGGGTGCAATGCATCTAGTCAAATGGGTATGGGTCAATACCATGGGTTATGGATATGTTCCATAGGTTGTAGTTTTTACCTATTATAATACATACTAGTTATGTATATATTTGCCCAATATGTAAACACTAGTTGTTGTACATATGTATTACTAAATCATAAAATCACTTATACTTGTTTTAGTGTTTTATGTGAAAACATAAGTGTGTTAAAAAACTATTGGCTCAAACTATTTACGTATTTTATTTGTTTCGTTAAAATGATTTTACGTTTGTTATCGACAAAACATTAGAAGATCGTAAAATATAAATAAACGTTCTTACGGCTTATTTGTATTAACAGTTTCATTAGCTACGACGTCTTCACCAACTGTGACCATGATATGACTTCTTTCTTCCTGAAGTGGACCAATGAGTAAGTCTCGATTTGAATTTGCTGTCTCTATCATCACACTTCTGTTTGCATCAAGGGCAAGTTGCATAATGTTACAGGGCAAGTTGCATAATGCTCATCAAATTGGATTGTGATTAAACAGAAAATGCAATCACGGGAAGGGAAATCCTTGAATGTGTGGTTGAGATCGGGATGACAGGCAAAGCTTTTCCTTCATAGTTGTCTTCTCCTTCATGTGTGTGTGTGTGTGTGTTTTTCTGATAGTTTGTTAACCAAAAGAAGAAGAAAAGAATGAGAGAAGAATAATTCAAATATATGAAATGACTATTATGCCCTTAGCTAAAAAAAACAAATAACGATGTTGACTAACGAAAAATGGGTCTAGGGACTAGTTTAACCTAAAAAAACCCCTAGTTTGAACTACTGGCGATGAAAATGCCATGTTTTATCCTCCCATGGATTTCGACAAAGACAGGGACCAACAATATATTTTAATCAAATAAAAATAAAATAGAATATGAATGAATTCCATGTAATAGTTGTAAATTGAATTGAGATAGCATAATATCTACTACGTATAAATCAAAAACGTTTTTTCTAAACTTAAAAAACCTAAAGATGACTAATGTTTAAACTCAAAGTACCCCTTTAAAACTTCACCTTAGACCTAAAGATGACTAATGTTTAAAATCAAATAGTTGACTTAATAACGTTTTCACCCAAAATTTCAAAATCATGCATGACAATTTTGATAATTTGTTTTTATGCAGTTTCTGAAAAATGAGGAGAATTTTTTTTACTTAATCTCTACATTAATATTTTTTTTAAAATATTAATCCACAAATTTTTTTATATAAGACATTATATTACATTTTTTACGTATTAGTTTATAGTTAATGAAAATGAACAAAATATCACAATTATAACGATTTGTCGCTATAAAATTTCGTTGTTATGATCGATTGGTCGCATACTGTAATTTAGGTAGTTGAATTTCAAACAAAACCTACACAAACCAATGTTAAGAAAACCAGGCCTTTAATCTAATTCGGCCCGGTATTAATCGCTACTTCCATGACCTGGTCTAATTCAATCTATTAAAAAACAAAAAAAAAAAAAAAAAAAAACTTTTTTTTTCAACAATACGAAAAATAAGTATATATGTAAATCATGACTTATATTGAGCCTAGAAAAACATTTAACATCAAAGATAACGTGTAAAAATAAAATTACGTCATATAATTAACTTGTTTTCTTTAAAAAAAATGACATGAAAAAATCAAACCCGGCCATGTTTCGAAAACCAAGTCACTTAAAATTCAAGAAAAACTGGTTTGAGAATAAAAACCCGGTTTAATATGACATTTTTTGCCGGAACCAGTTAATCCGGCCAGGTCGTTTCAAAACATTCAAACAAACAAACAAACAAACAAACAAATTTTGTATCCAAAAAGGCAAAAACCACAGCCACACTAAAATGAGCACGTGTGAAGACAAATATACCCCTTTCACCTATCTATCTTATACACACAAACAACAAAACCCTAAACCATTTTAATTTCAATAACAGGGTTTTAGAAAATTGAATATTGCAAACCACCAATAAGCCGCTAATTTGAAAAGGGTATCAATTCATTTTCATATTACTATGCTAAAACAGTAGCCCAAATTTTGGATTCTTGTAAAGCTCAAATTTTTATGTTAACAATCCATTAAAAATGAGATATTTTCATCTGGGTATACCTTAAAATGTCTCATCTCACATTCTTAAGCAAATTTCATCTTTGAAAATGTTATCTTTCTAGGATTTTATGTACAAAAGTTGATGAATATATGTTTGTTTATTGTAGAGTTTTGTTGAATAGAAATAAGGGAGAGTTGCTGTGAGCTACCTGCAGGTGATTTTCATTTCTACATTTCACTTTTATGTTGTTTTTGTTTTATTTGCGTTAGTTTAAGATTTTTTTTGGAGCAGAAGTGGTTAGTTTTAGAAATTGGAACAATTGTAATTGTCTATGGAGTAAGGATCAAATAAGAAATAAAAGTAAAATAAGAAGGATGAGAAATAACCACAGCCGCACATTTCAGATGCAGCTACAAAAAGAGATGCATCTTCCATGAAATTCTCCTTCTTCATTTGAAATGTGTGGCTGAAAACATTTCTCATTCTTCTTATTTTTATTTTTCTTCTTAGTGGATCCATTCTCATTGTCTATGTTGCAAGCTCATAAGTTATTATGCAAAAATGTAGAAGGAAAAACACTGAAACTCGGAAACGATGAGATACTCTTTGTGCAATTTGACTAATTTACTCGTGGATATGCTAAGAAAAACACTATACTTACGTCCTGAGTAGTTTTTACACAAATTATGGGAATTGGCATTGATATCAAGTGTTTATCGAGTCAGTAGTACTTGGTTCTTATTATTTGTGACGACGTTGTTTTGGCTTCTGGTCTCCCTTTCTTGACACATGGTAACAGTTAAAGACATTGCGTGTCAAGTTGCTGATATAATACTGTATTATGCTTAATATGAGGTTCTAAAGTTCCAATTTTAAGTCATTGTCTTTGAGCTCGTTGTTTGGTCAATCTATAGTGCAAAACGAGACCTGAAATGATCAAGAAACAAACACTCAGCTGTGTAAAAGGCATTAGAAATTCCCCTTTTTAAAGGTTAATTAACTGAAAATAACATGTTTCCAACAAATTTTCTGAAAACCAATTGGAAATATTAAACTCCTTGTTCATTAAACATGTCATGTGTGTTTCATACCACTTCACTTTTTTCTTTAATCTAATTAGTTTGTTTATGATTCTTGTAGACTTCTGCAATGACCACTAGACTCCATATTATTCACCATAAAGCAACAACATATTGTCTTCCCAAACCAAATAAATTTCAGCTCAACTTTCACAGGCCGTTTCCAACCTGCGCGTCATCAGCATCATCTTCTCTAGCACACAACCCCCAATGGCTGACTTTGACTAGTCAATTAACCCCATCAACTGCCCCAGCCCAGCGGTCAGAAGAATGGTTCGCCCTTAGAAAAGACCGGTTAACCACTAGCACCTTCAGCACAGCTCTTGGCTTATGGAAAGGCAAAAGAAGGTATGAACTTTGGCTTGAAAAAGTATTCTCATCAGATACGAAGTCAACTGTTTCACTTGCGTCAAAAAATGCAATGGAATGGGGGGTAGTAAATGAGTCAACTGCAATTGAAAAATACAAAACCATAACCGGTCGTGAAGTAACTTCACTAGGATTTGCAACACATTCAGAAGATACATTTGATTGGATTGGTGCATCCCCAGATGGGCTTCTTGGTAATTTATCAGATCCCGGGATCCTTGAAGTGAAGTGCCCGTTTAATAAAGGAAAACCCGAAACTGCTAAACCTTGGTCCACTTTGCCGTTTTATTATATGCCTCAAATTCAAGGTCAAATGGAAGTTATGGATAGAGAATGGGTTGATTTGTATTGTTGGACCACAAATGGGAGTACAATATTCCGGGTATGTAGAGATGAAGAATATTGGAAGTTGATTCATGAGGTTTTACGTGAGTTTTGGTGGGAAAATGTGATCCCAGCTCGAGAGGCTTTGTTGATGGGAAGCGAGGAAGAAGCTAAGAAGTATGAACCAATGTCGACTCATAAGTTGACGGGATTAGTTATTCATAAGAGCTTAAAGTTGGCCGGAGAAACGAAGCTTTTGTGTAAAGAAGTTGAGGGACATGTGGAATTCTTATGAGGTAATGTGATTCCGCAAAGTTATGTAACCTTAAGCATTTTTACACTGATTATTGTGATTCTTTGATATTTGGGATCGAATGATCATACTGGTCAATGATAGGATTTATAAGGTTAGTAGTAGCTGTGTAACCTTTACATTACCTATTAATCTTATTATTTTGCTCGTAACAATTAGACACCACAAAACTCATTATAGCTTTGCAGCACATCTGAACACCCCCGTAATTGATTGTGGTTTATCATACAGGGAAGACTACTGTACCACATACTCATTACCGGTAAGTAGCGATTGAGCTAGTTTTTTACCTTTTTTTTAATGGTTTGAGCAAATCTGAAGATTCTTGGCCATTATTCTGTTTAGTAAGTAACTCGCATATTTAGACTTCAGAGGGGAAAAACTGAAAGCAATCACCTCAGAGGAACCCTGCACTGTGAATCATGAATGTGCAGGAAACATTTTTGCTTTCAAGGGAATGATTGTGATCCTTTGCATGAATTTTTTTGCACAGGACGTGTCGGTGATATATAATGGTTGCCAAATAACAAGAGTTTAGAGTTTGCAATCACGTTATTTCATACATGTACATTTGTGTACTTGTACTTTTGTGTGCATATATAGGACCGAATTCAATGTTCATTTAATTGTTTGTTGTGGAGGAACGCCCGTGAGGCTTCAGGTATATCTTACATGATAACTTTGCGCACAAGTGTTTTGGAGACAGATTCAAGTATATACTTGTGAAGGCATTCAAACATGACAAAAATGTTGATTCACATTAGAGCATTATTTCTCCATATACGTCGATTATGCATTTTATTTGCTTAGTGTACTTGGTCTTTTGTACGACGCGAGAGGATAAAATTGCTCATGAGTTGGCTAGAAGAGCGTTAAGTGATATTGTTGATGACTTGTATGATGGATTTGTCCCGCTTTTAGTTGATGCATGAGTACAGTATGATGTAACATTACTAATGAAGCAACGTTAGTGTGACTAAACTTAATTTACACGTTAGATAAATGCGTTGATCTAGTTTCTATTAAAAGTGTTATTCGAATTTTTTATTTTTTGAACGAGTGGCATTACTAGATCTATACTATCTATAATAGAAAAATGGTCAAATTGAAAAGTGAAAAGTCAAGAAAGTGAAATGTGAAAAAAATTAAAAAGAAAATGTTGAAATAATTAAAAAGAAAGTAATTTCAACTATTAATACCTACATATGTTTCAAAAAGAAACTATTAATACACATCGAAAACCGGGTTGACCCAGGATGCTTCAAACCCGGCGTGTTTGACCCGTTTAATTTGGACTCCGTTTTTTCGGACCAACCCATCGGGTGACCGGTTATATTGATTCGTTTTGAACCGGAACTGTTCAACCGTTGAATCTCCCGGGTCGAACCGGGTTTCAAAATATATGTTAATATCCCCAATTTCTCAAACTTTTACTATTTTTCGTTTATAAACCATAAACTTTTTTTATCACTAAAACTATCTTATTGAAAAGTAAATAAAATTTTCACATGTCATTTAAACAGCTACAACATAATTCTAAATATAATAATAAACATACTAATTAATATTATTTTTAAAACACCCTAAAATAAAAAGTACATATTGTTATAGACATTATACAAATTATAAAAACACACAAAGCTTCATACAAGCAACAATTTGAATGTTACATATATTTTGACATCGATCGACCAACGGGTTCAACTGAAACCTATCGCCCCACCAGTTCGCTAACCAATACACCATCCGAAAATGAACTAGATGACCCATTGAAACCGAGACAAAAAGGGTGAATCAGTCTCACGAGATCTATTTCTCCGGTATAGATCGCACACGGTAACCCGCCTCATGCACGTGCGGGACTCTGTTACACTATTATAAAGGAAACCAAAAAGTAAAAGTGAAATTTGAAACTATTAATACATATTAAAACTGGGTTTGACCCTGGACGCTTCAAAACCGGTGGGTTACCCTGTTTAATGTGACCCCATTTTGACCAAACCTGACGGTTGACTCGGTTTAAATCGACCCGTTTTCGACTGGACATTTCAACCGATTGAACCCCCGGGTCGTCCGGTTTCAAAACATTATATTTAATCCCCAAATCTTCAAACTTTTATTATTTTTCGTTTAGAACCCATAAACGTTTTTAACACAAAACGATTTGTCGCTATATAAATATATTATATATATAAGTTTTTTTTTCAAAAACGATTATAATGTTTTACAATTAAGAGAAAATATGTGTCCGTTAGTGCACATTTAACTTTTCAATAGGCTAAATACGCCCATTTCAAAAAGAAAAATGGGGCTAAATGTGCCTAATCTTTTATAAAATAGCCAAAATTAGCCAATTTTTTTATTTTTTAATTTTGGCTAATCACATTCATGCTAATTTTGGTACTTGCACTTCTTAACAACGTCACCATTATCCCATCCTTGTTAGTTTTACTCGCAAGTAAAGTGTGTTGTTAGTTTATCTCATAACTGATGTAATATTTACTTTCATTTTCATTAAATGTTTTTATATGTTGTTTGATAGATGTTAAAATTTTGTCTAGACTTTAGTTACTATTACAACCGTTGCAATTGCATTTCAATCGCTTCACGTTCTATTTTAAACGCTACACAAACAACTCCCACAGTATCACAATCATTACTTATCCGACGCTAGAAACCCCTGCCGCTAGCTCCGTGGACCGTCTAGTATATTAAATAGCGTCGAATCGGTGCCTTTTCATTGGCTGCGTCTTTTCACCCAGCTTCATCGCTTCTTTTCAGCCCAGCTTCGCTGCTTCTTTTCAGCCCAGCTTCATCCGCTTTTTTCTTGGGCTGCTGTATTTGGGCCGGACTGTTGAGTTGTATTTTTTTCTTGGGCTGCTTCTAACTAATACTTCCTACAAAGTAAATACAAAAAATAAAAAATGCAACAAAAACACACATACAAATTAAATCAGTACCAATAAGAAAAATAGGTACAACTACAAACGAAGTTTGACCCGAAAAATAAAACACGGTAACATAACCCGAGAGCGACAAATGTTGCAAGTAAATATTCTTTCTCACACCCTTTTACAAATAAAGTCATAGCCCGACAACGACAAATACTTCAAGGAAAAATGCTAAATCATAAAACACCAATCTTCGACGCGCCGCCGCAACGCGGCGGCTCGACGCCCCACTCGTTGGATATTAGTTATGATCTTTTCAACCAAGTCCTTGTTATCCTAGCACTACCAGCATGATTTATTTATGTTTTTGACTTGGATTTAGGATGACGGGAAAAATCCTATGTTAGTTGGGTTAGCGGAAGTCTGCTTATAAGATAACTAAACATGAAGATTAAAAATATATTGTAATGATCTAGCTTTATTTTTATGAGTTTTTCATCACTCTCGCCCATTTGCAATAAAGTTTAATAAATATTTAGAACAAAATTTCATATATTGTCAACATAATGTTTGGAAATAAATTTTGAGGCGACAACTATATATAAAGGTATATAATTTGAGGCCTCTAAAATTTTGAAGCCCTGTGCGATAGCATACCTCGTACACTCTCATATACGGCTCTGGAAAAATGAATTTAGTTGAATGATGTCGTCATTGATAATATCATTATCCAATGACCCGTAATTAGTTCCAAAACAAGCATTAGAGATGAGTGATTATGTGTAGATTTTTTAACCTTGATGTTGCTACTTTATGTTATTCCCTTGTTAACATTATAATTTTTTTAATCCAGCTTGCAATAATATTCATGGCATCTACCAATCATCAACAATGAAGTGATAATATTAATTTTCATTTTCATGATTTACATGTTTTCAACAAAAACATGAATAGTTCTAGTAGTTACTTTTTCAATCATGTTTTAGAAGAAACTGAAAAGAAGCCCAACAATTTGAAATTTGGATTCATATACGAATTATTTTATTCTTCACGTACCAAGTTCCAACCATGAAGAACATGAATATTGACTAATAGCATAAACAAATAAATATATAATGAAATTAAATTCGATGTAAAATATTTCATGCGATGTATGCAAGTATGATATCAGTGGGTATATGCAATTTAGTCATCAGTGACGCAGTACAGGTTTAAAAATCAAAAGTTAATGAACGAACATTGTCAACAACTAGAAGTCATGTTTTTACTTGTATCCATTGAGTTTTTAATGATAGTACAGAGTTTTAACATGTAAAACTTTTATTGTCAAAAAAATATAATAAATGACCATGATTTTACAGCAAATTTAGTTAGCCTAGCAAATTACAATGTATTACTATGACCTGTTTTAAAACTTTATTACCATAAAATCTACGCAGAAATAAGGAAATACGTAAGAAAAACAATACGGAGTAACCCATATATATATGATCAGAAACATACTTTTTTTTCTTTGATATAAATATGGAAGGAAATCGGCAAAGTAGGTAAGTTGCTTCAACAAATCCAATTTTGAAGGTTTTACCTGTAATTTATGTTTGTGTATCAAGTCTTTCATTTAAATAAACTTATGTGATTTTTTTATTTATTTGTAGAAATAAAAGAAACTTATGTGATTGTAAAAGAGTTAATTGTTAAAATATCAATATACTTAATTTGTAATACCAATTTTAAGAGTAATATGCATTCTCTTTAGAATTGACTCATAAATACTTGGAATACATACAATAAATGCTTGTGTTGTTAGAGAAATAATTAGATATTTTAAAGTTAATAAAAAACATGTTTAGACATAAAATTTCATTACAACAATTAGCTAAATGTACAACACTTGCTAAAGTGTTAATATTATCATTGAATATTTATATTTGACCATCACAAGTATGAAACTAAAGGTCTATTTTTATACTTTTATGTTATCTTGGTCAAATGTTATGTAACGAAAGGAACCATACTAATATTTTGATAGTAGCTTCTAAACATTTGCTTTACAATTTTTTAATAAACATAAGAACTTACGTGTTGTTTGAACTTTGAACATAACTTTATTGCGTCGACAGACCATATATAATTCCAAATTTCAATAAGTAGTTGCATAACTTTATTAACTCACTAAATATATGATAATCTTAATTATAAAATATATTTAATCACTTAAACTAGTTATAAGTCTGTGCGCGTACGAAATTTACACATAAATCAAATTTAACTTAAAACTCTAGTTTAATATACATACATATAAGAATTTATTTGTGTTTAACATTTTGTAAATGTGATATAAATACGACTAATAATTATGCATGTGTTTTTACATAAATTTTTTCATTATGTATTATTATCGATTTAAAGATTTTTGTTTGATAAAAATTATAACTTTATTTAAGTGACATGGATGTTGAGCTTACATTTGATATTTATATTTCCGTTAATAATAATTTAGCCATAGTTAATTATCAAACTCGTGTGTGCGCATGAGTTAAACTTATAAAAAAAAGAATAACACGAATCCTTAGTTAAACTCATAAAAAGGAATAACTTGAATTGTTCAAATAGTGTACATAAAACCTCGTGTATTTATTTACATACACATTATCTCGTGCTTTTATTTTAATATTTATAATCTCGTACATATACATGTTGTATTTTTAAAACAATATATATGTTGGATTTTAAAATATAAAATTTATGAGGTATAAAGTCTATGGGGGTATTTGTTTATTTTTTAAGTTGTTAAAAAACATGAAAACTTATAAGTTTAGGCTTAACTCCATATAATTTATTAAAATTCAACCATTAAAATTTTATTAATTACCCACTTTTTTCTTAAGTTTCTGTTTTCACAAATTTGACACATATATTTTTATTTTTATTTTCTCATCCAAATTTATTCACAATATTTTAAAAGTTTGACCAAATATTTTCAATTTTGATTTAAATTGGTCAATAAAAATGATCAATTTTGTCACGTGTCAAAATAAAGCAACCTGATTAGTTCAATTTTTTTCAATAAGATTGTTTTAACAAAATACTTCTGAAATGATGTAATTCCTTTATTATATAAAGATATCTCTTTATAATTAATGATAGTGTATCAACATTAGTGGTTCAAGCCCACTAAATACGCATGAATCAAGCCCATTACCAATGTCTATCAATTAAACACTTGATAGCGGCCGACTATAATCCCATGCCACCCTTAGCCTAATGAACTCATCAGGTTACGCAGAATACATAGTACAACTGTCACTAACGGTTAAGATACATAATCTGAAATCATACGGTGGGGACGCACGACAAGCATTAGCTTGTACGAGCCAAAGAAGAGAGTCCACCTGTCTCTCTTGTCTGCTCCTCGAATGATCAACAACCGGTTTATTCACAACTATTGATCACGCCAAGAATGGTTTATCTTTAACCTTACTCGCCTCTCTATAAAAAGAAAGCTTCACACACAACTTATCAAGTTTCACACACTTGGATAAATACTGTCTCACATGCAGTCTACAGTTAATCTTTGCTTAAACGTTATCCTCACTTCTTACTGTTTCAACACGAGAAACCAAAGAATAAAAACATCTCAACCAATTTTCAATACTGATTTACATACCATAAATAAACAATTAAATCACATAATTACTAATTTTGATTCATAAATAAAAACCACACATTCATTCTAGTTCTAGAATCTTATTAACCCATTATATTTCTTCCTCCCGAAGCATAACCATACATAAAAATCCAAAAAAAAAAAAAACCACATCTAACCCATAAAATAATAAAAACCTTGACTTTGACCACACATCTTAACCGGTAACCGGCTTCCACCACCACAACCGGTCACAACACCCCAACACACGGATCACACAAAATAATTTAAACCAGACACGTGTCAGTCAACCCATCTTTTAATCATACTAATACATTATTCCCCTTTAATTTTTTTTTCACATTCACCCAAACACACCAAAACACACACTTTCTCTCTCTAAAAACACAAACTTTCTCTCTCTAAAAAAAAAAAAAAAAAAAAAACTCGTTTTTAACAGATTCGATTATTGAGTCACTCTCAGATCGAATTTGTATTGTATTATCTTCTTCCACATTTAACGGCGTTAAGTTTTCCGGTTAGACGTTGTTACCCTAATCGTAATTTAATCAAATTCTATTGATTTGATTAAATTTTAGTTATTTGTTGATTTAGGGTTAGGGTTAGGGTTATTCATTGATTCTTTATTTGTATATATTTATATATTGTAGCTGATTTATATAAACTCTGTGATATTATTTGGTGCGTTTTTTAGTTTGCCCCAAAAATAATTGAGGGTTTTTATTATTATTAGGGTTAGGTTATTTTTATTATTATTATTGAAAGATTAAAAAAAAAAAGGGAAAAAAAAAAGTAGAAAAAAGATATAAAAAAAAGTTTGGTGAATTGGCTGAATCTAGGAGTTTTCTTAGAAGTGTAGAATATGGCTTTGAATTATTCTCAAAGGCCGAATAATTTTGTTTCGCCGTTAAGGATGGAAGAGAGGTGTGATTGTTTTGGATATGGAAGAGAGAGAGTTGATAAGGGTGGTGGTGGTGATGTAGATATTATTGACTTATTGCCGTCGGATCCGTTTGGTATGGATATTGATATTAGTACTACTTTTACGGCGATTAATGGGTGGCTTGAGGATTTGGATGCGGATTTTGGGGTGTATGTTAGGAATAGTTTTGGGAATACGAGGGAGGATTACGGGTTGTTTAGTGGGATTAATTTGATTATGAATCATGCTATGAGGTTTCAGTCGTTTCCGAGCAATGAGGCGCCTGATAGTAAGGGTGGTGCGGGTTTTATGGTTGAGGATTCCATGGCGGGGTTTCAGTTTAGCGATGTTATGAATCATGCTATGAGGTTTCAGTCGTTTCCAAGCAATGAGGCGCCTGATATTAAGGGGGGTTCGGGTTTTATGGTTGACAATTGCATGACAGGGTTTCAGTTTAGAGACGTTATGCAGGATGATGTAATGGGTTTCGATTATGGAAGTACGAGTGCTCATGTCACGACGAGTGGGGATCATTCTGCCAGTGCGGCTGGAGGAGATCCTCACGAGGCGTTTTTTCTGGCTTTAAGTTATTTGGAAACTAAAGATCTTCTTGTAGTGGATCGTGTTTGTAGATCTCTGTGTTCTACCATTCACAATGATTCGCTATTGTGGAGGAGTATACATATTGATCAGCCGTTGAACGAGAGGATCACTGATGATGTACTTGTGCAATTAACTGACAGGGCAGAAGGCAATCTTGTGTCTTTAAGTCTTATCAAATGTACGAGGATCACTGATGATGGTTTGAAGCGTGTATTGGAGACTAACCCAAAGTTGACCAAGGTAAGCTGTGTTTCAATCGTTTTACTTGCTGTTTAACGTCTTTCTTGTTTACGTTCTTGCATGTAATACGGTTGCTATTCCTTTTCTCGAAGTTGTATGAAACTGTTTTTGTCAAGTTAGGAACCGTCTTCCTATTTTCTGTGAAGTAATTTGATAGCTTTTGGTAACTAATTGACTTCTGCTGAATTAAATACGAGTAACATTTTACATGTTCTATTTATGGAACACATGCTGAAATCTGCATTTTAATAAATGGATGAAATTATACCTATTAATAGAAAAGCACTTGTCACCAGCGTCTTTCTCTCTCTTCCAAATATCTTCTACCGTTTTGGTTTATCATGCTAGCGATAGTTTAAACCACTAAACATTGCTGGAAGTGAGAACTAAAACACAAAAGGACAAGACTTTGTCAAACATCATATCTGTAATAATATATGTTAAGTCTCTGGAAATGTAACGGAAGTTGCTCATTGTCGTATTCTGACAAAATCATCGTATTTAAAATGCCAGCTTAAGTTAAGTACAAAAACCATCTTTTTGGCGCATATGGGAATATTCGTGTCTGATTTAACTAAACTAGTAGGAAAGTATCTGTTCTGCAAATCTAAAAATAGGTTAAATTATTTTTCTCTTTGTGTAGCATGCAAATTATGGGATTTTGCTTGTTATATTATTTGAATGCTAGAATACACGAATGCTATAACACAAGGTTTATTAATGAGGTAAACCACATTGTTTGCTAGAATACACAAATGCATGATAGGCATGTTGAATGAATTGTTGTACACAACCCTCTTGCTCATAAATGCCATCAACGTAATACTCATTGAAGATTACGTAATAACATTCTTTCTTGAAGAAAATGTGTCCTTTTGTGTTCTAGTTCTCACATGCAAAGAATATTCGTTCTTTACTTCTATTAATAGATGCATCGAAATAACTTTTCTTATTCCTATGTGTACTTCAACATGCTTTGCTTTTTGTTCGTAATGTGAATGCATGAGTCGTGCTTCTTTCCTCACATTAAAATTGCAAAAGCTCTAGTTATGGAATGCATTATATTGAAAGGATATTTTACTTTTTGGTAGATTTTCAGTCAAGTGTTTTGCAGCTGTTCTATTCTCATCTTTAGAAACTCAATTACATATTTTGGCACACTACATTCTTTTTCTTTAATATCCTAAAAATATTATATTTCTTTTCACATAATAGTGGAAACACGTAATCTGGAACTATGTTTCTAGTAAAACATTGCAAAAGCTTATGAGATTTATAACCACTGTGTTTGCTTTGGTGCAGTTGTCTATTCCTGGATGTACAAGGCTCAGCAGTGAGGGTATCTTAAAAAACTTGAAGTCTTTCAATTCAAGTGAAGGTACTTCAGGTATCAAACATATAAGAACCGGTGGGTTCTATGGTATAACACATGACCAGTTCAATGAGGTGAAGTGTTTATTGAATACTGGTGGTAACAAACACCAAAATAGTTGCATTCCACATTATTATCATCGGGGAAATTCATATCAACCATCTGATGATGACCGTGATATAGATGTTGAAGTATGCCCAAGATGTCAGAATGTAAGACTTGTCTATGACTGTCCAGCTGACGGCTGTCAAGTGAAAGATCAATGTGTTGCTTTATGTAGGGCTTGTATACATTGCATACCTAGGTGTGCTCAGTGTGGCAGGTGTGTACATAATAGTGAATACGAAGAGACGTTTTCTTTGGAGTATCTTTGTTCTGAGTGTTTAAAAGAGATGCCACGTTGTGAAGAGGCACACGAGATGAATGGCGATGTTTATGGCTAGTTGATGATGGTTGATGCGATGAGTTTGTTATGGATGAAGTTATATGATACTCTTTAACGTCTTTGTATTTAATGGGTCAGTTAAAGGTAGTTTAATGAGGTTATCATTTGACGTTTATAAGGGTTTCTGACGTTCTGATGATTTATTGAGTGACAGAAAATCGGAAATCATATGAAAGTGAAAAAAAAGAAAAAGATAGGGTGACGTTTAAACGAGGGTCTTGATTGTTGACTTGTTTTAAAATCTTATGGAAGTGAAAAGTTAAGGGGGGAAAAAGGGAGGTGGTGATAGAGAGGGTCTTGATGGTTGATTTGTCTTTACAAAGTGGTGAAAAAAAAATGTAATAGTTGCGTAGAAGTTAGAAGATAGGGTTGTTGATCGAATTACTCTCCCCTGTTGGTTTATTGTGTTGAAGAGTGACAAGAAAATTTGAAAAAGAAATATAGAAGGGAAAATATAAGAATGGTTGATGATTGAATGAGGCTATTGGTGACTGATCATCTTGAAGAGTGACTTGATAATTTGAGGAAATTCGGACATGACTACATGAGGCTGTAAATGGTCATTTATACAAGGATATCGCGAGATATAAATGACCATTTAGATCCTCCACGTGTAGACATGACTAGCTGACTAAAAGGGTATTATATCTGCTCGTTGTGAACTTGCTGTTTTGTATTTTCACAAGCCACGGACACCTGTTGCGGGACTAGGTAAAGCTGTTAAGTTCTTTCTGGTTTACAAGAGTTCGAACTATTCGGTTCTTTCTGGTTTACAAGAGTCGGAGCTGTTCAGCTCTTTCTGGTTTACAAGATTCTGTCCCCCTTATTAACTGCATGGGTTATGCTCGGATCATACCCGCCGTGCTTTCGAAGATATTTTACCCTTCTAAATACGATGAAACGCTATTTTGTTATTTAGAGTCATACTTCTGACTCCTGTATCTTTATTTGCTGTTATGCTGTTCATGTGTTGAACTTTGAACTTGAATGTTTTCTTTTTTCAAGTGTGTTTTTAGATGTCCTCTTGTTTTATTTTCAAAGTTAACTTTCTTATTGCTGTTTTCAGATTAAGTTTATAGAAAGTTAGAAACTCAGTTGGAAATTTATTTTTATCAACCTTTTATAGTCTAATGTAGTAGTATAGTAATCTCAGCATCTAGTCTTTTCCAATGCGAGAAAGGCATTCTAGGATTTCTTTTCTGGGCAATCATACTTGTGGAACTTACTTGCATTTAAGTAGTAGTATATAGTTTGACTTGGTTAAGCTGGTTTCATATTCTTGCTACGAAAAAAGGCAGTGTTTTCGTACTGTTATCGCTGGTATCAAATGAATGCAGTATACATGATTGATTCTATGCCATTTTATAAGCCCTCTGCCAATGCTGACCCGCTTTGGCGTCTATGACAAACCAGGGCCTGCTACACCATTGTTTAATGCACCGACATCACCATTAATCTTTTATCACTCCATATGTTGGAGCAGGCCACACTCCTGAGGGTGCATCATGGGGAGTTGTGGTTGCTTCGGTAGCTCGATTTGCTCAGGAAAAGTCTTGCAACATCACATGAGCATATTCTTTCACTTTATTCTGCTCGGGATCACCTTGTCCAACATATCTCTTAAACCACAAACTTTTAGAAAAAACCGATTTCGTCATGATTTTTAAAATTCGATTCTCTTTAATTTGGTATAAATCTTTTTAATTATTTCGAAACTTTTTTTTTGACATATTTATTGGGTCATGATTTGCTTGATATTTTTGCTAATTTCGATCATATTTTTTACCTTAAAAATTGCCGAATTATAAAATACTTAAAACAAAAAAGTTTTAGATTTTGATTCACTCTTTACCTAGGAATTTGAATCACACAAATCCGATACCATATGAGTGAGATATCATACGTTAAAGATAACGTTTTAGTCATATTTGTTGCACACAAGGTGTTTGATGAAATGTCTAGCTTAGATTTTAGTGTTAAAATTGAGCTAAATGAACTAATTTTTGTCCCACAACGCATCATTAATCATTTTATTAATGTAAAACTCAAAAAGTGATGTTTTTTAATAGTTAAAATTTTTAACTATTAAAACTGATGAACTGATGAACCAAACCAAAACTGATGAACCAAATCAAACATAGTTCATCAGTTTATTTTGGTTCATCAATCATAGTTTCAAATTTAACATGTTGGTGTTTGTTTTGTTTTGTTCATCAGTTTATTTGGTTCATCAATCATAGTTTCAGCATTTGGCATCGTTTTGTTTGGTTCATCGTTCTTGGTTCATCGCTTTTGGTTGGTTCATCAGTTGGTTTGGTTCATCAATCATAGTTTCAGTTTTGGTTTTGTTCATTAGTTTTTGATTTGGTTCATCAGTTTGATTTGGTTCATCAATCATAGTTTCAGTTTTGGTTTGATTCATCAGTTTTGGTTTGGTTCATCAGTTTTTGGTTTTATGCTTTTTTTTAAACAGTTTGGTTTGGTTTATCAGTTTTGGTTTGGTTCATCACTCATCATGTTGGTTCATCAGTTTTAATAGTTAAAAACATCACTTTTTAAATCTTACATTAATAAAATGATTAATGATGCGTTGTGGGACAAAAATTAGTACATTTAGCTCAACTTTAACACTAAAAATCTAAGCTAGACGTTTCATCAAACACCTTGTATGCAACAAATATAAGTAAAACACCATCTTTAACATGTGATATCTTACCCATATGATATCGAATTTGAGTGATTTAAATTTCTGGGTAAAGAGTGAACAAAAATCTATAACTTTCATGTTTTAAGTTTTTTAAGATTCGACATTTATGAAGGTAAAAAAATAGGGCCGAAATGTCAAAAAATCAAGAAAATCTAGAACTATTACATATGTAAAAAACAAAAGTTCGAAATATTTATCAAGATTTATACCAAATTAAAGAGAATCGAATTTTTAAAATTATGGTGAAATCGGTTTTTCGTAAAAGTTTGTCGTTTGAAAAGTTATTTTATTGAAATTTGGGGTGGAATTTAAAAAACGGGTTAAAATGACAAAAATACCCTTAACCGAATTTAATAAGAAAAAAAGAATGGAATGAATGGGGACACTTGTCACATTGTGAGTGGCTTTCTAGCCTTTTTAATTTTTCACTCTTTCTAAAGGATCGCATCTCTAAGGCAATAAGCCTCTAGCTTAAGGATAAACAATACCCATATTGAGTTGGAGGTCTTAGGGTCAATTCTGCCTCTCACTCAGTTTTTTGAATTTCTTTTTCTTTTGTTTAACAAGCCACAAGCCTAGGGTTGGTGTTTTTGTTTAACAACCCACATTTGTGTTTTTATTCTTATTGTTAACAAGTCACAAGTCACAAGTCACATTTTGTTTTTCTTTAAAAATCAACAATCTTCATGTACCATCATTTTTCTTACAAATCCTCCATATATTGATTACAGATTTAACAAAATGGCATTCGAGAAGAGACAAAATCTAAGCAATAGAGAGGCCTATAATGTTTTTTGGTGATGCAATATGTAACAGGCTTGTGTAAATTAATTTTTTTTCCGTGTGCATATGAATACCGGACTTTTAACATAACTACGTATGTAACTAATTAAACAATATTTAAATTGATGTGGAAAACGTGAAAAAATTCTTTCAATTCTCTCTCTCTAACCTCCTAACAAACTTCCCGCCTTTAACCCATTACCAAAAAATCACTGTTTCATCAAATTACCCACTCAAATCATAACCATTTTCAATTCTGAAAACATTAATCAACTCGTCTCATCATTGTGCATACAATGATATGATTTGATTTGATTTTCATAAAGTTATGAGAAAACCCCCAATTCGAGGGATTTAGGGCTTTTTGATTTTTTGATTGTTTTTTAATTCTTTATGTATCTTTTTTTTTACATTTCTCAAATAAAAACCAAAATATTAGTGTAATCACTCTTATATTGAAGTTTAGTATGACGAATAACAAAAGGTCTTCACAACGTAATGTAAGACTTCCTGCAAGGTATTGGGGATTCAATTCTAAGCTAGAACAAGAGAAATGGAAACAAGAACAAGGAAAAAGGGAGCAATCAGAAGTTACAAAAGGGTGAAAATGGTAGTATGAATGAAGATAAAAGGGGAAGTGAAGAGTTTAGGAATAAGGAGAAGGAGAATATGTTTGATGGGGATCTGAATAGTGAAAGTTTTCCTGTTCTACAGAGTCAGGTAAACAAATCACAACTGAATGATGTCAATAATGGTGATAAGTCAACTGATGAATGTGTTAATAATATTGCATGTAGTACTAGTGAGTATGTATGTGATAGTCATGAAGATGTTAGGGTTAATGTCACTAATCATAGTGCTAACACAAAATTGAATGAGCCTAGTAAGAAAAACACTAGTACTTTGGCAGAAATACTCAAAAACAATAAGCCTGATAACAAACTGCAAATGATTCCAACTTGAATTAATGAAAATGGGGTAGAAATTGCTATATTTGATGAAGAAGTTGTTGAGTTAGGAAGTGCTAAGTGGGATAAGACTGTCTGTGGCCAATTCTTAGGTTGTATGGTTAGTTTCAATGAGGCTAGGTACCATCTTAAGAGAATGTGGTATAAATATGGCCTTGAGGATATGACTGTGAATGACAAGGGAATTTTCTTCTTTAAGTTTCAAGATGAGCAAGGTATGTTGCAAGTCATCAATAATGGTCCTTGGATGGTTAATAACAAACCTTTGTTTGTTCAAAGATGGGGCATTGATGTTTGCTTGGATAAGACAGAACCAAAGACTTTGCTTGTTTGGATGAAGTTAATAAATGTACCACTTGAAGCTTGGAGCGTAAAAGGAATTAGCACTTTAGCAAGTGTCCTAGGTAAACCAATCATTATGGATGAAATGACTACTAAAGTGTGTAAGATAGGTTTAGGGAGACTTGGTTTTGCTAGGGTGCTAATTGAATTGAATGCTGAGAAAAATCTCAAAGATATAATTGAAATTATTTATAGGAAAAACGGAGTTACTACTAGTATGACTAAGCATGTGCAGGTTGAGTATGATTAGATACCCACTAGATGTAGCTATTGTTGTGTTTTTGGGCATGAGGATGTTAAGTGTAGAATGACACCTAAAGATGTTGTGAGTGAAAAAACAAGTAATGAGCAGAGTGAAGCAAATGATGGTTTCCAAAAAGTGATAGGAAAGAGAGGAATGAGACGCACTTTAATAACAACAAAAGAAATGTACAGAATGGTATGAATGGGTATACTAGGGGAGCTAATTACCCTAATAAGATGGCTGAGTATAGGAAAAATAATAACAAGCAAGAGTATAAGGCTAAAAATAATGATGGAGTAGCCAATAAACCTAGTATGGATAGCAATAATGAGATGGAAAAGAATACTGGTGGTAGTGTTAGCACAACTAAGGAAACTGCAAATAATAGCAAGCCTGTTGAGGTTGATAAGGGAGCAGAACAGAATAAATCTAGAGAAGGAAGAAGTACTAATACTAACCCTAGTGGTGGGAGAAGACACAATAATTTAGGAATAATAGGCCAGGATAGCTTCTCCCTACTGAATACACTGATTAATGAAGAGGAACTCACGCTAAATAACAAGGAAAGAGAACAAGTTGATAGTATGCTTGAAACAAATGGTGATCCTACAATGAATGAATGGGGAAAATGGAATGATGATATGAGAAAATATTATAAGGATAAAAAGGGATTGTTAGATGCAACTAAAAACTCAGAGAATGATGAAGATGTTATGCAAGACTTGTTTTCAACTGAAGAGAGTCTATTGAGGAATGAGGTTGAGGGTATTTGCAACCCTAACCTGAACTGATCTAGTGTATTTGATCTTGTTTAGTATTGTATATAGTTAGTATAGTATTTTGTTTGTGTGTGTGGAAAAAACAGACAGAGTGTATAGAAAGCCTAAAAGAATTGAGAGAAGTGGGGAGATAAAAAACAGATAAAGAGTATTTTTTGTGTGTATAAAAATAGACAGAGTGTATGTGAGCCAAAAAGAATTGAGAGATTTGGTGAGCAAAAAGCATAAAGAGAAGATTGTGTGCAAAAACAGACAGAGTGTTTGTGAGCCTAAAAGAATTGAGAGATTGGTGAGACAAAAATAGAAAGAGAGTATAGTGTGTTATAAAAATAGATAGAGTGTTTGTGAGCCAAAAGAATTGAGAGATAAGGGTGAGAAAAAAAACAGAAAGAGAGCATTTGTGGTTTAAAAAACAGACATAGTGTTATAGTGAGCCAAAAGAATTGAGAGATATATGTCACACCCCCAAATTACCTGTTTTGCAGCGGAATGGAATACCTGGGGGTGACTACCATATCATCACAGTTACAGTTATATTGAACGACCTAAAGTGTCGTTTGGAAAATACATCGTTTGATTGAGTAAAATAATCAGAGTTTACAAGGTGTAGGTCCCAAATGATTTCCAAAGTACCAAAATGAATTTGTTACAATCAAACGATAGTTATGTGCATAAAATATATGTGAGACGCGTCAACTCAGCGACTCCATGCAAGCCATGATGATATGCTAATACCTGAGATAAAACATGCTTAAAACAGTCAACACAAAGGTTGAGTGAAATCCATAGGTTTAATTACTCATCGATGATCGTTGTGCAACACAATATTAAACAACTCAACACAAAACCATGAGTTACGCACATGTTTCACACTCATCATTGAAAACAAAGCCACACTCACATTCACAATATTTATTCAAAATCTAAGTTCATGACAACCAAAGCGTAAACCTCGTACCAATAGAAATTGGTAAAATCGCTTCAACTAATCCTAATAGGTAAACTTGCCAATTTACCTTACTGATTCAAATATAGTGCGTTCGATTTCCCCTAGCTGGGTCAATAAGAACGGGAGTGTTTATTCCAATAGGCCTAATATTCACGCTCACTCGCAAGTGACTAATGGTGCACGATGTAGGGACTTCAAACATGGCAATAGAATACTTAGTGACAATAAAACATTTGGATATAACGTACAATTCAAAGCATTTGTGTTCGATTAAAATATAGCATGTATCTCCCCCAAGACTTTGTAAAACAATTAAGTAATAAAAAGTGGAGCTATGAACTCACCTGATGCAATGTTTATGATGATGACAAGAGTGGATACACTGAAATGAGGTGCAATCTCTAACTGCAACCTATGATGAATGATATGTTCTAATGTAAGTCATGAAACAATATTGTGCATGCAAACTCAAATGATATCCATACCACTTGTACATTTTGAAAATAAGGTTTATCGTCGAAAAATAAGTTTATAACGTCTCGTCATGTTATAATATACTTTACAAGTATTTACGTTGAAATGATATCCTACGTTAGTCATTTAGTGATTTATTATGAAATTATAGCTTTTCGTCATAAAACAATATAATTTGACAATTCATGAAAGTGACTAAATGGCCTCGAAAAGCTAGTCGTAAAATAGTGAATATCGAGTGTTAGGAAACAAACTCAACGGTTTTGGAAAGCTTGTAGCATTATCTCAAAGTCTTAGCTTTTAAATTTTTATAATAGAGGTCTCGATCATGGAGAAAAACATAGGTGAAGTAGGGTACTTGGACTAAAAATATTGTTTAAGGTTAGTTTTTGGCAAAGTTTGAGTGACCGTATATTATTCGTTACAACTCCGTTTGGCTATTAGAAAATATATATGTAAGTGTTTTATACTTGTGAAAATAGTTACGTCAACCTTATTTAAACGCGTGTAATTTAGTCGTTATAAGTCCGTTTTCTACGTTTTATATGTCTTTAGCTTCGTGTTATAGTATACTAATATATTTTTGATAAATCGACTCATTTGGATAAAGCTTAAGACTCGCTTTTACCCTTAAAAATCTGGACAGCAAGCTGTTTTTCCGGAAAAATATAGTTTTCGTTGTTAAACTTGAAAATAGGATAACTTCTTCGTTATAAATCCGTTTTAACCCGTTCAAGCGACCACGGTTTCGTTTTAAAGTATATTTTCTGAATATCTAGCCCAAAATATTTTATAAACTGTAGAAATTTCCAGAATTTGCAAAAATGATCAGACCCTATTTTATAGTTGTCGAAAGTGATTTTTCTTGCGTAATACTTGTTTCAATCACTTCAAATCAACACCAAAGCTATTCTAAACCTACCATACACCTTCTTAGGGTGTCATGGGTTCCTAAACATTATCAAAAATGATATGTTTCAAGGGATTAATTATAGGATGATATATACTAATTATAAGTACTAAAAACAACAAAAGTGGTATAGATTCACATGAAACTTGCATGATTTCTACTAGAATGATTAAAATAACTTAAGAATGAATATGAAAGATTAATAATGATCATGAAATGCTTACTAGTATGATGATGAGGTTTATGGAACAACGTTTTCCTAAATACTCTAGGTTTTTATTGCAAAACCCTTAAAAGAAAGTATACTAGAGTGTATAATTAACTTGATCTTGAAAAATCTTGGCTTCCTTCCTTGTTTTTCTTCCTTGGCCGGTCATTAGGATGAAATGGGATAGTGTTTATATTTTTTTCACCTTTGAAAATGAGCATGTATGTGTATAGTTTTAGGATAATAATAATAGTATGTAAAATATCTAACTTTTACATGCATATGTGTTAGCTAGAAGCAAAACTCAACTTGATCACATTGATGACTAGGGGGATGTGGCTAGTTATGGGGTAGAAATGAGGGGGGTTGGGTAGTTTTGATAATTAAATGTATTATTTGTTAAGTATAGTGTGTCATTTGTAAGTATAAATAAGTATTTAGGGTAGCGTTAGCTAGAAATAAATTTTAACGGAACAAAATAAAATATATCAAAGTCATAAAAATTATAAAAATATATTTCTTACAAGAATTGAGTGAAATAATAATTATCGAGTAATATTTACGAAAACCGTCGTAAATATATATATATAACAATTTATATACAAAATAAATTTAAAACATCGGGTAAACTAATAATATAATTTTTATAGTTATAAAATGAGTATAAAAATATATCAGGATAATTTTTGAAAGTGTTGGATCAAATATTCAAAATAAATGATTATGCGATAGCGTTTATTTAATAAGAAAATAAACGTTTAATGAAATGTGTAAATCCATGCATGAACTAATATGATGATGACGTTACTAATGATATGTAGACTAAATCTAGTCTATATGAAATGTCCTCAATGATTTTTCATGAATTCGCAGTTAAACCCTTACGGTTACGCGAATTTGATACTCGTAAACCTAGTTTACGATAAATGATGAATAGTGAATCATGAATAGTAAAATTTTGAAATACCTTATCAGAATATCAAATCGACTTCGAAAATGATGAATAGTAACCGATGAATAGTAAATTCCTGAGATGAATAGTGAATTTGAGAAATGACCTAAAATTACGAGTTGTCACATTCGCCCACCCAAAAAGTAATTCAGTCCCTGAATTCAGTTCGTGTTGGTCTCTCAAGTTTAGGGTTTGTGATAAATAACGAAGAGAGAAGACATGAGGAGGTGTCGTTACGGCTATCTATGATTAAGAATGTATAAACATTGCGATGGAGAAAATATTGAAAGTATCTCCCATGAGTATCACTTTGACTTTTAGGAATATGTGAAAATTTTGCTTGCACTTAAGATTTATAAATAACTGCTCCCAACATAACATGATCCCTCCAAAATTAGACATAGTTAGCTAGGCTATGTATAATTAAGGAACGATAATGTGACATTCGGTTTAGTTGTTATAACTCTCAATGTTTACAAAGATTTAAACCATGTCGTTAAAATGGCAGTTAAAGTAAGAAGAAAGTAAAATTTTTGTAAGTGATAACAAATCGGAAAGGAAAATAAAGTACGATAGATGAGAATATTACACAACGAGTGGTTTATCAAACAGTACATATTCTTAAGTTTTAAAGATCCGAATACGATAGAAGACATAAACTTAGTACGACATAGAGCATAGGGAAATAAGATTGCTAAATTCTAAAATTCATCAGTCCGTCGCGTTGTTGAGACCATGGCGAGCTTCTCCTCCTTCTAACATGTATGCTTCCCCATGAGCACCTTCAACTTGTTGACCTTGGTTTTGGGGACATTGGTTCCGGTAGTATCCTTGCTCCCCACATCCGAAACATGTGACTATGGATTTACCTCTACAATCCCTGGCGAGGTGTCCCGATTTTTGGCATTTGTGGCACTTGGTAGGGCAAGGACCCGAGTGATGACACTTACATCGATTACATAGTGGGTGAGTTCCAACATAACCTCTGCCTTGTGTTGGTGCAGCGACATAAACCATTGCAGCTTCTTGTTTTCTATTCTGTTGTTATTGATGGTTAGTGTTACGGTTTTGGTTTTCGTTATTATAACCTCCCTTATCATTTTCCCATTTTCTTTTGTTGTTGCTAGTTTGGTTGTTGTTGTTGTTGTTGTTGCGGTTATTGTTGATAATGTTTTCCCCCTTCACAACTTGGGCCATGAGTTTTTGTGATACCCTGATAGATTTTTCAATTGTTTGTGGATCGTAAGAAATTACATCACCTTGAATAATCTGTGGAAGTCCTCCAATGAAACCTTCCAGTAGTTTTTCATTGTCCGAAACCATAGACGGACATAAAGCAGCCAATTCTTGAAACCTTCGAATGTAGGTATCGATGTCATACCTAACAGTTACCAGCTCATAAAATTTCGTTTCCAATTTCTTCACCTCAGTACGCGGACAATACTTCTTTGTCAACAACCCTTTGAATTGCTCCCAGGTGAGCTTGTAAGCATTTTCCATACCCATGGGCTGTGCATACGAGTTCCACCACGACATTTCCCCATCTAAAAGTGTACTTGTAGCGAACTTAACCTTGCAATCATCTGGGCAATTGCATAAAAGAAACACAGACTCCATTTTCTCAAACCATTGAACAATAGTAGTGGCTCCTTCCGTGCCTTTGAACTTTGTGGGATCACCGCTTTTAAAATCCTTGTATGAACAATTCCGAACCCCAGACCCTCCTGCAATCCCTGCAGCAGTAGCAAGTCTGGCAGCTTCAGCAGTTGCCGCAACCTCGGCAGCAGTAGCAAGTCTAGCAGCTTCAGTAGTAGCTGCAGCCTCAGCAACATTAGCAAGTCTAGCGGCTTCGGCAGTAGCTGCAGCCTCAGCAGCAGCAGCCACAGCCACTGTTGCTCGCTCATTCCTTATTGCCTCGGCTATACTATCCCTTACATACTTTTGGATAGCAACTTGTGTCATTTCGGGTGCAGCTTTCTTCGGCACCATAACTCTTCAAATTAAAAAGAAAAGTGAGATGTAGCAAAGTCCTATGTTAAGAATAAGCGATCTAAAGAGATGTGATGTGAGATGATAAGTTTGAGGTTATTTTTCAAAAATGAATGACGGATTCCTAGAAGATGGGTTATGAGATGTTGTAAGTGCTTCAAATGTATGATAATTTAGTGACTTAATGTGTGAATAACGTGTAACTCGACATGTTGGTGGTGAAACAGAGGAGTGAGAGCGACTTCACCCTCCTTGAAGGTTTTGTTTCGGCATTCGATGTTATCGGTGATGAGTCAACTGATGTTAAAATTGTGATAGGGAATGACAAGGCATTCTCCACATTGGAGTCTAAAGAAAGGATAATGGAGTGAGTATTTGAAGGCATCCATGTGACAATTGATTTGAAATGAAAGTAAATAACTCGCATAAAGTGCGTATGAATCCGCATGTACATTGAATATGCACTTATGATGAAATGATGAGATGCTATGATGATGTAGTTATAGTCAAGGGTCAATGATGCAACCTAGTTCTCTATAACCGAAGCTCTGATGCCAATCTGTCACACCCCCAAATTACCTGTTTTGCAGCGGAATGGAATACATGGGGGTGACTGCCATAGCATCACAGTTACAGTTATATTGAACGACCTAAACTGTCGTTTGGAAAATACATCGTTTGATTGAGTAAAATAATCAGAGTTTACAAGGTGTAGGTCCCAAATGATTTCCAAAGTACCAAAATGAATTTGTTACAATCAAACGATAGTTATGTGCATAAAATATATGTGAGACGCGTCAACTCAGCGACTCCATGCAAGCCATGATGATATGCTAATACCTGAGATAAAACATGCTTAAAACAGTCAACACAAAGGTTGAGTGAAATCCATAGGTTTAATTAATTCGTCTGAACACAATATTCATAGTGTGAGTTACGTTGTTTCACACTCATCATTGAAAACAAAACAACATTTATTTCACTAAGTTCATGACAACCAAAGCGTAAACCTCGTACCAATAGAAATTGATAAAATCATTTCATCGCAGCCCTAATAGGTAAACTTGCCAATTTACCTTACTGATTCAAATATAGTGCGTTCGATTTACCCTAGCTGGGTCAATAAGAACGGGAGTGTTTATTCCAATAGGCCTATTCACAATATTCACGCTCACTCGCAAGTGACTAATGGTGCATGATGTAGGGACTTCGAACATGGCAATAGAATACTTAGTGACAATAAAACATTTGGATATAACGTACAATTCAAAGCATTTGTGTTCAATTAAAATATAGCATGTATCTCCCCCAAGAGTTTGTAAAACAATTAAGTAATAGAAAGTGGGGCTATGAACTCACCTGATGCAATGTTTATGATGACAAGAGTGGATACACTAAAATGAGGTGCAATCTCTAACTGCAACCTATGATGAATGATATGTTCTAATGTAAGTCATGAAACAATATTGTGCATGCAAACTCATATGATATCCATACCACTTGTACATTTTGAAAATAAGGTTTATCGTCGAAAAATAAGTTTATAACGTCTCGTCATGTTATAATATACTTTACAAGTATTTACGTTGAAATGATATCCTATGTTAGTCATTTAGTGATTTATTATGAAATTATAGTTTTTCGTCGTAAAACAATATAATTTGACAATTCATGAAGGTGACTAAATGGCCTCGAAAAGCTAGTCGTAAAATAGTGAATATCGAGTGTTAGGAAACAAACTCAACGGTTTTGGAAAGCTTGTAGCATTATCTCAAAGTCTTAGCTTTTAAATTTTTATAATAGAGGTCTCGATCATGGAGAAAAACATAGGTGAAGTAGGGTACTTGGACTAAAAATATTGTTTAAGGTTAGTTTTCGGCAAAGTTTGAGTGACCGTATATTATTCGTTATAACTCCGTTTGATGAACGGTTGAACATTTTGGAAAATAGGCTTGGTGAACTTACTTTTACAAGAAGACATCGTTTTCTAAAGAGTATTCTATCGATGTGAAAAACGACTTCAAACATGGTCACTAGCGACAACTGGTTTGGCTATTAGAAAATATATATGTAAGTGTTTTATACTTGTGAAAATAGTTACGTCAACCTTATTTAAACGCGTGTAATTTAGTCGTTATAAGTCCGTTTTCTACGTTTTATATGTCCTTAGCTTCGTGTTAAAGTATACTAATATATTTTTGATAAATCGACTCATTTGGATAACGCTTAAGACTCATTTTTGACCCTTAAAAATCTGGACAGCAAGCTGTTTTCCGGAAAAATATAGTTTCGTCGTTAAACTTGAAAATAGCATAACCTTTTCGTTATAAATCCGTTTTAACCCATTCAAGCGACCACGGTTTCGTTTTAAAGTATATTTTCTGAATATCTAGCCCAAAATATTTTATAAACTGTCGAAATTTCCATACTTTTCAAAAATGATCAGACCCTATTTTATAGTTGTCGAAAGTGATTTTTCTTGCGTAATACTTGTTTCAATCACTTCAAATCAACACCAAAGATATTCTAAACCAATCATACACCTTCTTAGGGTGTCATGGGTTCCTAAACATCATCAAAAATGATATGTGTTATTCCCTATTCACTATTGTTAAAAAAGGACAATTAAGTACTTAAAGCAATTTAACAGTGAATAATGACTGAAGTTAACATAAGTAAAACACACAGAGTAATTTTTAACATCATATTCTTATTAGAAATAAATCAAAAGAATACGTTACCCAAGTACTTGCGGAATAGTACTTAGGATTGAAATGACAAAGTTTGGGTGACTCCTCTCTAAGCTCAGGCTAAGTCTGAGCACAACTCTTAGAACCCACTGAGCTAGCTCAAGGATAAAGTTGTATTTGGAGGAGTGAAAAGTTGGCTTGTGTGTGTGTGTTTTTACAATTCACAAGCTTAAACTTTTCACTCATTCTCTTATGCTATTTATACAAGTATGATTATTAACTTTATCCTAGAAGACAAAATATGGATCACAAAGAAACACGAAATATTGATATATTCGGGTACTGTTCACTTTTCTATAGTAGGCGGCGAAGCTTCTTTCCTTGATAGAGAATCGCCGCTAACTATAAATGGGAAGATATGATCTTGATAGATTGAGACTGTGTATAGACTGCATAAACACTTGAGGGACTTAGTTTTATCTGGGTAAAACTTTCCCGCCTAATCCAGCTCAATCTTCAGTCTTTAAAGTCTTCAGTCTCTTCTTTCGTTTGTCTTCAGTGTTTAACAGTTGGAGAGGAGTCGAAGGGATTCAGTGAGTTATTGTCATCACTCACTGAATCCACTATCTTCTTCTTGACTTAGTCTTCACCCTTTAAGTTCCGCCTTGCAGAGTGGAGAGGCTCCTTCTTCGCCTCATACTAAGTGTCCTGAAGATAGCTCACTGAGAGACTATGCGCTCAGTGACCTGATTGTGTTTAACAGATTAAATACTTAGGATATTTTCTATTCAAATCCTAGTTTAAGGGGTTTGGTATTTACTGAACCCAACAGTCTCCCCCTATTTGGATATACAAATAGCCTAAGTGTTTGATCAGTGTAAGTGAGCTAATGGCTTCTTCTTACACTGAATGTACTAATGAATACAATAAGGAACATTTGAGTAATTTGACAAGAACATACATCTTTTATTGATCAGATTACATATTTCCTATCACTAGTACAAAAGGATAAAATGATGTCAGTCCCGATGGATACCCAGTGCTTCGAGCTTCACTTTCTTGGTGATGAGTGTTTCCCTGTCAGAATGGTCTCTTATCTTTGCATTCAGGTCTTGACAGAACCTGATGTTTGCTGGGGATTGAATCTGAGAGGCCACTGGAATATAGCTGATCATTGCAGCTACACCAGCCTGATCAATATCACTCCATCTTTGAAATGCTGGGTTTCCATAGACATCAATGTGGAATAGCCCTCTTTCAGGCTCTTCAATCACCAAACAGTTCACAAATTTGACACCCCTCAGGCAGCTCTCTGTGCATTCTAGGCCGGCACTTTGATTTCAGATTGGAACTCAACTCTTTTCCTTTTTCCAGTGGAAGCTTGTGGTTGAGATCCTTGAGGTGCAGTCAAGGCAGACTGAATTCCCAGTTGGGCTGGTGCATCCCTCAGCCTTTCATATCTTTTGCTGAGCATTTTCATCAGATCCTTGACCACCTTGTTTTGCTTCTTTTCAATAATTGGACCAAGTTCATCGAGTTCAGTGATCCCAAAGTCAGTGAATTTTAGGGGATCATGAATCTCGAATTGTCTCTTATCATCCCCCCTGTAGACATTCATTGCCAGTGGTTTGGTATTGGGGATGATTTTAACATCAGTGATTCTTTCAGGCTTCCTTCGGCTTGTCATTGTCCAGTTTTAATGATCAATCCTTTCTAGCCTGAGCTCTTCGGCTTTCCTTTTCTTTGCTTCATACTGCTTTCTCATTGCAGTCATTTGAGCAGCCTTGAACTTTTGTCCTGCCTGACCCTTTTGAAGCTTGCTCGCATCTAGTCCCATGTTCTCAGCTTCTTCGGCGACAACCTTAGCCAGTGCTTCCCTGTTCCTTTTCTCTTCCTCAGCTAGTTTCAATCTTCTTTCTTCTTTAGCAAGATGTTTACTTAGCTGATCTGGTGTGAGCAGGTATTCAGTGTCACCGATTTTATAGGGAATCTTCTCAGGCTCAGCAGTTGTCATTATGCCTTTGCCTTTGTCTTGGCCTGAGGAAGATGATGCGATCAAAGGAGATGTAGTTGTCATGATAGGTGGTGTGACTACTATCAGTGTTGTTGTTGTTGTTGTTGATGTTGGTGGTGGGACTGATGAGATTGGTATTGCTGATACTGGTGCAGATGATGTAGGAGCAACTGAGACTGGTGGTGTTTGCTCCCCCTCAGTGTGAAGAGGAGTTTCTTCAACAGTATTCTCCCCCTCAACTGTTGCCGGAGTGTCGTGAGGCAAGAGTTGGAGTTGGAGCTGAGGGGGATGGAGCTGCTTGACCCTTGAAGGCCTGATAGATTTCAGTGATCATAGCCTTTATCTCTGAAGTATCTGCCTGAAGACCAGTGACTTTTGTATCCAAGTTAGCCTGAGAAATCTCCACGGCAGTCATCCGGGGACCAAGATTCCAGGCCAGGGAAGAGGATGCCTGAGCCATGGTCGCCACCTGTGTATTCAGAGAGTCCATTGTAGCTCAAGAGACTGGATGATGATGGAAGACCCTGAACATGTGCAGATTTGAGCAGATCTACAGTTCGTAAGGCGTGAAGATTGTTGCAAGTATCCCTCAGTAGCCTTTAACACTTGAGAGTTAAGAGCTGGGTCTTCTCTGACAAACTCCTTGATTTCATCGATCTTTGTGCCAGCATCCTGAAGGTGCCTTAAGAAGTTAGCCATATTTTCATCCAGTCGGTGAATTTGGTCATACATCATGTCCCTGTGCTCATGAACATTTTCATCGAAGCCCTGTATCTCTGTTTTTAAATCTGCATAACTTGCAGCAGCCTCAGTATGTTGTTCCCACAATGTTTTAGTAACCCCTGAGTATAGCTTCCTTGAAGCCCTGGTGATCCACTGAGCCAACTGCCTTTCAGTGAGGGGAAGAACATTGTCAAACTCTTTGAATTCATCAGAGCTTGAGGAGGATTCAGAAGCATGATCATCATGTTGGAATGGGGATTCAGTATGCTCCTTTGGATCAGGCTGAGGCTCTTGTTCAGATTGAACCTCAGCGTCCATTTCTTCTCCAGCTGATAAAATTTCATCTTCAGTTTCAGCAAGGTCATCCTCTGAGAACAGAATACCAGTGACATTAGCAATTGTGAGCAAGGGGTTGGTGATGGGTTCCATATCAGCGGGTGGTATATATCCCTCTGAGTCTTTGTCCCCCGTGACCCTCAGACACTGGTGGAAGTTTCCCAGTGCCTTCTCCGGAGTCAGGATTGGCTTTGGGTTCCGTATCGGCGGGTTGTTTCTTTCCCTCTGAGTCTTTGTCCCCCTGTGACCCCTGAGACACTGGTGGGTGTTTCCCAGTGCCTTTGGTGGAGTCAGTGATTGTTGTATCCCTATCAGTGGGTTGTTTGTTTCCCCCTGAGTCTTTGGGATCGATCAGTGTGCCCTCAGACAAAGAATTGGATTTGTTAATGTCATCATCAGCGTGGAAGGCGCTCCCCAACCAGCGGGTTGTTTGTTTCCCTCTGGATCTTGGGGAGTAGTAGGTGTGACCAAGGGCACTGACTATGATGTATCAGTGTCCTTCGTTGTCACGGGGGTGGTTGTTGCCTGGTCAGTGGGTGTCTGTTTAGTCTTGGGCTTAATGTGCCTCCTAGGTTGTGCTCCTGAAGCCTCAGGTCCCTGAGACTTTGGTTTAGTCTTAGTCCCAGTCTGAGACTTCCCCTTTCTCTTTTTAGGAGCAGGGTTTGGAGACACTGATCCACTTTGATTGTTTACAGCAATCATGTGGGCCGTCAATTCAATGGGAGTGACAAGGGATGGGTCCTTTTGAAAATTTGATGGGCTCAGGATGCCAGGTAAATTTCCAAATTTTTCATCCTGAGTATAATTTGAACCCAGTAACGATTGCAAAGCACAAGAAACAAACCTAGGATACGAAACGTACTTCGTCCTAGTTTTGCTCTGTAGCTTGGTTACAAGATCACTGTAAATGATCTCCCCTATGTCGACAGTGACCCCATTCATCAAGCAGTATGCCATCATCAACTGAATAGAGTTAACTTGTTCAGTGGATGAGTGGTTCCCCGCTGAGGACCTGAATCACAAAAGTGAAGAGGATCCTCCAAGCCACGGGAATGAGCTTTTAGTGACTGGGGTCTTGTCCAAAAAATTTGGATCTAAAACAATTTGTTTTAACCCATCCTTCACTGGGAGGGTTCAGATGGGCGACATAAGTACCTTTGTTATAATCTAACCCTGTTGAAGTGCAAAATGTTTTGTAATCCAGGGTGTATTGTTGCCCCCCATTAAGACTGAATCTGATGAGATATTCCCTGAGTGGTCTAAGGTTATTCTCATCAGTAGAAGGTGTCGGGTCAGAGGCTTTAGCTGTAGCCCAAAATTCCCTGAGGTAGTTTGGGTACAGTACTGAGGGACATTTTACAAAGGCCGTTTTGAGTGGGCAGTTGAATAAAATTTTATAATGTCTTTATAGGTTGGGACACTTTCAGGGTATTCAAAATTTCCTATGACATTATTTGTTTTAAATTCAACGTTAGTAAGATCCCCTACCCACTGAGAAGCAAACTAGAGAGATTGTGTTCTAGCCATTTCTATTAAAAAGATTTTAGGGTAAAAAAAATGTTTTGACTAGAACAATCAAAGTATTTGGATCTCTCAAGTTTGTGATGAAAAACTTTTGTAAATGTTTACAAGGAGGGTTTTCCAAAAGAGTTTTTGAAGATTTTGAGAACACACAAAATTTTTTTTGATTTGAGAAAGGATTTTGACAGAGTTTAGTTGCAGAAAATAATTTGTGTGTGTTTTGTGGTTTTTGAAGAGGGTATTTATAGAGAAGTGAGAGGGGTGGTTTTTGTATAAATGTGGATATGTAAAGACCATTTTTGAAATCGTTTGATATTCCACATTTAATGCCACCCACCACTTCACGCAGTAAAATCCCGTCTTTCAAGGAAAACAGTTGCAATGCACAGTAAAAGTGCACTTTAGCAGTAATAAAATATCCATAGGATATTTTATGTGAGAGAAGGCATTTAATGCCAAGTGGGTTGAGGTAAATGATGATACTCCTGACATTAAGACATGTATTCCTATATTAAATTGGTGGGATTACCAACCTAGGACATTTAAGTAACTAATACTTGGAGCATTTAGTTACTCATTCAATGCTTTCTGTCAGGGACCCTGAGTGAGTCTTACTCATTCAGTGAGAGGTTTGTTTTGGATGTTCAGGGAGAATGAACCATTTCAGTGATCTTACTGAGATTGGTTTTCAGATACCTGACTTTCAATGTCAAGCATTCCCAATTCAGCTTTCAGTCCCCTGAAGGTAGGTTCATCCAAGGGTTTTGTGAAGATATCAGCCAGTTGATATTCAGTAGGGATGAAATGAAGTTCAATGTCTCCCTTCATTATGTGATCCCTGATGAAGTGATATCTGATATCAATTTGTTTGGTTCTTTGGTGGAGGACAGAGTTGTTGGAGATTGCAATAGCACTGGTATTATCACAAAAGATGGGCACCATTTTGTAATGGATGT
>OU343219.1:209643515-209663515 GCA_910596185.1 Chrysanthemum makinoi | reverse complement strand
TAACTAATCTTGTTTTGAATTGTAAGTGATAGCCTCAAGCTAGTTTTGTTTTAACACAAGTAACTCATCCCTACACTTATTCAATTCAAAACTTAACTTTTTGTACTTAGAAAAAAGATTAATCTTTGCTCTTCTACAAACTTAAGATCAACATTGATATAGTTCATATAGGACTACCAATCAGAATCATCATCCATAGAAAGTAGAATATTTACCTTCTTCATTGTGATGTTGACCCATTCTCCATTTCTGGCATGATTCTTTCCAACAGCTAGCTTGTCTTCTTCTGAGAGGTCCATCAGTGCGCTGACATGCACCATTTCATCATCTGATGAGACTGGCTCTTCATCCCAGTCGAAGGTTTCTGCAACAAGACCTTTGTTTTTACCCTGCCAGTTGAACACTTTTTGGTTATGAGGGACTGGCCTCAAGTAATGCTAGCTTAGCTTTGATCTTCCTATACTTGGCTTCAAAATCTATTGTTTTGTTCTGGTCAGATTATTCTGAAAGTTTGATGAGACTGATAGATTTTAGGTTGAATTTGCTAAAGCCTGAGGACTGATTGACCCCTATGGTCTTAGAAGGTTCAGAAATTGTTTTTGAAAAACTCCTTTGCAAAATGACCCTTTTGTGACACTAAAGCATTCTGTCCTCGTTAGCTTTAGCAGTTGAAAACCTTTGTTTCTTTTAATAAACCTTCGAGATTTGCAAGGAGTGCCCTTTCCCTGAAATTCACGTTCAGGTCATTTAGGTACTCCTCACTTGATCTCTCATCAGGCTCATCATCAAAGTTTTCTTGGAAATCTTGAACCACATTGTTAGAAAAGAAAGCAGTTGATATAGGTGAGGTGGTGGTCAGGGACTTCTTGACTTCCTGAGACTTCTTTAAGTCAGGGTATCGTCTGTTGACGAGGTTTTCCTCATAGACAAATTTCCCATAAATTTCAGGAAGCTCAAGAGTTTGGATGTGATTTGCATTTCTAAGTCCCTGAGAGAAGTTTAACCATTTCTCAGGGAGACAATTAACAAAACCAACATTTATCTCATGTTTGGATAACTTAACACCATCATTAGCCATTTCATTTAAAAGAGTTTTGTAACTGGTGTAAGTTTGAGAGAGAGTTTCAGAGTCCTTAGCCCTGAAGGTGTTATACTCAAGTTTCAGGTCCATTATCCTGTTTCCTTGGTATCAGATGGGCCTTCATGGCTATGGACCAGGTCATCCCAGGTTTGTTTAGCCGTGTTACAGCTTATCACTGACTCCATTATATCATCAGGAAGACATGATATGATGATACTTTTGAGTCTTTGGTCCTGTTTGACCACTCTCCTTTCATCCTGAGTCCACTGAGCTTCAGGTTTGGGCAAACCTTCAGCAGTCTTTGGGACAAACGGGCCCTCATTAATACACTTGATATAATAGGTTCTATCCCAATCAAATAGCAAAGCATTCGCTTTTTCCTTTTGTTGAATTTGCCAACTTCAAGTCTAGGGGCAACACTTGAATAAGCTCCACCCTTTGTATCGACTAGTTGGGGTACATCAATTTCAGCCATAGGAATCCTGATTTAAAAACGTTTTAGAGCGGCTTAAAGGTTTTATAATCACGCTGCTCTGATACCACTTGTTATTCCCTATTCACTATTGTTAAAAAGGACAATTAAGTACTTAAAGCAATTTAACAGTGAATAATGACTGAAGTTAACATAAGTAAAACACACAGAGTAATTTTCAACATCATATTCTTATTAGAAATAAATCAAAAGAATACGTTACCCAAGTACTTTGCGAATAGTACTAGGATTGAAATGACAAAGTTTGGGTGACTCCTCTCTAAGCTCAGGCTAACTCTGAGCACAACTCTTAGAACCCACTGAGCTAGCTCAAGGATAAAGTTGTATTTGGAGGAGTGAAAAGTGGGCTTGTGTGTGTGTGTTTTTACAATTCACAAGCTTAAATTTTTCACTCATTCTCTTATGCTATTTATACAAGTATGATTATTAACTTTATCCTAGAAGACAAAACCATGGATCACAGCAAACACGAATATTGATATATTCGGTTACTGTTCACTTTTCTATAGTAGGCGGCGAAGCTTTTTTCCTTGATAGAGAATCGCCGCTTAATATAATGGGAAGATATGATTTTGATAGATTGAGACTGTGTATAGACTGGATAAACACTTGAGGGACTTAGTTTTATCCGGGTAAAACTTTCCCGCCTAATCCAGCTCATTCTTCAGTCTTTAAAGTCTTCAGCTCTTCTTTCTTTTCTTCAGTGTTTAACAGTTGGAGAGGAGTCGAAGGATTCAGTGAGTTATTGTCATCACTCACTGAATCCACTATCTTCTTCTTGACTTAGTCTTCACCCTTTAAGTTCCGCTTTGCAGAGTGGAGAGGCTCCTTCTTCGCCTCATACTAAGTGTCCTGAAGATAGCTCACTGAGAGACTATGCGCTCAGTGACCTGATTGTGTTTAACAGATTAAATACTTAGGATATTTTCTATTCAAATCCTAGTTTAAGGGGTTTGGGTATTTACTGAACCCAACAATATGTTTCAAGGGATTAATTATAGGATGATATATACTAATTATAAGTACTAAAAACAATAAAAGTGGTATAGATTCACATGAAACTTGCATGATTTCTACTAGAATGATTAAAATAACTTAAGAATGAATATGAAAGATTAATAATGATCATGAAATGCTTACTAGTATGATGATGAGGTTTATGGAACAAGGTTTTCCTAAATACTCTAGGTTTTTATTGCAAAACCTTAAAAGAAAGTATACTAGGTGTATAATTAACTTGATCTTGAAAATCTTGGCTTCCTCCTTGTTTTTCTTCCTTGGCCGGTCATTAGGATGAAATGGTAAGTGTTTATATTTTTTTCACCTTTGAAAATGAGCATGTATGTGTATAGTTTTAGGATAATAATAATAGTATGTAAAATATCTAACCTATACATGCTTATTTTTTAAGCTAGAAGCAAAACTCAACTTGATCACATTGATGACTAGGGGGGATGTGGCCGGTTATGGGGTAGAAATGAGGGGGGTTGGGTAGTTTTGATAATTAAATGTATTATTTGTTAAGTATAGTGTGTAATTTGTAAGTATAAATAAGTATTTAGGGTAGCGTTAGCTAGAAATAAATTTTAACGGAACAAAATAAAATATATCAAAGTCATAAAAATTATAAAAATATATTTCTTACAAGAATTGAGTGAAATAATAATTATCGAGTAATATTTACGAAAACCGTCATAAATATATATATATATAACAATTTATATACAAAATAAATTTAAAACATCGGGTAAACTAATAATATAATTTTAATAGTCTTAAAATGAGTATAAAAATATATCAGGATAATTTTTGAAAGTGTTGGATCAAATATTCAAAATAAATGATTATGCGGTGACGTTTATTTAATAAGAAAATAAACGTTTAATGAAATGTACAAATCCATGCATGAACTAATATGATGATGACGATATGTAGACTAAGGTGGTGTTTGTTTTTTCTTAAAAAGTCTTAACAGGCTCTAAATGGACCACATATCTGATTCGATCAGAGATTTTGGGTGAAAAGAGTGTTTGTTTTTTTCTTATGGTTCAGACCCGATCAGAGAGTAAATTCTCTGGTTGATCTAGACTTTGGAAAGGCATCTTATTGCCTCTTGACTGATAAAAAAGAAACAAAACTACTTTTTTCACAACAAATCAAACTTGAATCCAATGCTCTTGCCACCCACTACACATCCGGCCTCCATGCCATCAGCGTCCACCATGTAGCCAGTGGCCACCATGCCGTTGCCGGCCTACTACAGACTCAGATCTAAGGTTTGTAGGTGTTAATACATCTTCAATGGTGATAAGTGAAAAAAGGGTTTTCTATTGTAAATAAAATAAATATCAAAAATTTTTTCTATGGGTATGACATTGAACAAGGTTGGGTGTTGATGAAGATGAATATAAGGTAGAAAGAATGGGTTTCTTTGGGGTAATAAAAAATAATGAAATTAATATACTTGTGATTAAATATATTATTCTTTTTGTTCGTTTGTGAATATTGAAGAAACTGAAGGATATTTGATTTATGTTTATATACAATTCATTCAAAGCATCAATAGACTTGATGTTTAATTTTAAATGTGCTATTATTTATTTATTTATTTATTTATTTTCATTTTCTTGGACGGTAAAGTATTGGTTATTTGATTGCTTATCGTTACGTCAAATTATTTCTCAAATGTCCTATTTGATGTTTACACATCTTTATTTTTCACAAGAATAAAATTGCTTAACATTTACAGTACAAACACTATTAATTTAAGTTACTTAGATGTTTTAAGAAAAAAACAAACAATCTTATGTGGTTCAGATTCAGACATTTACGCCTCAGATTCAGATTCAGATGTGCGAATCAGATTCAGATTCAGAGCCTCTTAACAAACAAACAGCACCTAAATCTAGTCTATATGAAATGTCCTCAATGATTTTTCATGAATTCGCAGCTAAACCCTTACGGTTACGCGAATTTGATACTCGTAAACCTAGTTTACGACAAATGATGAATAGTGAATTTTCTCCGGGAATGAATAGTGTTTCGTGAATAGTAAATTTTTGAAATACGTTCTCAGAATATCAAATCGACTTCGAAAACGATGAATAGTAACCGATGAATAGTAAATTCCCGAGATGAATAGTAAATTTGAGAAATGTCCTAAAATTACGAGTTGTCACAATATAAGTGAGCCAAAAACAGAAAGAGAGAAATAATGGATATTAAAGTTGCATCATGGAATATCAGAGGTCTCAGTACTTATGAGAACCAAAAGGAGGTGAAAAAAATCATTGTTGAAGAAAAGCTACAAATGTATGTTGTACTAGAAACACATATTAGATACAGTAAAGTTAAGAAAGTTTGTGAAAAGGTTTTTGGCAATTGGGATTATGTTACTAATGCAGAAGATAACAATAAAGGGTGCGGAATCATGGTTGGGTGGAATCAAAACATGGTTAATGCCTGGTTGATCACTAAAACAAGATAGAGTATGCTACTGCTAGTTGAATATATATGCCAGAAAACCAGGTTTTTGTGCACTATTGTCTATGCAAGTAATTCTGGTATTGAGAGAAGACATTTATGGAAAGAATTGGAAGCTTATAAGCACGTTACTAATGGAACTGCTTGGGTAATTCTTGTGGATTTTAATGTTACATTGGAATTTAATGAACAATCAAATGGAAGCTCAATGCATTCAAATGACATGGTGGAATTTAAAAAATGTTTTGAGAATGTTGAAGTGGAAGACTTATTAAGGTATGGATTCCAATTTACTTGGACCAAGAGTTTAAAGAACCATAACTGTAAAACTTTAAAGAAGTTGGATAGGGTGATGGTTAATAAAGTATTCCTGGATAATATCAATTCTGCACATTGTGTATTTCACCCTTACATCATATCTGATCACTCACCTGCTGTGCTAATGTTACCAAGAGGTGGGATGAAGAAGAAGAAAGCTTTTAGAATGTCTAATTTCATAATAGAGAAGGAAGAGTTTTTGCCAGTGATTAAACAGAAATGGGACAAGAGTATCAGTGGGTTTCACATGTATCAAGTAACTCAGAAAATGAAAATGCTTAAGTCTAAGTTGAATCATTTAATTTGGAAAAATGGAAATTTGCATGAAAGAGTCAATATTTTGAGAGATAAGATCAAAAGAGCCCAAGAGGAAGTTGATAAAGACCCTTTATATGAGAACAAGAAAAAGAATAGTTGTATTCTTCTGCAAGAATATTGTGAGGCTGTAAAAGATAAGGAGAACTTATTATTACAAAAGGCAAAAATTGAGTGGTTAAAAGAACGAGATAGAAACACAAATTTCTTTCACAAAATCATTAAAGGTAGGCAACATAAAAGTATAATAATGGCAGTTTGTGGAGAAGATGGGGTTATAAATGAAAATGAACAAATACCTGAACAATTTTTGAAGTATTTTCAAAAATTCTTGGGCAAGAAAGATGATGTGGCTGAGTTCAACAATGATCATGTTAATTTTCCAAACAAATTGTCAACTGTAGAGGCTGAAAGATTGGTAAGACCAGTGAGTGTGGATGAGATAAAAGCTGCCATGTTTGATATTGAACACTCGAAAGCACCAGGGCCTGATGGATTTACATCAAGATTCTTCAAAGTAGCATGGAGCATTGTTGGAGATGAGGTGTGTTTGGCAGTGCAGGATTTTTTTTCCTCTGGAAAGTTACAAGGCGAGTTAAATGCTACACTAATCTCATTAGTTCCTAAAATCCCAACTCCTAATAGTGTTTCTGATTTCAGACCTATCGCATGTTGTAATGTCCTTTACAAATGCATTAGTAAAATTATCATTAATAGGATAAAAGGAGTACTAGGGACCTTAGTCAATGTGAATCAAAGTGCATTCATAGCAGGCAGGCAGATCACATATAACATTCTTCTAGCTCAAGAACTGTTGAGAGGGTATAATAAGAAGCAAAAAATAAAAAAATGTGCCCTTAAGATTGATTTGCAAAAGGCTTATGACACATTAGATTGGCAGTTTTGAGAAATGTTTTACATCAGTTTGGTTTTCATAATAGAATGGCAGGTTGGATAATGACTTGTGTTACTACCACAAAGTTCAGTTTGAATGTAAATGGGGAAAGGGTAGGGTACTTTAATGGTGGTAGAGGTTTAAGACAGGGAGACCCTATATCACCTTATACTTGTTCACAATGGCTATGGAAGTTTTCAACCTTCTCTTGAGGAAAAACATTGATATGGCTAAGGACTTTAAATATCATCATGGTTGTAAAAAGCTAGAGATCACACACTTGGGATTTGTAGATGACTTGATATTATTTAGTCATGGGGATAATCAATCTATTAAGGAGATTAGAGATACTATAGAGGAATTTAGCAGATTTTCTGGTCTCAAAGTCAACATACAGAAAAGTACAATTTTCTTTGGTGGCTTATCTAAACCTGAACAAGATCACATTGTGAAAATTCTTCCATTCACTATAGGAAAATTGCCTGTTAGGTATTTAAGTGTACCTCTGATAACCAAAAAATTGAGCTAAATGATTGTAAACCATTGATTGAGAAGGTTAGAAGTATAGTGCAAGATTGGAGGAATAGAGCTCTCTCCTATGCAGGAAGAATGCAATTGATAGCCTCAATATTATCCTCAATGCAAGTCTACTGGGCATCGGTTTTCATTTTGCCTAAAACTATGGTTAAAGATATCAATAAACTGTTGAAGGGGTTTTTGTGGTGTCAAGAGGAATTAGCAAAAGGGAAATCTAAAATTTCATGGGAAAATATTTGTAAACCAAAAGATCAGGGTGGGTTGGGTATTAAAGACCTACAGATGTGGAATGAAGTCCTGATCATGAAACACCTTTGGAATATTGCTGCAAAAAAGGATACATTGTGGGTAAAATGGATCAGTGCTGAAAAATTGAAAGGGAGGAATATTTGGGAAGTGCCAATTGAGAGAAATAGTAGTGTAGGTTGGAATAATATCCTGAAATTGTTGGGAATAAAGCTAACAGTTACCACTGATAAGCTGTGGAAGACACTGCTAAAGATTGCACTAGCAGTGGAAACTCATTACCACTGCCAGTACATTATTACCACTGCTATTAGGATAATTGTTATGTATCCGTGTATTGATAAGCATAGCAAAGATATTGTGTATATTCTATATTGTTAGCATTATACTTATCTTGTAAATGACTCCTTGTGCTATAAAAGGAGATCCTAGGTCATTGTTTAGAGTACGAAATACTCACGTAAGCTTCAAGGTGTAACCCTAGTGATAATAAAGATCACTCGTATTATTCTTAATAATATTGGAGCTTTGTGTTAAACTGTTCTTACTTACATTACATCATATAATCCATCTTCTAAGTATTACTAAGTATATTCCGCGTGCTTATTAATATAATTCAAAATATCACTAACACAAGGTGTGTGTTTAGATCCATCAAGTGGTATCAGAGAGAAGGTTCTGATATTTTGATTTAGAAGATACAAGGAATAAGCTTAACCTACTCACTCAAATCAATGGAGATGGAAAACCAGTCCAATTCTGCTCCAAGGCTTCCTAAGCTCAAACTTAATGAGTTTGAGATGTGGAGGATAATGATTGAGCAATACTTTCTCATACAATACTATGCTCTATGGGAGATCATCTTACTTGGTGATTCCTTCAAATCTCAGAAGAAGACTGAGAAAGTTGGTGACCAAGAAGTAGTAACAGTTTCTGTACCTGAGACTAATGATGAAAGAGAAAAGAAGAAGAATGACCTGAAGGCAAAAAGTTTGTTACTTATGGCTCTTCCTAAAGACCAGATCATTGCTTTCAGTAAATATACAACAGCAAAAGAACTTTTTGAAGAGATCTACTCAGTGTTTGGTGGCAATGATGCTACGAAGAAGACACAAAAGACATTATTTAAGCAAAGTTATGAAAACTTCTCTGCTTCAAGCAATGACTCACTTGACAGTATCTTCACCAAACTCCAGAAGATTGTCACACAACTGACTTTGTTTGGCATTGAGGTAGAAAAGGAAGACCTCAATTTGAAGTTTCTAAAAAGTTTGCCTACTGAATTTCATACTAATGTTACAGTCTGGGAAAATAAACCAGAAATTGAAACTATGAAGCTCAATGATCTTTACAACAACTTCAAACTCATTGAACAAAGATTGAAGAAGGCAGGGAAACTTGGTACAAGCTCTAGCAGCTTGGCATTGTTGTCAACCTCTATTGACTGTGATGATTCTGAAGATGACTATGATGATGACCTTGCCACTGCTGGTTCTACTGTTTCCACTGGTAATGCTAGTGTTACCACTGCAGGTTCAAAGAAAAAGGTTGATGGTATTGGAGATCCTACCTTTTATGCTTTTATCTCCACACAAGTTAGTGGCTCTATATTAACTCATGAAGACATAGCGCAAATTGATGAAGATGACTTGGAGGAGATGGACATAAAATGGCAGATAGCTCTTCTTAGCATGAGGGCTAGGAAATTCTACAAGAAGACTGGCAAGCCAATTCACATCAATGGTGGTGAAACTGCAAGGTTCGATAAAAAGAAAGTAGAGTGTTTCAATTGTCACAAGTTGGGGCATTTTGCTAGAGAATGCAGAAGACCAAGGAACCAGGACAAAAGGTCTACTTGGTACAAGCAAAAGAAAGAACCAATTGTGGAAGAACCAAAGGCAATGCTGGCAATTGATGGTGTGAGCTATGATTGGAGTTTCATGGCTGATGGACAAGAGGAACAACCTTCAGATGCTGCTCTTGTGTCTACAGAACATGCTCTCACGGCTTTCTCTGACTCTGAGGTACAAAACTTTGAAAGTTGTTCTAAAACATGTAGGGCGTCTAGAGAATGTGAAAGGCTTAATGAATTATTTGACAACCAAAGAACAGAGTTGTATGCTGCTAATTATACTGTGTCAAACCTTAAAAGAGGCATATCTGTTTTAGAGAAACAACTAAAGCATTATAGAGAAAATGAGTCAAAATATAATGATGATATGATTATTCTTAGAAGAGAGATAGATCATAAGACAGCAGTGAATGAGGCATTAAAAGAAGAGTTTGAAAAACTTAAAAAGATAAATGAGAATGTCAATTTAATTGTTGACACCTGTATTATCATCTAAGTCAATTGATAAGATTTGGAATGCTCAAATTACTAGTAAAGTTAAGTCTGGTATGGGATACAATACTGCTCCTCCACCACTAAGGGGTGTTCCATCACCTCCTGGCATAGATTTAGCTCATACAGGTCTAGAGGAATTTCAGGATCTGAATCTTGAATATGGTCCTCCTAAATTTGTGAAAAGTGGGGAAGAGGTTAAGCATGAAACTGATGTTTTTGAAAGTACTAGTGACTCATCATTTGTAGATGAGAATGTTAAAAAGAATGTAGAGGCTTCTATCCCGAAAGTTGTTAGTACTATTACAGAGGAACCTAGGAAACAAGTTAACAAGCCATCAAATCCAAGGGGTAACCAGAGGAGTTGGAATCATGTCAAATCTCAACAACTAGGTAGTGATTTTGTGATGTACAATAAAGCATGTTATATCTGTGGTAGCTTTAATCATTTACATGCTAATTGTGACTATCATGTTGGGAGAAGGGAAGTCCATGGGAATAAAAGGGTGGAGTCAAACAGATTTCAAAACAATATACACCCTAATTCACACAGCAAAATGATCCCAAGAGCAGTTCAACTAAGAAGTGGTCTTAAAACCTTTGCCACTGCTAAAACTGTCAACACTGCTCACTCTAAATCACCTGTTACAAGTGCAAAACTCAAAACAACTTTCGCAAAATCTGCACAAACAGGGAAAAGGTCTTTTTATGATAAAAGGGTTAACTATAACCAACAGTGGGCACCAAAATCTAAACCAGCAGTTACCACTGCTCAATCAAAAGTTCCCACTGCAAGGGTTGTAAACAAGACCAGGGGTAACATGGGAAATGCTGTGAAGGCCTCAGCACGTTGGGAATGGAAACCTAAAGGAATTACCTCTACAACCAACCCCAATAGTGTATCAATGACCTTTGATAGATTTAACTATATTGATACTCGAGGCAGATCCAAGTCAATCATGGCTTGGGTCCCCAAAGGAAACTAACTCCTTACTTATATGTGCAGGAACATACAAGGACAAAGAAATCAGATCAAGGCTACACAGACAATGGATGTTCAAGGCACATGACTGGCAACAAGTCCTATCTCTCAGATTTTTAACATTATGATGGACAGTATGTCAGCTTTGGAGGTGGAGTTAATGGAAAAGTTGCTGGTAAAGGGGTCATCAAAACTGGTAACTTGGACTTTGAACCTGTGTTCTATGTAAAAGAGCTTAAGTATAATCTTTTTAGTGTGTGACAAATGTGTGACAAGAAAAACAATGTTCTTTTTACTAAAGATATGTGTTTTGTTCTCTCTAAGGATTTTAAGATGCCTGATGAAAGTCAGATTCTTCTTAAGATTCCTAGAAAAGGAAACTTATATAGCTTTGATATGAACAACATTGTTGCTAAAGATGATTATGCTTGCTTGCTTACAAAGGCCACAGTGGATGAATCCATGTTATGGCATAGAAGACTTGGTCATGTTAATTTCAAAACCATTAATAAGATTGTCAAAGATGGTTTGGTAAGTGGCTTACCTCAGAAAAGACTTGAAAATGATCAAACCTGTGTGGCTTGTCTTAAAGGCAAACAACACAGAGCTTCTTGCAGGTCAAAGTTGGTTAACTCTATTGCTCACCCACTTCAAATGTTACATATGGACTTGTTTGGTCCTACATCTGTGAGCAGCTTAAATCTTAAGAAGTATTGTCTTGTTGTGACTGACGATTTTAGCAGGTTTACATGGGTTTTCTTTCTAAGGACTAAGGATGAAACAACTGACATCCTTAAGATCTTCATCACAGAAGTTGAAAACCAATATGATATGAAAGTTAAAATCATTAGGTGTGGCAATGGGACAGAATTTAAGAATAGAGTTATGGATGATTTTTGCAGAGATAAAGGTATTAAAAGAGAGTTTAGTGTTGCTAGAACTCCTCAACAAAATGGTGTTGCTGAGAGGAGAAACAGGACACTTATAGAGGCTGCTAGAACCATGTTGGCAGATTCAAAATTGCCAATCACTTTTTGGGCAGAAGCAGTTAACACTGCATGTTATGTGCAAAATAGGGTTTTAGTAGTGAAAGCAAAGAACAAGACACCTTATGAGTTATTTAGAGGTAGACCTCCTATCCTAGACTTCATGAGACCATTTGGATGTCATGTATCTAATTATCTGGGCAAATTTGAAGAAAAATATGATGAAGGGTATTTTGTTGGGTATTCCATGGTTAGTAAAGCTTTCAGAGTATTCAACTTAAGAACCTAAAAGATTGAAGAGAATCTGCATGTTGAGTTCCTGGAAAACAAAGTGAACGTCAAAGGAACTGGTCCAAAGAGGTTGTTTGATCTTGATACTCTAACCCATACTATGAATTATGTACCTATCTCTACAGGTACATCTACTTATGATTTTGTAGGATCAGAAGAGTTTCTTGATGATGATGAACCAAGCAAGGATCAAGCAGATGATCAAGATGAATTCAGTTTGCCACTTTGGGACTATGCAGATAATGATGATATTCCAAGAACTGGAGATGCTCAACCATCTAATGATTCTGGAAAAGAAGGTGATAGCATCATGAACACTGAAAATTCTACAAGCAGTGGAAATTCAGATTCCACTGCTAGGCCAGATGTTTCCACTGCAACATCAGAAGTGGAAATTACAACTCCAGATACAGAGGAAGCTCAAGCCAATGATGTTGAAATCTCAAATATGCCAAGTGAGATTGCAGTTCCTCAGACTCCCCATACTTCAATTCATAAATCACATCCTCTTGAAAATGTGATTGGGGATGTCCATTCACCAGTGAAGACTAGAAGACAAACAAAATTTCCTGATATTCATGGATTTATTAGTGAAATTTATGAATCTAAGAATCATGAAGGCAAGAATGAATGTCTTTTCATGTGTTTTCTGTAACAAATGGAGCCAAAGAATGTATACAAGGCACTTGAAGATGAAAGTTGCGTGGAAGCAATGTAAGAAGAGTTGCTCCAGTTCAAGATTCAAAAGGTGATAGGTCACTAAGTTTACAACACAAGCACAATAGAAAAAGATAGATGGAAGCAGAGATCAGTTGAACGACACACACACAAACACTACGCGTAATAAATAGAGAAAGGTTATGCGTGAGTAATGAAAGAGAATGAATTGAACAACCAACCCTCAAGTGAGGGTTATTACAAGGTATTTATAGGAAGGGGATCTAGGGCAACACTCCTACTCCCTTCCTTTTCCTTATTGGACTAGGACTAGGCTTATGGGCCTTTTACATAAGCCTAAGGCTAATTACTAACATAAAGGCCATATTAAGCTAACTATTGCATATGAGTCACTAACACTTGAATTAGGTTTAGGAGTGATTCCAACAATCTCCCCCTAAGTGTTGGTGATGAATGAATACTGACGGTGAGGGTGCTGATGTAATAGTAGCTTTGACGTCTTCTGACATTCTTCTTTCTTGTGAGAAGAATTGCCTTGATTTGATCAATCTCCCTAGTGTAGAGAAATTGTTTTCTTTAAACAGTTCTTCTTTGAGGTCATCTTTGTTCTTTGTGATGGTAGTGATAGTATGTTGTTGTTGTCTGCATCAAGTCTGCCTCAGGTCTGCTTCACTGCTCCAGTGTCTCCACGTCATTCTTCAACATGCTCACACACTATTTGACGTTGGAATTCAGTACTGATGAAGTTCTTTAAGTCTTTAAACTTTGTAGATTCTTTGATTTGACGTAGAATCATTCTGACTTTTGTGTTGCCTTTAGAGAGAACTTCCATTAGTGATGATGTTGGCATGAGCATGTGAAGAATCTGCACGATCAGTCCGCTCCAGAGCTTCCATAAGAAGTAAACATAAGAAAGGTTAGTAATAAGCGGATTCCGTCACTTACAAGTTTGAACTTCGAGAGTGTTAACAGCATAGTGTGAAAACACAACTCTAATTCTCATAAAGGCCGTTCCTGAACCGGAGTCCCACAAGTGAGATAACGCGATGTACCGAAGTACACCTACGATTCAGATGAGTCGCTGAGGTACACCGAAGCATCACCTCAAGACTGTAGACCGTTTGAGACACACTAAGCGTAATCCACGGGGAGTTACCGAAGTGACCTGCTGTCAGGGCTGTTTGATGTTGACCCTGGCAGGAGTTTCCATTCAATCACTGAGGATCATAATTGTGAACCTCTCATAAATGTTCTTGACAGATTGCTAAGATCTGTGTAGGACTCGATAACGTACCACTGATGTTCTTATTGTTGAACAATTAGTGATGAAATGTCAAGTGTACCTAAGAGATCTTTTGATGAATCTCGTGGCTCTAGACTCAATAGTGCGTTTTGGTTTTCCTGAGCGGAGACTAGGGAGAGGGTCTCCTTCTTCAATACCAGCAATCTCTAAGAGAAAGCCGATAGTTTACATAGGGTTCCTTGTGAGAATGAAACAAGCTTTTGTTGAGAGAAACTTGAGTGGCAAAGAAGGTTTAGTGCATGCGTTACTGGGTCCATGACGACTTTTAATCTTCAATACCGGCGTCATCAAGTGACAACCAGTAGCATATGAATTGAACCCGGTGTCTGCCCTAAGTTGAATAATTTGGAGGGCTATTTCTTTTCACCCTTTTCTTTGCATTTCCTTTTAATTCTTCAACTCCTTCTTTCTCCGATTCTCATTTTCTCCTTTTAACAATCATACCTAAGGACTTCTAATTCTAACTATTGGTAGTGTCCTTGGGTAGATCCCTCCGGCTCTGGCGGGTCATAGGACGGTTATTCCTAACCTTAATCACCTTATAACTCCATTTCCATAAAACCATTTTCATGAAAATCTCTCGAAGTGTTTGTGAATGAAAAACATTTTGTACCACTGTGAGAGTTTTATCTTTTAGCAGAAATACTCCCCCTCTACATGTGCTTAAGAGTTTTGACAGAAATCTGCACAGTGAGGAAAGAGCGTGCACTTTTGAATTGATCGACTCAAGATAGACAATTCCTTGCGAGACACGATTACTTTGTATAGTTAAAGAGATACATTGTCAGCTTTTAGGTGACAACTAGCTCTAATAACTACCTTGAAGATGTGGACAACCCCGAAAGGTTGTCAAACCCGTCAAAGTTCATGTCTATCAAGAGTTTTCTCGAATAGGTACAATTTACTTGGATAAGTCTTGGAAGACAAATTTTTTCAATGTATGACTGTTCAGTTCCCGTCAATTCATGGGTTGAAGTCTATTCACACGAGGATTCAATAGCAAAACACAACATATTTTTTATCACATAATTTTTCTCCCCCTCAAAAATGGCATATAAATGTTATTTTTGAAGAAATGTTGAGAATAAATATGTCCATTTTGAGTTTTGTGGGAAGATAACACAAAGAACATTTTGTGAACAAAGTTTTTAAGTCAAATACTCCCCCTCAACAAGTGATATAAACGGTTGAGGTTTGAAAATCATAAGGGGAAGTACTTGTTCTTTTGAGCAAAAACCTTTGAAAATTGAAAGGTTTGATAGGTTTTACTCAAAAGTAAGAAGCTTTCGCTCCTTTTATAAGGATTGTGGCACTGAGGCGTACCACAGGGTCCTTTATTTACAAGAGTGGGTTGTACACTGTTATGTGTGCACAAGCCATGGTCATATAAATCACACATTCAAATTATATGAAATAGAAGTAGTTCAAGGGGTACCAGGAATTCCATCAATCTTGCCAGGAATGCGAACAGGGCGTTGATAGCCGGCGAGAGCAATCCTGGGACGACCACCTACAAAACTCTCCAGAGTTCTGAACTGGTCCCGTCGATACAACCTTTCATCAATCTTGGTAATGATCCTCTTCACATCCCGTCTATCCTTAGAATTCCATCGCTTTTGTAACCTAATTCCTTCATGTATGTCCTTCAATCTATAAGCCAATCCGTCCCTAACCTTCTTCAATGTGTGATCCCCAAACTTGTGAAGATCTCTACACGCCATCAAGCAGTTGCGTTGTAGTTCACTAAGGTAAACTACTCCGAATGGTTGGCTGATGAGAGTGTATTGTGGAAGCTGATTGATGTCGGGAAGATCTAGCTGAGGTGGAGTGAAGTTGACACGGGTCTGATATGATTCAATTGCAAGCTGGAGATCTTCTACACGTTCTTTGATTACTATTCTTCTGATGAAGAGAAGCAAGGATTTGATGAATTCACGTTGCACTTCAGTCGAGAATTGTCTCATGCGACCCTGTACTTTGGCAAGGTACATGTCTTCAATGTCGTTGATAGACAAATTCTCAAAGTCTGCTTCAGAGAAGGGTTATTATACAAAAAAGTCACTAAAGTTTGCGGGAAATTTGTCCTAAGTCACTAAAGTTTAAAACTTGTCATTCAGGTTACTCAACTTATGAAAGTTGTCAACCACATTACAGAACTTATGAAAGTTGTCATCCAGATTACTGAACTTGTAAAGACATGACATTTTTGTTACTTAACATATAAAAAAAATAAACGTAAAAATCGCTGAAATTATAGGCGTGTTTTCTTTTTAACATTTAGTAACCTGAATGACAACTTTTAAACTTTAGTGACTTAGGACAAATTTCCCGCAAACTTTAGTGACTTATTTGTATAATAACCCTTCAGAGAATGCATAATCCCTTGCGTCTTGCCTTTTGACTACAATATTGTTGAGGAAAGTGTAGTCCCATTTAGACGAAAGATCAACATGTTTGATGGCAACGATATCCTTAGTACTGAATACTTCATGTTGAGATTTCTGAACCTGGCAGCTTTTGTAGTAGATTCTTCGGCGTTCCGGCCAATGGTGAATCCCATACATTGCATCACGGTCATACTCTTCCACTTTGTTGGAGAACATGTGGTTAGCTCTTTCCTCGATGGCTATGCAGTTAGAGTATATGGCTGCCGGGAATGGAAGTGTCAGTGATGTAGCGTATTTCCTTGAACCATCGCCACCGTGAAGAAGAAATTCCAAGTCTTTGTTGAAGAAATATCGGAATGGAATCCTAGGCTGATCTGGTTGGCCAATTGTTGGTAGAGGTTTAGACCAGTCGTGTAATATGGAGGGTTGTCCCGTTTGGTGAAGTCGATGTTTGCTTCGGGTTGAGCCAATCCATGTTGTTAGACATAGCTCGTGCTATATTATCAAGGTGATACTCAACTTCAATAGCACTTTCCGAGCTGTCTTTGAGCAGTTGAATGCTTCATTCTTGATTCGCTTCAACTCGGATTTCGTCATCTTTTTCACACGGAATTTTTCTTGCAAGAACTTAGCATGCTCCAATGTACGACCTTCTACCGCATCTTGACCTTCAGGTGGGTAGGGTGTAGAATCAACAAGCTTCGAGAACCAGTCGAATTCAGTGTTATCCTAGTCCAGCCATGATAAGACGTCAGTCATAGGCGCCTTCTTCTTCTTTTTCTTTGGCCTAGAGGAGGATTCTGGTTTCTTGGCTGTGTCAGGATAGATGGGTTGTTGTTGGGGCTCAGGGATTTCCTCATCGTCACCACCCGTATACTCAAAGTGATCACCGGTTTTCTGAGTCTGGGGTGGTAACTCAGAATCCTGAGGTTTTTCAGTAGAAGAGCGAGGAGGAGATCGTCTTGGTGGTGAGGTCCTTCGGGGTGGAGGTGGCATTGAGGAAGATTCACCAATTTCTTTGGATGTTTAGGTGTAGAATCCTTGTCCTTATCATCGTCATCTCTTGGTCGTTTTGGTTGACTGCTATTCTTTGCATGAAGTCCTGAGTTGATAATCTAATAGAATCTCAAAAACTTAGCTTCATCCGAAGTGAAGGATCCGCTCTTTTGACATTTGCATCACCAATTTAGCGATTAACTCAGTTTTCAGAAGGTCGATTCTTTGCTCATTATGTTTTTAACCAATGCGACGATGTTTGGAGTAAGTTGTCTGGAGAATACTTCTCTAGTCACACCGGGGACAGTATCGAGAAGAAACTTGTGAGTATATTCTCTTGCCGTCTTTTCCAATTCCTTTTGGAAATCTCCACTGATAAACTTCTGGACGTGTTCCCTTTCAGCTTGCATCTTTTCATTCTCGTCATGAAGATACTGTATCTGATCAGCAAGAAAATTCAACTTTCTGTAGAGTATGTCTTTCTTTCTGACCTGCTTGACAACTTTAACGATTCGAGTCTTTGCATGAGAGATCCAAGATGCAGTTGGCTTCTTCAATGATCTGGATGTGGATCTGGTTGTTCTTTTTGATGGTGGTGGTGAAGAGTGAGAAGATGAATCCGATGATGATGAGATATGAGGAGACTCCGGGTCCTTTGGTGGCTCAGAGGTTTCCTCCTTTGAGCGTGCAGGACTATCTAGAAGAAACTTATCATACTCAATATCTTCTTCATTTCCAGACTTAGCTTTTTCATCACTTTATCTTTCTTGACTTTTCGTTTCTGGTTCTTCAATGTTGTAATCAATAGAATCTTCCACGCGATTTTGTTGTTGCTCCAAAGTGGTGGCACCAGTTGCCTTATCGGGTCGATTAACCGCATCAGGATTTGGTGTAGGTTGAACTCCACCACTTGACCCTCCGGGGCCACCCATTTGATCCTTAGCAAATTCTTTTGCAACATGTTGGAGTCTAATGAATTTGAACTTCTTCCTGTAACTGGTGTCCAGTTGCTCTTCATCTGAGCTTTCATCTTCAGGCTCAATAACTGGAGTCTTCCCTTTGCCGTGTTCAGCTATAGGACTGGGAGGTTTGACTGCTGAAGGATTAGTATCGGTTGCAGTTTCAGAGTAGAAGACCTCTTCGTCTGATTGTGTATCTTCAGAGCTTTCGTCCACTAGTTTTCTTGGCGGTTCAGGCTTTGGCACGGGAATGGGAACAGCTTCCTTAGAAGGAACAATCCTTTTACGAGGAGGATTCCTCTTGGGGAACTTCCTCTGACTCTCAGTGCTTGCAGCACTTCCTGCACTCCCTCGTCTGGTTTTCCTGGTAGGTGTGCCAGAAGATTTTTCATCTAGAAAACCAACTTTGTTCTCTTGTACGCTTCGATACCTTTTGTAAGAGTTGAGCTTTTGAGTTCATCTGAGAGAAGGATATCCGGCAACACAGCACCTTGTTTCTTGGTTGTTGACTCCTTAAATCTGACTGTTAGAGTGGGTTCAGACAACATGTCGAGGTTATCGGGATCATTGATTCTCTTGGGGATATCAGGGTTATATCCAAGTGCTCTTTGGATCAACAGTTTTGTATATCTGATATAAGGAATCTTTGAGCCAAGCTTTTGGAGGAATGTCATCATGTCATCCCATATCAAAGCTTCAATTTCGATGTGTTTCAAGTTGATCAGAGCCCAAAAGATTTGCAGTTCCACGAGCTTGGGATGCTCATAGCCGCTGTCACGACCAAAAACAGATTTTGTGATGATATAAAAGGGTTCTCCAAGGCTGAGGATTTTTTTTAGATCCACGTGTGAATGCTTATTTATTACTCCAGAAGCTTCGTCGTACCCAATATCAATCAAGAATTGCAGAACAGTCTCTTCAGTTGGTGCAGCAGAGTATTCAGTTGGTATGATGTCAGGAATGAGGAGAACAACTCTTAAATCTGCGGGTGTGATAGTGACTTGTTTATGGTTGAGAGTCACAGTCACAGCATTCTGTCCTTTGATCTTTTGCATTGTGTTCCAGAACTGCTGAATGTAGATCTCCGGTACTGTGGCAGAATTGGTGAGCATGTTCTGATAAGGATGGCTCTTCAGAATGTCAACAGCAATGAGACAAGAAGATTCCGAGCAGGTGAGAGTTTCAAAGTCGACACGAAGATTATTCTTACCAATCTTCATCGGATAACCATGAGGGAAAATATCAGCAATGGTGAGAATATTTGGTGCATCCACATTCATTTGAGCGTCCATGTCGTGATCTGAAATACATTTAGCCAATAGAACCAACATATCGAAAGACATAATGTTAGTCAATAGAAGGTTTTAGTGTCTACTTATTGCAATGAGATATGTCAATGATTGTTACGAGCCAAAATCACTTGTTTTTCAATAGTCCCAATGACGTCGTGATAAGTTTTGAGATGTTAGTTTTTACTTTAGGTTTTAAAGTTTATGTTATCTCCATATTTTTCAAACATATTAAACTTTTAAGCTTATTAGTGAACATTATTGTTTCGTGACGTTATAGTTATTATTTACAAGTTGCACGCGGAACAATTCATAATGAAGGTTGATCAAGGATTAGGCGTAGAATGGCAGCTTAGCGTAACAACAGATAGGTTACGCGTAGACGCACGCTAAGCGTAGGATCCTTACTTACGCTTT